>CM075959.1:266017632-266617632 GCA_038048745.1 Coluber constrictor foxii
TCTGTGAGCCTTTTACCTGGTCTACCACACTCTCTAAAGACCTTGTAATTAACTCTTTTAACTCTTGTTCTGTAAGTCTCTGCAAATGAGACATTTCAACTTTATTCATCTGATTCAAGGGGGAGCCCCCCCTTCCTTTAGGTTTAGGCATCTTTACTTTTAAAAAGGACCAAAAAAAAAAGAATCCTTCTTACTTCAATAGAAAAAAAAAGGAAAAGAAAAAACAGGAGAAATCTATTCAGGCTCTGTTCCTTTAAGTTCTTTGTCTGTAAATATTTCCGCTATTACTTTCCTTTCAAGCAGAGCCAGTCGCCATCTTAAAAACTTTCACTTTTCTTCCTCTCCTTCCCCCTTCCCCCCCTCCTCTTCCAAAAAAAAAAATCCGTTGAAAAAAAATCCATACTTGCTTAAATTTCCCTTCTTTCTTTTCCAACTTGCTCCGATTCTCATTCAAAGTGTGGTGTTGCTCCCAGCGTCTGGCTCCGCTAATTTAGCGGAGGTTCCTCTCGGCGCGGAGCATACCCTGGGGGTATGGAGGGAGCCATCCTTCTGAGCCCTCCCCAGGACAAAGAAAAAATCCTGGGGGGCTTGAGGAGGCTCAACCTCACCCCCAGAAGCTCTCCCTGCTCCTCCCGTCAAGGAGCAGGTTTTTCGAGCCGCCTGCCAGCTGTGAGGCGGCTCTAACGTGCCGAGAGACCAGCGGGCATGGAGGAGCCCGCCGCCGACGAGGAAGGCGCCACAGGAAGTCATCTGTGCTTCTTAACCCTCGGCTGGCTGTGTTTTTGTGGGTCTCTGAAGGGGGGGGACAGATCAGGAGACTGGACAGTAATTCGCTAATACAGCCGGGTCCAGGGAAGGTTTCTTGAGGAGGGGCCTCACCACCGCCTCTTTCAGGGCAGTGGGGAAGACACCCTCAGTCAAGGAAGCGTTAATAATCACTTGGAGCCAGTCAAGGAAACGTTAATAATCACCTGGGAGGCCAGCACCAACCAGGAGGGACACGGGTCCAATAAACATGTGGCAGAGCTCAACCTACCCGAATCCTGTCCACATCCTCAGGAGTCACAGAGTCAAACTCCTCTCAGATAACACTCTCAAGACCCACCTCCGTCACCCCATCTGAATCTACCCAATCGGAATCCAAGCCTTCCCGAATCTGAGTGATTTTGTCATGCAGGCATTGCACAAAATCCTCAGCCCTACCCTGCAAGGGGTCTTCCCGCGCTCCCAAATGAAGTAGGGAGCGGGTTACTCTAAACAGGGCAGTTGGGCAGTTCTCTGCAGACGCAATAAGAGCGGAAAAATAGTTAGATTTTGCCGCTCTTATCGCCACTAGATAGATCTTAATGTGAGACCTCACCAGTGTTCTGTCAGATTCGGAGCAGTTGGCCCTCCAATCGCTCTCCAGGCATCTTTTCCGGTGCTTCATCTCCCTCAGTTCCTCAGAAAACCAGGGAGCCAACTGACATCGGCACCGGGTCAGCAGCCACAAAGGCACAATGTGATCCAAAGCTCCAGTGGCTGCCCTAACCCAGGCGGCCACCAGTTCTTCAGTTGAGTTGTGAGCCAGAGCCCCCGGGAATGGCCCAAGCTCTGTCAGGAACCTATCTGGATCCATCAGGCACCTGGGACGGAACATCTAGTCAGTTCCGACTCCCTGTGGCCGAGGGAAGCAGCTCAAAAGTCTAGTTGAAGGAGTGAATGATCTGACCACAACAAGGGCTTGATGACTAAGTCCCCTATTTCTAGATCATTCAACCACTGACCAGAGACAAAAATCAAGTCCAGAGTATGTGTCCCCGTGTGAGTAGGGCCTTGCACTAACTGGGTCACATCCATGGCCGTCATGGAAGCCATGAACTCCCAGGCTGCCTCTGATGTTTCACCGAATTTAGCATGGAAATATGGAGATCTAATAGAAAAGAAAATCACAAAAAAAACCCTACTCTTAACATCAGGAAGAGTTCAAGAATACTGATTGCCTCCAGGAAAGACTAGAGTTGTGCCATCAATGTAGAGTTTAATCAAACTTCATAGCTGTGGGTGACCTTCCTCAGCAGTCTCTGGAGACAAGAGATCACAATGAAAGGCAGCAGAAGTCAACTACCTGGGTGTTGAACCATTTTCCTCCAGCATCACCTCAGGACATGTCCTGACAGAAAGGATCACAACATCCTCAGGGAGGTATTTGTGATTTTTCACTTACATGTGTTCTCCAACTGACCCTCTGCACTTGGAGTCTTGGAAGAATTTCAGAATCCCTGGAGGAGAAATTATTTTTCACTGTAATTATCACCATTCCGGTCATTGAAACATTTTCTGCTATAATGACTATATTTTCAGGATGTTAACATCCTGATAATATCTGATGTTAACATCAGATTAAATCAACAAGAAAGGAAACTTTTATCAGAAAAGTATAGATGTCACAGCTCACTTTCTGTATGGCAGATGTTTTGGGACAAGCAGACATTGAACTCTTGAATATACCTTTCTCTCCTTTTCAGGTGAAGATTGGTTTGTCTCTATAAATCAGGAAACTGAGAGTGCTTTGAATTCTCCTAATTCTTCTTGTTCTTATTTAGAAACAGGAAAGGGATTGATTCAGTCCTATAAATGATGGATCTTCTGCTTCTAATGCTGCTTGTGTCTCAGGCAGTCTCTGAAAAGCTACGAATGAAATGCCTGCTGAATTTTGAGATCCAGGATGAAGAAAAACCTTGGAACTATTACAGGCCAGGAGATCATCTCATTGCTGCAATCACCACTGAAACAATGTCTAATGACATTGTAATTTTAGATAAACATAGAATATTGCCTTTCAACATGGCTCCTTCTAGTGAGTCTCGCTAGTAAGTTATTCACTGCCATGGATTTGCATTCCCTCCATTTGCAGTTCTAACTATTTCACTTACTCTTACACTATATCTAATTTCTTGAATCATTTTGATTTTTATGGCTTTCCACTTTTGCCTTCTTTTGGGAAATGTACTCAAATTCAAACATGTGGCAAACAGAACTTGAAACAAGTTCAGAATATTTATATTTTCCCTTCTAATACTATATTAGTATTATGCTTTTCCTTCTAATACTACCATTTCCATTCATCACGGGGATACTGAGTTTGGTTAAAAGTAGTGACTGAAAGGGTTGCAGATGCCTCTGACCAGTCCATTTCCATATTTATATAACTACTCATTGATATTCAGTACTTGATCCTTTGAGGAATAGGGAATGATTTCTTTTTACAGTTGCTTTTCTGGGTCAGGTTTTTTTTAAAAAAATTTGATTTATATGCCGCCCTTCTCCAGAGACTCAGGGTGGCTTACAATGTGTTAAGCAATAGCCTTCATACTTTTGTATATTTTATACCAAGTCAGCTTATTGCCCCCACAAATTGGGTCTTCAATTTACCTACCTTAGAAAGGATGGAAGGCTGAGTCAACCTTGAGCCTGGTGAGATTCGAACTTACAATAATTTCAGACAGCTGGAGTTAAATACAATGCATTAGTCTGCTGAGCTATCCAGGCTCACTTTATGGTACATCCTCTTCATTTTATGGTGGTTCCACTTTAATGATTGAATGCTTTTGCATACAGGTTAATGGGCAGATGAATATTAGGACTTCTATAAATAATGATGTATTTATGATTTTAACTGCGGTGGAGGACTATCTCCATCCCATCTTCTCAATGCTCATAAAAATTACCTGCCTATGAGTGGCTATCATGTGTCTTTGGCTTTGGATCTGTATTGGCTTAAGACACAGGAGACTTGTGGAGACAAAGAGGGTTAAATTGAAAAAAAATGATTTTGTTGTTGCTGTTGATGATGATGGGAATAACGTGAACATTTGTTTTTACAGTACAGGACTTTATTTTAAATTGCTAACCCTGGCTTTCGCCATTCAAAGAGTCAACTTGAATCCCGACCTTCTACCCAATCTCACACTTGGCTACAGCCTGCACGACAACTATTTCAGTACCCTTGGCACTTCAGATGCTTTGCTGGACATACTCTCGACTGGGCAAGCCAATGTTCCCAACTACAGCTGTGGAAGGAAGGAAAACCTTCTGGCTGTTGTTGATGCAGCTAAGAGGGAAACTTCCACTCAGATGGCAACATTAGTAGGCACCTACAAAGTCCCTCAGGTTTGTGTGTGTGTTTTTTTCTATCTGGTAAAATGAGAGGGGAGGTTGTGGGTGAGTGATAGATCCAACCCAAGAACTGCTTGTCACAATTGGCCTTTATTGTCAGGCAGGGATCAGGTATGGCTTGGTATAAACAAATAAGGGCCATGGTAAAAAGCAGCTCTTGAATTCCATAGGCAAAGTATTGGTGGGTTTATTATTATTATTTTTAATTAGATTTATATACCACCCTTCTCCGAAGACTCAGGACGGCTTACAATGCGTTAAGCAATAGCCTTCATACTTTTGTATATTTTTTTATACAAAGTCAGTTTATTGCCCCCACAAACTGGGTCCTCAATTTACCTACCTTAGGAAGGATGGAAGGCTGAGTCAACCTTGAGCCTCGAACTTGCAATAATTGGAGACAGCTGAATGTTAATAACAGGCTATTAGCCTGTTGAGCTATCTGAGGCTCCTCAATCAGAATAGAACTGGAAGGGAACTTGGAGGTGTTTTAGTCCAACCCCCTGCTCAAGCAGGACATCCTATTCCCAGTGGTGGGATTCAGCCGGTTCGCACCACTTCGGGAGAACCAGTTGTTAACTTTCTGAACAGTTTGGCAAACTGGTTGTTGGAAGAAATCCTAAGGGCAGAGAACCAGTTGTTGAATTACTTGAATCCCATCATTGCCTATACCATTTGGGACAAGTGGCTGTCCAGTCTCTTCTTGAAAACCTACAACTTCTGAATGCAAGGTATTCCACTGGTTAATTGTTATCATGGTTAGAAAGTTTCTCCTTAATTCCAGGTTGCTTCTCTCCTTGATTAGTTTCCATCCATTGTTTCCTGTCTTGCCTTCTGGTGCTTTGGAAAATAAGTTGACCCACTCTTCTTTGTGGCAGCCCCCCAAATACTGGAATATAGCTAGCAGGTCACCTCTAGCCCTTCTTTCCTCTAGATTAGCTCTATCCAATTCCTGTAATTGTTCGACATATGTTTTAGTCTCCGGGCTAGACTGTTGCAACTAATGAGTTAAGAAGCAGGATTCCTTTACTGTCTGTTACTTCCTTGCCATTGTTTCTCTTTAGTGGATTTATTTTTTTTCTTGTTTGTTTGTTTGTTTGTTTGTTTATTGGTTTGATTTATATGCTGTCCTTCTCCGGAGTCTCAGGGCAGCTTACAATGCGTTAAGCAATAGCCTTCATACTTTTGCATATACCTGCTTAGTAGGGCTTTTGCCCCCCCCCAAAGCGGTGTTCTTTTTTTTATACAAAGTCAGCTTATTGCCCCCATAATCCGGGTCCTCAATTTACCTACCTCGGAAGGATGGAAGGCTGAGTCAACCTTGAGAATTTATATGTTGAAAAAAAACTTTTTTAAAAATTATCTTTGAGGGTTTTTTTGCACGACTTTGTTCATTCTTAGCCTTTGCTTTCCTGACATTATCTTTGTAGATTCAGTCTATCTGTTGATATTCTGACTTAGTTTTGTGTCCCTCTTTCCATTTTTTTTTCAACTTATCCTTTTGGTCTTTCAGTTTATAAGAATTAGATACATGTATAACCATGCTGGTTTCTTTCTTTCTTTTATTTTATTTGTCGAGTACGTATTAGATAATATATATAAGTATAAGCGTGAATTGAATACATAAAATGAATACAATTAAAGGGAACAATAGGACAAGGATGGTAGGCACGCTGGTGCTTTTATACACACCCCTTACAGACCTCTTAGGAATAGGGTGAGGTCAACAATAGCCAGCCATAGGTTAATTTTTTGGGGGGTTTGGGGATGAAACCACAGAATCAGGTAGTGCATTCCAGGCATTGACCATTCTGTTGCTGAAGTCATATTTTCTGCAATCGAGTTTGGAGCAGTTTGCCTTAAATTTGTATCTATTGTGTGTTCCTGTATTGCTGCAGTTGAAGCTGAAGTAGTCATTGACAGATAGGCAGATGATTTTATGAGCTATGCTGAGATCATACCAAAGGCGGCATAGTTCTAAATTTTCATAAGATATTTTGTTGCAAGCGGAAGAGTGGAGGACTCTTCTTTTGAAATATTTCTGGACATATTCAATGGTATTAAGGTCCGATATGCAGTGTGGGTTCCAGACAGATGAGCTGTATTCAAGAATTGGTCTTTAGCATATGTTTTGTATGCTCTGGTTAGTAGTGTAATATTACCGGAGAAGAAGCTACACAAGATTCTTGGATTTGTTTTTCTTTTTCACTGGTATTGTCGTGGACTGGGCATTTATTAACATATTTTTGATAGATTCCCAAGCTTCTTGGGTTGTTAATCATTGGAATCTTTCCCAAGCTCTCTCTTTGTTAAAATAAGCTTTTTTTTTTTTAATATTTAAGAACACTGGTTGGAACATGTTCTATTCCTTGGGTTTGCATTATACTCACTCACCCTCAAAATTCCTGCAAATTCAATCTATATCACTTCTTCTCTGTTAGTAAGAATGAGGTCCAATATAGCATTTCCTCTAAATCCCTCTTCTACTTTTTGTATGATGAAATTGTCAGCTAGGCTGGTCAGGAATCTTTTTGATCTTCCACTTGCTTCAGTTTGTCTCCCAGTTGATATCAAAGTAGATAAAGCCCTCCATTAATACTGTGGGGTGTTTTTCTTTTATTTTTATGTAATTGATAATTTTAACTTGTTACTTAATTAACTTAAATTAATTAACTTGTTAATGTCCTGTATTTTATATCCTGATTTTTTCTAAATTGTTCTAACATGCTCATGAGTATTGGGTTGGAGTTGTTAAAATTTAGTATTTTGGACTTGATCTGTCCCAAAATATAGCATAGCATTCTTCATTGCCTTTTCAGATCAGTGATGCATTTGTTTCAGAGGCTCAGAAAGAAAAAAGTCAATTCCCTTTTTTCCACCGGATGCTCCCCTCAAAAGAGATCACGTACCCAGCAATTCTCCAACTGCTCCTCCATTTTAGATGGACCTTGATTGGTCTCATTACTTCAGACACAGAGGACGGAGAGAGTTTCATGAGGACTTTTACTCCTAAGCTTGTCAGAAATGGAATTTGTGTTGTTATATCACGACGATTCTCAGACACTGGATATGCAGCATCTCTCGGTGATGATGTCTCTAAGTGGAGACAAGTCAATGTCTTTGTGAACTACATAGAAAATACTGACATTTGGGACAGAATTCGTTTTTTCCAGTTAAAATTTGAAACTATGCCAGGACCGATTGAAGGGAAAATATGGATCATGGGAACCATTGAGTATTTGGTATCGAGTAGGGTAGATCTTTACAAATATGCTCATAGTATTTGGAGCTTTGCTTTTCAGGAAAAAGGAAGGCCAGAAGATGGTGCTGTTGGAACTAAACTCTATGTGAAATTGGAAGATCGTTTTTTTCATTGTTCTTATTCAAAGCACATCTTTTCTGTCAAAAGTCGGAAAAGATGCACCCAGAAAGCACCCCTGGAGCCTATACCAGAAAATAGAAGCATGTGGATCCCTTTTCACCTCCGTTTACACAGTTTTGTTAAGACTCTGGCCCATGCCTTGAAAGCTGCATATTCTTCCAGATCCAGAAGGAGAAGCAAGAAGGGTGACGAGAACTTGGAGGCTTCAAAGCTGCAGCCATGGCAGGTATGGAGTTCCTCCCAGGATGCATAAAACCCCAAAGGAGAGGTAGAAGGACCTCCTCAACCACCTTGTGCTACAAAAGGCCAACAGGCTGGCCAGACTAACCACCCAGAGAATAACATTTCAGGGATGGGGGATAAGAAGCTTTGGCTGAATGCTGGCAACATCAAGAGGCTTTTGCTGCATGGATCTTTAGAATCTAATAATTTAACATCTTTAGTTCTGGACAGAGTTTTGCTACCTCTGAAAAACTGGTTCAGAACTTTTGGGTTCTCCTGGACTCACAACTCCTTGAAGAGCAGGTGGCAGTCACAGCTAAGACAGTCTTTGCACAACACTGTGTTGTGCACTAGTTGCATCCTTTCCTGGATCAGGAGTCCCTATGTTTAGTCACTCAATTCTTGGTCATCTCCTGCTTGGACTATTGCAATGCATTTTACATGGGGCTACCCTTGAAGAGATTTGGAGGCTACAACTGGTGCAGAATTCAGTGGTGTGGACAATTCTTGGGATCCCTGGGGTAGCCCATGTTACATCACTGCTCCACTAGCTGCACTATGTACCAGTTTGCTTCCAGGTGCAATTCAAGGTGTTGATTGTAACCTTTAAACCCCTGCATATCATGAGTCCAGGCCACCTAATTTCAGACTGAAGAGCACACGCTAAAGACTTTAGACAAATAATCTGTTCATATATAGTAAACTAGTAATCTGCATACAAATAGGCAGTATTCAAAAAAACTTTTTGGAAGCACTTTATTCTTAAAATGATATCAGAATAAGTTTGTCCAGTGGTGGGTTGCCCCTGGTTCGCACCGGTTCTATAGAAACGGTAGTAAAACCGGCAGGAGGATCCTCCCACCGACCCCGACATCATCAAAATGCTTCTGCGCAAGCTCAGAAGCGCACACAGCCCTGCTGCAAACCAGTAGTAAAGTTAAGTAGACCCACTCCTGAGTTTGTCTATGTGTTGATATAAACGTTGCATCACAAAATCATACTTTTATCTTTATTAATGACAATATAGCAAACTAGATGACCAAGAACTACTGTGTTTTCCAGAAAACAGACCTTCCACCGAAAACAAGACCTCCCCAGAAAATAAACCCTCCCCTGAAAATAAGACCCTCCTCCAAAAATAAGCCATCCCCAAAAATATTTAACTGCATGCGCAGCTGGTCTCTGACATTTCCTCCGGTTAAGGTTAGGAAGACAGAGCTGGAAATCAGGTAAGACAGCAAGAGGAGCCCCGTCTTGGTCCATGCGCCCCAAAATAATAAAACCTCCCTGAAAATAATGCCAAGTGCTTATTTCAGTGTTCAAAAAAATATAAGACAGGGTCTTATTTTCGGGGAAACACAGTAATTGTTTTCCACCACTCCCCAGTTATACGAGGAGCATAGAAAATCATTTCAGTACAATTTTTAAGACTATTTTTATACATTTACTTATCATGTTATTCAGGCTTCACTTAAGATTCAGATTTCTAATCATCGCATCAGAAAATATATTGCTGATACCTTGATGAAATCAAGTTATATCACCAGCATTCCCACAATCTACAGTATTAAGAAAGTATAATATTTGGATATATGGCATAGCAGCAGGCTAGATATTGGGATATTGTAAATTCAAATCTTGCCTTAACCATGAAAGCCATCTGGGTTACTTTGGCCAATCACTACTCTCAGCCCGATCAACCTCACAGGTTGATCTCAACCTGATGGATCCCAGGTTGACCCAGCCCAGTTGACCAATCTCTGCCCAACCAATCTCACAGGGTTGGGTTTTTTTGAGGAGATTGGTATTGGTGGGAAATTTGTGCTATAAAACTTGTAAGAACTCATAATGTACCTTACAATAATGTAAAATTAGCTGATGGGGTCATGTTTCCCATCTGGTCTAGTTGGGAAAAGATTAGCCTGGCAATTTTCTTCTTGAGATCTCCATGTTTTTTTCTCCCCCCCCCCCCCAAGGCATTTATGAATAATTTCATTGTTTGTTTGTTCAATTGTTTTTTGTGATGTCTTCTAAAATATTCCCTTTAATAGACAAATTATATTTTGCCAATACTTATTCTTTTTCACATATCATTTACCAATTTATCTGAGAATTTTTTACTTGTGAAGATAGTGGTAACACTTGTTCTCCTAACTCACTATGTTTGCAAGTTAAACAACTTTGAATGAGAATTTCAAATGTGAAAAGACCACCTGGGATAAGAAACCAAGTTTTCTCCTTTTAAAATTCCTGGATTTTTATTCTAGTTTCATCCATTTCTGGAGAAGAATGAGTTTTTCAATCTTTCCCATTGGAAATTGTACGTGGACCAAAATGGAGATGTAGCAACAGATCTGAATGTCATAAGTTGGGTGCTCTTTCCCAGATGGGCTCCCATCGATGAGCAACTGGGGAGTTTTGAGAGGCAAAGATTTATTGCCAGTGATGAAACTCTGTCACTGCTAAAGTCAGTCAATAAGGTGGGAGAAATTTTGCTGCCTTTCCTCTATTTCCTCTAGCCTGAGCATCCATTTCAGGTGGGAACAGAATAATAAAGTTGGGAGGGACCTCAGAGATCTTCTAGTCCAACCGCCTTCTCAAGCAAGAGACACTGTACCATTTTGAACAAATGGTTGTCCTGCCTCTTTTTGAAAGCCTCGACACCTACAACTTCTGCTTCTCTCCTTCGTTAGCTTCAACCATTGTTTCTTGTCTTGCCCTTTGGTGCTTTAGAGAATAGCTTGAAACCCCCCTGACTTTATAGGAGCCCCTCAAATATTGGAACAGTGATGACCCCTAGTCCTTCTTTTCATTAGACTGGACATACCCAATTCCTGTAACCATTGTTCGTATGTTTAGCCTCCAGCCCCCTAATCACCTTAGCTGTTCTTCTCTGCACTCTTCCCAGAGTCTCAACACTTTTTATATTGTGGTCACCAGAACTGGATCCAGTATTCCAAGTGTGGTCTCATTAAGGGTTTGTACAGCAGTACTAGCTCTTTATGTGATCTCAATTCTGTTCTTCCATTAATGAATCCTAGGATTGCCTTGGCTTTTTTGGCTGCTGTTGATTCATATTGAAGTGATGAACCACTAGGACTTCTACCGTGTTTCTCCAAAAAGACGACCCACCTTGAAAAGAAGCCCTATCACATTTTTGAGCACATGCCATCAAATTAAGCCCCACCCACAAAATTAGTCCTAATTAAGACCCCGCCCACCCTGATGTGCAGGGCGAGGCACACAGGTAAAAAATAAGCTAGGTTGGGGATGAGGGTGGAGCTGCCCTACTTACCAAGCCTCGCAAATCCTGACATCTGCCTCTGTGGCTGCTTCTTCTGTGGCCACTTGCCCACCACTTGCACGCATCACTCTGGCCTCTGTTTTGGTTTTAGATGCCTGCCGGAAGGCATCTGGAGCCGATAACAGAGCTCCAGATTAATCCTGCTGGGTGGGGCTGTCGGCGCCACCGTCGTGAAGTGAGTCAATAATTAGAACCCTCCAAAAAGAAGGCCTAGCCAGTTTTGCAGGGGTCAAAAAAAAATCCGACCTTCTTTTTGGAGAAACACAGGTAGATCCCTCTTGCTGTTACTGGCATTAAGCCAAGTTTCACCTAGTCTATTCCTATACAGTTGGTTTTTCTTGCCTATTCTCGCCTAAATACAGACCCTGTCAGTAATTGTATCTCTTGCAACTACTTGGAACTCATCAGAGAGTTCAGACTTATCTAAGTGAAGAACAGAGTTTCTTTGGCTAAGGTTTATTTTGACCGTTGTTTTTTTAATGGATGGTTAATCCTAACATATTTTCTTTGGCATTCATTGTTTTTCTGCTTAGTCTCTGCCTGAGTCCAAATGTGTGGAAAGTTGTCATCCTGGATTTGTCAAGCGGGCTCGAGAAGGAGAGCCAGTTTGCTGTTATGACTGTGTTCCTTGTCCAGAGGGGACCATCTCCACTCAGGAAGGTAGGTGACACCAAAGAAAAGAGCAGACATTGGGGAAGTAGATTCATCCAGACAATTTTTCTGGAAGTGCAAGTTAAGAGACTGATTGAAACTCAACTGTTTTCTTCTTTATTGTGAAAGTGCACAATTTCTTATCTAATGGGAAGAACAGCAAAATTATCTTGAAAGAGAGGCTGCAAAGAGATAAGAGGGTTTGCTATATTAGGCAATCTGTATTACTACCATATAAAAACTCTTCTAGATTTGGTTTGGATATTTCTAGGACTTCTAGGAAAATCAGTTTTCTTTGAAACTTGAGGAAATACCTTAGTATAATCATGGAAATATTCTTCTAATGTATTCTATATTGGCCTCCCTGTGAGGATCACCAAGAAGTTATACTGTTCCACAATGAGGTGCTGTGGACAATTTTGGGGACATCTCATTTCACCCACATTTCCACTGTTCCTGTACACACACACACACACACACACACAGAGAGAGAGAGAGAGAGAGTACATATTGTTATTCGTGAAGTCGTGTTCGACCCATTGTGACCTCATGGACAACATTCCTCCAGGCCTTCCTGTCCTCTGCCATCCCCAAGAGTCCATTTAAACTCATGCCTACTGCTTCAGTGACTCCATCCAGCCACCTCATTCTCTGTCGTCCCATTCTTCTTTTGCCCTCAATCTTTCCCAGCATTAGGCTCTTCTCCAGTGAGTCCTTCCTTCTCATTAGGTGTCCAAAGTATTTGAGTTTTTTCTTCAGGATCTAGCCTTCTAAAGAGCAGTCAGGGTTGATCTCCTCTAGGACTGATCAATTTGATCGCCTTGCAGTCCAAGGGACCCACAAGAGTCTTCTCCAGCAACATAGTTCAAAGGCCTCAATTCTTTGGCGCTCAGCCTTTCTTATGATCCAACTTTCACAGCCATACATTGCATATGTGTGTGTGTGTGTGTGTGTGTGTGTGTGTGTGTGTGTACATATGTGTGTACGTATGTATGTGTGTATACACAAACACACACACACATAACACAAACATGCACACATGCACATACATACATACAGGTGTGTGTGAGTGTGTAAGTGTATATATGAAAATAGTACTCTTATTATCTTTATTATGAGGAGATCTTAAAACATGCATTGGGAAAATGTTCTTGGTATCCAATGTCCTAAGAAGCTATTTCTTAAAATGTGAATGGAGAGGTTGTTTAACAACATGTTCTTTTGGTATTCTTAGATATAGAAAAATGCAGCAAGTGTCCACCTGATCAATATCCAAATGACGACCGAATAAAATGTATCCCCAAAATTATAACCTTCCTGTCTTACGAAGAATACCTGGGAATCATGCTGGTCTCTTTTGCCCTAACCTTGTTCCTAACCACAGACCTTGTTTTAATCATATTCATTAAGAGAGAGAGAGAGAGAGAGAGATGATTGATAGATAGATGATAGATGAAAGATAGATAGATAAAAGATAGATAGATGATAGATAGATAGATAGATAGATAGATAGATAGATAGATAGATAGATAGATAGATAGATAGATAGAGATAGATAGATAGATAGATAGATAGATAGATAGATAGATAGATAGATAGATAGATAGATAGATAGATAGAAGATAGATAGATAATGACAGATATATAATTATATTTTTCAGTAATTTTTCTATTTCAAATGTTAACAAATGATTCTTTGAAAATGCTCATGGTCTCAGCTGTTGTTCCAAGAATGTATTTATTGAAATTTAAAAGGACAGAATGTTGAGGAAATGTTGTTTTGTTATTTTCTCAGATATGGAAAAATGTATCAGCTGTCCAGATGATAAATATCCAAATGAGGACCGAATTCAATGTATCCCCAAAGCTATATCCTTCCTGTTGTATAAAGAACATCTGGGCATCATCCTGGTGTCTTTTGCCCTAGTTTTGTTCCTAATCACAGGCCTTGTTTTAATTATATTCATTAAATACCGAGAAACTCCCATTGTCAAAGCCAACAACCGGGACCTCTCTTACATCCTTCTGGTCTCCCTCCTGCTTTGCTTCTTGTCTCCTTTTCTCTTCATTGGTCAACCAGGGAAAGCCACCTGCCTTCTCCAACAAACACTCTTCAGCATCACTTTCTCAGTTGTCATTTCTTCTCTTTTGGCCAAAACAATCACAGTGGTGCTGGCCTTTCTGGCCACAAAACCAGGAAACCGAGTGAAGAGATGGTTGGGGAAGAGCTTGGCCAACTCCATCATATTTTCTTGTTCTGCTGTCCAAATTATCATTTGTATCATCTGGCTGAGTGTTTCTCCCCCATTCCCTGATTTTGACCTCCATTCCCAGCCTGGAATGATCATTCTGCAATGCAATGAAGGCTACGATGTCATGTTCTACATCATCCTCAGCTACATGGGCTTCCTGGCTGCCATCTGCTTCACCGTGGCTTTCCTAGCCAGGGATCTTCCCGGGGCCTTCAATGAAGCCAAGCTGATCACCTTCAGCATGCTGGTCTTCTGCAGTGTCTGGGTGACATTTGTGCCCACTTACCTGAGCACTAAAGGGAAATACATGGTGGCTGTTCAGGTCTTCTCCATCTTGGCCTCCAGTGCTGCTCTGCTGGGCTGCATCTTCATCCCCAAGTGCTACATCATCATTCTGAGGCCGGACCTGAACACAAAGGAGAATCTTGCAACCAGAAAAACTGTAGAAATATGAGACAGAGGAATTTTAAGTCTTAACCTTTTTCAACAATCTGCACCAAGAAAATGGTCCCAGCTCTTCTCCATACATAAGCAGGCCAATGATTGTCCTTACCATGTTTAAAGGGTGTTTGGAAGATAATGTCCCAAACTGGATAAAATATGTATGTATGTATGTATGTATGTATGTATGTATGTATTTAATTTGTATGCTGCCTCTCTCCGAAGAGTCAAGGCAGCTCACAATGCATTTAAAATCATTATAAAAAACATTTAAGAATTAAAAATTTAAAAAACATTAAAACTCATTCACACCATTCATGGCCGGATCTCGCCGGATCGCAAGAGCGAGATCAACAGCCCCAGGCCTGCAGGAAAATCCAGATCTTCACTGCTTTTTGGAAGGCCAATAGGGTGGGGATAGTCTGGACCTCAGGAGGTAACTGGTTCCAGAGAGCTGGGGCAGCCACAGAGAAGGCCCTTCCCTGTGGGCCCTCCAACCGGCATTGTTTAGTTGACGGGACCTGTAGGAGACCAACTCTATGGGATCTTATGGATTTATGGACTACATGAGAAAGAAAAAATGATGAATAAATATTTTGATGGTTGTATAATTGATACAATAATGAAAAATAGTATACTTTTTAAGAACGATTGATATTATCGCATATATGTTTATGTATATATGATTATAATGATTATGATGATGTTTATATGATAACATTTTGGACACCTAGAAAACACACTGTTCAACATAGAAATGGAATATGTGATATAAAACAATAAAGAATAATTAACAACAGTATGTAATAGTGTGAGTTGATTTTTTTCAAAGAAAAAGAAAATTATTATAAAGATGGTGGTTGCTATGAAAAAAAACAAGTGATTTGTCCTGTTGGAGATGATAGAAAATTTGCTATAGGAAATCATTATCTCCTTATTTTGTTCAGACACACCACTGTTTCTACTGACCCCCGACAGCATGGGAATTGGGCTACAGAACATTATACATATACAGGTTAGAGTTTGTAGGAGGCCGACATGGTGGCACTCTGAGAGGAGATGTCCATCTTAATTCTTTCAAAGACAATGAAAATGTCCTTCTACCTTATATAGCTTTAGTTAGGGACACTGACCCAGGGGTGAAATCTAAAAATGTTCCCTACCGGTTCTGTGGGCATGGCTTAATTGGTGGGTGTTGCTTGGTGGTCAGGTGACCCAGTGGGCATGGCCAATAATAATAATAAATAATAAAAATAATAAACAAAGTACACAAAACAATAAGAGCTACCAAAAACCAACTTTTACATTTTACACACACACACTACACTACACAACACAACACAACACAACTGACTCACACACAATGTAAAAGTAGCTGCACTTCACCCAAAATGGCCCCTGCAACAAACGGGAACCTCATACGGCCACAACAAGCTCAAAAACCAACTATCACACTTTTCCCACACAAAATGCCACTTACATGATTACATTTAATCATGTAAGTGAGATTTTGTGTGTTTGTGTAGTTAGAGTGAAACACTATAGAAACACACCAAATGTCAGAAAGCTGCACAAATATTTTATTATATTAATTTATTATATTTTATTTATATTTTTAGACAAAAGCAGCTAAATTTAAAACTTCCTTAACTTTAAATTGCTACGTCTAAAAAATAAATAAATAAAACTCCTTAAAAATCCACCAATTAACTATTTTTTTTACAGCCCAAACCAATTGCTTGCAAATTGAAGGCATAAGACAGGCAGGCAGATTGAGTTGCTCACAGATTGGATTGATTGCAGGCAGGCAGATTGAGTTGCTAGCTGATGCAATGGATTGCAGCAGCCGAAGCAAGGCAGGAAAAGTGAGTGAGCCCGAAAGAAGCAGCAAGCCACTAAGTGGGCAAGTGGGGACCGGATGATTGGGTGGGCAAGGGCGGGGGACGCAGGGATTTTTGCTACCGGTTCTTCGAACTACCCGTTGCCATCGCGAATGGATCGCCCTATCCAGTCCAAACTGGGAGCATTTCATTCCTGTACTGACCTAACTAAATAGCTGATTTAACAGCTGAGAGAGGTCCAGCACAGCATCCCAAGTCATCCTGGAATCTGAACAATCATCATTAAAGTTGTAACACAGGTCAGATGTACATTGGAGAGGAATCATGGCATGGGTGAAATGCTCCCAGTTCAGACCAGATCCCCCGATCCGGTAGCAATGGAGGCGGGTGGTTCGGAGAACCAGTAGCAAAAATCCCTGCAGCCCCCAACCCATGCCCAGCTGAGCTGTGAGATCATCAGAAGCTTTTTTTTTTACTTTTAAAAGCATTTTTTCTACAACCCCTTCAGCCGATCCAATCCTAGCTGAGTTGCCTGATCAGCAGAGGCTTTTAAAAGCATTTTTTCTGCAACCCCTTAGGCTGAAGAGGTTGTAGAAAAAAATGCTTTTAAAAGAAAAAAAAAGCCTTTGACAATCAGGCAACTCAGCTGGGATCGTCAGAGGCATTTAAAATGCTTTTAAAAGTAAAAAAAAAAGTTGGCCACACCCACCCAGTCACATTATCCCCCCACACCAAGCCACGCTCACAGAACCGGTAGTAACAAATTTTACATTTTACATTTCACCACTGAGTCATGGTCAATCTCTTGGATGGCAATTAGAAAGGAGAGGACTTCCCCATTGCAGATAGATGCTCTCCTGGTGAAGTCTATAAACTAAATTAAAACCTAGAAAACCAAAAAGAAAGAGAAACATTTTACTCTCTCTTTAAAGTTACACTCTGGCTTTCTTTTTTCTCTCTTTTTTCTTTCTTTTTTCTTTTTCTTTTTTCTTTTTTCTTCTTTCTTTTTTCTACTATAATCTATCCTGTCTAATCATTTAAAAGAGGGGTGTCAAACTGGTGGCCCACAGGCCGGATGTGTCACACACAGACCTCATCCACCCTGGCTCCACAAAGGCAAAAAAGTCACAATAGGTCAGGATAAGTCATGTGATGCAATAGAGTTTGACACACACAGTTTAAAAGAAACGCGAATTCATGTTTGTGGACTTTTTATGCAAAAAGTTGATAAGTGTGTTCCAGTCACCAATAAATGTAGATATTGTCCATTCTCTAATCAAAGAAGTCAGTTTGTCCATCTCAGCAAGTTTGGCAATTTCTCCAATTTCGGTACCACCTACCTCAGTGGTGGGTGGTACCGAATTCTTTCCAAATTTGATGTTCATACACTTTACTTTTCCACTTTACACTTTGTAAGTAAAGCATCTCCTTGTTCCTACTCCAAACATGGCTTGTCTGTGAAAGGCTGGGCAAAATGTCCAGAGAAAGAGGAACTGGGGACTTTCTCCCAGGAAGAGAATGAAAGCTCCTGTCCATGGACAATCACATCATTTAGCTCATATTCTGGACTGTGACACAGTCCTTAAGAGCTATGTAGTCATCCAGGTTCACAAACGATCTGCCCATTACCACCAGGACACTCCTGCTACCTGCTCTAACTCAATCCCCCAATTCTCCATTCTATGCCAAGGTGCACATATCAATGTACCTTCTCAATGTACCAAACAAGAAACATAATCTTCCTGACCCAGATAAACCAGGAATACTCAACTGCCCCTGTCAAGATCTTGGCAGCCTCAGAGATGTGAAGGTCAAATAGTAACACCACCATTAAGTGTATCCATATAACCAGAAAAAAGGAATCCATGTCCCTTCAAACTACTTTGTTTGTACGTGTGGCACCAAATTGGTGTCAAGGAATAAAAAAACATTGGGCCTCTCTCCATATTTTACACAATGATACAATCCAAAAACATTCAGTTTCCTCAGCCTAGAATGGCACCAAATTCCAGAGCTCTGGGTGACCCTCATTACCCAGCAGTCTCTGGAGAAAAGATTTCATGTTGAGGGATAGGAAAAATCAACAAAATAGGTGTTGAAATGCTGCATTTTCCTCAGCATCATTTTCTGGACATGTCCTGACAGGAAAAACACAACCACTAAAGAACACCGCCCTGATCTGTAATTTTTCATTAATATGCTGTACTCAGCTTCCTTTCTGCGAATGGAGCCAAGGAAGAAGTTCAGGATCCCCAGAGGAAAAGTTGCTTCTCACTGTAATTATCACCATCCTGTACTTTGAGATGTCTTCTACATATCCAGAGACCAATGTAAACATCAGACTTTGCTGTTAAATATACTTTTTTCTCCTTTCCAGGTGAATTTTGCTTTGCTCTGTCTGAATCAGGAAAGCCACTGGTTCTTGTGTGAGGACTTTTAATTCTTCAACTCTTCTTCCTGCTCTTGTTTAAAAATGGGAAGCGGATTGATTCATCCCTATGAATTATGAACCTCCTGCTTCTGTTTCTGATGCTACTGTTGTCCCTGCCATTCTCTGGGAATCTTACAGTGAAATGTCCACTGACTTTGGGGCATCAGGATGGAAAAAAACCATGGAGCTATTACAGACCAGGAGACCATCTCATTGGTATTATCACCACTGGCACAAAAATATTGAATATAACATTCCCTTTCAACGTAGCTCCTTTCAGTCAGTCTCATTTGTAAGTCGTTCAGGATGATGGAGTTGTGTTCTCTCGATTTCTAATTTTAATACTCTCATTTTGTTCTCCTTATTCCATTTGCTCCTACATTGCAGCACCTGTTGTGTCTACTTTCCTGAATCATTTTGATTTCCATGTTTAGTTGTCTAATTTTGAGGAAGAGATTCAAATCCAAAGATGGAACAGAAAAAGAATCTAAAATAAGTCCAAATTATTTTCCTCTCCCTGTTCAGTCTTGAATTCATGACTTGAATACTGACTTTTGTTTAAATTAGTGATTATACTACTTTTCCCCTGCCCAGCTCATTTCAAATATAAGTACTCATTGATATTTACTTCCTGATCCTTATAAAAATACAGGATGGCTTATTTTTAGAATTGGTTTCTCAGTTACTTTTGAAACATCATCTTCCTTTTATGGAGGTTCTACTTTAATTATTCAATTATTTTGAACCTTAATTATTTGGCAAATGAAAAATTAGTACTGCCAGAAAGAATAGTGTACTTGAGATTCCTAACTAGGTGGAGGACTGTATCAATTCCATTTTCCCAACATTTATTAAAATTGAATGAAGATGGGTGAGTATCATTTATCTCTGGATTTGAAGTCAATATTGGCTTAAGATGCCATAGACTTCAAAAGATAAAGTGTTTGGAAAAGAGTTTGGATAGCTCAACAGGCTAAAAGCAGACTAAAGCCTGTTATTAACATTCAGCTGTCTGCAATTCTTGCAAGTTCGAGGCTCAAGGTTGACTCAGCCTTCCATCTTTTCTAAGGTAGGTAAATTGAGGACCCAGTTTGTGGGGAAAATAAGCTGACTTTGTATAAAATATACAAAAGTATGAAGGCTATTGCTTAATGCATTGTAAGCTGCCCTGAGTCTTCCGAGAAGGGCGGCACATAAATCTAATTAAAAAAAAAAAGTTTGGGGAAAAATAGAACATTGTTGGTTCTCTTGATGATGAAAATAACATGACCATTTTTACAGGACTTTATCTGCTGCTCATTCAAATGTGGGTGCTTTATTTTCATTAGTCAAACAAAAACGTAAATATATGTACGGTATATAAATATATTTTGCTATTGATGTTGATGATAAAATAAACATTTTTTACAGTAAAAAGTCTTCTGATCAGTCTAGAATCCTACGCTTTATTTTGGTTATTCAAGTGGTCAGTAAGAATTCCCAGCTCCTACACAATCTCACACTTGGCTACAACATCCATGACAACTATATGAACACCATTGGCACTTCAGATGCCTTGCTGGACATCCTCTCTACTGGAGAAGCCAATGTTCCCAACTACAGCTGTGGAAGGAAAGACAACCTTTTGGCTTTTATTGATATGGCTGACAGGGACATCTCCATCCAGATGTCAACATTAGCAGACACCTACAAAGTCCCACAGGTTTGTATTCATGCCAGAGGTATGTTTCAGCAGTTCTGGAGAACTGGTAGCAGAAATTTTGAGTAGTTCGGAGAACTGGTAAATACCACTTCTGATTGGCCCCTGCCCCATCTATTCTCTGCCTCCTGAGTCCCAGCTGATCCAGAGGAAATAGGGATTTTGCAGTATCCTTCCCCTGGAGTGGGGAGGGAATGGGGATTTTACAGTACCCTTCCCCTGCCACCCCCACCAAGCCATTCTACTCCCACCAAGCCACACCCACAGAACCGGTAATAAAAAAATGTAAATCCCACCACTGGTGTGTGCCTCTTTATCTAGGAAAGTGAGTGAATTGGTCAGATAGATAAGTGATACATCCAACTATATCTTCCCTATGGAATTCAAAAGTTCAGTATTGATATAAAATTAAAGCTACGGAAACTGACTGACTCCCAAATTCTGCCTGTTAAAACAGACAACCTTTCAATTAAAGACTGCTTGGACTGTATACATTACAAATCATATTAAGAGATGTGATATCTCTCTCTCTCTCTCTCTCTCTCTCTCTCTCTCTCTCTCTCTCTCTCTCTCTCTCTCTCTCTCTCTCTCTCTCACACACACACACATACACACACACACACATACACACACACACACACACACACACACACACAACTGGAGTACAAGCTAAAATGAAATAATCTGGGACATCAAAGCAGGGAAAGATAAATTCTCAGTGAGTGTGGCACATTGAAGTGGATGAGTGTCTAATAACTCTCTTTCCAAATTGTGAAGTATTTGAATTTCAAAATGGCTGAACATCTTAGGATGGTATTTACATGAAAATACCACCTAAGCAAGATATGTTCATATCAGATTTAACAAATTCCCTTATAATGAAAAGATGTGTATTTTTGGAAATCCAGAGATAGAAAACTTAACACATCTATTATTTTAATGTCAATTGTATAAGAAACAGAAAGATCAGTATCTTGGACTGCACATTAAATGAACGACCTATTGAATGGAATGGAATAGAATAGAAAATTCTATTGGAAGAGGACCTTGGAGTTTGAAGGACCTTGGAGGTCTTTTAATCCAACCCCCTGCTTAGGCAGGAAATCTTACACTGCTTCAGACAAATGGTTATGTAACATCTTCTTAAAAACTTCCTGTGTTGGGCATTCACAACTTCTGGAGGCAAGTGGTTCCACTGATAAATTGTTCTCATTGACAGGAAATTTCTCCTTAGTTCTAGTTCTTGCCTCTCTCCTTGATTATTTTCCATCCGTTGTTTCTTATCTTGGATTCAGGTGCTTTGGAGAATAGCTTGAGTCCCTCTTCTTTGTGGCAGCCCCTGAGATATTGAAACTGTGCTATCATGTCTCCCCTAATCCTTCTTTTAATGAAAAGAAGATATTGCAATCCTTATATCTAAAGAACAATACATTGTCTTTGTTATCAGATTTTAAAACTTACATATAACATGGCTCTTTATTTGAACAAAAAAGTTTAGTTGAAATCTGCAAACATGGACCTGATTGCAGAAGAAAGTATGGGTGATACAGAAATATGATTTGTGTTCTTTACTTTGATTCTTACTTAATTTGTTTCTTTTATTTTGTTTGTTTTTTTCTTGTCTTACTAATGTTCTGTGTTTAATATTCTGGATCTTGATATGGTTACTGGCTAATCAATAATACAATATTATAATATGTTCATGACAAAAAAGTTGGATTTGTTGAAAGCTAATAACTGACCCTAAATACAGCATTCTTCACTGCTTTTTCAGATCCGTTTCACTGCTTCAGAAGTTCTGAGTGATAAAAGTCAATTTCCTTTTTTCTACCACATGCTCCCAAAATTAGGGATTGTCTTCCCAGGAATTATCCAAATTCTTCTCCATTTCAGATGGACCTTGATCGGTCTCTTTGCTTCAGACACAGAGAAGGGAGAGAACTTCATGAGGACTTTTATGCCTGTGCTTGTCAGGAATGGAATTTGTGTTGTTATATCACAACAATTCTCAACTACTGGACAAATAGCATCCTTCAGGGATGCCCTCTCTAAGTGGAGACAAGTCAATGTCTTTGTTCACCTTGTAGAATATTTTTCCCTTTGGGACAGACTTCTTCTTTTCCATTCAACACTTAAAAGTTTGCCAGAACCCATTGAAGGGAAAGTCTGGATAATTGTAGGCTTTGGGGAACTGCAAATAAGAAGACGCACATTTCTGAAATATGTCCATAGTGTTTGGACCTATGACTTTCAATGGAGAAAAAGTCCAAATGATAGTTCCTTCGATGCAGATCTCTTTCTCCAACCACAGTTTGGAGATGAGTCTTTTCACTGTTCTTTTTCAAAAGGCATCATTTCTGTCAAAGGCCGGAGAAGATGCACTCAGAAATCACCACTGAAAACAAAAGTGGAAAGAAACAGGATCTGGAACCGATATAACCATGTTGCTTACATTTTGATTAATATTCTGGCCCATGCCTTGAATGCTTCATATTCTTCCATGTTCAACAGGAGAAAGAAAGATAGAGAGGAGAGGCTGGGGGCTCAAAGGCAGCAGCCATGGCAGGTATGGGGTCCTGACCAGGGATGGGTTCTACCTACCTTCGCTATTGATTCACAACGGGAGCACTCGTACGCACTTCTGGGCATTCACAAATCGCATTTGATGACGTCTGGGTGGGTGGGCAGGGCATCCCGCTGCCATTACTACTGGTTCTTGCAAACTGGTCTGAACCAGGCACAACCCACCACTGGTCCTGACAATGATCCATCAAACTTACTTTCTTTGGAGGGGGAACCATCTCAACCTTTTTCTCCCAAAGGTGCTTTTTCAAGAGACAACTGGACTTTCTGGGTTTTCTTTGAAGATGTTTCACTTCTCATCCAAGAAGCTTCTTCAACTCTGACTGGATGGTGGGGAATGAAAGGATTTATACTCCTTGCAGACAACCCCCACCTGCTCTGTTCTATTTCTGTTCTAGTTCCATCCATTTCTGAAGAAGAACGAGTTTTGCAATCTTTCCCACTTGAAACTCTACTTGGACCAAAATGGGGATATAGCAGCAGATCTGAACATCATAAGCTTGCTAGTGCTATCCAGGGAGGATCCCATTACAGAGCAACTGGGGAGTTTTGAAAGACAGAGAGTTACTATCAACCAAGATGCTCTTTCACAGCTAAAGTTGCTCAACAAGGTGGGTGAAATATGGGTGTTTTTTCAGTTTTCCAAAGCCTTGAGACACTTTTCAAGTGGCTAAGCCTATTCACCAATACAGTGAGAATTGAATATGGGGAATAGAATCCTTATAGTTTTCTTAAATGGCTTGGAAGTCTTCAGTACAATTGGCAAGGTGTTGTTCAGATGCTGTAATGTGGAACACTGTATCAAATTGATTCAGCCATGTCCTACATGGGATGCTGGATGTTGATTTTAGGACATAGATCAGGTCTATTTTGTGTCCCCTGTGCAACCTGTTATCTGTATAAAACTGGTCGACCTTATACTGTCTATCATGGACCTCACACCATTCCTAAGAGGTCCATAAGGGGGCATGCATAAATGCACCAGCATGCCTACCATCCCTGTCCTACTGTCCCCATTTATTTGTACTCATTTCCTGTGCTCATGTCCATGTTTATACTTACACCTGTTATCTTGTACATGTTTGACAAAGTAAATAAATAAATAAAATACCTCCATTTTTCATTGGTGTTACTTCTCATTTTCATTGATGGTTAGTTCTAACACAGTTGATTTGCCACTCCTTGTTCTTCTGCTTAGTCTCTGCCTCAGTCCAAATGTGTGGAAAATTGCCGTCCTGGATTTTTCAAGAAGGCTCGAGAAGGAGAGCCAGTTTGCTGCTATGACTGCATTCCTTGTCCAGAGGGGACCATCTCCACTCAGGAAGGTGGGTGACATCACAGAAAGGGGCGCAGGATTCATCCAGAGCCCTTTGATTAATGTGCTTTTTAAATGAGACACATCTAAGATGGACAATTTTGTGGGTCTTAATTTTCAAGCTGCTGAATTTCTTCCATAATGGGACGAATAAGAAAAACACTTTGAAGGAGGAGGAAGGAGGAGGCAGAAGAACATGGTGGATTGTGCAAGGTTACTTGTGTCAGAGGAAATATCCTTTTTCTTGCCAGTTTGGAACTGTCCTTGTATGTTCACCTTTCTTAGGAACATCTGAATTGTTTGAAATTGAGGACTGGTTTCAGGTCAATGGCTCATCCAACCCAGTTTATATTACAGGCCAAGAGATATATCAATCAATCTATCAATCAGTCAGTCAATCAATCTTTATCAAGATCATGGAACCACATAAGCAGAAAGATGTAATTCAAGGGACCATGGAGGAAGAGTGTTTGGGTTTAAGGAACAAGAGAAATACAATTTTAAAATGCTTTTAAAAGTAAAAACAAAGTCTCTGCCTATCAGGCAAGCCAGCTGGGATTGTCAAAGGCTTTTTTTTTTAAAAAAAGAAAAGCCTCTTGCAATCAGGCAAGTCAGCTAGGATCATCAGAAGCTTTTAAAAGCAATTTTTACAACCTCTTCAGCTGAAGAGGTTGTAGAAAAAATGGTTTTAAAAGTAAAAAAAAAAGTTGGCCACACTCACTCAGTCATATTACCCCCCCCCCCCCACAACCAAGCTATGCCCACAGAACCATTGGTAACAAGTTTTACATTTCACCACTGCTACAGATGTTAGAGCAACTGGCCTGTCATCATTCAGTTCCTTGATGGTGGCCTTCTTCGGCACTGGGATAATAGTAGAGCATTTGAAGCAAGAAGGAACATAGCAGATCTCCAGCGAATTATTGAAGATTCAGGAGAAGATGGGGGCCAATTGGTCAGCACAGACTTTTAAGCAAGAAGGAGTTATCTTGTCTGGGCCTGGAGCTTTTCCTGGCTTTTGTCTGTGAAATAGGTTTTGTACTTCCTTTTCTGTGATCACCAGGGGTTGTGAACCCAACGGGATGGGGTAAATTGTAGGAGGCTTGGCTGTTGTTGGTGTGTCTGAGATGGGGATTGTGGAGATAGATGGTTATAGTTTCCTTTCAAACCTGCAGTAAAACACATTCAGGTCATCTGCCAGTTATTGATTTCCTTCAGCCTGGGAAGGAGGTTTGCCATAGCAAATGATATTTTTAAGAATTTTCCACATGTTTGCTGATTCATTTGTTGAAAACTGATTCTTTAGCTTTTCAGAATAGGAAAAATCAAGATGTTACATATGATGCAACTAATGCACAGGGCCCGGGTACCATGAGATGCCCAGGCCTGTTGAAAGAATACAATTTAAAAAAATTATTATCAATGGTGGTGGTAATCTGACCATGAGGATAGTTAATGCTTTTATTTTTCAGGAATTGGTGATCCTACCATTTTTCTTGAAGGATGTGATTGTGCACCTCATTCTAAAAAGGCTTTCCATGACAAAGTTTTGTCCTGTGTACAATATTTTTAGTAAGTTTGTTAGAGCATGATTGTCACTCAGGTGCAGTATTCATGGCTGAGGTACAGTTCCAAGATGGCATTACCATCTTGGAACTTGACCTCTGAATGGGAGTCCTGCAAACATCCTCACCCTTCTGGATTTCTCAGTGACTTTTGATACCATAAATCACTATATCCTTCTGGACTAGCTTCATGGTTTGGGAGCGGGAGGCAGGATTTCCCAAAGGTGGGCCAGCATGTCCTTCATGAGGGGGAGTGGGTACATATTTTCCACACTGATCATGTTCAGATTATGGTAGTCAATGCAGAGGTGTAAGGAGCCACCTTTCTTTTCATGGAATAATACTGGGGCTGCTATGTTTGGTTGGGTGGGTTCGATGAAACCCCTTTTTAGGTTTTTGTTGATAAACACTCTGAGTTTGTCTAGTTCTCTGGGGGGAATGCAGTACATTTTCGGTTTTGGGAATTTAGCCCTAGGTAGGATGTCAATGGCACAGTCTGTGGTGCAATGGGGTGGAAGTTCATCGGACGCCTCCTCACTAAATACCTCTACCAAATCTTCATGAATGATTTCAATTGGTGTTCTTGGGGAACAGAGGTTAAAAATTGAGGCCCTGCAATGGGGCATTCCTCAGGAATGGAGTTTCTGTCCTTTCCTCTTTATCTTTTACATGAAATTGCTAGATGAGGTCACTTGCAGTCATGGGCAATTGATCAGTCATTGATATCAAAGTACACCATCCATAGATGCTACATATTATCATATATGGTGGACTTGCAGAAAAGTGAAAGCTTTTTGGATCAAACTCTGGTGGGTTATGCAGAATGTTTTGAAGAAGAAGCTTCAATTCTCTCCACAATTGTTTTTATTGGGTATAGTTAAGGATTTTCCAATGAGTGAAACAAGACTGATATTATATATGATTACTGCAGCTAGGTTACTCATTGGGCAATATTGGAAAAAAGACATTTTACCTACTATGGAAGAATGGACTTTGAAGATGGCTGGTTTTGCAGAAATGGCAAAGATCTCAGCGTACTTAAAAGATAGGACTCAAGAAACTTTTGTTAAGGAATGGAAGAAATGGATAGATTATGTGCAGAATAAATATCAAACAAAGAAGTACCAGTTAGTATTTAGTTGAAGAAGATTAAATTGTTTGGAGGGTTTACAGTATACAATGGGAAGAGTAAGTGGAGGTAATTAAATTTAGAATAGAGATGGATATATTGATACAGAATGTTATTTGATATATGTGATTTTATTATATATTATATTATATTTTATTACTATTATATATTAAGGTGGATTGATAAAGCTAGATAATTATTATTATTGGATAAGAGAAATGTTTGATATGTTTTATTTTGACTTAATTATTATAATACTGGCAGACTGTAAAAATTTTATTATAGATAGGGGGGTAGATCAGATGAGAGAAATGATTGATATGTTTTATGTGGATTTCTCCTTCTTTTTGCTTAATATCTGTAGAATGTGAATTATGTTTTTGATTTTGTTATATATTTAGAGGGATTGATAAATGAAGGTAAATATTATTATTATTTGGATGTTAGTTTAATTTTTTTTTTTTATTATTGATAGTGGGATGTTTGATACGTTATCTTATTTGGATTTCACCATTTTTTTGTCTAATATTTCTAGACTGTATTAATATATTTTGCAAGGGAAAAGATATTTTCCCTTGCAAAAGATATTTGCAAGGGGGGATGGGGGGATAAAGGGGTTGGGGGGAAGTTGGGGGGAGAGAAAAATGAAAAAAATATATTTGTAAAACTTTTTCAATAAAAAAAAAAAGTACACCATCCATGGCTGGGTAGATGGTAGTGTTGTGATGCTGAGTATCTGGAGGCTGTAGAAAGGATGGGGAGGAAGCAGTGGCGAAATCTGAACCAGTTTACTACCGGTTTGCTGGCTATGCATGCATACTGTGCACCACACACCAAATGCGAGGTGTGCATGTGTACAATGCATGCCAAAAGGAGGCAAGGGATAAGTAGAACAGTGCAGGGTGTGTGTGTGTGTGAATGATCAGCTGTGGCACGCAATCTTTTTTTTTTTTTTTACTTTTAAAACCATTAATTTACAACCTATTTGGCTGAATAGGTTTTTAAAAAATGCTTTTAAAGGGGTTTTTTTTTTAAAAAGGCTCTGACAATCACATGGCTCAGCTGTGATCATCAGAGCCTTTTTTGAACCTTTTAAAAGTGTTTTTTACAACCTATTCCTACCATTCAGGCGGGAAAAGTGAACAAGATGGAAAGAAATGGTAGGCAGGCAAGCGGGCACCCGGGCGATTAGATGGGCATCCAATCAGGGGGAAGGGGGGAAGGGATTTTTGCTACCAGTTCTCCAAACCACCCACTGCCATCACTACCAGATCGGCTAATCCGGTCCAATCTGGGAGCATTTCACTCCTGGAAGGAAGCAACATTGATTCAACCGTAGCAAAATACAATGGCTTCCTGTTTTTGCCCCACTAAGTGTTTAGTGATAAGTCAGCTATGACTTTGAATGGAATGACACATCTCTGGATAGAGATGGCTCATAATTTGTGGGTCATCCTAGAAACAGGGCTACTATAGGAGGAGTGCCAGATGCTGGGGGTGGAATCAATAAGCGGAAACAGCCTAGAGTCTCTACATAGCCACAGATGGATTAAGTCCAACCCCTCTTGAACTCAGTTAACCCTTATCTATTGCCAAAATAGTGCTAACATTAGTTGAGTAGATTCTTGTGAATAGGCAGGAGCAATAAATGAGCTTAATTAGAACGTCTCATTTAGTCCTGGTCCTTTGCACCTGACAGCTACTCCTCGACGTTCATGTGATAGTCATGGCTAGAGGGACCTTCACGCAGATTACTCTTGTGCAACAACTTTGTTCGTTCCTAGACTGAGATGCATAGTACTTGCCTTGGTCACTTCTTGTTTGAATTACTACAATGTGTTCTATGTGGCATTGCTCTGGAACACCACTTAGAATATATAAATTGTCCATGTATATGTAATGGCATGCACAGTATTGGGTTCCCCTACATTAATGCCTAGTGTTTGAGCTCCACAGGCTCCCAGTGTCTTTCTAAGTGCTTTCCAATTCACTTTTAAAGTCCTACATGGCATAAGATCAGGGTATATACAGGACTTCCTCTCCTTGAGGATATCTGTTTGTACTACAGGAACAAATAGCACCTAGTGGAAGATCAAACAGATGCCTGAAAAACCTAGCAGATAATTTTGTCCCCCGCCCCGCCCCCCCCCAAAAAAGGCAGAGAAGGGAATAGAGGATCAACCATATTGGACTTAATTCTCATTAACAGAGATGAAATGACAAAAGGCATTGAAGTTACAGGAACCAGACTGATGAGGTGTTCGACCCCTCCCTCAGGCTCAGCCTGATCATTTCCTATAGGTCCAGGGTGTCAGTGAGACTTCCTCTCCATCAGGATACTTGCTTGTCCCACAAGGGCGGATATAATAGACAGGCTCCAGGTCTGTTCCCTAAAACATTGCTACTTTGTGGGTACTAGAAAGCCCGTTGTCAACTTTCAAAATGACTTTGGCTGAAGTCCTGCTTACTTTCTCAGTTGCGTTTCTCAGTTGCCACTCTTGGGGGAAAGGGGGAGTCAGAAGGTGTTGGAATGTGGTGTCTTAAACCGCTAGACAAAACATCGACCAGACTCAGTGGAGAACCAAGGTCATGGCACTGAACATCTGTGGAGACTGAAGCTCATACTGGACTGATTGCTTAACATGACCTAAGACACCTGAGGTGAGGGGAGGGGGGGGGAGTTTGTCAGAATTTATTGCAGCACACACAACCAGGCACACAATTAAATAATTCTGCAGGGTTCATCTACATAAGAAAATTTCTTTATATACAATGCCATACATCAGAGGTCAGCCTACAAAATCAGGGACACAGAAGCAATACTCATAGAAGGAAGTCATTACATAGTAGAGAGATAACAGAGGGCATATATTGTACAGAGGCTCAATTTACAGAGGCCAAACCAACTCTTATATACAGTTCAGCAAGTCTAAGCTACGCCCAGACTCCAAACTGTCTCTTATGGTCCCATACAAACAAATACTATGTTTCAGTTTCCAAACAGCCTGCATTGGCTGACCTGTTACCATGTCTATCCAAAGAGTCCCCATTGACTGACCTGTTACCATGTCTATCCAAAGAGTCCCCATTGACTGACCTGTTACCATGTCTATCCGAACAGTCCCCATTGGCTGATCTGTTACCATGTCTATCCGAACAGTCCCCATTGGCTGATCTGTTACCATGTCTATCCAAACAGTCCCCATTGGCTGATCTGTTACCATGTCTATCCGAACAGTCCCCATTGGCTGACCTGTTACCATGTCTATCCAAAGAATCCCCATTGGCTGACCTGTTACCATGTCTATCCGAACAGTCCCCATTGGCTGATCTGTTGCTATGCCTATTCCAGTCTCTGAATATTTATACTCTGACATTTCTATTCTTTGAACTACCCTAAAGTGCAGAAATTACCTAGAGTTAGCTTTACCTTTCTATGTGCCGATATGATGTACTGAATAAAAAGCCTGACAGAAGCCTCAGAGTCCTGATTCAATTGGGTTTATCACTTGGAACCTTTTCTGTTGCAACTCCTGTTCTATGGAACACTCTAGCCTTGAATTCAACAGTCCCACTCACCCATCCTTTTAAAATTCTGGAGACCTGGTTCTTCTCACAGGCATTGGGATAAGGGAAGGTTAGGAAAGGCTGAGAATGTGGTGGCTTGCATCAGTGAAAGGTAGTTCTGGCAACAGGTCTTTCTCTTTTTTGGTGCTTGTTGTTATAGCTGTATATATTAAGGTTTTTTTTATCTGGGCTGTTCACTTTCCAAAATTTGCTTTAGGATGACCAGTCACACAAATGTTTTATATATGTATGCAGGGTCATATTAACCATTGACTATGGCTTCCCTCTCTCTCAGTATCAGCTATTATTTATTTTGTATGGTATAACAGAATGCAGCATTAATGCATACAATTCACAAAAGCATCAAAATCACAAAAAGTGCCCTTGAGATGATGCAGTTCTTGCAGGGAGCCTTCTGAGGGGATATTCCATCACAATATGAGGTAAGGTTCATGGGATATTCCCCACAGTCACAGTAAGTATTATCAAGCTGTCCCCATTTGGTTGTTGTTGTTGTTTTTAAATTGGCACCTGCTGTGGTTGGTCAGTACCATCTGACAGCCAAGGAAGATCTTTCTTGAAACGTGAAAAGAAATATAAATGAAATATTACTTTCTGTTTTCTCAGATGCTGAAAAATGCACCAAGTGCCCAGATGATCAATATCCAACCAAGAACAGAGTCCAATGTATCCCAAAAAGAATAACCTTCCTCTCCTATGAAGAACAGCTGGGCATCATCCTGGTGTCCATTGCATTACTCTTGCTCCTATCCACAGGATTCATTTTAATCATATTCATTAAATACTTAGAAACTCCCATTGTCAAAGCCAACAACCGGGACCTCTCCTACATCCTCCTGGTCTCCCTCTTGCTTTGCTTCTTGTCCTCCTTTTTCTTCATTGGACAGCCAAGGAAAGCCACCTGTCTCCTTCGACAAACTGTGTTCAGCATTGTATTCTCAATAGCTGTGTCATCTGTGTTGGCCAAGACAATCACGGTGGTGCTGGCATTCTTAGCCTCAAAACCAGGGAACAAAGTGAGAAGATGGTTGGGGAAGAGCTTAGCCAATTCCATCATCCTTTCTGGTTCTACTGGACAAATTTTCATCTGTGCCTCATGGCTTGGAATTTCTCCCCCATTTCCTGACTCTGACCTCCACTCCCAGCCTGGAGAGATCATCCTTCAATGCAATGAAGGCTCTGTCACCATGTTTTTTGTTGTCCTTGGCTATATGTGTTTCCTAGCTGCCATTTGCTTCACTGTAGCTTTCCTGGCCAGGAATCTGCCTGGGGCCTTCAATGAAGCCAAGCTGATCACCTTCAGCATGCTGGTCTTCTGCAGTGTTTGGATCTCCTTCTTGCCCACCTACCTGAGCACCAAAGGAAAGTCCATGGTGATTGTTCAAGTCTTCTCCATCTTGGCTTCCAGTGCTGGACTGTTGGGCTGCATCTTCTTCCCCAAATGCTACATTATAATCTTGAGGCCAGATCTAAACACTAAGGAACATCTCATGATAAAAGTAGGGAAATGACTGTAGTATTGTTTCTTAGGCTCATAGCATTTAATTTTTTCATTGCAATTATTGGGCTTTTGTATACTTCCTTTGCATCAATGTGACAATTAAGGTAATTTAAAACAGAAGGAAATATACATATAAAGAATGTAAGTCTAATGAAATAGACATAATCTACAAACAGTAAAATAAATAATTAATAATTGAAATTGTGATGCATCCAGGGATGAACAAGCTAAGAAATAAGGTGTTAAATAATATATTATGTAAAGACAGCTGAATAGAAATGTCTCCCTAAAGACAGAGAAAAGGAGTCTTTTGCCTGAAGTGTCTTGAATATGAAATTGTAAATCTGTGTGATCATGGTCACTTTCTCTATGACTTTTTCTTGAAAGTAGGTGTGAGCAGTGGAGCTGAGTGTCAAGATCATGCAGATGATCCTACTTTCAACAGTCTGGATATCTAGACCAGAAATTTCTGGAGATGTTAGGTGACTTCATAAATCTTATGGGATCTCAGAGTTTCATGACTCTGTCTTCAGTTATACTATTCTAATATCCTTTCTGGACATGTCCAAAAACTAGTGATTCTGCTGCAAAACAGCACCTGAAAGGCTCAACGTGTTCTGTGAAGACCTGATCCAGATAAGGAAATGGAAAACAGCCATGAATCATATTGGTGTCCTATTCAAACAAGCCATAAGATCCCTTTGTATCCCAAATGAGAAGCTTTCAGCAGTCACCTATGTGAATGGGAAAATCATCTAAGATAGAAAATTGCAGGAGAGCATCCCTGGGGCTTCACTGTCTAGACCAGTGATGGTTAACCTTTTTGCCATTGCGTGCCAAAAGTGGGGGGAGTGTGGGGTGATCATGCGTGCATGTGCCCACACCCATATGTGCCCCCCTGCCCCCTCTGCATTTGGCACACGATGCTATGGTGGGCCCGGTAGGCCCGTTTTTTGCCCTCCCCAGGCTCCAGAGCCTTCCTAGGACCCTGGGGAGGGTGAAAACGGCCATCCCCATCCCTCCGGAGAATCTCCGGAGGCCGGAAATGGCCCGTTTGCCAACTTCCAGTGGGGCTGGAAGGCCCCAAAATCAGCTGGTGGAGCTGAGCTCGCGTGCCCACTGATATGGCTCCGTGTGCCACCTGTGGCATTCATGCCATAGGTTTGCCATCACAGGTCTAGACTCAACTAGGGAGATGCAGGAAGAGTGCACCTTCTCCGGAAGCTGCCTAGAGACCGCCTTTGCCACATCCAATCATAGGGAAAGGATGGGAGCTAAATCCAAAATAGAGAAGGAAGGAAATCTGAAGGTCCATTCTCTGGTTTCCCTCTTGTACTTAATATATATATTGTATTGTATTGTATTGTATTGTATTGTATTGTATTGTATTGTATTGTATTGTATTGTATTGTATTGTATTGTATTATAATATTATATACAATATTATATACAATATTATATACAAAATTGTGAAAACCTTTTGGGAAAAGTGTATTTTCTAAAATTAGCTAATAACTACACTTTTGGGGAGTAATGCCATAACATTATATATCAATGGAATGATAATTTAATCAAGAATATAATGCAATAACTTTTATAAAGGATTTGCTATTAATGTAGAAAAGCAATTATAAAGAAGAAAAGTGAAACACATAGAAAAAATGACATATACAAAAATTATCACCATAGAAAAAACGAGATACACAAAAATTATCATCATGTCAGTTAATACTTAGTTGGATAACCTTTAGCATGAATTACGGCCTTACAACTTCTTCCCATGGAGTGAATCAAGTCTCTTAGTTCTGCAGCTGTTATAATGTGAAGCCAAGATTAAATGATGGCTTCTATTAACTGGGTTTTATTGCTGGGTCGCTTCTGACTAACAAGTTTCTTTAGTCGGCTCCATAGATTTTCAATTGGGTTAAGGTCTGGGCTATTCCCAGGCCATTCCAGCAGTGGAATAGGATTATCTTGAAACTCCATTAGATAATGGTTAAGAGGAGTTTCTAAGGTCAAGCTAGGTATCCAAAAAAAGGCCCTTTCTGTTGAAAAACTACAATTAGGTAATACCCATTGGCATGAAAAGATAGAATTATTATTAGTTAAATTGGAGCCTCCTTTTTCCCAGAGAGATTTAAGGCAACTAATGATCAGGATAAACAATAGTATTCAAGGATGCTCCATATGAAGTGATAAGCTGAAGATCAAATCTAAGTAACTTTCTTTTTCAACTTGTCCCTCTGTCAAGGTTCCAACAGATGCCCTAATTAACTCATGAGTCTCAAGCCAAGTTTCAAAAGAAATCCAATGATTTATTAGGAGCAGGAAGTTGGCATCTACCCGAGTGAGGTCTACTCTGCCGCACATAATTTAAGGCTCACCTTTGACCTTGTTTCTCCCTTCCTCTCAGTCTGTGTCATAAATCACATTCTCCAACAAGGCACTCCCACGGGTTGTAGAAACACGCCTCACAAAACAGCTTTGGTAATCTGAGATCCAATGTTGGAAGAAGGTATGCATGGAATGTGCTCCCCATTTGCTGCCCATGGCAACTCGAGAGCAGACTAGAAATGCTTTGCAAGTTTACACCCTCATTTCTTCCAAGATGAGGAAGGGCTTTTTTTTTTTTTTATCGGGGCACATCAAAACAGTCATTATGATTTTGTGTGAATTGAAAGCCGTGGACCTGCTCCCCAGGAGCAGAAGACTTATTCTTCTATCCCCTTAGCATGAAAGACAACTATGGATAACTCTGACTAGGTATTTACTGTTTAAGAACATCACAGATTAGAAATCTGCCCAGCCATGGCAAGCTAAATCTGAATTTCAAAGCACATTTTCCAATAGTATCAACACAAAGTGCATCCAGTCTTGATTAGAATAATCCTTGCTTCTTTTACCACACTGGGAACTTGGGCATTGGACAAAAATAGTTTCATTCTATTTTGCTAATCTAAGGCAAGGAAACAAGAGAAGGTCATACTATCAACACCAAAATCCTCAGCATTTGATGGCAATGGCAATACCACTTAGACCTATATACTACTTCACAATGCCTTACAGCATTCTCTAATTGGTTTACAGAGTCAGCATATTGCAACTGGGCCACCAGTTTGACACCCCTGTTTTAAATGATTAGACAGGATAGATTATAGTAGAAAAAAGAAAAAAGAAAAAAGAAAAAAAAGAAAAAGAAAAAGAAAAAAGAAAGAAAAAAGAAAGCCAGAGTGTAACTTTAAAGAGAGAGTAAAATGTTTCTCTTTCTTTTTGGTTTTCTAGGTTTTAATTTAGTTTATAGACTTCACCAGGAGAGCATCTATCTGCAATGGGGAAGTCCTCTCCTTTCTAATTGCCATCCAAGAGATTGACCATGACTCAGTGGTGAAATGTAAAATGTAAAATTTGTTACTACCGGTTCTGTGAGCGTGGCTTGGTGTGGGGGGGGTAATGTGACTGGGTGGGTGTGGCCAACTTTTTTTTTTTTACTTTTAAAAGCATTTTAAATGCCTCTGACGATCCCAGTTGAGTTGCCTGATCGTCAGAGGCTTTTTTTTTCTTTTAAAAGCATTTTTTCTACAACCTCTTCAGCCTAAGGGGCTGCAGAAAAAAATGCTTTTAAAAGCCTCTGCTGATCAGGCAACTCAGCTAGGATTGGATCAGCTGAAGGGGTTGTAGAAAAAATGCTTTTAAAAGTAAAAAAAAAAAGCTTCTGATGATCTCACAGCTCAGCTGGGCATAATGGGGGGGGGGGGTGCAGGGATTTTTGCTACTGGTTCTCCGAACCACCCGCCTCCATTGCTACCGGATCGGGTGATCCGGTCCGAACTGTGAGCATTTCACCCATGCCATGATTCCTCTCCAATGTACATCTGACCTGTGTTACAACTTTAATGATGATTGTTCAGATTCCAGGATGACTTGGGATGCTGTGCTGGACCTCTCTCAACTGTTAAATCAGCTATTTCGTTAGGTCAGTACAGGAATGAAATGCTCCCGGTTTGGACTGGATAGGGCGATCCATTCGCGATGGCAGCGGGTAGTTCGAAGAACCGGTAGCAAAAATCCCTGTGCCCCCCGCCCTTGCCCACCCAATCATCTGGTCCCCACGTGCCCACTTGGTGGTTTGCTGCTTCTTTTGGGCTAGCTCACTTTTCCTGTCTTGCTTCAGCTTCTGCAATCCATTGCATCAGCTAGCAACTCAATCTGCCTGCCTGCAATCAATCCAATCTGTGAGCAACTCAATCTGCCTGCCTGCCTGCCTTATGCCTTCAATTTGTAAGCAATAGGTTTGGGGGTTTTTTTGAGGAGCTTTTAAAAAAATAGTTAATTGGTGGATTTTTAAGGAGTTTTATTTATTTATTTTTTAGACGTAGCAATTTAAAGTTAAGGAAGTTTTAAATTTAGCTGCTTTTGTCTAAAAATATAAATAAAATATAATAAATTAATATAATAAAGTATTTGTGCAGCTTTCTGACATTTGATGTGTTTCTGTAGTGTTTCACTCTAACTACACAAACACACAAAATCTCACTTACATGATTAAATGTAATCATGTAAGTGGCATTTTGTGTGGGAAAACTGTGATAGTTGGTTTTTGAGCTTGTTGTGGCCGTATGAGGTTCCCGTTTGTTGAAGGGGCCATTTTGGGTGAAGTGCAGCTGCTTTTACATTGTGTGTGAGTCAGTTGTGTTGTGTTGTGTTGTGTAGTGTGTGTGTAAAATGTAAAAGTTGGTTTTTGGTACCTCTTATTGTTTTGTGTACTTTGTTTATTATTTTTATTATTTATTATTATTATTGGCCATGCCCACTGGGTCACCTGACCACCAAGCAACACCCACCGGGTCACCTGACCACCAAGCAACACCCACCAATTAAGCCATGCCCACAGAACCGGTAGGGAACATTTTTAGATTTCACCCCTGGATCAGTGTCCCTAACTAAAGCTATATAAGGTAAAAGGACATTTTCATTGTCTTTGAAAGAATTAAGATGGACATCTCCTCTCAGAGTGCCACCACGTCGGCCTCCTACAAACTCTAACCTGTATATGTATAATGTTCTGTAGCCCAATTCCCATGCTGTCGGGGGTCAGTAGAAACAGTGGAGTGTCTGAACAAAATAAAGAGATAATGATTTCCTGTAACAAATTTTCTATCATCTTCAACAGGACAAATCACTTGTTTTTTCATAGCAACCACCATCTTTATAATAATTTTCTTTTTCTTTGAAAAAAATCAGCTCACACTATTACATACTGTTGTTAAATATTCTTTATTGTTTTATATCACATATTCCATTTCTATGTTGAACAGTGTGCTTTCTAGGTGTCCAAAATGTTACCATATAAACATCATAATCGTACAATCATATATACATAATCATATATGCGATAATATCAATCGTTCTTAAAAAGTATACTATTTTTCATTATAGTATCGATTATACAACCATCAAAATATTTATTCATCATTTTTTCTTTCTCATGTAGTCCATAAATCCATAAGATCCCATAGAGTTGGTCTCCTACAGGTCCCGTCAACTAAACAATGCCGGTTGGAGGGCCCACAGGGAAGGGCCTTCTCTGTGGCTGCCCCAGCTCTCTGGAACCAGTTACCTCCTGAGGTCCAGACTATCCCCACCCTATTGGCCTTCCAAAAAGCAGTGAAGATCTGGATTTTCCTGCAGGCCTGGGGCCGTTGATCTCGCTCTTGCAATCCGGCGAGATCCAGCCATGAATGGTGTGAATGAGTTTTAATGTTTTTTAAATTTTTAATTCTTAAATGTTTTTTATAATGATTTTAAATGCATTGTGAGCTGCCCTGACTCTTCGGAAAGAGGCAGCATACAAATTAAATACATACATACATACATACATACATACATACATACATACATACATACATACATATTTTATCCAGTTTGGGACATTATCTTCCAAACACCCTTTAAACATGGTAAGGACAATCATTGGCCTGCTTATGTATGGAGAAGAGCTGGGACCATTTTCTTCGTGCAGATTGTTGAAAAAGGTTAAGACTTAAAATTCCTCTGTCTCATATTTCTACAGTTTTTCTGGTTGTAAGATGCTCCTTTGTGTTCAGGTCTGGCCTCAGAATGAGGATGTAGCACTTGGGGATGAAGATGCAGCCCAGCAGAGCAGCACTGGAGGCCAAGATGGAGAAGACCTGAACAGCCACCATGTATTTCCCTTTAGTGCTCAGGTAAGTGGGCACAAATGTCACCCAGACACTGCAGAAGACCAGCATGCTGAAGGTGATCAGCTTGGCTTCATTGAAGGCCCCGGGGAGATCCCTGGCTAGGAAAGCCACGGTGAAGCAGATGGCAGCCAGGAAGCCCATGTAGCTGAGGATGATGTAGAACATGACATCGTAGCCTTCATTGCATTGCAGAATGATCATTCCAGGCTGGGAATGGAGGTCAAAATCAGGGAATGGGGGAGAAACACCCAGCCAGATGATACAAATGATAATTTGGACAGCAGAACAAGAAAAGATGATGGAGTTGGCCAAGCTCTTCCCCAACCATCTCTTCACTCGGTTTCCTGGTTTTGTGGCCAGAAAGGCCAGCACCACTGTGATTGTTTTGGCCAAGAGAGAAGAAATGGCAGTTGAGAAGACAATGCTGAACACTGTTTGTCGAAGAAGGCAGGTGGCTTTCCTTGGTTGACCAATGAAGAGAAAAGAAGACAAGAAGCAAAGCAGGAGGGAGACCAGAAGGATGTAAGAGAGGTCCCGATTGTTGGCTTTGACAATGGGAGTTTCTAGGTATTTAATGAATATAATTAAAACAAGGCCCGTGGTTAGGAACAAGGTTAGGGCAAAAGAGACCAGCGTGATACCCAGGTATTCTTCGTAAGACAGGAAGGTTATAATTTTGGGGATACATTTTATTCGGTCGTCATTTGGATATTGATCAGGTGGACACTTGCTGCATTTTTCTATATCTAAGAATACCAAAAGAAGATGTTGTTAAACAACTTCTCCATTCACATTTTAAGAAATAGCTTCTTAGGACATTGGATACCAAGAACATTTTCCCAAATGCATGTTTTAAGATCTCCTCATAATAAAGATAATAAGAGTACTATTTTCATATATACACTTACTCACACACACATGTATGTATGTATGTATGTGCATGTGTGCATGTTTGTGATATGTATGTGTGTATTTGTGTATACACACATACATACGTACACAATATGTACACACACATGCAATGTATGGCTGTGAAAGTTGGATCATAAGAAAGATTGAGCGCCAAAGAATTGAGGCCTTTGAACTATGTTGCTGGAGAAGACTCTTGTGAGTCCCTTGGACTGCAAGGCGATCAAACCGATCAGTCCTAGAGGAGATCAACCCTGGCTGTTCTTTAGAAGGCTAGATCCTGAAGAAGAAACTCAAATACTTTGGACACCTAATGAGAAGAAAGGACTCACTGGAGAAGAGCCTAATGCTGGGAAAGATTGAGGGCAAAAGAAGAATGGGATGACAGAGAATGAGGTGGCTGGATGGAGTCACTGAAGCAGTAGGCATGAGTTTAAATGGACTCTTGGGGATGGCAGAGGACAGGAAGGCCTGGAGGAATGTTGTCCATGAGGTCACAATGGGTCGAACACGACTTCACGAATAACAATATATTCTCTCTCTCTCTCTCTCTCTCTCTCTCTCTCTCTCTCTCTCTCTCTCTCTCTCTCTCTCTCTCTCTCTCTCTCTCTCTCTCTCTCTCTCTCTCTCTCTCTCTCTCTCTCTCTCTCTCTCTCTCTCTCTCTCTCTCTCTCTCTCTCTCTCTCCAGGAACAGTGGAAACGTGGGTGAAATGAGATGTCCCCAAAATTGTCCACAGCACCTCATTGTGGAACAGTATAACTTCTTGGTGATCGTCATAGGGAGGCCAATATAGAATACATTAGAAGAATATTTCCATGATTATACTAAGGTATTTCCTCAAGTTTCAAAGAAATCTGATTTTCCTAGAAGTCAAAATACGGAAGGAAATATCTAAACTAAATCTAGAAGAGAGATTTTATATGGTAGTAATACAGATTGCCTAATATAGCAAACCCTCTTATCTCTTTGCAGCCTCTCTTTCAAGATCATTTTGCTGTTCTTCCCATTAGATAAGAAATTGTGCACTTTCACAATAAAGAAGAAAACAGTTGAGTTTCAATCAGTCTCTTAACTTGCACTTCCATAAAAATGGTCTGGATGAATCTACTTCCCCAATGTCTGCTCTTTTCTTTGGTGTCACCTACCTTCCTGAGTGGAGATGGTCCCCTCTGGACAAGGAACACAGTCATAGCAGCAAACTGGCTCTCCTTCTCGAGCCCGCTTGACAAATCCAGGATGACAACTTTCCACACATTTGGACTCAGGCAGAGACTAAGCAGAAAAACAATTAATGCCAAAGAAAATATGTTAGGATAAACCATCCACAAAAAACAACGGTCAAAATAAACCTTAGCCAAAGAAACTCTGTTCTTCACTTAGATAAGTCTGAACTCTCTGATGAGTTCCAAGTAGTTGCAAGAGATACAATTACTGACAGGGTCTGTATTTAGGCAAGAATAGGCAAGAAAAACCAACTGTATAGGAATAGACTAGGTGAAACTTGGTTTAATGCCAGTAACAGTGAGAGGGATCTACCTATGTTTCTCCAAAAAGAAGGTCGGATTTTTTTTTTTGACCACTGCAAAACTGGCTAGGCCTTCTTTTTGGAGGGTTCTAATTATTGACTCACTTCACGATGGTGGCGCCGACAGCCCCGCCCAGCAGGATTAATCTGGAGCTCTGTTATCGGCTCCAGATGCCTTGCGGCAGGCATCTAAAAGCAAACCAGAGGCCAGAGTGATGCGTGCAAGTGGTGGGCAAGTGGCCACAGAAGAAGCAGCCACAGAGGCAGATGTCAGGATTTGCGAGGCCTGGTAAGTAGGGCAGCTCCACCCTCATCCCCAACCTAGCTTATTTTTTACCTGTGTGCCTCACCCTGCACATCAGAGTGGCCGGGGTCTTAATTAGGGCTAATTTTGTGGGTGCGGCTTAATTTGATCGCATGTGCTCAAAAACGTGATAAGGCTTCTTTTCAAGGTGGGTCGTCTTTTTGGAGAAACACGGTAGAAGTCCTAGTGGTTCATCACTTCAATATGAATCAATAGCAGCTAAATCATGATCACATGAAGCACTAGTATTGCTGTACAAACCCTTAATGAGACCACACTTGGAATACTGTATCCAGTTCTGGTGACCACAATACAAAAAGTGTTGAGACTCTGGGAAGAGTGCAGAAAAGAGCAACTAAGGTGATCGGGGAACTAGAGGCTAAAGCATATGAACAATGGTTACAGGAATTGGGTGTGTCCAGTCTAATGAAAAGAAGGACTAGGGTGATCACTGTTCCAATATTTGAGGGGCTCCTATAAAATCAGGGGGGTTTCAAGCTATTTTCTAAAGCACCAAAGGGCAAGACAAGAAACAATGGTTGAAACTAATGAAGGAGAGAAGCAACCTAGAACTAAAGAGAACCCTAATGGTGAAAGCAATCAACCAATGGAATAGCTTGCCTTCAGAAGTTCTAGGTGTGGAGGTTTTCAAAAAGAGGCAGGACAACCATTTGTTCAAAATGGTACAGTGTCTCTTGCTTGAGAAGGTGGTTGGACTAGAAGATCTTTGAGGTCCCTCCCAACTTTATTATTCTGTTCCCACCTGAAATGGATGCTCAGGCTATAGGAAATAGAGGAAAGACAGCAATATTTCTCCCACCTTATTGACCGACTTTAGCAGTGACAGAGTTTCATCACTGGCAGTAAATCTTTGCCCCTCAAAACTCCCCAGTTGCTCATCGATGGGAGCCCATCCGGGAAGGAGCACCCAGCTTATGACGGTCAGATCTGTTGCTACATCTCCATTTTGGTCCACGTACAATTTCCAATGGGAAATATTGAAAAACTCATTCTTCTCCAGAAATGGATGGAACTAGAATAAAAATCCAGGCATTTTAAAAGCAGAAAACTCAGTGTCTTATCCCAAGTGGCCTTTTCACATTTGAAACTCTCATTTGAAGTTGTTTAACTTGCAAGCATCGTGAGTTAAGAGAACAAGCATTACCACTATCTCTACAATTGGAAAAGTACTGCACTCTAACCACTGCACCACCTCAGCTCATTGTTATCAATATCATTATACTTTCTTAATAGATTATGGGAATGTTGGTGATATAACTTGATTTCATCAAAGGATCAACAATATATTGATACTATATACCAATATAGTATGATTAAAAACCTGAGCTTTAAGTGAAGGCTGAATAATATGATAATTAAGTGTAGAAAAATGGTCTTAAAAGTTGTACTGAAATGATTTTCTATTTTCCTTGTATAACAGGGGGTTTGCGGGAAACAATTAATTCTTGGTCATCTGTTTTGCTACAGTGTCATTAATAAAGATAGCTACTTGATAAAAAGTATGATTTTGTGATACAACATTTATATTAACACATAGACAAACCTATTCTGATATTGTCTGAAGAATAAAGAGCTTCCAATTTATTTTTATTTATTTTTTTTTAATATTGCCTGTTTGTATGCAGATTAGAGGAGTGGAGAGGGTGGGTAGTTTTAAATTTCTGGGCACTTATATCTCGGAAGACCTCTCATGGACTATGAATGCTAACATGGGTGTGAAGAAGGCACAGAAGAGGCTGTACTTCCTGAGAATGCTCAGGAAGATAAATCTATCTCAGCATCTACTCCTGTCCCACTATCGTAGCACCATTGAGAGTGTCCTGACATACGGCTTTCTTGCATGGTATGGAAGTAGCTCTGTAGCAGACAAAAAAGCTCTACAGAGAATCATTAAAACTGCCCAGAATATTATCGGACTCAAGCTACCAGCCCTGGACAACATCTTCGAATCTCTCTGTTTGAGGAAGTTGCATAACATTCTCAGAGACTCTTCCCATCTTGCTTACAATCTTTTTGGACTGTTGCCTTCTGGCAGAAGATACAGAACAATTAAAACTCGGACCGCATGTTTTCTGAATAGTTTTTATCCTAGAGCTATAATTGCACTCAACAATGAACTAAAGGGCCACCATCAGTGAACTGTTGGACAGTATTACTTGGTCTGTTGTGTGGATGTTTGGGTGGTTTTAGGGGTGGAGAATTGTGGTGGGTGGGAGTGTGCTGGGGATTATGTGTGTGGGACCTGGTCTTTGGGTGTCAAGTAAATTTCGTTGTATGTGTATACTGTGTAATGACAATAAAGTTTATTATTTATTATTTATTTATTACTAGTTTACTATACATGAACAGATTGTCTGTCTAAAGTCTTTAGTGTGTGCTCTTCAGTCTGAAATTAGGTGGCCAATTCAGCTTGTGTGTTCTGTTGAGGTGCTCCAATATCAGCCTCCTCCAACACAAAGATCCAGCAGGAGAAGGGCAATATGGACAATTGTTGGATCTGGCAGAATGAGAACTGTGGACCACAAACTAGATGCCTTTGGTGTATCCCTGCATAACAGTTGCTCTATCCCTGCTAAACTTAATAGGGAAACTAAGGGGGCAAGTCCAGCTGTTTGTGATGACGAAGACTCAATTGGGCAGGGGATGATGGTCCATGAAGGAAAAGTTACCTTGATAAGGGAAGGTCTGCATCTGGTACTGCAAATCAGTCATGTGTGGTGAGTACAGTATCTAAAAACAGAAGCCATATTCTGGTTGGTGACTCAATTGTAAAGGTAAAGGTAAAGGTTCCCCTCACACATATGTGCTAGTCATTCCTGACTCTTAGAGGTGGTGCTGATCTCCGTTTCAAAGCCGAAGAGACAGCACTGTCTGAAGATGTCTCTGTGGTCATGTGGCCGGCATGACTAAATGCCAAAGGTGCACAGAACGCTGTTACCATCCCACCAAAGATGGTCCCTATTTTTCTACTTGCATTTTTTATGTGCTTTCGAACTGCTAGGTTGGCAGAAGCTGGGACAAGTTACGGGAGCTCACCTCATTACGTGGCACTAGGGATTCGAACTTGCTGACCTTTTGATTGACCAGCTCAGTGTCTTAGCCACTGAGCTACTGCATCCCTATTTTGTAATTTTGACTCAATTGTAAGAGGTGTCTATTTAGGAAAGGATGTGGAGTATTGAAGGAGATGAGGTATCTGCCCGGTACAATTGCCAGCAGAGAAAAGGTGGTAAATTGTTAGGATTGTCAAGAATGCTAGAAAGGATCTTGATATTATTGCGCATCTTAGCAGAAATGATACGTCCAAAAGAGATGTGTTCTCTATACATAAGGATTTCCAGAGCTTGGGGCGTGAATTCCTTAACTGATTGGACCCACAAGATGTCATTTTTCTGGCATGGGTGGGCTGGGCCTGTCCCATTGGGGTGAAATGGTTCCTCAGGTAGCCTGGACTCATGACATGCAGGGCTTTAAAGGTGACAATCAACACCTTGAATTGCACCTGGAAGCAAACTGGTACACAGTGCAGCTAGTGGAGCAGTGATGTAACATGGGCCATCCCAGGGATCCCAAGAACTGTCCATACCACTGAATTCTGCACCAGTTGTAGCCTCCAAATCTCTTCAAGGGTAGCCCCATGTAAAATTCATTGCAATAGTGCAAGCAAGAGATGACCAGGTATAGAGTGACTAAACACAGGGACTCCTGATCCAGGAAAGGATGCAACTGGTGCACAACACAGTGTTGTGCAAAGACTGTCTTAGCTGTGACTGCCACCTGCTATTCAAGGAGTTGTGAGTCCAGGAGAACCCAAAAGCCCTGAAACAGTTTTTCAGGGGTATTGAAACCCTGTCCAGAACTAAAGATGTTAAATTATTAGATCCTAAAGATCCACGCAGCAAAAGCCTCTTGGTGTTGCCAGCATTCAGCCAAAACTTCTTATCCCCCATCCCTGCAATGTTATTCTCTGGGTGGTTAGTCTGGCCAGCCTGTTGGCCTTTTGTAGCACAAGGAGATTGAGAAGATCCTTCTACCTCTCCTTTGGGGTTTTATGCATCCTGGGAGGAACTCCATACCTGCCATGGCTGCAGCTTTGAAGCCTCCAAGTTCTCGTCACCCTTCTTGCTTCTCCTTCTGGATCTGGAAGAATATGCAGCTTTCAAGGCATGGGCCAGAGTCTTAACAACACTGTGTAAACGGAGGTGAAAAGGGATCCACATGCTTCTATTTTCCGGTGTAGGCTCCAGGGGTGCTTTCTGGGTGCATCTTTTCCGACTTTTGACAGAAAAGATGTGCTTTGAATAAGAACAGTGAAAAAACCGATCTTCCAATTTCACATAGAGTTTAGTTCCAACAGCATCATCTTCTGGCCTTCCTTTTTCCTGAAAAGCAAAACTCCAAATACTATGGGCATATTTGTAAAGATCGACCCTACTTGATACCAAATAATCGATGGCTCCCATGATCCAGATTTTCCCTTCAATCAGTCCTGGCATAGTTTCAAATTTAAACTGGAAAAAACGAATTCTGTCCCAAATGTCAGTATTTTCTATGTAGTTCACAAAGACATTGACTTGTCTCCATTTGGAGACATCATCACCGAGTGGTGCTGTATATCCAGTTGCTGCGAATCGTCGTGATATAACAACACAAATTCCATTCCTCAGAAGCACAAGAGTAAAAGTCCTCATGAAATTCTCTCCCTCATCTGTGTTTGAGGAAATGAGACCAATCAAAGTCCATTTAAAATGGAGAAGCAGTTGGAGAACTGCTGGGTACGTGATCCCTTTTGTGGGGAGCATCCGGTGGAAAAAAGGGAATTGACTTTTATCGTTCTGAGCCTCTGAAACAAATGCATCACTGATCTGAAAAGGCAATGAAGAATGCTATGCTATATTTTGGGACTGATCAAGTCCAAAATTCTAGATTTTAAAAACTCCAACCCAATACTCATGAGCATGTTAGAACTATTTAGAATAGTTTCTTGTTGATTACTTATTAAATTATATAAAAAAGCAGGATGTAAAGTACAGAACATTAACAAATCAATTATCTTAAGTTAATTAACTTAATTTAAGTTAATTAAGTAACAAGATAAAATTATCAATTACATAAAAATAAAAGAAGAACAAACACCCCACAGAAGTAACAGAGGACTTTAGCTACCTTGATATCAACTAGGAGACAAACTGCAGCAAGTGGAAGATCAAACAGATTCCTAAACAGCCTAGCTGACAATTTTGTCATTCAAAAAGTAGAGGAGGGAATTAGAAGAAATGCTATAGTGGACCTAATTCTTACTAACAGAGAAGAAGTGATAGAGATAGACTGAATTTGCAGAAATTTTGAGGGAGAGTCAATATAATGCAAATCCAAGGAATAGAACATAATCCAACCAGTGTTCTTAAACATTAAAAAAAAAAAGCTTATTTTAACAAAGAGAGAGCTTGGGAAAGATTCCAGGGATGAACAACCCAAGAAGCTTGGGAATCTATGAAAAACATGTTAATAAAAGCCCAGTCCAGCACAATACCAGTGAAAAAGAAAAAGAAATTCAAGAAGAAACCAACCTGGTTACACAAGTATCTATTTCTTATAAACTGAAAGAGAAAAAGGACAAGTTAAAAAAATGGAAAGAGGGACACAAACTCTATCACTCACTCACAACTTCCCCACTCACTTTACCAAATAGAGAAAAACACACACAAACCTGAGGGATTTTGTAGGTGCCTACTAATGTTGCCATCTGAGTAGAAGTTTCCCTCTTAGCTGCATCAACAACAGTCAGAAGGTTTTCCTTCCTTCCACAGATGTAGTTGGGAACATTGGCTTGCCCAGTAGAGAGTATGTCCAACAAAGCATCTGAAGTGCCAAGGGTACTGAAATAGTTCTCATGCAGGCTGTAGCCAAGTGTGAGATTGGGCAGGAGCTCAGGATTCATGTTGACTGTTTGAATGGCGAAAGCCAGGGTTAGCAATTTAAAATAAAGTCCTGTCCTGTAAAAAAGTGTTCATGTTATTCCCATCATCATCAACAGCAACAACAAAATCATTTTTTTTTCAAATTAACCCTCTTTGTCTCCACAAGTCTCCTGTCTTAAGCCAATACAGATCCAAAGCTAAAGACACATGATAGCCACTCATTGGCAAGTAATTTTTATGAGCATTGAGAAGATGGGATGGAGATAGCTGTCCACCGCAGTTAAAAACCATAAATACCTCATTATTTATAGAAGTCCTAATATTCATCTGCCCATTAACTTGTATACAAAGGTATTCAATCATTAAAGTGGAACCACCATAAAATGAAGAAGATGTACCATAAGTGGTACAAGAAGATCCTGGACAGCTCAGAAGACTAAAGCCTGTTATTAACATTCAGCTGTCTGCAATTACTGTAATTTTGAATCTCACCAGGCTCAAGGTTGACTCAGCCTTCCATCCTTTCTAAGGTAGGTAAATTGAGGACCCAGTTTGTGGGGGCAATAAGCTGACTTCATATAAAATATACAAAAGTATGAAGGCTATTGCTTAACACATTGTAAGCCACCCTGAGTCTCTGGAGAAGAGCGGCATATAAATCTAATTCTTTAAAAAAGTGACCCAGAAAAGCAACTGTAAAAAGAAATCATTCCCTATTTCTCAAAGGATCAAGCATTGACTATCAATGAGTAGCTATATAAATATGGAAATTGGCTGGTCAGAGGAATCTACAACCCCTTCAGTCTCTACTTTTTACCAAACTCAGTATCCTCATGATGAATGGGAATGGTAGTATTAGAAGGAAAAGCATAATACTAATATAGTATTAGAAGGAAAAGCATAAGTAATCTGAATTTGTTTCAAGTTTTATTTGTCACATGTTTGAATTTGAGTACATTTCACAAAAGAAGAGAAAAGAGGAAAGCCATGAAAATCAAAATGATTCAAGAGTAAGTGAAATAGTGTTAGAACTGCAAATAGAGGGAATGCAAATCCATCACACTGAATAACTTACGTGCGAGACTCACTAGAAGGAACCGTGTTGAAAGGCAACATTCTAGGAAATGACATTGTTTCAGTGGTGATTGCAGCAATGAGATGGTCTCCTGGCCTGTAATAGTTCCAGGGTTTTTCCCCATCCCAGGTCTCAAAATTCAGCGGGCATTTCATTCGAAGCTTCTCAGGGACTGCCTGAGACACCAGCAGAATTAGAAGCAGAAGATCCATCATTTATAGGACTGAATCAATCCCTTTCCTGTTTCTAAACAAGAACAAGAAGAATTAGGAGAATTCAAGGCACTCTCAGACAAACCAATCTTCACCTGAAAATGAGGGAAAGGTACATTCAAGATTTCAATCTCTGCTTGTCCCAAAACATGTGCCGTACAGAGAGTGAGCTGTGACATTTATCCTTTTCTGATGAAAGTTTCCTTTCTTGTTGATTTAATCTGATGTTAACATCAAAGACAGCCATTATAGCAGAAAATGTCTCAAAGACCGGGATGGTGATAATTAGAGTGAGAAATAATTTCTCCTCTGGGGATCCTGAAATTCTTCCAAGACTCCAAGTGCAAAGGATCAGTTGAAGAACACATGTAAGTGAAAAAACACAAATACATCCCTGAGGGTGTTGTGATCCTTTCTCGACATGTCCAGAAAGGGATGCTGGAGTAAAATAGTTCAACACCCAGGGAATTGACTTCTGCTGCCCTTCATTGTGATATCTTGTCTCCAGAGAATTCTGGGGAAGGTCACCCAGAGCTATGAAGTTGGATTAAACTCTACATTGATGACACAACTCTAGTCCTTCCTGGAGGCAATCAGTATCCTTGAACACTTCCTGATGTTAAGAGGAGGGTCTTTTTGTGTTTTTTTTTCTATTAGATCTCCATATTTCCATGCTAAATTGGAGTTGGTTTTAAATTTCCTTGTGTCTGAAGTGAAATTCCATTTCCCATCAGTTCTGGAAATGTCAACTGTTGGATAAGAGCCAGCTAAGAGGCTGGAAACTGACAGCCTGTGGACCGTTATCATTGTTGAATGTTATCATATCCTTTGGCCTTCCCATTTCTGTGTGTAAATCCTCCCCAAAATATTGATAATTGGTTGGTAGGTGTGGTTGGGAGTCCCTATATTCCTAATGCATCAAGTCAGCGGGAATTTCTACTAAGTTCTAAATTGGTTCTCTCCATGATTAGTTTCCATCTGATAGTTCTGCTTTATCTTAAGTGCTTCAGAGAATCAATGGTCTTCTTTGTGGTAGCCCCTCAAATATTGGAAGACCCTAGTCTTCTCAGCATCTTTTCTGTATCACAGTGACTAAAACTGGATTCAGTATTCCAAGTGTGGTTTTATCTGTGCAGTATAAATAGGTAGTAGCATTACATCAGGGGTGTCAAACTCACAGCCTGTGGGCTGAACACATCATGTGAAGGGGGAAAAAGTCTGCTTTTGAGCCAGGTACTAGTTACTTTGGGCTCCAATAGGGGAGCATAATAGTGGAGGGGATTGATAGATTAACAGACGATCCCAGCTCCCTCCATCCTGTCCCACCCTTCCCATCTTTTGATTGGGTTGCAGTGTTTGGCTTTGTGTATGATTGTATTTATAGTATTGGTGGAACAAGCCGAGAACTACATGGCAGCACAAAAGTCAGAGGATAGTAGAAAGGTAGTTGCAAAGGGAGAGAGGAGAATAAGAAAGCCTGTTCTGAAATGTAAGACCCCTCTCATATTTGTAGCACATTGGAACAGTGTTATCATGTGTCTCCTGATCCTTCTTTTATCTTGACCAGACGAACCCAATTCTTGCAACCGTTCTTCATATGTTTTTGCCTCCAGTCCCCTAATCAGGGCTGAAATGCTCTCGGTTCGGACCAGCTCGGGTGAGTAGGTAGCGATGGCAGCGGGCAGTTCAGAGAACCAGTAGCAAAAATCCTTGCCCCTCCCCCCCAGCCCAGCTGAGCCACGCGATCATCAGAGCCTTTTTTTTCTTTTAAATGGCTCTGACGATTCAAGCTCTGGCAATCCCAGCTGAGTTGCCTGCTAATGAAGCATCTCAGCTGGGATCATCAGAGCCTTTTGAAAGCATTTTTTACATGGTTTACATGTGAAAAAATGGTTTTAAAAGTAAAAAAAAAAAATTGGCCATGCCCACCCACACCAAGCCATGCCCACAGAACCGGTAGTAACAAATTTTAGAATTCACCCCTGCCCCTAATCATCTTAGTTATTCTTCTTTCTAAAGTCTCAATATCTCTTTAATATTGTGGTGATCAAAACTAAATGCAGTATTTACAAGAGTGGTCTTCTTAAGACCACTTAATAATAATCTTATTTGTAAAGGAGTATTAACATTCTACAAGACCTTGCTTCTATCCCTTTGTTCATGCACCCTGGATTGCATCGGCTTTTTTGGCAGCTGCTACACAGTGTTGGCTCATATTTAAGAGATTGTTGACTTGGACTCCAAGATCCCTCCCATCCTTTTTTCACCTAGTCTATAACTGACAGTTGGTTTTTCTTGACTAAGTCTAAAACTTTATTTTTATCTACACTTAATTTCAGTTTATTAGATAGCTCCTCAGGGATTGGGCCACTTACAGAATTTTGGATTGATTCTATTGACTAGGGATCTGTGGAGAGTTGGCCCAACACTATCAGTTGGTAAAGCCAAAAGGGGAGCCAAACGTTGCCAAAGCCAAAGTTGCTATGGAAAGAGGACTTTCGGATCACATTTCCTTTTCTAAAATAACCAGGGATATTGTAGGCCCCTTGCCATGAACTACTAAAGGCAATGAATATATTATGATGGTCTGTGACTGTGTCATTAAGTACCCGGAAGCAATTTCATTAAGAAATGTGATTGCTAAACGTATAGCAGAGGAACTGGTAAAAATCTTCAGAAGATAGGCATACAATATGAGATCCTGATGGATCCAGGCATCAATTTTCAATCAGCGCTGCTGAAATATTTATATGCAGAACTGGAAATAAAATGGATGTGTACTATGGGTGTGTAATTTACTATGCACAAGTGAGAAGAATTGGAGGGTTCTTTTTAAGTATTCAGTGGAGTCCTGGATGATGAGCCAAAGCTGGAAAATCCGGTGAATACTTTGAAAAAAAAAAAAAAAACCATCCACAAGAAGAATGGAACTTGATCTGGAGCGTAAATGAATGGAGGTTGCTGAGAAGAAGCAAATCAGAAGAAAGAAAAGGAACACCAATCGCAGTTAGAGCTGTTGCAACACATCACATTATCCTGATTAACCTTCCCCACCCACCCCAAGTACTATCCAAATGAGGGTGAAATCTAGCAGGTTCTGATCTGTCCCCCCCCTTCAGAGACCCACAAAACCACAGCCAGCCGAGGGTTAATAATCACTTGGCACACTCCGCAGTTCTTATCTCAACCTTGGCAGCGATATGCACACCGTCTGCCAAGGACTTTATTGGTTTACACAAACAAGAAAATCACCTACGTAGCTTTGCCGTTCATCTAGCTTCCAAGACTACGAGGTTGCTCTGTTTGTTTAGCTTTGTTCGTCACGAACTTCGTGACTCACTGGCCTGTCTTATATAGACAGGCTTCTGGGTGTGGTCCAGTGACTCACCGATCCCATGACTCCAATCAGTGACTCAGAACTATTTCCTCATACGCCGCAGCTGCAATACTCTTTTGTCTCGCCTTCTTTGGCGTGCATCCAGGAATGACGTCTCTCCCTCACTCTCATCTGAGACACCTGTTTCCCCACTACTTGGCTCTCTTTCAGCTGGCACCTGAGCCGGTGCCAGAGGGGGGGGGGGGGCTGGGAGATCTGGCTGGCTCCTCTTCCTCCTGCTCAGAGCTTCCTTCCTCCAAAGGGATAGGCTCAGAGGACGGGGCCACAACAGGTTCTGACAAATTCTGGAGAACCGGTAGTGGAAATTTTGAGTAGTTCGGAGAACTAGTTCGGAGCTCCAGAGTGGGGTGGGAATGGAGATTTTGAAGTATCCTTCCCCTGCCACACCCACCAAGCCATGCCTACAGAACCAGTAGTAAAACAATTTGCATTTCACCACTGATCCAAACCTCAGAGGAATGAAGATACCAAGTCCCAAAGAACCATGAAAGACCTTCCTAACTAACTTTGAAGGAACCTGCCCTGTTTACATCATTCCAAAGACCAGGTTGTAGCTCACATGTGTCCATTCTTGAAGGTTGCCTTAATCAACTATGGATTAACCTGAGCGATGAGAAAAAGGATGACTACCAACTGTTTAAAAGATATGAAAATTAATTAATATTCAAAGACATAGAATATTTAGTAGAAAGATTTTATTTCTCATTTAATATATGTATTAGCTCATCTGAGTGTTCCGAGGGAAAGGAGGACAACAAATAGTTTAAAACACAAATATTAATTATAAATCACTTGTTTAATGTTTGAAATTATTTTGGATTTTAATCTGATTAATCCGACACTCTGAATATTTTTATTAGCTTTGGTTTTAAATAACCCTAATTGTCAATTCAATGCATAGGAAGCATACAAGTCAATAATAATTGCAATAAATAATCAAATGGTACAAATCTAAGAAACACGTTCATTATCATTTTCCTATTTTTATCGTTAAATGTTCCTTAGTATTTAGCTCTGGTCTCAGGATGATAATGTAGCATTTGGGGAAGAAGATGCAGCCCAGGAGTCCGGCACCCGAGGCCAAGATGGTGAAGATCTGAACGGCCACCATGTATTTCCCTTTGGTGCTCAGGTAGGTGGGCAGGAAGGAGACCCAGACACTGCAGAAGACCAGCATGCTGAAGGTGATCAGCTTGGCTTCATTGAAGGCCCCAGGCAGATTCCTGGCCAGGAAAGCTACAGTGAAGCAAATGGCAGCTAGGAAACCCATATATCCAAGGACAACATAAAACATGGTGACTGAGCCTTCATTGCATTGAAGAATGATCACTTCTGGCTGGGAGTGCAGGTCAGAATCAGGAAATGGGGGAGAAACTCCCAGCCACAATGCACAGATGAAAGTTTGGACACCAGAACAAGAAAGGATGATAGAGTTGGCTAAGCTCTTCCCCAACCATCTTCTCATTTTATTCCCTGGTTTTGAGGCCAGGAAGGCCAGCACCACCATAATCGTTTTAGCCAACACAGAAGACACAGCTGCTGAGAAGACAATACTGAACACTATTTGTCGGAGAAGACAGGTGACTTTCCTTGGTTGTCCAATGAAGAAAATGGAGGACAAGAAGCAGAGTATGAGGGAGACCAAGAGGATGAAGGTGAGGTCCCGGTTGTTGGCTTTGACAATAGGAGTTTCTAGGTATTTAATGAATATGATTAAAACAAAGCCTGTGGCTAGAAACAAGAGTAAAGCAAAGGAGGCCAGGATGATGCCCAGATGTTCCTCAAAGGACAGGAAGGTTATTCTTTTGGGGATACATTGGACTCGGTCCTCATTTGGAAATTGATCATCTGGGCACTTGGTGCATTTTTCAGCATCTGAGAAAACAGAAAGTAAGGTTTCTTTTATATCTCTTTTTATTTTTCAAGAAATATCTTTTTTGGATGACAGATGATGCTGAGGGACAGAAAAGCCATAGCAAATGGTGAAAATACGTAACATTTGTCTGGTTGCCCATCTTAAACCAAGTTAGGGCTGCTTAAAGCCCAACCAAAAAAAAAAAACCCCAATATATACAACAGCAAAACCAATAAGAAAATATTCCCCCCACCTCCCCCCACAAAAAAAACCTGGCAGCACTGTCACCCTTCACTGCGGACCCACAAGGTAGCAATGTGTTATGAAAGCACCTGTAGCATGCCTGTTGTATATATCATATATTGTGGGAGTAAGCAGACATTCGCAGGAGGAGTTAGTCCCGCTGATATCCTGGTTCTATGCAGAGTAGAGCTTTAAGGTGAATTGAAATACAGTTGGAAAGGCAGTGGGATCCTATGCAGCTGACACATAGGGGAGGGGTGTCAAACTCAAGGCCTGGTGGCTAGATCTGGCCAGGGGTAGGCTTCAAAAATTTTAGCAAGCGGTTCTCTGCTCAGATGCTGGACAGGTGTGGCCTATTCAGCCTCCTGCACCACCAGAACTTCCAGTAGGCCCGTTTTTCGCCCTCCCCGAGCCCTACACTTACCTGCATCCAAAATAGGTGGCGTAGAGACTCCTGGGAGGAGAGGGGCAGGGTGAGTGGGGCCAGCCAGGAGTGGGATTTCGGGGTTCTCTGAACTGCACAGAATCTTAGCTAGAGGTTCTCCCGAACCCCTGAAAACCGCCAGCAGCCCAACTCTGGATCTGGCCTGTGGGGTGCTTAGATCCGGCCCACAGGGCTGCCCTGGAAACAGCGAAGGACTGGCCCATGGTGCCTCTGCAAGTGACAACGGAGTCGCTAGAACTGTGCATGACCTCCCTGAGCTCCATTTTCACTGACAGAGGGTTGCAGGAGGTCATACCATCTGAAAACGGAGCTCGAAAGCCCATTTTCACTGGCAGAGTGCTCGGGCCACCACAGGTGCCCCCCAACATGAGTGACATCATGCTGGCCATGCCTTCCCCAGCCACGCCAACCTCGGTCCCACAAGGTCGAACACAACCCTGATATGGCCCTCAACTAAATCAAGTTTGACACCCCTGTAATAGGGGGTGAATAGCACAATGCATTGCATTCTGGACCTTATTCAGGAGCAACCATGTAGAATACAGTAAAGTATGTTTTTTTAATAAAGTTTTAATAAATTTTGATTGGCTGACGTTTGATTGATTTATTGATGCAACCTTTGGCCTTAAGGTAAAGTTGGTTAGCATGAGCAAGAACAAATGATCTGAAGCTAGTCCTCAAGTATTAAAAAATTCAAATCTTCCTAATAAAGGCAAACATAGAAGGGTGCTTCCAAACTGAAATCTTTTCAGAGCCACAATTATAAGTCTTTTTTTGTTATTGGTGGTGGTGGTGGTGATTACCATAAATAGTGAAATAGAAACGAAGAAAATTTGAACAGCAAGAAGACATGATAAAGTCAAGTTGAAATCCAAGCATGGAATTGAGGATGATGGTTATACCGATCATGGGACTGTTAAATTGGGCTATAAACAATATTTGTGTTTTACCTCTTATTAATAAAATAAATAGAGCACTGGAAAGGAAAGAGGCTGATTTCATCCCCATTAATGGAAAATTTAGTATCACCCACACCAATGTCCTCTTGATGGATTTTCTATTGAGTCTTCCATTTCATTTTCTTTTGTCCCTTGAACGTAACGTCTCTCCCACCATCGCACATTCAAATAGCTACTTCTGCTGATGTGGCTCTAGGATCTCCATAAAAATTGACTAATTAAATGGTTGATTGATATATCTTTTCGTTTGCAATGTAAAGTTTGTGTGGGTGAACCAAAATCAATTGATCCCAAAACGTTCCTCAAGTTACAAAGATGTTCCTAAGAAAGATAAACATTTAAGGATACTTCCAAATTGGCCAATAGAAGAGAGATTTCTTTTGAACAGTAACAGGGTTGGAAGGGACCTTGGAGATCATTTAGTCCAACCCCCTGCTCACGCAGGAGACCTGTACTAGGGATTGAAACTGCCGAACTGCTGACCTCTCTGATTGACAAGCTCAGTGTCTTAGCCACTGAGCTACCTAGTCAAGCTGATTAGGTGTCAGGCTGATTTTCCTCTGGCAGAAGTAACTTAACCCAATTCACAATGTCCTGCTATCCAGTGGTGGGATTCAAATAATTTAACAACCGGTTCTCTGCCCTAATGACCAGCTGGGTGGGTGTGGCCATAGTGGATGTGGCCAAGGGGTATGACTTGGCCTCCTGCACCCCCCTGGGAGCAAAAATGGGCTGCACCCCCCCACAGCCCGTTTTGGGCCTAGGAGGCCTCCCTGAACTTGCCTGGGCAATCAAAATGGGGCATGTGGGGTCTCCTGGAAAGGGTGAGGCAGGAAGGGGCAGAGCCAGCCAGTAATTTAACTACCAGTGTTAGGATATGATTTGGGCCTAACAGTTGTCCAGGCAATATATGTGTTCTGTGACTTTAAGTTTTAATGCTGCATCATGTTGTAATGCTGAGTCATGCTATAATTAATTGTAATTTAACAATGTATTTAAGAAGGGTACTGTAAGGTATTCAGTGGATGATAAGCTGCTATCATCACGTGCATGTGTGGGTGGATCTGCTACCATCCGGAGTTTGTGAACCAACTACTGTTTGTTTGGTTAGAGTTTGTTTGGAGTTAACCGGTAAAGACTTGGACTGTTTAGAAGACTACGAGATTGTTTATTTCCCATTATAAAGAAAGCTTTTGATAACACCAGTTTGTATGTATCTCCTATCTCATTGCTCTCAGCAACGTTTCTCTGTGCACTTTACTCTGCTAGTTGTTACACAACAACAATATCCTTAACAACCAGTTTGCCCAAACTGGCCCAGACCGGCTGAATTCCACCACTGCTGCTATCTCTTCCTACCTGTTCCTTCAATATCTTTTTCAAATTCCTCCCATTACTGAAGAAATTGGGCAGGTTGAAAGTTAACAAGAAAATAGTCAGGTATATATATATGTCTATTTTAATATACACATTGATCAAAGTACTCTGGATAAATGCTCTGGATGAATCCAGTGCCTTTTTCTGTGATGTCACCCACCTTTCTGAGTGGAGATGATCCTCTTTGGACAAGCGATGCAGTCATAGCAGAAAACTGGCTTTCCTTCTTGAGCCTGCTTGACAAATCCAGGACGACAATTTTCCACACATTTGGACTGAGGCAGAGACTAAGCAAAAAAACACAAGGAATACCAAAGAAAACCTGTTAGGAATAACCATCCATGGAAAATGGTGGTTAACAAGAACATTAGCTAAGTATTCTCTGGGTTTCATTTAAGGAAATATGAAATTTCTAACAAGTTCCAAACAGTTGCATGGATAGTTGTAGGAGATATAACTTTTGTGACCTAGGCCCAAGTAGTTGTTATCAGACACAATCAGTCCTAAACAAACATATTTTATTAGAACAACTGAGAATTACTTCATTCTCAGCTTAATGCAAATTAAGTCCAAAACAAATTCCTCATAAACAGTTCTTTGGCCTTATAACCAACCTTTGTCTTCTTTGGCATCCTGCCAAAGGCTTTTCTTGGCAAAAGTTGAGAAGCAAAAGATATTGAGATGAAACAAATGTAGCAAGACAAGAGACATATGTAGCAACAATGCTTTCCTACAAAGATCCCAAGAGCCGTTGCTGCTCTGTTAAGCTTTATGGGAGGGGCCAATCATCTCCTGGCCTTACTCCCAAGTTGTCCTTTTTGCTTTAGCTGCTCTTGCCTTCTGGCAGCTCTTCACATGCATGCACTAGGAACAGGATCCTTCTGTTCCTCTGCCTCTCTGCTATCCACCTCTGGAGGCTCTGGAGTCCACACACCACTTCCAGATGGCCCTGGCCCCGTCTCTGCCTCTGACATAGAGCTCTCATCTGGGCCTCCCCCTGACTCCAGGACTGGCACATTGTCCACCCCAGCCTCCTCACTGTCTGACTCCTCTGCCAGGTCCGCAGGTTGCTGATGGACCACAACAACAACCATTGACAGAACACTGCTTAGTTCTTCACTTTTGCTCCTGGAATATGACATTGTTATAAAAGACTTTCATACTTAATAAAGTCTTGAGGGATGAAACTGAGAAAAGGTTTAAGCATTAAGTGACAGCCAGTGGATGCTTCCTCATGGCTCTATTAATATGCATAAAGTATGATGACCTATTCCTATTCAAATTTAGAATAAAATTTATTCTAAAAGTTTTATCAATTTTTAATTCTTTTAGATTTATTAAAATAGAATAAAATGGTCGGAAAGAAATATTTGGCTATTAGGTCTGGAAAGTTTTCCTTTTGATCACATAAAGTTCTGAGTCCTTCGGGAGAAGGGCGGTATACAAATTTAAATAAATAAATAAATAAATAAATAAAATAATTAAATAAATAAAACATTACAAAGCTGCTTCCCTTTTAAAGTAGCAATAGCATTTAGACTTACATACTGCTTCACAGTGCTTTACAGCCCTCTCTAAGCAGTTTACAGACTCTACATATTGACCCCAACAATCTAGGTCCTCATTTTATCAACCTCAGAAGAATGGAAAGTTGAATCAACCTTGAATCTGGTGAGATTCGAACTGCCTAACTGCAGTCAGCAGGCAGTCAGCAGAAGTAGCCTGCAGTACTGCATTCTAACCAATACAACACCGCAGCTCATTAGTCCAAAACTATCTCCCAGTTAAGATATGCACACTTTCCGCCGTGCCCTTAAAACATTCTTATTTAAACAGGCAGGCCTGGCCTAATCTTTCCTTTTTAAACTGTTTCAAATCTATCCTAAATTGGGTGTTTTAAATTATTGGGCCAAAATATTTATTATATTCTAAATGTTTTTTTTAACATTGCACTTCATATGCACTTCATCTGACTGTTCACCGCCCTGAGTCCTTCGGGAGTAGGGCGGTATATAAATTTAATAAAAAAAATAACAAATAAATAATTAAGATATGAAGGAAAAAAATCCTTACAAATCTGGGCTGTCAAACTTAAGGGAAACATATTTTTGTTTATTTGTTCAATTTATATGGCTGCCATGCTGGTGAAATACAATTAAAACTGACTTCACAGTTTCTAGAACTCTAGTAAGGTGAGATGGAGGTGAGATCATGAAAACGTGACCTTCACAGAGGATACTTCAGGCATCTTTTGCCTGTAGCACATGGGAACACGAGTACATGAGACAAAGACATTTCTGTTGAAGAACTACAGGTAAGTGACACCAACTGTGATGGAAAGACAGACTTAGTTAGTAGATTGGACCCTCCTTTTTTCCCCCAGAAAGACTTAAGGTAGCTAACAATCAAGATAACCATGGAGTTTTCAGATGAAGTGCCCTCTAACAATCCAAAGGACAAATCTAAGTAGCATTTTCTTTCAAATTTAAGATCCAGCTGCCTGCAATTACTTGCGAGTTCAATCCCAGCCAGGCTCAAGGTTGACTCAGCCTTCCATCCTTTATAAGATGGGTAAATTGAGGACCCAGTTTGTTGGGGGCAATAAGCTGACATTGTATAAATATAAATATACAAAAGTATGAAGGCTATTGTTTAACGCATTGTAAGCCACCCTGAGTCTCCAGAGAAGGGTGGCATATAAATCAGATTTAAAAAAAAATTCCCTCATTACTTCTGATATCAAAAAGGGCTTTTCTTTGGATCAAAGTCTTATTTCAGTGGTTCAGTTTTCTGAGTCAGAGCATCAGCTCACATCAGAACTTCATTTTTTTTTAAAATTAGATTTATATGCCGCCCTTCTCCGGAGACTCAAGGCGGCTTACAATGCATTAAGCAATAGCCTTCATACTTTTGTATATTTTTATACAAAGTCAGCTTATTGCCCCCACAAACTGGGTCTTCAATTTACCTACCTTAGAAAGGATGGAAGGGTGAGTCAACCTTGAGCCTCGAACTTGCAATAATTGCAGGCAGCTGAATGTTAATAATAGGTTATTTAGCCTGTTGAGCTATCTGCATAGAGCTGGAAGGGACCTTGGAGGTCTTCTAGTCTAACTGCCTGCTCGAGCAGGAGTATTGAAACCTGCCAAGCAGTCTAAGAAAACTCAAGAGTTTTACTCTTTACATTCAGAACTCAGTGAAGATCCTCCACCTTTGATTTTTGATTTTGATTTTATTGAATTTATATACCGTCCTACTCCCGAAGGACTCAGGGCGGTTTACAGCCATAAAATAAAATATATAAATACAAAATTTAAGATATGATAAAACGAATTAAATAGTTTGGCTGAAAATTTAAAACCCCAAATAATTTAAAACAAATTTAAAATTCCCATTTAAAAGGGGGAAAAAACTTAGGTCAGACCAGCTTGATGGAATAAGTGAGTCTTGAGCATGCGACGGAAAGTGCGCAGGTCCGGGAACTTCCGTATCTCTGGGGAGAGCTCGTTCCAGATGGTGATTAGGTTTAGCCCACTTGAAATGGGTCCTAAGAATTTGGAAAATAATGAAGAAGAAGAAAAAATCAATATTTTCCCCACCTTGTTGAGCAACTTTAGTCTTGAAAGATTATCCTGGTTGATAATGAGTCTCTGTCTTTCAAAGCTCCCCAGTTTCCCTTCCATGTAATTGTTCTTTGGGAGAATCACCAAGTTCCAGATGTTCAAATCTGCTACCAGATCTCCATTTTGGTCCAAGTACATTTTCATCTCTGAAAGATTGCAAAACTCATTCTTCTGCAGAAAGGGATGAAGCTAGAATGGGGGGAAAAAAAACAAACAGGAAATTGAAAAGCAGAAAACTTGGTTTCTTGTTCCTCCTGGTTTTTTTTTTCCACAGTTGAGTATTCCTAGTACAGTTATCTAATCTGCAAATATTCTTCATTGGGAAAATAAAGAAGAAAATAATCAAACAAATGAAAAGATTATTCTTAAATTCTTTGTAAACAGCAGGGTGATTATCAGAAAGTATGGATTTGTCAAGAAGCAAGTTGCCAGGCTAATCATCTCCCGGTTAACCCAAATGGGAAACACAACCACGTGTGCTACTTCTACTTTGTTGTAAGTCTACTCTACATTAACAGAATCTTGCAGGTCTGAAAGTACGAATCTCCCACCAATTGTTTTTAGAGATTGAAAACCTTTTTTTAAATTAGAATTTGCCAAGCAAAAAATGAGAACAAGAATAAAAGAAAAAAATACAATGACAGGGACAATAGGCACGTTAGTGCACTTATGTACGCCCCCTCTACTGACCACTTAAGTATGAAGTAAGGTCCATGGAAGTCAATTTGCAACTGAAACTGTGCAAATTTGTAGCTGAGACAAGTGAATCAGGGAGAGCATTCCAGACTTTGACAACTCTGTTACAGAAATCATGTTTTTTACAGTCAAGTTTAAAACAATTTACATTGAGTTTAAAGTGGTTAGAATAGAATAACAGAGATGGAAGGGATCTTGGAGGTCTTCTAGTCCAACCCCCTCCTTAGGCAGGAAACCTTACACCACTTCAGACAAATGGTTATCCAACATCTTCTTAAAAACTTCCAGTGTTGGAGCATTCACAACTTCTGGATGCAAGTCGTTCAACGGATTAATTGTTCTCACTGTCAGGAAATGTCTCCTTAGTTTTAGGTTGCTTCTCTCCTTGATTAGTTTCCACCCATTGCTTCTTGTCCTGCCCTCAAGTGTTTTGACTCCCTCTTCTTTGTGGCAGCCTCTTAGATATTGGAACATTACTATCATGTCACCCTAGTCCTTCTTTTCATTAAACTAGGTTTTATGTATATCCTTGTCAGGGACCCATACCTGCCATGGCTGCAGACCTGTAGCCCACAGACTCTCTACATCTTTCTTCTTTCTCCTTCTTGATTTGGAGGAATATGCAGCCCTCAAGGCAAGGGCCAGAGTCTTAATGACACTGTAAGCACGGTGATCAATCCTTAAACTTCTTCTTTTCTCTTGGATTTCCAGTGGCATTTTCTGAGTACACCTTCTTCGGCCTTTCACAGAAAAGACGTGTCTTGAAAAAGAGCAGCGAAAAGAGTGATCTTGAAACTTTGGTTTCACAAAGATAAATGGTTGAAAGGTTTTGTCATATCCTTTTTCCTGAATATGAAAGTTCCAAATACTATGGACGTATTTGTAAAAACTGTGAGGTTTCCTTGGCTGCACTCCAAAGAGTGTGATGATCCAGACTTTCCCTTCAATGGGTCCTGGCAAGCCTTCAAGTATGAAATGGATGTGGCTAATTCCATCCAACATGGTACTATAGTCTGTAAAGAAAACAAAGACATTGACTTGCCTCCACTTAGAGAGGGCATCCCTCAGAGGTTCTGTAGGTTTAGACATTGAGAACTGTTGTGATATAACAACGTAAATTCCATTCATGACAAGCAAACGAGTAAAAGTCCTCATGAAATGTTCTCCATTCTCTGTGTCTGAAGCAAAAAGTCCAACCAAAGTCCATTTGAAATGGAAGAGCAGTTGGACGGTTGCTGGGTACTGGATATCATTTTGGGGGGCCATCCGGTAAAAAAAGGGGAATTTACTTTTATCACTCAGAGCCTTTGGAACAAATCTACAAGTGACCTGAAAAAGATATATTAGATTTTAATATATCCAACCTGGTTCTCATCTACATGTTAGACTATTTTTTGATAAGCCCTTAGGCCATATTACAATACAGAATATAAAACCTTAACGAGACCATATATGAAAATAAAGTAAAAGAATATAAATTTTGATTGGCTGACCGTTTTTAAATTTTTTATTATTATTATTATTCACATTTCTATGCCGCCCGCTCTCCAAGAACTCTGGGCAGCTTACACCAAAGACAGTATACTAAATAGCATATTGCCCCCAACAATCTGGGTCCTCATTTTACCCACCTCAGAAGGATGGAAGGCTGAGTCAACCTTGAGCTGGTGAGATTTGATCCGCTGATCTGCTGAACTAGCAGTCAGCTGAAATAGCTGCAGTACTGCACTCTAACCACTGCGCCACCTCGGCTCTTGAATGAATACTGATCCAAAACCACAGACAAATAAGAGACACCCATCATTTTATTTTTGTCATTATTGAGAAGGTGGGATTGATATAATCATCTACTGGGGTTAATAGCCACAAGTATAGCGTTGTTTGCACTAGCACTTATACTTACTTGTCCAATAACCAGGATTCAAAACATTTCAATCATTAAAGCAGAACCACCATAAAACCAGAGCCTGAATCAATGTTAGTCAGAAAAGCAATTCTATAAAAAAAAATCATCCTATAAGGAGTTGGCAGAGACAACTACAATCCTTAAATAAGATAAACAATAGTGTTTAAGTGATGAACTCAAGATTGGAAGAAGAGAAGATCCTCTGGACTTCGGTGTCTCAGGTAGGTAGGTAGGTAGGTAGGTAGGTAGGTAGGTAGGTAGGTAGATAGATAGATAGATAGATAGATAGATAGATAGATAGATAGATAGATAGATAGATAGATAGATAGATAGATAGATAGATAGATAGATAGATACATACATACATACATACATACATACATACATCCGGCCAATAGAGGTTCCACCTATCAGCATATTTCTGAAAAGCTCAGCCAGTAAGATATCATTTCCAGGGACTTGATTTGTTTTTATACCTTTTATGATGAATGTAATCATGGGCAGATTAAGGTAAAAATAGTTAATAAATTGGCTAATATGCTTGCAATCTTTTCATAGTTGATTAATCCTAGTGGTCACTGTGATCCATAAGGCATTTGTGTTTTATCAGCTGTAGGTAAAATGGCCGTGATGAAAAGTTGCCCTTGAATTCCAGACAAAAATACAGTTGGATCCGTCTTCCAGCCACCCTTTCCACTTTACCAGGTAGAGAAACACACACACACTAACCTGTGCAACTTTATAGGTGCCTAATAATGTTGACATCTGTGTGGAGATTTCCCTGTAAGCCCCATCAATAATAGCCAGAAGATTGTCTTTCCTTCCACAGCTGTAGTTGGGAACATTGGCTTTTCCAGTAGAGAGAATGTCCAGCAAGGCATCGGAAGTGCGTAGAGTGTTCAAATAGTTGTCATGGACATTGTACCCAAGTGTCAGATTGTACAGGATCCGGGTATTCTTGTTGATCACTTGAATGGGGAGAATGAAGGGTAGCATTCCTCTCAGATTAATATGTCTAGTCCTGTACAAATATTTCCATGTTATTATCATCAATAGCAACAACAAAATATATCTATTAATCAGGGGTAAAATGCACTTATCTTCACTACTGGATCTGAAATGTGTGTGTGCCTCTTCTGTGTATACGCAGAGCCTTCTGCGTATGTGCAGAGGGTCAAAAATGGGACATGATGATGTCCCGGTGGGTGGGGGGAGCCTCCTGCTGCTGGGCCTACCGGCTCGCACAAGCCAGATAGATCCACCAGATTTCACCACTGCTATTAATTTATTTCTTTTTGTCTCCACAAGCCTATTGAGTCTTAAGTGAATACTGATCCACAACCAGAGACAATTAAGAGTCACCCATCATTTTATTTTTTCCAGATATAGATATAATCATCTACTGAGGTTAATATCTTTTTAAAAAATTTGATTTATATGCCGTCCTTCTCCGGAGACTCAGGGCGGCTTACAATGCGTTAAGCAATAGCCTTCATACTTTTGTATATTTTATACAAAGTCAGCTTATTGCCCCCACAAACTGGGTCCTCAATTTACCTACCTTAGAAAGGATGGAAGGCTGAGTCAACCTTGAGCCTGGTGAGATTCGAACTTGCAATAATTGCAGACAGCTGAATGTTAATAACAGGCTTTTTAGTCTGTTGAGTTTTCCAGGCTCCTTGTCACAAATATATCATTGTTTGAAGTAGAATTTATACTCATTTGTCCAATAACCAGGACTCAAAACAATTCAATTATTAAATGCAAATGGAGATTTAACACTGAATGACTTACGGGGAAGAAATATAACGAGCCCCATTGAATTGGAGCAGCTCAAGTGAAGGTTTTGTTGCGGTTTCAATCACACTAATAATATGGTCTCCGGGCCCATAATAGTTCCATGGATTTCCTCTTTCCTGCTGCTTCAAAGTTGGAGGGCATTTGGTTCTTAGCCTCCCGGAGTATATCCAGATCAGCTGAAACATCAGAAGCATAAGTAGGAGGTCCATTTCTCCTTGGGATGAATCAGCTATTTTCCCTGTTTCTAAACAACAAGGAAGTTAGAAAGATCCAAAGTCCTATCACAAGAAGGAAGTGTCAGTGATACCCACTGAGCTTCACCTGGAAAGGAGAGAAAGGTGCATTCAAGAGCACAACCTCTGTCTGTCCTAAATTTTGTGCAAAATATTCAACATAAGTAGAGGTATTTATCCTTTTCTGATGCAAGACCCCTTCCACGTTGCTTCTGGCTGATGTTTACATCAAAGGCAATCACTGGAGAAGAGATCTCAGAGACAAGGATGATGATAATCACAGTGAGAAGCTATTTTTCCTCTTGGGATCCTGAAGTCCTTTCAGAGGTCCATGTGTAGAGGGGCAGTTGGAGAATAGCATTAGTGAAAAATTATAGCTTCACACCTGGGGCACTGTTCTGTGATTGTTCTGGTTTCTGCTACTGGGATGTGTTAAGAAATTAATGTTGAAATACGAGTGTTCAACCCCAACATGAAAGACTACTGTTATCCTGGCTGGAATAAGGTCGCTTAGCTGAGATGTTACATCAGACGTGTCCATGTGACTTTCCTTCTTGAGAATCCCATCACTCTGTGTGGATCATGGAGGAGCTGAATGAAAGAAGATAAGGGATGTGAGGAGCATTATTGGTGCTCAACAAAGGACAAACACAAGCCATCCCAAGTTAGAGCTGCTGTTAAGGCCAGCTTGTAGTGGTACAGAAGTACTTCTCCACCCTTTTTGTGTACTCACATAGGCCCTGTTTCAGTTTACACAAGCCCTCTTGGATAGAGGAGCTCAGATAATTTCTTGCAGGGGTGTTTTTGTGTACTCACATAGGCCCTGTTTCAGTTTACACAAGCCCTCTTGGATAGAGGAGCTCAGATAATTTTTTGCAGGGGTGTTTGAGGAAATTTGTCACCATCTGTCAGACAAAGTCACTTAGATTTGCTCATACCTGGAAACCAAACATGTTGCAAGTCCAGAGGAGATGCCTCTGGGTGGTGGGAGGAATCTTTCTCTCTTATCTGGGAACAGTTTCAGCCTGCTCAGCTTCAGGAAGTGGGCAGGATTCATAGGACCATGAGTTCTTTGGATCAATCCCACTCCTGGCTTGTTAAAGTGCCCCAAAGTGTGTTCATGTGAGTGGAGCCTTGTGGTGGTTAATGTTCCTTAACCACCACAAGGCTCCAAGTGAAAGGATTGTTCCTTTTCCTCTTAAATATCCCCCTCTTCAAGAAAACATTTATGGACCCCACCATACTAATCAATTATCATCCAGATCTAACCTCCCTTTTTGGAGAAGGTGGTTGAAAAAGTAATTGTGCACCACTTCAGAGGAACCTTGGAAGAAGATTGTTTGGATCCCTTTTAGTCAGGATTCAGGCACAGGTATGGGGTACAAATGACATTGATCACTCTTTTTCATGACCTCTGATGAGAGTACGATGGACATTGTGCATCCATCCTTGCCCTGCTTGACATTCTGTAGCCTTCAATACCATTGATTATTTTGATCAGCTCAGAGTATTGTAGGAGGGTTGCCCAGGATTTTTTTGGTTTGTCACCTCTCTCTGGGGTTGATACCAGCGAGTAGTAATTCAGGAGAATAGGGTCCTGTCCTTGGCCCCTACTATTTTGAATATTTTCTCTTCTCCTAATCAACATCTACATGAAGCCACTGAGTGAGCTCACCCTTCACAATGGGATTAAGTATCTTCAGTATATTAATGATGCTCAATTTTGTTTTTTCTGCCCATGGCAAATATTGTGCTGCTGTGAGTTTCTTTTTTCAGTGCTTGTAAACTGTCAGACTGTGGCTAGGTGGACAATGGGCTTTAGCTGAACCCTGGAAAGATTGAGTGGCTTTGGGCTTTGGTGCTCAATGGGATTGCTCTGCCTCTGACAGACCTGGTGAGCAATCTGAAGGATTGATGAGCAGGTAGCAGTTATGGCTAAAAGGTTCATATTGTGAGCCAGTTGCACCAGTTTGTAGAGGAACAGGCCCTACTCATGGTTACTCATGTCCTGGTTCCCTCCATATTTGACTACTATATTCTGTTCTACTTGGGGGAAAGAATAACTGGAACCTTCACTCGATGCAGAATGCAGTGGGGTGAGCAATTACAGATGCTTCCAGAACATCAAGTTACACCACTGCTCTGGGAGTGCATTGCATGGCGGTTTGCTTCTGTGCTCTTTTTAATCTTCAAATGCCTTCATGGCATAGGATGTGGTTATTGCATTATTGAATCAATAGGCTGGACTAGCTTAATAAGAATTTGGTTAGTATGGGGAAAAATCAAAGAAAGACATTATATGAAAATACCAGCCTGGCTCTGCATGATGGAAGCACTGATACATCCAAATGTGATTAATATGGAAAAAATTGTAAGGAATAAGGACATTTTGAATGATAAAGGGGAACTCAAATTTAAACAAGAACTGATCAATCAAGGGATGGATTTAGTGTCACTGCGTTTTTGTATTTACCAGCAGAGCTATTATTTCTGAACTGTCAGACTTACTGTAGCTTGCCAAGTTTCTTATCAGTATCTGCTGAGCATGCCTGCATTCTTTCTCTTCTTCTGAAAACTTTCCTTTGTTCTCCTGCCAGCTAAGGTCTGGCTGGGGATTCTTTGCCAAAAATGTAACTAATTAGATTAGTAAGATTGTTTTATTTTCTTTACAATAAATATGAGTTTAATTAGAAAATGTTTTTCGGCTTATTGGTCAAAGTATACAGGAGGATAAAAGTCATGATCCAACTCAAATTGAGAGCAATTACCCCATGCAAGGTAACGGGCTGATTGCCGCTCTGACATTTAGCATGGTGGCCACATGTGCAAATACAATCAAGATATGAGAAAGATGTAAGAATGTATAGTTTTTTTATAAAGAACCAACTTTATAAAGAACTAGATCAGATATTACTAGGGACAGATGAAAAATTAATTTTAAAAATGTATAACTATTTATTGAATATTAAAATGGAAGAAGAGCAAGTGAAAGAAAAAATGATAAGATGGACTAAAAAATTTGGTTATCCAATAGAACTGGATAAATTGCAGAAACTGTGGGATAGAAACTGTAAACTAACGATGTCAACTGCATATAAGAAAAATCTATATAAAATGTTATATAGGTGGCATTTACCACCAGTGAGACTAGTAAAAAATTTTGAAAACTTATCAGCTAAATATTGGAAGTGTAATCAGATACCAGGTTCATATTATCATATGTGGTGGACATGCCCAAAGGCAAAAAAATACTGGACTAAAATACATACTTGGTTAGAAAAAGTGATAAAGCAACATATAGATTTGAAACCAGAAATATTTTTGTTGGGTATATTACCTGAATAGTATAATAAAAGGAAAACATACTTAATTTTACAAGTGTTAATGGCAGCAAGAATTGTGTTTGCACAACAATGAAAAAATGAAGAAATGCCTACAGAGGAAAGTGTTATAAAAAATATTAGAATGTGCTGAGGTGGATAGATTAACACTTGAAATAAAAGAAGAGCATGAAACAGAAAGTTTTTTAACATGGGACTTGTTTTACCAATGGTTAACTAATAGAAACAGAGATTAGAAACTAAAAAAAAATAAAAAGATAATAAAAAAATTTGTAGTGACAATTTTTCAAGATGAATAAACTAATCGTATTCTTACTTTGTGATTAATATTGATATGTTTATCATGATTTCTATTATGATTATTGTTGTATTTCTATGTAAAACCAGCTGTGCCCAAACAACACGCTGTTCAGATGGATATGGAATTCTTTATGCTTATCAAAAAAAAAAAGTGTCAATAAAACATATTCAAAATGTCAGAGTATGAATGTTCATAGACTGGGATATGAAGTCTATGAGGTCTATGAGGTCAGCCAATGGGGACTGTTTGAATAGACATGGTAACAGATCAGCCAATGGGGACTGTTTGGAAACTGAAACATAGTATTTGTTTGTATGGGGCCATAAGAGAGAACTTGGAGTCTGGGCGTGGCTTAGACTTGCTGAACTGTATATAAAAGTTGGTTTGGTTTCTGCAAAAATGGTGCCTCTGTACAATATATGCCCTCTGTTATCTCTCTACTCTGTAATGACTTCCTTCTATGAATATTGCTTCTGTGTTCCTGATTTGTATGCTGAATTCTGCTGTTTGGTATTATATATAAAGAAGTTTCTTATATGTAAAATTGAATCCTGCTGAATTGTCTGATTGTGTGTGCTGCAACAAACTCTGACACACACACACAAAAACAATTCCTCTTATGATCACCATAAATTTGGTCATAATATTCTACTCTGGATAATGAATTCATCAACATTTGAATTAATGATGGACAGTAGATGAAGGGAGAGGGGGAATGTATCGTAAAACTTGGGATGGACTAACACCATAGAAGAACAAAGGAGTCGTTCAGGCCTTGGAATATAAATTTGTCTATGAAGCTACCTGAGTCAAGATGAATTAAAATAAAGGTGTTTTAAAGTCCATCTGGAAATAGACTGAAACGAATCTTGAAAATGTGATTTATCACATTTTGAAACACACATCTCTACATAGAAAAGAAACAAGAAACCAGGAAGGGCAGTGTGAAATTATGTAGGCCAAGCCAGGAATTTTCTATCGTTTAGGGTTTTCTGGCTCAGGACCAGACATAACTTTGCATTATTCCTTGTATTTGCCACTCACTGGTTTCCAAAGTGACAGCCGGAAAACTCCCTGGAGTGTAAAGAGGGAGGAAGAAATCCCCAGCGCTTTCATAATTACAGGGGAGAAGTTGAAACACCTGCCGCAGCTCTTTTGCAGACCTGGAAGTGACCCCGTAAAACACTTTCCCACATTGTGTATGTGCTATTTTTTAACTATGCAAAGTTTTAATAACTAGTTTTTGACTGAGCTTGATTTTGTTCTTAGGGACTTGCCACACTGTTGCATCAGCCCTTTTGTGGTGATGCCCTTGATCCTTAGCTTTCAAAGGAAAGTAAATTTTGGCTCTCCAATTTAGCAGGGAGCTATTTCAGATCTGTGACATGTTCGGGCACTAACTATCCCCCAGTGTTTTCTCTTTGACTGCTATGCCAACAAAGACCAGATTTCTTTTGCTCCCGTCACAGGTGTTGTATACTCCTTCTGGGACCAATTTCAAAGCCGGAGCTCCTAAACCTCTCAATTCTTGATGACCAATTTAATTCTAGCTCTACCCTACCATTATGAACCATATGGGGATTATTTCCCTTTCATTTCTCTCCGGAGAAATGCACCACAATCTCCGAGTCCAAGAACTAGTTGAATTAGTCAGGGATCTCTCCTGACGGGGAGAATTATAATGAAAAGTTTTAGCTCTGCTCTTTGGTAGAGTCCTCCAGGGGAGGTTTTTGGCAGACATATGGAGTCAAGTGCAGTTCACTTCTTGCAATGACCCAGAAGGGCTAAATGGATCTTTTTTTTTCTGATTCAGAACTTGGCTTTAGGCAAATAATTGTTACTGGAGAATTTCAGACTTTGATTTCCCTCCCCACTAAAGATCAGGGCTGTCAAAGTGTGCTACCCTGTGGAAAATAAGATCTTAGCGTTAATGGAACCATGTTTCTGCCTGCCAAGGTCACCTCTTAAAAGCAACCCCGTTCCAATTTCCTTTCCCCAAATGGGAGTTCATAGGTCAGGGGGTGCAAGCCTCTCCTTGACTCCCTAGTCTCTCCACCAAGCTCCTCATTAGGATATAGAAGGGTTGGTGTTCTAGGATTTAAGAGTTCTCTGTCTTTAGAAATAGAAATAGAATAACAGAGTTGGAAGGGACCCTGGAGGTCTTTTAATCCAACCCCCCGCTTAGGCAGGAAATCCTACACCACTTCAGATAAATGGTGATCCAACCTCTTCTTAAAAACTTCCAGTGTTGGAGCCTTCACAACTTCTGGAGGCAAGTTGTTCCACTGATTAATTGTTCTCACTGTCAGGAAATTTCTCCTCAGTTCTAAGTTGCTTCTCTCCTTGGTGAGTTTCCACTCATTGCTTCTTGTTCTACCCTCAGGTGCTTTGGAGAATAGCTTGACTCCCTCTTCTTTGTGGCAGCCCCCAAGATATTGGAACACTGCTATCATGTCACCCCCCAGTCCTTCTTTTCATTCAAGTAGACATACCCAGTTCCTGCAATCGTTCTTTATATGTTTTTTTTTAAAAAATTGATTTATATGCCGCCCTTCTCTGGAGATTCAGGGCGGCTTACAATGCGTTAAGCAATAGTCTTCATATTTTTGTATATTTATACAAAGTCAGCTTATTGCCCCCACAAACTCGGTCCTCAATTTGCCTACCTTAGAAAGAAAGGATGGAAGGCTGAGTCAACCTTGAGCCTGGTGAGATTCGAACTTACAGTAATTGCAGACAGCTGGTGTTAATCACAATGCTTTTAGTCGGCTGAGCTACCAGGCTCTTCTAAAACTGGAGTTTTAGCCTCCAGTCCCCTAATTATCTTTGTTGCTCTTCTCTGCACTCTTTTTAGAATCTCCACATCTTTTTTTACCTCATTGCGACCAAAACTGAATGCAGTATTATCAAGGCATTATAAAGTGGTATTAACACTTCACGTGATCTTGATTCTATCCCTCTATTTTTGCAGCCTAGAATTATGTTGGCTTTTTTGGCAGCTGCTGCACATTGCTGGCTCATTTCACCATATACCATTTCAGACAACCCTGACAATTTTAGGATATGTGTGAACTTCAACTCCAGTTCTGGTATTCTAATTCTAGTGAATTCTGGGAGTTGAAATCCACACCTCTTAAAGTTGTTAAAGTTAAAAAACACTTTCTAGATTTTTCATTGTTTCTGCCAGCTCACCTTTCCTTTTAGGAGGTCAAAGAAGGATATATGGAGGAGGAAGATCACATCAACACCATCACAACAGGTGCTTCTTCCTCAGCCCTTTCATCACCCCTGGAGTGGGAAGTTCTAAAAATGGTGATTTTTCTAGTGAGGTTTAAGAAGCAAAAATGGGGGCATAAGAATAGAATAGAATAGAATTCTTTATTGGCCAAGTGTGATTGGACACACAAGGAATTTAAATTTGGTGCATATGCTCTCAGTGTACGTAAAAGAAAAAGATACATTCGTCAAGAATCATAAGGTACAACACTTAATGATAGTCATAGGGTACAAATAAGCAATCAAATCATATTAGGAAACAGTATAAATTGTAAGAATACCAGCAACGAGGTTACTTTGACATAAGCAGAGGTTTGAGGCATCTATTTCATCCCCTAGAAATCTGAATGCCCCCCAAAACTTATAGACTGCAATAGAAATTGTGCATTGTGCAGTCAACAACCATTACACCAGTATTTCTCAACTTTAACTGACTGGGGAATTCTAGTAGACCACACAATCACATAAGGACTAATGACATTTGGCTCACTCTGCTTAATTTTGCTGGGCACCCAGAACTGTCAACAACCTAAGAAAACATTCACACAGCAGTGGCTCTGCTATAGTATACTGACAGGGCACCACCAATGCTGGGCTTGGCTGAGGTTGAGCAAATCCAACCATAGTACCCCAAGAGGCATCAAAGGCCCAGTGTATCCCCCCAAGAGAAGCACAATAAACTCTGGTTCTGCCTCAGCCTGATCTTCTGGCCAGGAGCAGCAAATCTGTTGGCTTGCACAACACCTAACACCTAGAGGAACAACACCCACATAGGTGGCTCCAAAGTTAGTTAGCCAGACTCAGATTCTGGCAAGAGATGTTGCATGGTGGCACTTTCCCTCATCCATGCCAGTGATATCATTACCACTCTCCTACCTGCACCATACATAAAGCTGAGGCTGCCTGGGCCAGATTGGGTGTGGGGTTCTGCCAGTTTCTCCTCCACCACATCTTCCCTGCCCTCACCAATGAAGTGATATGGACCTCCTGTATCTCCCTGGCCTTCAGGATCCCCCCTGCTTCATCATCCTGTCATTTCCTTCGTGGGGGTATTAAAGTTGTTCTCCTGGTAAAGATTGGGATTTCCTTCCAACCAGCTCAAAAATCTTTCCATTTAATGAGTTGATCACTTGGTTGGGATTACAGGAATGAAGCCAGATGCAGTGAGGCCCTCAACCTTGGCCAGCTGGGTACAAAAATTGCCAGAAAGGCACAGGTGGAGCTGACCTCAAGATCTTGACAAGGTTTATAAGAAGTAGTTTGCAAGAGAGACTGGCTGACATCGTGGCAAGACAGTGTGGATTAGCAGGGCTTTGCAAAAATCCAGCCAAATTCTGCCCACCAGGAAGTCCTACAGGGCCAAAGTCATCCCAGAGGGGTGATGAAGACAGAGGGGATACTCCGTAGATCACGAAGAGCAGTCTCCCCATTCGATACGGAGAAATCCCTCAAACTGGCAAGAGAAAAAGACTGTAAACTTTCTGAAATATACTCTAATGCTTTATGAGCATTTATGATGTCTGGAATGCTTTATGAGTTGACAAAGATGGCCATTACTGCCAGACCAAGGCTGTGACAGCTGGACCAAAAGAGGAAATGAAGACTGATTCTGTAACAGTATGGCTGATCTGGGTGAGATTTCTCTAACTTCTGTTGTGGATTCCCCCCCCCCGCCCCTCCCCAAAACAACTTTTTTTAAAAAAAGTGGGACTCAATAGAGAAATAGTCAGGGTTTTTTTCTCACCCCCCAAAGAATAGCAGTGACTAAAATTTTGAGCTACAGACAGATCTAAAAAAAGAAAGGAAAGAACTTTTAGAGAGAAGCAAACTTTAAAGCTATAGGAAAGACTGGACTGGTTAGTAATTATAATTGATTTAAAAATATTGGAATATATTTTTTATTGCTACTTCGACTTGAGAGACTTTTAAAGAGAGATCTTTGGACAATTTGGATATTTTAAAATTTGCAGTAAAAGTGGAGAAATAGAGCAAGGGCGACACCTACTGGTTGGGAAGGACAGTATAAAAGTGAAAATGATGTGGATGTTTTGACTATTGCAGATAAGCCCAAAACTGAGTCTGATACAAAATAACACCTGCAAATTGTTTATATTGGATGTTTGGAGACAGACAGTGAAAACATTTAAATTCTCTGAACTTTTGTCGGTTATAAATATGCTTGGCAGTATGAAACTGGGAAACAGCTTGGATTTGTTTTGAGACCAAGTGGATGGCCTTTTGATCTGCTAGGCATTGTGGATTGTAAAATACTGAGGATTTTACTTCAGACAAATGGCTATCCAACCTCTTCTTAAAAACTTCCAGTGTTGAAGCATTCACAACTTCTGGAGGCAAGTTGTTCCACTGATTAATTGTTCTCATGGGTAGGAAATTTCTCCTTAGTTCTAGGTTGCTACTCTCCTTGATTAGTTTCCACCCATTGCTTCTTGTCCTACCCTCAGATGCTTTGGAGAATAGCTTGAATCCCTGTTCTTTGATATTGGAACACTGCTATCATGTGTCCCCAATCCTTCTTTTCATTAAACTAGACATACCCAGTTCCTGTAACCATTCATCATATGTTTTAGCCTTCAGTCCCCTAATCATCTTTGTTGCTTTGTTAAGAAGACAGGGAGCACTAAAGTTAAGTGTCAACAATCTAGAGTGGCACCAAACTCCGTAGCTCTGAAGTATCTTCCACAGCAGTGTCTGGAAATAATATACCACAATGGAGGACAGCAGAAGTCAATTCCCTGGGAGTTGAAGTATCTTCCTCCAGCATCACTTTCTGGCCATATTCTGGCCGTAAGGATGACAATCATTATAGAAGAGCATCTCCAGGGGTGTATCTGCAACATTCCACAAGAATCCTTTGCTCCAATTCCGGGTGGCACTGCCTGTGCTGCTGCAGCTCCTTTGGGAGCTCCTACTCCCGTGATTTGTAAAGTCACCAAAACAGCGAAAACCAGCTGTTTTGGCGGCTTGGAACTTCCCCCTCGGGCTAAGAAGGGGAAGTGAGAGCCTAGGTGTGGGTAGACCCCCCAAAACCTCCAGGATTAATCCTGGGGGTACAGAGGGTGAGGGCTCCCCAAGTGCCTGAAGGCAGCTCCAAATCCGGGAAGATTCTGTCTCAGACAGAAAAAGGCGCCACGACCACCCCCTGCGAACCAACTGACTCCAAGGATTGATTTAACGCAGGCAGAACAAAACAGGAGAATTTTCTGCAAGTATTTGATTTTTCTTTAACTCTGATATATAATACTCCCTTCCAGACCCAAGTGAAAGTTCTTTAAGAGAGTTAAAATGGCGCGGAGACAAGATGGAAGCTGAAGACGAAAGTGATTGTTAAGCTCGTTTGTGCTTGTTAAAGCTGTCATAGCTGTCAGTATTTCGGAGCTGTGCTGAATGAAGTGTAAATTAAGGCTTGCAGCTTAAGAAAATAAGTTTTTTGGACTATGATTGGTTGGAGGCTGAGAAATAGAACTTTACTGTTTGTTGAGAAGCTGCAGAAAAGTTTTTTTTTTTCCCCTGAAAATGGTGCTGGAAAAGATTTTTGAAGAGGATGAAAAGGTTTTTTCACATAATTCAGCAAGTGTACAAATAGGATATTATTAAATTGTAATGTTTATTTAAGATTGGATGGATTTAAAAGAAATTTTCTTTTGGATGTTAAATTTTACATTAACAGATTTCTCATGTATATTTAAATGTTTTAAGAAGGATATTATTGAATTGTATACAGATGACAAAAATGGATTTTTAATTTTAATTAAGGAACAAGATATTTAAGGAAGTTAGTCATTTTGGAAAGTTATCTTAAGTAATGGATAAGAATTTATTGGGATTAATTACCTTCAAGTTAGAATAATTATATTTAGTCTTGAATAAGGAGAGTTAAAATGCAAGTGATAGACAAATCTATAGATAGTTAGGGAGTGGGATTTTTTTTTAAGGTTTATTAAATGTTTTACCCTGTATTTGTTCTGGGAAGTCTGGGGAGGGGGGTGGGGGTTGGGATAGGAGGGGGGAGGTGAGGGGGGGAATAAAAAATTTTCTTTTAGGTTATGAAGGATTAGAAGATATTGTGATGATTGATTTTTTGCTTAATTGTCTATATGTTGTATGCTGATTATGAAATAAAAATTTTAATTAAAAAAAAAGTATTCTTTGCTCCAACTGTCCCTCTATAGCAACAACAATAGCATTTAGACTTATATACCTCTTCATAGTGCTTTTACAGCTCCCTCTAAATGGTTTGCAGAGTTAACATATTGCCCCCAACAATCTGAGTCCTCATTTTACCCACCTCAGAAGGATGGAAGGCTGAGTCAACCTTGAGCCAGTGAGATTCGATCTGCTGAACTGCAGCTAGCAGTCAGCTGAAGTAGCCTGCAGTACCGCACTCTAACCACTGCGCCACCTCGGCTATACATGGAGCCCTGGAAGAGGTCCAGAGGACAAATTATCACTCACAGTAATTATCACAATCCCAGACTTTGAGTTGTCTACTGCTACTTTTCCAAGGACTGCCTTCGATAGAGCATCAGACTGAAGCAACATGGAATGGATCTTGCATCAGAAAAAGATATAAGCCTTTACTCGTGCTGAATGGTTTATACAAGAATTAGGATATAGACAGGGGCTGTCCTACTGAATGCACCTTTCTCTCTTTTCCAGATGAAACTCGATTTGTTTCTGTTTGAATAAGGCAAACCACTGGATATTCCATTTTCTGAGAGTGCTTTAAAATTATCTAATTGTTCTTTGAAAACAGGCGATTGATTCAACTCCATGAATTATGGATGTCCTTCTTCTGCTTTCAATGCTACTGGTGTCTCAGCCAGTCTCTGCAAAGCTTAGAATGAAGTGCCCACTGAATTCGGTGCACCTAGATGGAGAAAGACCATGGAGCTACTACAGGCCAGGAGACCATCTCATTGGCATAGTCACCAGTGCAGTAACACTATCACAGAAAATATTGTTTTTCAACCTGCTTCCTCATAATCAGTCTCGCTTGTAAGTTACTCCGTGTTACGAAACAGCATTCCTTCCATCTGCAGTTCTAACACACTCATTCTTTTCCTCTTATTCTGCTTACTCCTATATTTCAGGAAGTGATTAATTTTGTTGATTGATCAAATTTCTTGTGGGTTTCCTGTTTTGTCTTATTTAGTGGAAGGGACACAAATTCAAAAATGGAGCAGAAAAAAATACCTGAAAGAAGTCCACATTATTTTCCTCTCCATGTCCAATCTAGAATTTAGGACTTGAATAAGGACTTTTGGTTAAAATAATGATTGTTGTAGTTAACTCTGACCAGCTCATTCCCATATTTTTATAACTGCTCATTGATATTCAATGTCTGATCCTTATAGGAATAGAGGATGGCTTGATTTTAGAACAGCTTTTCTGGGTCACGTATGAAATATCCTCTTCCTTTTATGATGGTTGTACTTTAAAAAATGAGTGATTTTGCAGACTGAGTACTGTGCTGGTGAAAATGTCTGCTGCTATAAATAATAGATCATTTGTGATTCTTATCTGCTTCCCATTTTCTCAACATTTGCAAATATTAAATTTGATGGGTGACTATCATTTGCCTCTTGTTTTCAATCAGTATTGACTTCAGACTCAATAGTCATGAAATTGGAAAAAAAAGGTATTGAATTACTGCTATTGATAATGCTTGTATTAACCAAAAACATTTTTTTTAAACATTAGTATACCTTATGCTTCCAAAGGAATAGAACGCTTTATTTTTACCATTCAAAAGATCACTAAGAATATCCAGCTCCTGGGCAATCTCACACTTGGCTACAATATCCACGACAACTATTTAAATACACTTGGCACTTCAGAAGTCTTGCTGGACATGCTGTCTACCGGAGAAGCCAATGTTCCCAACTACAGCTGTGGAAGGAAGGACAACATTTTGGCTCTTCTTGATGCAGCTGACAGGGAGGTTTCCATCCAGATGTCAACATTAGTAGGTCCCTACAAAGTCCCACAGGTTTGTGTCTGTGTTTCTCTATACAGTAAAGTGAGTGGGGTGATAGTGGGCGCATGATAGATACAACCATATCTTCTCTATGGAGTTCAAGAGCTACTTTTCACTATGTCCATTGTAGATGTCATGGCTGAGAACTGGGATACACATTAGGATGGGCAGCGGTGGGTTTCACATTATGTTATTACCAGTTTGTGGTATGTGTGTGTGCCCGGTTCGTGACCACACCTGCCTTCCATGTGTGTGCCCGGCCTTCCACGCATGTGCTTTGCTCGTGTATGCACCTTCTGTGCATGCACCCAGACTCAAAAACATGCCTAAATAGGATGGTATAGAGATGGGGCTGGTGGGTAGGCCCACCCGCGATTTCAGCTACTGGTTCAGGTGAACTGGTCTGAACCGGCTGAATACTACCTCCGAGGATGGGAGCATGTATCAAAACACCCACGATTTCAGCTACCGGTTCAGGTGAACTGGTCTGAACCGGCTGAATACTACCTCTGAGGATGGGAGCATGTATCAAAACAGATTTATCCTAACATGATAGCATCTCTATTGCTTTGGGGGCTTCTGCAGCATACTTGTAAAGCAGTGGTGGGTTTCAAAATTTTTTATTACCGGTTCTGTGGGTATGGCTTGGTGGGCATGGCATGGCTTGGTGGGCATGGCAGTGGAAGGATACTGTAAAATCTCCATTCCCTCCCCACTCCAGGGGACGGTTACTGGAAAATCCCCATTCCCTCCCAATAAACTGGGACTTGGGAGGCAGAGAATAGATGGGGGCGGAGCCAGTCAGAGGTGGTATATATTGGTTCTCCGAACTACTCATAATTTCTGCTACCGGTTCTCCAGAATTGGTCAGAACCTGCTGAAACCCACCTCTGTTGTAAAGGTGAGGAGAGGCTCTGTGTCCAATCAAAGGATATTTTGTACAATAAGAGCAGTGCTGATGGAAAGCGCTGCTCTTGGGGAATTCGCCAAGGAGATTCTATCGACAAATCTTTCAGGTCCGCAAACCAAGCCCTCCTTGGCCAATAAGGCGCCACTAAGATTAGGTCAGCTCGTTCCTGCAACATCTGCAACATTCCTGCACATTTTGCACAAGATTCAGAAGGCTTAAGGACTGGGCCCTATCCAATGAAATGCAATTCCGTGATGAGAAAAGTAAGGTCCTATTCCTAGACAAGAAATACTAAATGCACAATTATAGAATAGTTGGTATCTGGCTGAGCAGTGGCAACTGTGAGAGAAATCTAGGGGTCCTGCTGGTCCATGACTTAAATATGAGACACCAGTATGCTGCAGGTGCTAAAAAAGCTAATGCAGACCTAGTGTCGAGCCCCGAATGGGTCTCGCCATTGTTAAGGAGGAAGAGGAGAGGGGCCGAGCGGCTGTAAATTTCAGAGATGTGCTCTCAGCTGTTTGGAGGGTCCTTGCTGCTCAAGCATGAAAGAAACAAATGCTTTCCTCGGAGCTCGGTGGAGCATACAGCTGGCGAACGGTGCCTCCTTGTGACGTAACACAAGCGCACCCTATCATCAAGCAAGCTAATGGGAAAGGGTGTGTGGTATTAACTGTTTGATTGCCAAATGGGGTGTGGTGTTAACTGTTTGATTGCCAAATGGTAAATTGCTTGTTACTAAATGTATAACGAATGCTACACAGCGGCTGCGTGTAGCGCTAACTTCAAACGTTGATGCCGGCTTCTGCCTTACTCCTGCCTGTGTTGCTGTGCTTAACCTGATTAAAGACGCTGCAACCCTCTTCGTTTCCTTCTGGTTGTTGTTTGTTTCCAGAGCAGTTGGGTGGACAGGCCGAGACCTAGGCTGCATCAATAGAGGGATGGGATCAAATTGATAAAGGAGAATATTTGTAGCTCAGTGTTGAAATGAGGGTTTCTTGTTGCCTTCTGAGCTTGATTATCTTCTTGCAAACATTTCATTACCCAAACTAGGCAAAATCATCAGTGCTAGTAAGGAGTGAGGTATGCTCTTAATTTTATATTCTAGTGACTTGCCCTGTAAGTGCTGGTGGGAATGGTCTTGGAGGTTTTTTGGTTGGGCTGTTTACTGTTAGCTTGCTTAGCAATTCCTTGATTGGGGCATTGTTTACTCCTTGATTGTTGGTCTGATGTTAATCAACATCAATTAACCAACATCATGTTAATCAACGTCAAGTAACATAGTTAATTACCGGTGCAAAATGAAAGCTATGGAAACTGCAGGCTCCCCAAATTGTCTGTTAGAACAGACAAAATTTCAGCTAAAGACCTCTCGACTTACACAACTGACAAATTATATGAGGAACTATGGTCTCCCTGTCTCTTGTACAACTGGAGAAGAAAGTAAAAAGATTGCTTCCCAAAGAATCTGAAATGTAGAAGCAGAGAAAAATGTAGCAATCTTCAAAAACTAAATATAATATGACCCATTATTGGAACAATGTTGTTGTTGTTAGTTGCGAAGTTGTGTCCGACCCATCGCGACCCTATGGAAAATGTTCCTCCAGGCCATCCTCTGGAGTCCATTTAAGCTCATGCCGACTGCTTTAGTGACTCCATCCAGCCACTTTGTTTTCTGTCATCCCCTTCTTCTTTTGCCCTCAATCTTTCCCAGCATTAAGCTCTTCTCCAGTGAGTCTTTCCTTCTCATTAGGTGGCCAAAGTATTTGAGTTTCATCTTCAGGATCCGGCCTTCTAAAGAGCAGTCAGAGTTGACTTGCAGGAGTCTTCTCCAGCACCATAATTCAAAGGTCTCAATTTTTTGGCACTCAGCCTTCCTTATGGTCCAACTTTCACAGCCATACATTGCAACTGGGAAAACCATAGCCTTGACTATATGGACTTTTGTTGGCAGGGTGTTGTCTCTACTTTTTAGTATGCTGTCTAGATTTGCCATAGCTTTCCTCCTCAGAAGCATTTAATTTTTTGGCTGCAGTTCCCATCTGCGGTGATCTTGGATTGGAACAATATACAATACTTTAGTTAACATCTGCACATGTGAGTCTAACTATATTAAATTGTAGGGGTGATAGAGAAATATGATTTGCATATTGATTGTTATTTTTTTACTTAATTTGTTTCTCATCTTCCATTTTTATACGAAGTCTTTTTAATGGTTTTTTTTAAATTAGATTTATATGCTGCCCTTCTCCGGAGACTCAGGGCGGTTTACAATGCATTAAGCAATAGCCTTCATACTTTTGTATATTTTATACAAAGTCAGCTTATTGCCCCCACAAACTGGGTCCTCAATTTACCTACCTTAGAAAGGATGGAAGGCTGAGTCAACCTTGAGCCTGGTGAAATTCGAACTTGCAATAATTGCAGACAGCTGAATGTTAATAACAGGCTTTTAGTCTGTTGAACTATCCAGGCTCCAGCTATCCTGTTCTTAATGTTCTGTGTTTAATACTTTAAACAATGGCTAATCAACAAACTATTCTAAAATGTTTATCAAAACAAAGTTGGATTTATTTTTAAAAAAACCCTAATATTTTGGATTTGATCTAACCCCAACTATAACACAGCATTCTTCCTTGCTTTTCCAGATCAGTCACAGAATTGCCTCAGAGACTCTGAGTGATAAAAGTAAATTCCCTTTTTGCCAACAAATGCTTCCCAAAGAAGGTTTTCAGTATTCAGGAATTGTTCAAGTGCTCCTCCACTTCAGATGGACCTTGATTGGTCTCCTTGCTCCAGACACAGAGGAAGGGGAGAATTTCCTGAGGATTTTTCCTCCTTTGCTTGTCAGGAATGGAATTTGTGTCGTTATATCACAACAATTCTCGATGACTGGACAGCCAGCAGCCTTCCGGGATTCCAGCTTTTCTCGGTGGAAACAAGTCAATGTCTTCGTTCACTTCATAGAACATATTATTGTTTCAAGCACATTTCATACTTTTCATCTAACCCTTGACACTTTGTCAGGGCCCATTGGAGAGAAAATCTGGATCACCACAACTTTGGGAAACTATATACTGTCTCATCTCGGATATCACAAATACATCCACAGTATTTGGAGCCTTGAATTTCTGCAAAAAATAAGCCCAAAATATGGCGCTTTTGAACCCTTTTCCTTTGTAGACTCCCAGTATGAAGAAAAGAATTTTCAGTGTTCTTTTTCAAAGCATGTTTATTCTGTCAAAGGCCGGAAAAGATGCACCCAAAAAACTCCAGTGGAGACAGAAAATGAATTGAACGGGATGTTGGTTGAAAACAGTGACTCTATTTACATTATCTTTATGACTCTGGCCCATGTCTTGAAGGCTGCATATTCGCCCAGATCCTGGAGGAGAAGGAAGGAGGCCCAAGAGACAATGGAAGCTCCAAGGCTGCAGCCGTGGCAGGTATGGGGTCCCAACAAGGACCCAAACAAACTAAATTCCTCTGGAGAATGAATCCATTAGAGAAAGAGGGGAATCATATCAACCACCTTGTGCTACAAAGGGCCAACAGATCTGGTCAATGTAGTTGCTCAGGAGATAATTTACCAAGGAGCTGGTAGCAGATATATTTTGATATTAAACACTTCTAATTTTAAAAGGGTGATTGCACTTTTAACAATACTCCTGTATGTATGGTTTGTGATTAGCCTTGTAGAATTTTACTTTTATAAATTTGAAGGAGACCCTGAGAATAACGGATGGCCTGAGCTGGGGTGAAATCTACTTACCTTCCCTACCAGTTCAGAAGTGCATGTGCCACAAGCACTTGCTCCATGCCTGCATGTACATCACATGCATGTTTGGATCCTCCGTACATGTACAAACCCTTCTGCACATGTGTAGAGGGTAAAAATCAGGTTACTTTCTGGTTATAACCAGGAAGTAATGACATCTGGGTGGGTGGGTGGGTGGAGCCTCATGCTGCCGCCACTATTGGTTCTCCAAACCATCTGCCCCTGCCGCTACCAGTTCGCTCAAACCGGTGTGAACCGGTAGTGTTTCACCCCTGGTCTGAACCTCAGCTGGGTTCTATTTTCCTAGTGTGAGGGGCTCATGAATCATGCTGGAATGAGGAAGGTAATTTACAGCTGCTTATTCCTTCAGAAATAGAGCTTCAAGCTTGCGACAGAGTTTTCTGTTTACAATGTTTGAGGCTGAAGTGTTGTCAGCCAAAGACTATTACAAATTGGTGGAAGAGCTCTCTCCAGGCCAGAGAGTTGAAAGGGACACTGGGGGCACAGTTGGTGATAATACAAGGACTCATATCAGTTCTCTGGATGTGCTGCCTGAGTCATCACAAGGTGCTTCCAGATTCCTGATTTTCAGCTCCTATTGATCAACATGGCTCTTCTTAAAGACGAGTAGTCCTTAATGGTACTATATCCACATGGAGAGAAGTAAGCAGTGGGGTACCATAAGGCTTAGTTTTAGGCCTAGTACTCTTCAATATCTTTATAAACAACTTAGATGAGGGAATAGAAGGGGAACTCATCAAATTTGCAGATGACACTAAGCTGGCAAGAATAGCCAACACCCTAGAAGGCAAGCTCAAGATCCAAAAAGATCTTGACAAACTTGAACAAAGGGCCCCATCCAACAATATGAATTTTAATGTGGAGAAAAGCAAAATGTTACATTTAGGCAGGAAAAATCAAAGGTATAACTATAGCTTAGGTAAGACCTGGCTCAAAAACAATAACTGAGAGAGAGACCTTGGAGTCCTAGTGGATGATCACTTAAACACGATCCAGCAACGAGCCTGGATAGCTCAGCAGGCTAAAGCATTGTGATTAACTCCAGCTGTCTGCAATTACTGTAAGTTCGAATCTCACCAGGCTCAAGGTTGACTCAGCCTTCCATCCTTTCTAAGGTAGGTAAATTGAGGACCCAATTTGTGGGGGCAATAAGCTGACTTTGTATAAAATATACAAAAATATGAAGGCTATTGCTTAACGCATTGTAAACTGCCCTGAGTGTCCGGAGAAGGGCGGCATATAAATCAATTTTTTTTAAAAAAATGTGCAAGAGCAGCCAAAAAAGCTAATACAATCCTAGGTTGTATAACCAGAGGCATAGCATCAAGATCACGTGAAGTATTAGTGCCACTTTACAAAACCCTATATAATACCACACCTGGAATTCTGCAACCAATTTAGGTCACCATACTACTTAAAAGATGTTGAGACTTTGGAAGAAGTTCAGAGAAGAGCAACCAAGTTGATCAAAGGCCTGGAAATGAAACCATATGAAGAACAGCTGTAGGTTTTGGGTCTGGCTAGTCTAAAGAAAAGAAGAATTAGGGGTGACATGATAGCAGTATTTCAGTATTTGAGACTGCCTCAAAGAAGAGGGGGGGGGTGTCAAATTATTCTCCAAAGCACCAGAGGGTAGGAAAAAGAAATAATGGTTGGAAACTAAACAAAGAGAGAAGCAACCTGGAATTAAAAACAAACTTCCTAACAGTGAGGACAATTAACCAGTGGAACAGGTTGCCTTCAGAAATCATGGGCATTCCACTACTGGAGATTTTTAAGAAGAGACTGGACAGTCACTTGTCTGAGATGGTATAAGTCCTCCTGTTTGAGCAGGGGACTGGAGTAGAAGACCTCCAAGGTCCGTTCCAACTCTGTTATTCTATTCTATTCTATTCTATTCTATTCTATTCTATTCTATTCTATTCTATTCTATTCTATTCTATTCTATTCTATTCTATTCCATTCCATTCCATTCCATTCCATTCCATTCCATTCCATTTTCTTTCTGATCTGTCCTCAAGACTAAAATAGCTCCTTTGACCTCTTCCTTGACTTCATTATCCTTCTCTAAAGCTGACCCAGGGTTTCTGAAATCTTCTCCAAGCATGGTGCTTGCAAGGAGAGCTGATGCTTGAGTGGAGTTCATATATAACTTCATACATTAAAATACCAGGTTCAATAACAAACGTAGGTTTCTGTTTTAAAAATTCCTGGATGTTTCCATTCTAGTTCCATCCCTTTCTGGAGAAGAATGAGTTCTACAATCTTTCCCACTGGAAACTTTACCTGGACCATAATGGAGAAATAGCTGCAGATATGGACATTGAGTTCATGGTGATTTCTCCTGAAGGGGATTTGATCAAAATGAAACTGGGGAGTATTGAAAGACAGAGACTTATTATTAACGAAATTGCTCTTTCATGGTTGAATCTGCTCAACAAGGTGGGTCAAATATTGCTATTTTCTCTTTTTTCTAAAGATTATGACCCATTTCAAGTGGGTTAATTCTAGTCACCCTGAGGGATGAACCGTACTGGGTGTTCTGTCCTCACTACACGTCAGTCTGTGTGCAGCTCAAAATGCAGCTAAACCCACCTAACTTTTCCAAAATTTCATGCAAAATCATTGTACTGTACTTTAAAATCATAGTTATGTCGAGAATGGAGACATTAGTAATGCTAGGGCGGGAAGAACCAAACTGTTGTCACTTAAGATTTAAATCTTTTCAATTCCATCCCTGCAGACTTTCTTAAGTAGAAAAATCCTTTATTTCAATGTTAGATGCCAAGAGCAAAGCGAATTCAGTAAATAAATAATCGGCCAGTATTTACCTCTCCTAAATCTGTTTGGTGAACTATGGTGCCGGAGAAAACTCCTGTGAGTCCTGTGGACTGTGAGGCAATCAAACTGGTCAGTCCTAAAGGAGATCAACCCTGACTGCTCTTTAGAAGGCCAGATCCTGAAGATGAAACTCAAATGCTTTGGCAACCTAATGAGAAGGAAGGACTCACTGGAGAAGAGCCTAATGCTGGGAAAGATTGAGGGCAAAAGAAGAAGGGGACGGCAGAGAATGAAGTGACTGGATGGAGTCACTGAAGCGTGAGTTTAAATGGACTCCAGAGGATGATAGAGAACAGGAAGGCCTGGAGGAACATGGTCCATGGGGTCACAATGGGTCAGACATGACTTCGTAACTAACAACAACAACAACAAATCTGTTTGGAATGAGTCAATGATTTCATATTTACCTCATAGAGCCGAGCTGGTGCAGTGGTTAGTGTGTAGTACTAGCTGCAGTTCAGCAGTTCAAATCTCACCAGGCTGACTCAAGGTTTACTCAGCCTTCCATCCTTCTGGGGTCAGTAAAATGAGGACCCAGATTGTTGGGGGCAATAGGCTGACTCTGAAAACCACTTAGAGAGGGCTGTAAAAGCACTATGAAGCAGTATATATGTCTAAGAGCTATTGCTATATTTATCTAAGTGAAGTCCAGGAATTATTTGGCTAATGTTAATGTCTACATCCATTTTCATGCATGCTTCGTCCCAAATTATTTTCTTTCAAATTCCTTATTTTTCTGCTTAGTCTCTCCCTCAGTCCCAATGTGTGAAAAATTGTCATCCTGGGTTTGTCAAGCAGAAGAGAGAAGGAGAGCCTATTTGCTGCTATGACTGTGTTCCTTGTCCTGAGGGGACCATCTCCATTCATGAAGGTGGGAGACACCAAGGAAAAGGGCAGGTCTTGTGGAAGTGGATTCATCTGAAACACTGCCATGAAAGTGCAAGTTAAAAGACAGATTGAAGCTCAATTTATTTATTTATTTATTTATTTATTTATTTATTTATTTGATTTATATACCGCCCTTCTCCTTGCGGACTCGGGGCAGTGAACAGCCAAAAGTAAAAAACAATTTTACAAAAGTTAAAACAATTTTAAAAGCAACTAATATAGAATTTGGCCCATAAATTTAAAACAGTTCAATTAATAGTTAATATCAAACTCTAAAAAATTAAACATGGGATCAGGCCAGTCCGGCTAACTGGAAAAAGTAAGTTTTTACGGCCCGACAAAAAGTCTGGAGGTCTGAGATCGTTTGCAAATCTGGGGGAAGATCGTTCCAGAGGGTGGGAGCTACCACAGAGAAGGCTCTCCCCCTGGGGGTCGCCAGCCGGCATTGTCTGGCTGACGGCACCCTAAGGAGGCCCTCTCTGTGGAGCGAATTGGCGGGTTGGAGGCAATTGGTGGCAGAAGGCGGTCCCATAAATACCCTGGTCCTAAGCCATGGAGCGCTTTAAAGGTGATCACCAACACCTTGAAGCGCACCCGAAAGTCCACCGGCTTCCGGTGTTGTTTTTGTTCCTGCCAGCAACGCAGCATTTCGATTGTCATCAACTCAAGGTTGACTCAGCCTCCCATCCTTCTGAGGTTGGTAAAATGAGGACCTTGATTGTTGGGGGCAAGAGGCTGACTCTGTAAACCGCTTAGAGAGATCTGTAAAAGCAGTATATAAGTCTAAGCACTATTGCTATTATCTTCAAATTGCACAATTTCTTATATAGAGGAAGGAATAGCAGAAAAAACTTGATGCAGGACCTAGGAAAAGATAGGAGGGTGTAGCGGATTGGACAAGCTTTTCTACTGCCAGAAGAAAAATCTCTTCTGCTTTTTAGTTTGGATTCCAGATTATTTGCAGAACTAACTTCCCCCCCACCCCAGCTAATTAAATTTCTTATGACTATAACCATGTTGCTTGTATCTTTACAATTAATATTGTTTTATTTGTTTCCTAGTACGATTTGATTGCTTGTTAGTAACTATGACTATCACTAAGTGTTGTTTCTTATGATTCTTGGTGAATGTATTTTATTTTTCTTTATGTACACTGAGAGCACAAATTCCTTGTGTCTCCAATCACACTTGGCCAATAAAGAAGTCTATTCCCGTGATGGCGGACCTATGGCATGGGTGCCACAGGTGGCACATGGAGCCATATCAGTGGGCACGCGAGCATTGCCATAGCTCAGCTGCAGCGCCTATGCGTGCGCTGGCTAGCTGATTTTTGGCCCTTCCGGTCCCATCGGAAGTTGGGAAATGGGCTGTTTCCGGCCTCTGGAGGGCCTTTGGGGGTGGGGTGGGTGGGTAAGGCCGTTTTTGCCCTCCCCAGGCTTCTAGAAAGCCTCTGGAGCCAGGGAAGGGTGAAAAATGGGCCTATTGGGCCCACTGTGCCATCACGTGCTAAAAGCAGGGGAGCACGGGGGTGGGTGGCATTGAATTATGGGTGTGGACACACACGTGGGCGACCTCCCCGCGCTCCCCCTGCTTTTGACATGCGATGGCAAAAAGGTTAGCCATCACTGTTCTATTCTATTCTATTCTATTCTATTCGATTCGATTCGATTCGATTCGATTCGATTCGATTCGACTCGACTCGACTCGACTCGACTCGACTCGACTCGACTCGACTCGACTCGACTCGACTCAATTCTATTCTTAGATTTCAAAAAATAGGCAACCAGAGTCAAGTATATTAAGAAGTGCCATCTGGCAGGAACCAGGAAATATGCCTAGAAAGATTAATTGATTCATTATATACCTCTAATCATGTAAGTTCTGCAAATGACACAAGAAATCATTCAAGTTCCAGGACTTCTTCCAATTTCATAAACTATAAAAAACTATAAACTATAAAAATATAAAAATATAGCTGGGTTTTTTTGTTTGTTTGTTTGTTTTTTAGAAAATGATATTCTTCTTATCTTCTCTCAGTAGCGATTTTAAGCAATGCTTCTTTGAAAATACTGCTGGTAACAATTGTGGTCACAAGAAGGTATTTCGTGAAAGTTCATTTTTTTTTAAATTGGTTTTTGTTTGTTTGTTTGTTTACTCAGATACAGAAAAATGCAGCCAGTGTCCAGATGATAAATATCCAAATGAGGACAGTATCCAATGTATCCCCAAAGTTATATCCTTCCTTTCTTATGAAGAATATCTGGGAATCATTCTGGTCTCTTTTGCCCTGTCCTTGTTCTTAGCCACTGGCCTTGTTCTGATCATATTCATTAGACATCAGGAAACTCCCATTGTGAAAGCCAACAACCGAGATCTCTCTTACATCCTCCTGGTCTCCCTCCTGCTTTGCTTCTTGTCTCCTCTTCTCTTCATTGGTCAACCAAGGAAAGCCACCTGCCTTCTCCGACAAGCAGTTTTCAGCATCATCTTCTCAGTTGCCATTTCTTCTCTCTTGGCCAAAACAATCACAGTGGTTCTGGCTTTCCTGGCCACAAAACCAGGAAACCGAATGAAGAGATGGTTGGGGAAGAGCTTGGCTAACTCCATTATTATTTCTTGTTCTAGTATCCAAATTATGATCTGCTCCATCTGGTTGGGAATTTCTCCCCCATTCTGTGAGTCGGACTTTCACTCCCAGCCTGGAGAGATCATCCTGCAATGCAATGAAGGCTCTGTTTTCATGTTCTACATCACCCTCAGCTACATGGGCTTCCTGGCTGCCATCTGCTTCACGGTGGCTTTTCTGGCCAGGAATCTCCCTGGGGCCTTCAATGAAGCCAAGCTGATCACCTTCAGCATGCTGGTCTTCTGCAATGTTTGGGTCTCCTTCCTGCCGACCTACCTGAGTACCAAGGGGAAATACATGGTGGCTGTGCAGGTCTTCTCTATCTTGGCCTCCAGTGCTGGTCTGCTGGTCTGTGTCTTCATCCCCAAGTGTTATGTTATTATTCTGAGGCCAGACTTGAATACAAAGGAGCATCTTACAACCAGAAGAAATGTATAAATGTGAGTTAGGTAATTTCCACTCTCAACACATTCCAACTGGCCAATCGGCCATTCATAGAAATCATTCCAAGCTGTTCCCCTACATGAGCTGGGGCAACAATTTTGGTTGAAATAATTAACCTGGATTATCCAACCGCTCAAATTATGTAGAAATAAAATAAGAGGGATGCTGAAATGCAGTTACATAAGAGTTTTACAAAAGAGTTCCTAAAGAATTGAGAGTATCCATATTTGAGTGTTCCATAAATGCGGTGCAAGGGATTGGGCATAAATACTCCTTATTAAATTGCAATAGTTCATCCATCTCATTCTTTTGATGTGGACACTCTAGAGTTATTTGGGTCATGAATAACAGAATAACAGAATTGGAAGGGACCTTGGAAGTCATCTAATTCAACCCCCTGCTCATGCAGGAAACCCTATACACAGTGCCTTGTGCATGCGCGCAAAAAAGTGATGTCCCGGTGCCTGGAAGCCGTGCAGATCTAGATGGAGAGAAACAGGATCCAACTCAACCCTTCCAAGACCGAGTGGGCTGTGGCTTCCGGCGTCCCGATATAGCCAGTTGGTGCCATCGCTGGCTATTGGGGGCGAGTTATTGGCCCCCATGGAGAGGGCTCGCAACTTGGGCATCCTCCTGGATGCATGGCTGTCTTTAGAAGAGCAGATGACGACTGTGGCCAGGGGGACTTTTTATCAGGTTCGCCTGATTCACCAGTTGCGTCCCCTTCTGGGGGACTCCTTATGCACGGTCACTCAGGCACTCGTCACTTCTCGCCTGGACTACTGCAATGCTCTTTACATGGGGCTCCCCTTGAGGAGCACCCAGAGGCTCCAACTGATGCAGAATGCGGCCGTGCATGGGATTATGGGAGCGACGGGGTGCTCCCATGTGACACCCCTCCTGCACGAGCTGCATTGGCTCCCTGTGGTCTTCCGGGTGTGCTTCAAGGTGTTGATTACCACCTTTAAAGCATTCCATGGCTTAGGGCCTGGGTACTTACGGGACCGCCTTCTGCCACCGATAGCCTCCCACCGGCCAGTAAGCTCCCACAGAGAGGGACTCCTCAGGGTGCCGTCGGCCAGACAATGTCAGCTGGTGACCCCCAGGGGAAGGGCTTTCTCTGTGGCAGCACCTGCCGTCTGGAACGACCTGCCCCTGGAGATACGTTGGATCCCAGATCTCTGGGCTTTTCACCATGCCCTTAAAACTTTTTTTATTTCATCAAGCCGGGCTGGCTTGACCCTCCCTTAGATATTTTTAATTGTAAATTGGTTTTAATAGGGGTGTTTTAAATTTATTGGGCCAATTCTTGTTTAATTTCTTTTAAATATTTTTTAAATTTTGTATGTGATGTTTTTACTTTTGCTGTTCACCGCCCTGAGTCCAGTAGGAGAAGGGTGGTATAAAAATCGAATAAAATAAATAAATTAAACCTCCACTCCTGGTATGGTAGGCCCATCTTTCTTTCTCACCTGGCTCCAGATCCTCTCTGTGCATCTGGGAAGGGCAAAAACAGCCTTCCCCACTCCCTTAGAAGCCCTCCAGAGGCCTGAAATGGCCCATTTCCCAACTCCCGGTGGACAGGAAATAACTTTCTTTGCTGTACCCAGCCTCCAGAGACTCCTAGAGAAGCTTAGACTCCCTATAGTTTTAGTAAGGTATGGCAGCTAACATCAGGGATGAGACCCATTATACATCAACCTGGCATTCAAAAGCAACAGTCAAAACCTAGAGCCACCAAGGATTTGGTAGCCAGGCACTGAGACTAGAAGCCTAGGGCCATACAATGGGACAACCTTTGAGTAGCAGATCAGTTGTCACAAATTATGGCCAACTTCTATGTGTCTCTATCAGGATGGTCCTACCTATTCCTTCAGCTCCTGTCTTTCATTCAAACCTCAAGTTAACATTTACTGGACAAGATGTACATATCAATATTCCCCCTCCAGATAAGAAACATTATCCAACTAGATACGCTCAGGAATATAGGGACTCCCAACAATATCTACCAACCATTTGGCAATATTTGGGCAGGGTTTAACAGACAACCTCAGAGATGGGAAGGCCAAAGGTGCCCCACTCCACCAACTGTGTCCACAGAAAATGAAGGGGAATCACTAGGTTCCCCCAAATAAGTTTCTGGTTGGGTGTAGCAAGAAATCAGGTTATATCACCCATCATGCTATGGGCACTGCCACCATCTCAGCTGCCAACCTCACAAACCCAGTCTTTATTTGATCAATAAGAAAGTTCAAAATATAAAGATACTTAGTGGTTTACATCAGTCGTGAAATTCATTTTTTTTACTACAGGTTCTGTGGGTGTGGCTTGATGGGCGTGGTGTAACTTGGTGGGCATGACAGGGGAAGGATACTGCAAAATCTCCATTCCCACCCCACTCCTGGGGGAAGAATATTGCAAAATCTCCATTCCCACCCCACTCTGAGGCCAGCCAGAGGTGGTGTTTGCCAGTTCTCCTAAAAATTTCCGCTACCCGTGCTCCAGAACCTATCAGAACCTGCTAGATTTCACCCCTATCTTACATCAGCGTGGTAGGACAACACAGAAAGTGTCAAGATTAAGAAAAATAAAAGCTTCCATCCGCTCTATGACTTTATCCCTAGATACATAAATTGTCAATGTTCTGCCTGATAGTTGGCTCTTATCGAACAGTTGACATTTCTAGAACTGATGGGAAATGCAATTTCACTTCAGGCAGAAGGAAATTTAAAATCATCTCCAATATAGGATTGAAAAATGGAGGTCTAATGGAAAATAAAATCACAAAAGGCCCTACTATTAACATTAGGGAGGGTTCAAAGATATTTGAATTAGAAGACAGTCAGGAATAAATTTGTGTCATCGATATAGAGTGTAACCAAGCTCCACAGCTCTGGGTGACCTTCTTCAGCAGTCTCTGAAGAAAAGACACCATGATGAAGGACAGCAGAAGTCAATTACCTAGTGTTGAATGCTTTTCCTCCATTTCTGGACATGTATTGACAGAAAGGACCAAAATACCCTCAGGGGGGAATTTGTGATTTTTCACTTAAGAGCTATTCTCCAGCTGATCCTCATGGAGTCTTGAAAGAACTTCAGGATCCCCAGAGGGGAAGTTGTTCCTCACTGTAATTATTACCATCCTGACCTTTGAGGCATCTTCTGCTGTAGTGACTACCTTTGATGCTGACATCAGACCAAAGTAACAAGAAAGGAATCTTTCCCCAGAAAAGGATAAATGCCACAGTTTGCTCTCTGTTCAGCAAACGTTTTGGGACAGGCAGAGATTGAACACTTGAGTGTACCTTTCTCTCCTTTCCACAAGAAGATTGTTTGTCTCTGCCTGAATCAGGAAAGCCAGTGACATTTCCATTTTGTGAAGATGCTTTGCATTCTCCTAATTCTTCTTGTTCTTATTTAGAAATGGGAAAGGGATTGATTCAACCCTATAAATGATGGATCTTCTGCTTCTGCTGCTGCTGGTGACTCAGGCAGTCTCTGAGAAGCTTAGAATGAAATGCCCATTGAATTTTGAGATCCAAGATGGGGAAAAACCATGGAACTATTACAGGCCAGGAGATCATCTCATTGCTACAGTCTCCACTGAAACAACGTCGGTACCTCGGAAGTTGCCTTTCAACATGGCTCCTTCTAGTCAGTCTCGTTCGTAAGTTATTCAGTGTGATGGAGTTGCATGCCCTCCTCCATTTGCAGCTCTAACACTCTTTATTTCACTTACTCTTATATTGCAGGACCTGTCTAATTTCTTGAATTGTTTTGATTTTCATGGCTTTCCTACTTTGTCTTCATTTGTGGAATAGACTCGAAGTCAAACATGTGGCAAATAAAACCTGAAACAAGTCCAGATTACTTATGCTTTCCCTTCAAATATTATATTCATCACTGTGATCCTGAGTTTGGTTGAAAATAGTGATTGAGAGGGCTGTGAGATGCCTCTGTCCAGCCTATTTCCATATTTAAATAACTACTCCTTGATATTCAGTGCCTGATTCTTAGAGGAATAAAGGATGATTTATTTTTACAGTTGCTTTTCTGGGTCACTTTTGAAACATCCTCTTCATTTCATGGTGGTTCTACTTTAATAATTGAATCGTTTTGAATACAGGTTTCTGAGGAGATGAAAGTTAGAACTGGTAGAAATAACAGTGTATTTGTGATTCTTAACCATGGTGGAAGACAATCTCCAGCTTCCCAATGCTCATAAAAATTAGATGCTGATGGTAGCTATCATTTCTCTTTGTCTTTGGATCTGTGTTGGCTTAAGACACAGTAGATGTATGGAAACAAAAAGGATTACATTGAAAAAATAATAAATTTTGTTGTTTCTGTTGATGATGATGGTAACAACACAAACATTGTTGTTGTTTTTTTTACAGTGCAGGACTTTATTTTAAACTACTCATCCTGGCTTTTGCCATTCAAAGAGTAAACATGAATCCCCAGCTCCTGCCCAATCTCACACTTGGCTACAACCTACATGACAACTATGTCAGCACTCTTGGCACTTCAGAAGCCTTGCTGGACATCCTCTCTACCGGACAAGCTAATGTTCCCAACTACAGCTGTGGAAGGAAGGAAAATCTTTTGGCTATTGTTGATGCAGCTAAAAGGGAAACCTCCATCCAGATGTCAACATTAGTAGGCCCCTACAAAGTCCCACAGGTTTGTGCTTGTGTGTGTGTGTTTCTCCAGCTGCTAAAATGAGTGGGGAGGTTGTGGGTGAGTGATAGATCCAACCATATTTTGCCTACGGAATTCAAAAACTGCTTTTCACAATGGCTTTCTGTCATGGCTTTGGATCGGGGTACTCTGTGGGGAAGGGTGGGGAAAAGCAGACATATCCTCTTATGACACCATCCCCATTGTTTTGGGAGCTACTACTGCGTTCTTATGAAGGTGAGGAGAAGCTCTGTGTCCAATCAAAGGGTCTTCTGTAAAAAAAGAAAGGTGCAGTTGCGAGGGGAAAATTTTGTACAAAAATATTTTTGGTGAACAAATCCATGATTCATGAAAATAATCTCAATGATTACCTTACCTAGATTTGATAAAATATACATCATTTATGGACTTGTTGGGACCAGAGTGTTATCCACCCTTTAAAAAAAATACAAGCACAATAACCAACAGGTCAACAATTTTTCAATCAACTATGTTCATGGACAAATTCATCCTAGAAGACTTGATGATAAATGGAGCTTCAGGAGAGGAATTTTCACTGGCTGAACTATTAAAAAACAAATCCTGTCTGATGAGGCAGACAGGTTCGTTGACAGATATAAGTAATATCTACCTCATTGAGTTGGGTGGAAGATGACAATACTATTTCCCATTTAAATAAAAGCAATAAAAAGGAACCTCGGAAGTACTGACCCATTATTCTTATAGACGTTGTGACAAAAATTCATGCCAGCTTCCTCGTGAGGAGACTTCAGAGTAGGTAGATGAATAATGCAATCCTTGCAGAACAACATTCAGACTTTAGATAGAGTTGGTTCAATATTGACAAATGTTTTGACTTGAACCATCTAATTACAAAATATGTCAGTTAGGAGAAACAGTGGTTTGCTGCTTTGTAGACCTTAGTAAAGCATTTGACACAATAAAGAGAGAAATATTATGGAGGAAACTCAGACTGTTGGCACTAATCAAAACCCTGACCACAAGCATTTTTTTGAGAGTGCAGTTTGGGCTCAGTGGAGGCATGTGAAGAAGGATTAATATTTACCAAGGGGTAAGATAAGGATCTATGGGACATGGTGGCTCAGTGGCTAAGACGCTGAGATTGTCGATCGAAAGGTTGGCAGTTCAGCAGTTCAAATCCCTAGTGTCGCGTAATGGGGTGAGCTCCTGTTATTTGCTCTAGCTTCTGCCAACCTAGCTGTAAACCTAGTTCGAAAGCACATAAAAAGTGCAAGTAGAAAAAATAGGGACCACCTTTGGTGGGAAGGTAACAATGTTCCCTGTGCCTCTGACATTTAGTCATGCCAGCCACATGACCACAGAGATGTCTTCGGACAGCGCTGGCTCTTCGGCTTTGAGACAGAGATGAGCACCGCCCCTTAGAGTCAGGAATGACTAGCACATATGTGCGAGGGGAACCTTTACCTTTTAAGAGAAGGATGCATATTTGTGCCTTTTTTATTCAGTCTAGACATTAATCACTTACCAGGACTAATGAAGTACACATGCCTAAAGAGCTAGATTTCCTATTGTAACACTATTTTTTATTCTGTGAAAATGGTGTTATCATGGACATGGCCTATCCATTTGTTGTGAAATTAAGGAGTTTTTATCATGTCTTCCGACCGCTAGTTGGTGTTCATGGATGCGCTCTGCTAGTCTTCTGCCAGTTTGTCCTACTTAGTTGCAATACTAACACTGTATTTTGTAGATGACTCCTGTTTTTTCTTCTGGGGTTGCTGGATCTTTTGGCTTACTGGGATGTTTTGGAGGGCTTTAGTTGGTTTGTGCAGTGATGCAATGTAGTTGAAATACTTTGTTGGTGGTTTCTAAGATGCTTTTGATGTGTGGCAGTGTTGGTTGTGCTATATTAGGTTGGTAGTTCAGACATTTTTTTAATGAAGTTGTGTGGATGTTCATTTCGTTGGAAGATGTACACATAACCTGTTTTCTTTTTGCGATATTCAGGGTTTCTGCCATGTGTTTGTGCTTGTCTAAGTAATGTCCAATGAAAAAACCATGAAGAGCATTTCCACCCTACTGACAGGGCAAGAATATAAAATGAGAGCAAACCCCAGTCCCTACTAGCACTGATGAAGTTATCTAGTTTGGTAATGAAATGTTTTCTCTCATGGAAAATGAGACAATCCCAACTTATTCTTTAAACTTATTCTTTTTAACTTGATTATATTTTTTATGTACTTGTTAATTTTAATTTGTTAATTAAATTAAGTTAATTAACTTGTTAATGTTCTGTACTTTATATCCTGGTTTTTAATATGGTTTAATGAGTAATTAGCAATAATCTGTTATCTGATATTCTAATATGTTTACGTGTAGCAAGTTAGAATTATTAAAATCTAGTATTTTGAACATGATTTGACTCCAAATGTAACATAGTACTCTATTGCTTTTTCAGATCAGTGATGCAATTGTGTCAGAATTTCTACATGATAAAAGTCAATTCCCTTTTTTCCACCGGATACTCCCCAAAAAGGGGATCACATATCCAGCAATTATCCAAATTCTCCTCCATTTCAGATGGACCCTGATTGGTCTCATGACTTCAGACACAGATGAGGGAGAGAATTTCATGAGGACTTTTACTCCTGTGCTTGTCAGGAATGGAATTTGTGTTGTTATATCACGACGATTCTCAGCGAGTGGATATACAGCACCTCTTGGTAATGATGTGTCTAAGTGGAGAAAAGTCAATGTCTTTGTGAACTACATAGAAAATATTAACATTTGGGACAGAATTCGTATTTTCCAGTTTAAATTTCAAAGCATGCCAGGACCTATTGAAGGAAAAATCTGGATCATGGGAGCCATTGAGTATTTGGTATTGAAAAGGGAGGATCTATACAAATACGCCCATAGTATTTGGAGCTTTGCTTTTCAGGAAAAAAGAAGGCCAGAAGAGGATGCCCTTGGGACTAAACTCTATGTGAAATTGGAAGATCGGTGTTTTCATTGTTCTTTTTCAAAGCACATGTTTTCTGTCAAAGGTCAGAAGAGATGCACCCAAAAAGCACCACTGAAGCCTATACAGGAGAGGAGAAGGCTATGGGTCCCTTTTCACCTCCATTTGCACAGTCTCATTAAGACTCTAGCCTATGCCTTGAAAGCTGCATATTCTTCCAGATCCAGGAGAAGAAGCAAGAAGGGCAAAGAGAAGTTGGGGGTTTCAAGGCTGCAGCCATGGCAGGTATGTAGAGCCGTGGCAGCACAGTGGTTAGAATGCAGTTATTGCAGTCTAATTCTGCCGACTGCCAGCAGTTCGATCCTGACTGGCTCAAGGTTGACTCAGCCTTCTATCCTTCAGAGTTCAGTAAAATGAGGACCCCAATTGTTGAGGGCAATATGGTGATTCTGTAAATTGCTTACAGAAAACTGTAAGCACTATGAAGCAGTATATAAGTGCTCTTGCTAGTGATCTTGCTATCATGAAACTCCAAAGAGGGAGAATAACCTTCTCAACCTCTTTGTACTACAAAAGGGCGACAGCTTGGCCAACCTAATCAGTCAGAGAATACCGTATTTTTCAGACAATAAGACGCACTGGAGTATAAGACGCACCAAGATTTCAAAGAGGTAAACAGACAAACAAACAAAAAACGGCCCCCAGGAGCACTCTGCAGACCTCCCAAACTCTCTCTGCATCCTGCAGAAACTGGCCCGTTTTTCACGAAAACAAAACACGCAGAGAGTTTGAGGTTTGGGAGACCTGCAGAGTGCTCCTGGAGGCTGGGGAGGGCAAAAACGCAATGCATGGGATGTTTGGGAGGCCAAAAAAGCCCCCCCCTTTTTTTTTTGCAAAAATTGGGTTTATATTCTTCAATATGTATTTTTTTCAATATACGATTGGCCAATTTATCGGAGCCTTTTTTCTTTTTACTGTTGAAGATAGCGGTAACACCCATTCTCCCAACTCACAATATTTATTAGTTAGACAACTGTAGAAGAAAGAGTCAAACGTGAAAAGACTACATGGGATAAGTAACCAAGTTTTCTGCTTGTAAAATTCCTGGATGTTTCTATTCTAGTTCCATCCATTTCTGGAGAAGAATGAGTTTTGCAACGTTTCCTATCGGAAATTATACTTGGACCAAAATGGAGATGTAGCAGCAGATCTGAATGTGATAAGCTGGGTGCTTCTTTCCGGGTTGTATCCCATCGACAAGCAACTGGGGAGTTTTGAAAGGCAAAGATTTATTGTCAATAATGATACTCTGTCATGGATAAGCTTGAACAGCAAGGTGGGAAAACATTGGTGTTCCTTTCTCTATTTCTGAAAGCGTGGGAGCCTATTTCAAATTTGCTGTAGCCTAATCAACAAAGTGGATGGCCACTGAGAATTGAATGTGGGGAATAGAAATATCACATTTTTCTTAGACTGTTTGGAATGCATCAGTACTATTGATTGAAGTGTCCTTTACATGCTAAAATATGGAGCACTTTCTAAGCACCTATGGAGATTCTCAGTCATCCAGGTCATGGTTGTCCCAACGGTGCTTTTTCAGGAAGCAACTGGACTTTCTGGTTTTTCTCTGAAGACATTTCAGCCAAAGAAGCTTCTCGGATGAGAAGTGAAATATCTTCAAAGAAAAACCAAAATGTCCAGTTGCCTCTTGAAAAAGCATCTTTGGGACACTGTTCTGATGTCAGTGTTCCAGGGCTGACATAGAAGCATGAGAAAGAGCATGACATTTCACCTAGTAAAGCCTTTCGGTGAACTGAGCTTCCTGGGAGATGCATGGGAGGAGTGACATTCCTGTGAGCTGAGATGGTAAAGGAGAGAAGAATGATTTGGAAGACAGCCAATGGGGTGCAGAGAATGGGGAAAAGGAAAAGGAGGGTTTTGGGGAGTGAGGCCAGTGCTGACTGCCTGGCAGTCAGGTGAGGATTGCATTGCTCAATAAAGAGAATATTTCCTAAAATCGGTTGTTGGAAATCAACTTTATTTCTGAGAATGAAACCGGAGTCCTGACATCTAAGCTGATTCTGAAGTGTCCAACATGGGATGCTGGGTGATGAATTTTTAGGACACATGTCATGGTCCTTTTGTATATCCTATAGAAACGTGATGGCAAACCTATGGCACACATGCCAGAAATGGCATGCAGGTCCCTTTCTGTGGGTATGCACGCAGTCGCCCCAGCCCAACTCCAATCACGTTTCTCCGGCGCGTTTCATTCAATCAATTCCAACTTCTCACGAAAGAAAAAGATCTCACAAAGTTGGAATTGATTGAGTGAACTTTTTCACTCGCATGCTTCACAATGGGGGAGATGGGGTACCGTCCTCCTTCTGAAGCCGATTACATTGAGGAGCCACAATGTGACTCTGCAGCATCTCAGCTCAGCAAAAAAAAAAAAAAGAAAAGAAAAAAAAAAGAGCAGTTTCTTTTCCTGCAGAGCTGCATGTGTTGGGATGCCCCACCTCCCCGCCAGCCAGCTGAGCTTCTTCAGGCACTTAGCTTGGACACCTATTTAGCTCCACTCCACCCTCCACCTCAGTGAATGGCGTGCAAAGGTTTGGTCAGGCTCCTTGAGAGATGGAGTTTGCAGGGGGGCGATCTCGCACCCGGGCTGGCTACAAGACAAACGTTGATTCTTGGCTTTGAGATTCCTAGCTGAAATGGGCAGCAAAGCTAGGTTTGTCCCCCTGTGCCGATCCAGCAGACAAAGCAGGAAAAGGGGGCAGAGAGAAACAGTCCTGTTGCCAAGGTATGCGCAGGTTGGAGGTGAGGGGGCAGAAATTCCAACTTCAGCCTCCTGGTGTGGTGCGGGGCTGTGGACGAAGGCTGGAGGGAAGTGATCTGTCCCCCCCTTCAGAGACCCACAAAAACACAGCCAGTCGAGGGTTAAGAATCACTTGGCACACTCCACAGTTCTTATCTCAAACTTGGCAGCGATATGCACACCATCTGCCAAGGACTTTATTAGTTTACACAAAAAGAAAATCACCTACGTAGCTTTGCCGTTCATTTAGCTTCCAAGACTACGAGGTTGCTTTGTTTGTTTTGTTTGTTCGTCACAAAAATCATGACCCACCGTCCTGTCTTATATAGGCTCTGAGTGTGGTCCAGTGACTCATTGATCCTGTGACTCCAATCCAGTGACTCAGGTCTATTCCCTCATACGTCGCCGCAGCTGCAATAATCGTTTCTCTCGCCTTCTTTGGCGTGCGTCCAGGAATGACGTCTCTCCCTCACTCTCATCTGAGACACCTGTTTCCCCACTACTTGGCTCTCTTTCAGCTGGCACCTGAGATGGTGCCAGAGGGGGGGGGGCTGGGAGATCTGGCTGGCTCCTCTTCCTCCTGCTCAGAGCTTCCTTCCTCCAATGGGATAGGCTCAGCGGACGGGACCACAACAGGAAGCACCACTAGCTTGCTCGTGCTCTCTCCCTCTCCACTGTAGCTTGATGCAAGCGGCAGCACAGCTCACATTGTTCTTCCCAAGCCCACTGTCAGTGAAGCTGGGTGCCAGTGAGGGCTGGCTTTTTGCCTAGCTTTGTCTGGCTGTCGGGGTGAAAGGGTGGCGGCCTTGGGAAGAAGCCTGCATCAAGCTAGACTGGGAAAGCTGGCTGTGAGAGGAAGAGAAACCAAGTGAGCCAGATCCAGATGCTTCCTGGGTCCTCTTGTCCCAGAAGCAGCAACCTCACACTCTCCCCTCTCTGTTAGCCCCCTTCTTCACACAAGATTGCCCAGCAGTGGGAATGGAGAAGGAGAAAGGGTCAGCATTTCTGTGCGCTGCCATTTCTGTGTGGCACTCTCCCTTCAAAGCTAATGGCTGCTGCTGCCTCCTTCTTCGCATTCATTCCCGCCGCTGGGCAATCCCGTGAGAACCTACTTTTTTTAAATATATATTTGATTTATATGCCACCCTTCTCCGGAGACTCAGGGCAGCTTACAATGCGTTAAGCAATAGCCTTCATACTTTTGTATATTTATACAAAGTCAGCTTATTGCCCCCACAAACTGGGTCCTCAATTTACCTACCTTAGAAAGGATGGGAGGCTGAGTCAACCTTCAGCCTGGTGAGATTTGAACTTACAATAATTGCAGACAGCTGGTGCTAATCAGAATGCTTTTTTTAGTCTGCTGAGCTATCCAGACTTCTTGGCAAGTGGGGAAAATGTGGAATAGACAGCATCATCACCAGATGGGTTTGTAACTGAATGACAAATCATACTTAATGTGTAGACCTCAATGGAACAGATCAAGGAAATGATAGACCAATCAGCCTGACATCAATACCAGGAAAGATCCTGGAAAAGATAATCAAGTAACAGAATCTACAAAGTTATAACTGGAAGCCAGCATGGGTTTGTCAAACAGATCATGCCTGACAAATATTTTACATTTTTTGACAAAGTGACAAAATCAGTGCACCAGCAAAATGCTTTGGATATAGTGTATCTAGATTTCAGTAAGGAATCTGACAAAGTAAAGCACAACTTACTTCTTGGTAAGATAAAAATATGAAAAGATAGACAGCATCATCATCAAATGGATCTGTAACTAGTTGGCAAACTGTGCTTAAGGTGTAGTCCTTAATGGAACTTCACCTACATGGAGGGAAGTAAGCAGTGGGGTACCAAAAGGTTCTGTTTTAGACCAAGTACTTTTCAACAATTTCAAAAATGTTTTAAATGAGGGACTAGAAGGGGAACTCCATCAGATTTACATATGATGCTAAACTGGCAGGAATAACCAATATACACAGAAGATAGAGTCAAGTCCAAGAAGGATCTTGAGAGACTTGAACACTGAGCCCTATCTAACAAACTGAAATTCAATGTAGAGAAAAGAAAGGTTTTACACTTAAGCAAGAAAAACCAAATGTACAGGTACAGATTAGGTGAAACCTGGCTCAATAGCAGTAACTAGCAATAGTGGGATCTTGGAGACCTAGTGGACAATCAATTAAATATTATCCAGCAGTGTCCAACAGCAAACCCAAAAAGCCAATGAAATCCTAGATTGCATCAACAGAGGGATTCAAGATCACATGAACTATTAATACCACTATATAAGACCACGCTTCAAATATTGCATCCAGGTTTGGTCGCCACGATGTAAAAAATATATTGAGACTCTAGAAAGAGTGCAGAGAAGAGCAACCAAGTTTATCAGAGGGCTAGAGACTAAAACATATGAAGAGCGGTTGCAAGAATTTGGTATATCTAGACAAGTGAAAAACAAGGAGTAGGGGTGACACGATAGTGTTTCAATATTTGAGGGGCTGGCACAAAGAAGAGGAGGTCAACCTATTTTCCAGAGCACCAGAAGACAGAGAAGAAACAATGGATGGAAACTAATCAAGAAGAAAAGCAACTTACAGCTAAGGAGAAATTTCAAAACAGTTAGAATAATTAACCAGTTGAACAGCTTTCCTTCAGAAGTTGGGACACTCCATTACTAGAGGGTTTTAAGAAGAGCCTGGACAGCTACTTGTATGGAATGGTATAGAGTCTCCTCTTGAGCAGGGGGCTGGACTAGAAGACCTCCAATATATTCTGTTATGTTGTTACTCTGTCAAAGTTATGCCAGAGAATTTTTTTTTTAAAATTAGATTTATATGCCGCCCTTCTCCGGAGACTCAGGGCGGCTTACAATGCGTTAAGCAATAGCCTTCATACTTTTGTATATTTATACAAAGTCAGCTTATTGCCCCCACAAACTGGGTCCTCAATTTACCTACCTTAGAAAGGATGGAAGGCTGAGTCAACCTTGAGCCTCGAACTCACATAATTGCAGATAGCTGGGTGTTATCTAGCTATCTAGCCTGTCGAGCTATCTGAGGTTCTTTAATGAACATTTTAATGAACATTTTGTTAATGTTCATGTTTATTTTTATATTCTACAGATGTTTAGATCTAACATATTTTCTTTGGCATCCCTTTTTCTTTCTCCATAGCCTTTGCCTCAGTCCAAATGTGTGGAAAATTGTTGTCCAGGATTTGTCAAGTGGGCTCGAGAAGGAGAGCCAATCTGCTGCTATGACTGCCTTCCTTGTCCGGAGGGGACCATCTCCACTCAGGAAGGTGGGTAACACCAAAGAAAAGAATCGATCTTGTGGAAGTGGATTCATTCAGAGCATTTTTATGAAAATATATATTTTAAAAAAAGAGAGATTAAACCTGTTTTTAATAGGGTTTTTAGTAGGAGTTTTAATTTTACGGCCAAACAGTTTAATTATTTTATTAGTTTTAATTTTTATATTTGATTGTTTTAACATGGCTGTAAACCACCCTGAGTCCCGTTCGGGAGAAGGGAGGTATATAAATGCAATAAAACTCAAAACCTGGGAAGAATAGCAAAATGACCTGTGGCTAGGAAGAGATAAGATAGTATGGCAGATTGGGCAACTTTTACTACTGCCAGATAAAATATCTCTTCTGATTTTTAGTTTGGAATTTCCTTCTACATTTTGACTTCTAGGAAGATTGGGTTTCTTTGAAACTTGAGGAATTGTCTGAGGATAATTACTGGAAAGTTTATTCAAATGTATTCTATGGGCCCTATATGGGGAGGTATTAGAGGTCCACAGTGAGGTGCTGTAGACAGTTACGGAGATACCTCATTCCACCCATATTGTCATTTCTCCTAGCTTTCTCTGCCAGCTTACTAGAGTTCATAAGTTACACAAACTGAGCCCATTATATTAAGAAGTGCCATCCAGGAGGGTTCAGGAAGTTTGTCTAGAAAGATTAAGTCATTCATTATTAACCTCTAATATTGTAGGTTCCTATGAAGGTTTTGCACATTTCATAGGCAATAGTAGATAGATAGATAGATAGATAGATAGATAGATAGATAGATAGATAGATAGATAGATAGATAGATAGATAGATAGATAGACAGATGATTGATAGATAGATGATAGATGAAAGATAGATAGATAAAAGATAGATAGATAGAAGATAGATAGATAGATAGATAGATAGATAGATAGATAGATAGATAGATAGATAGATAGATAGAAGATAGATAGATAATGACAGATATATAATTATATTTTTCAGTAATTTTTCTATTTCAAATGATAACAAATGATTCTTTGAAAATGCTCATGGTCTCAGCTGTTGTTCCAAGAATGTATTTATTGAAATTTAAAAGGACAGAATGTTGAGGAAATGTTGTTTTTTTATTTTCTCAGATATGGAAAAATGTATCAGATGTCCAGATGATAAATATCCAAATGAGGACCGAATTCAATGTATCCCCAAAGCTATATCCTTCCTGTTGTATAAAGAACATCTGGGCATCATCCTGGTGTCTTTTGCCCTAGTTTTGTTCCTAATCACAGGCCTTGTTTTAATTATATTCATTAAATACCGAGAAACTCCCATTGTCAAAGCCAACAACCGGGACCTCTCTTACATCCTCCTGGTCTCCCTCCTGCTTTGCTTCTTGTCTCCTTTTCTCTTCATTGGGCAACCAAGGAAAGCCACCTGCCTTCTCCAACAAACACTCTTCAGCATCACTTTCTCAGTTGCCATTTCTTCTCTCTTGGCCAAAACAATCACGGTGGTGCTGGCTTTCTTGGCCACAAAACCAGGAAACCAAATGAAGAGATGGTTGGGGAAGAGTTTGGCCAACTCCATCTTCCTTTCTTGTTCTTCTGTCCAAATTATTATCTGTTCCATTTGGCTTGGAGTTTCACCCCCATTCCCTGATTCGGACCTCCACTCTCTGTCTGGAGTACTAAACTTGCAATGCAATCAAGGGTCTGTTGTCATGTTCTATATCACTCTCAGCTACATGGGCTTCCTGGCTGCTATCTGCTTTACGGTGGCTTTCCTGGCCAGGAATCTTCCTGGGGCCTTCAATGAAGCCAAGCTGATCACCTTCAGCATGCTGGTCTTCTGCAGTGTCTGGGTGACATTTGTGCCCACCTACCTGAGCACCAAAGGGAAATATATGGTGGCTGTGCAGGTCTTCTCCATTTTGTCCTCTAGTGCTGGGTTGCTTGGCTGCATTTTCATTCCCAAGTGCTACATAATCATGCTGAGGCCAGATCTCAATACAAGGGAGCAACTTACAACAAGAAGAAATGAAGAAATGTGAGACAGAGAACTTTCAACTCTCAACATATTCCAATGGGCCACACCTAGAAAATGGTCCCAGTTGCTCTCCATACCTAAGTGGGCTAATGATTTTGCTTGAAATAAATAGTTGTTTAGAAGAGAATGTCCCCAACTTTGTAAATAAAATACTTTTACCTTTGCAAAGGGGATTCTTTGCCCACCTGAAAATACAAATCACTAGGAAATTCAGGAAAAACAAAAATTTTTAAAAAAGCGAGGATCAGGTCTTTATATAGGGTGTAGAAAGAAAAGGTACATACATTTACAATATGTGATACAACAGAAAGCAAGTGATCAAACAATAAAAGACACTGATTGTATATGGCGCTTCAACGATGGGAAACTTTGATTGTACGTAACATTCCACAAGTGACAAAATTATTTGTTACATTAATTTTCCTAGCAGGGTTTTAAAGCTTGCAAATCTATTCAAGTCTATTTATAGGATACAGAAATAAATGTTAAGTACAGCACATTTGGTTTATGTAATACCTCAGAAAGCAGGGGATCAAACTATAAAACTTAATTTTATTGTTAGTATTTTTTTTTAATTTTAGTGTTCAATATTTAATCTTAGTTTTTTTTCTTGACTGTAAACCATCTAGGGTCACCTCTTATCAAATGGACAAGATAAATAAATAAATAAATAAACTTGTATAAATAAACAAGATAAATAAAACAGAAAGAGTTGATTATATGTTCAATTACATTGAAAAATTGAAAACTCTGATTTTAAATAATATTCCCTAAGTAGTAAATTTATGGCTTACGTTACTCTTTTTACTCTGGGTGTCTGTTTTAAAACCGTCAAGTCAAGGGTGAAATCTAACAGGTTCTGACAGATTTTGGAGAACTGGTAGTGCAAATTTTGAGTAGTTCAAAGAACTGCTTACGCCCATGATGGCGAACCTATGGCACACGTGCCACAGGTGGCACCCAGAGCCATATCGGTGGGCACATGAGCATTGCCCTAGCTCACCTCCGGCACGAATGCACGGGCCAGCCAGCTGATTTTTGGGCCTTCCGGGCCCACTGGAAGTCAGGAAATGGGTCATTTCCAGCCTCTGGAGGGCCTCCAGGAGGTTGGGGAAGGCTGATTTTGCCCTCCCCAGGCTCCAAGAAAGCCTCTGGAACCTGAGGAGGGTGGAAAACAGGCCTACCAGTCCCACCGTGCCATTGTGTGCCAAAATCGTAAGGAGTGGCGGTGAGGGTGGCATGTGCATACGTGGGGGTGTGTGGGATGCATTGAATTACAGGTGTGGGCACGCATGTGTGTGCCCCCCTGTGCTCCCCCCACTTTTGGCACACGATGGCAAAAAGGTTAGCCATCACTGGCCTATGCCCACCAAGCCACACTACACCCACCAAGCCACGCCCACAGAACCCATAGTAAAAAAAATTGAATTCCACCACTGCTTCAAGCATATTCAAGGACTTTTAGGATACATTCTCTATTGTTTGGTGCTCAAAAGGCAAGTATTCCTATACCAAAATGGAAAAGGCCTTGGGAATGAAGCAAAATAATTGTTCTCCTGAAGCTAATAAAGAGACCTAGATTGTCATGTTAAAAATTTTAGTACCACATTTTAAAATGCTATTCATGAAGCCTAAAATTCTAGGCAACACTGTTATATAGAGATATTATAAGCACTATTGATCTATTTCCCTATTGAATGGTGATTAGAAACTGTTTACATTAGTTTTGGTTTATTATCAAGAGTTTATTCCTGAAGACTAATGTCTATTGTTACATAAAAGACAAAAAGAAAAGAATGTGAGGATTGTATTGGATAGAATAGAATAGAATATTTACAACAATATAATGAAAATCAAGGTTTTCACAGTTCTAGGCTGCATAAACAGAGGGATAGAATCAAGATCATGTGAAGTGTTAATACCACTTTATAATGCCTTGGTAAGGCCACACTTGGAATACTGCATCCAGTTTTGGTTGCCACAATGTAAAAAAGATGTTGAGACTCTAGAAAGAGTGCAGAGAAGAGCAACAAAGATGATTAGGAGACTGGAAACTAAAACATATGAAGAATGGTTGCAGGAACTGGGTAGGTCTAGTTTAATGAAAAAAAGAACTAGGGGAGACATGATAGCAGTGTTCTGATATCTCAGGGCCTGCCACAAAGAAGAGGGGTGAAATCCAGCGTGTTCTGACAGGCTCTGGAGAACTGGTAGCGGAATTTTGAGCAGTTCGGAGAACCGGTAATGGAAATTTTGAGTAGAGAACTGGCAAATGTCACCTCTGGTGTCACTTCCCGCTAGAGTGGGAATGGAGATTTTGCAACATCCTTCTGCCAGGAGTAGGGGGGAATGGGGATTTTGCAGTATCCTTCCTCTGTCATGCCCACAAAGCCACGCCCACAAAGCCACGCCCACAGAACCAGTAGTAAAAAAAATTATATTTCGCCACTGAGTCAAGCTATTCTCCAAAGCAGCTGAGGGTAAGACAAGAAGCAATGGGTGGAAACTAATCAAGGAGAGAAGCAACTTACAACTAAGGAGAAATTTCCTGACCGTTAGAACAATTAATCAGTGGAACAACTTGCCTCCAGAAGTTGCAAATGCACAAACACTGGAAGTTTTTAAGAAGAGATTGGATAACCATTTGTCTGAGATGGTGTAGGGTTTTCTGCCTAGGCAGGGGGTTGGACTGGAAGACCTCTAAAGTCCCTACCAACTCTGTTATTCTATTCTAAGGTTCTTGATCTTCTTAGATGCAATAAAAGCTCTTAAGAAATTTCATGTAAAGTTTGGAAACTATGGATTTTGTTGAGAATTTTATTCAAGAAATTAAATAATATATACATGTCAGAATTATGTTTAATGGTGATCTAACCAAACCATGAGATATCCAGAAGAGGACAAGACAAGTTTGTCTTTTGTCTCTCTTATTTATTTATTTATTTATTTATCTATTTATTTATTATTTATTTATTTATTTATTTATTTATTTATTTATTTATTTATTTATTTATTTATTTATTTCTCTTTTAGCTCTTCAGATGTTGCCTTGTCATAGCCGAGGAGAAAGAAGAGCAAAAGGGAACTTCCATTAAGTTAGTTGCCTAGCAACAGGGTCAAGATTCCAATGAGTAACAATTGGCTGCAGTAACATTCCAAGGAATGTCAGCCTATATGTAAGACTGGGTTGATGGAAAGACCATTTAGCTCAGGTGTGATCCCTGGGTATAAATGTCACTCTTGAACCATAGATCCTTACAACCTTGACTCTGCTCTTGAGCCTGGGACCAACTTTACATGACCCCTTTCCATGCTCCTCTTTCAAAAACACACTTTGCCAAATGACCAATTTCAGGAAACACAGCAGAGACCCAAAGACCAGCTGGCTGGTGGAAGGCACACTCACATGCGTGGCAGAGCTGAACTGGGGGAACGGCTCGCATGCTGTGTGCCACCTCTGGCACATGTGGGCAGAGGTTCGCCATCATGGCACTATAGTAATAGGGGACATTAATCACCCTGACATCAACTGGGAAACAAACTCTGCAGGAAGTGTGAGATTAACTTTATCATTCAAAAGGTAGACAAGACAACTAGAGGGAAAGCTACACTGGACTTAATCTTTACTAATTGGGGTGAAATGGTTGAGGAAGTAGAAGTTATAGGAACTTTGGGGGAGAGTCACCATAGCCTATTGATAAGATAGAACAATGTAGTTTTTAATGGAGCCCTGGAAGAAGTTTGGAAACCCCAGAGGGCAAATTGCTTCTCCCTGTCATTATCACCACCTTGATGTTTGAGACAACATCTGCTACTTCTCCAGTGGCTGCCTTTGATGTAAACATCAGATTGAAAGAACAAGGAAGGGATCTTTTATCAGAAAAGGATAAATGCCTTTTTGGACACAAGTTCTGAGACAGGCTCTTCAATATACTTTCTTCTTTACAGATGAGTCTTGGTTTCTCTCTTTTTGAATTAAGAAAGCTACTGCATTTCTATCTTGTGAGAGTGCTTCTAGTTCTTTTTGTTTTTATTTATAACAGGATTAATAAATTTGGCCCATGAATAATGGACCTCCTGCTTCTGCTGGTGCTGCTGGTGCCCCATCTGGTCGCTGGGAAGCTTAGAATGAAGTGCCTCCTGTATTTCAAGAACCAAGGTGAAAAAAAACCGTGGAGCTACTACAGGCCAGGAGACCATCTCATTAGTATAGTTGTCACTGCAACAAGATTATCGGATATCATGTTGTCTTTCAACATGCCTCCATATCATCAGTCTCAATCGTAAGTTATTCTTTATGATGTAGCTGCATTTCCTCTGTTTGCAATTCTGTCTTCTTTTCTTATTTCACTTACTCATAAGTTACAGAACTGATCTAATTTCTTGAATTGGTTTAATTCCATGCCTTATTATGTGGAAGAGATTCAAATCCAAAGATGGAGCAGAAAATACCTGAAAGAAGTTGAGATCATTTTCCTCTCCCCATCCAATCCAAAATTGATCAGTTGAATATTGACTTTTATTTAAAGATGTGATTGAAATGGCTGTAAATAGTCTGGCATATCCTGTTTTCATATATTTTAAACTGCACATTGGTAATCAATTCCTGATCTTTATAATAATAGCTAGTGGAGCCTGTGTAGCATAGGGGGCTAATGCCTCCTACTAAAGGCAGCAATTAACACCAGCTGCCTGTAATTTCTGTGAGTTCAATCCTAGCCAGGCTCAAGGTCGACTCAACCTTCCATCCTTTCTAAGGTGGGTAAATTGAGGACCCAGTTTGTGGGGGCAATAAGCTGACTTTGTATAAATATACAAAAGTATGAAGGCTATTGGTTAACGCATTGTAAGCCGCCCTGAGTCTCCGGAGAAGGGCGGCATATAAATAAAAATAATAAAAAAATAATAATACAGAATGACTTGTGTTTAGAGTTGCTTTTCTGTGTCACTTATAAAACAGCCCTTTCTTTTGGTGATGGTTCTACTTTAGTGGTTGAATGATGTTGAATCCTGGTTACTGGGCAGATGAAAATTAGTACTGCTCTAATTAATGGTTTATTTGAGATTCTTAACACTGGTGGAGGACTATCTCCATCCCATCTTCTTAACACTCATAAATACTAAATGATGGTTTGTGACTATCTTTAGTGCATGATTTTGGATCAGTATTGACTCAGTAGGCTTATGGAGACAAAACAGATTATATTGAAGAGAAAAAAACTATTTTGATGTTTTTATTGTTGGTGATGATAATGACATGAACCCATTTTTTTACAGTACTTTATCTTACGATGCATCAAAAATTCCAGGCTTCATTTTCAACTTTGAAGTGGTCAACAGGAATCCCCAACTTCTCCACAATCTCACATTGGGCTACAATATCCATGACAAATATTTTAACACACTTGACACTTCAGATGCTTTGCTCAACATGCTGTCTACTGGAGAAGCCAATGTTCCCAACTATAGCTGTGGAAGGAAAGACAACCTTTTGGCTCTTCTTGATGCAGCTAAAAGGGACATCTCCACCCAGATTTCAACATTAGGAGGCCCCTACAAAGTCTCACAGGTTTATATATAATTATCCTACTTGCAGCTTGGGTTGTATAGCCTGTTAAGAAGACTTGGTTCCTATCCTCATAATAATTGTCTACATTAGTAAATCAAAATCAAGAGTTCTGGTCTAAATGATTGTGATGAAGCAGAAAAGCAAGTTAACACCTTTCCTTACCAGGGTAGTTTTGTCTTAAACTGGATCTTGGCTTCCTGATCAAAGTAGCTCATTTAAAGAAAGGACATTAATGAATTTACTGCTATTTTTTTAAAAAAATCACACTTATTTAACTTCCAGAGCTCTGTATATTAATGTATTTAATGTTAAAATTACCCCCAAGCTCTTATATTGAACTGATATTTGGGACTTAAGGTATACAATGTATACTAGTAAAACAAACCCAATTACAGCATCTCAGAGATACTTTGGGAATGGATAAAAGGAGTTATGCTTTTGCTCTCAAACATGATTTGGGAATTTATACAATTTGTTCTTTTTAAAAAATTGTGGCATATCATTGCTGGTATAAAATTAAAACTATTTAAACTGACAAACTCGCCAAATGATGTCTATTTGAGCAAACTAAATTTCAATTAAAAATTTTTTGAATTGTACAAATGACATTATTATATCAGGAGCTGTGGTCTCCTGGTCTCCTGTACAATTGGAGAAGAAGCTAAAAAGATTTCTGCAGAAAGAATCTGCAATATCAAAGCAGAGAAAGATATTGCCATCTTCAGTATGGTTGGCACGCTTAAATGGATGAGTGCTACAAACATACCTTTCAAACTGTCACATATTTTAAACCAAAAATGCCTAAATAACTTTGGGTCGTGTTTACTCGAGCAAGATTTGAGCAGCTAGATACGATAGTTAATTATGGCAGATTTAATGAAGCCTCTCACAATGAATAGAGTTGAACTTGTGAACCTCAAAAGACAGAAGACGTAATACATCTATTAGTTGAATGTCAATTGTAACAAGTAACAGATTTATTATTTGAATGTTAGCTGTATAAGAAATAGAAAGATCAGTATCTTGGACTGCAGATTAGATATACAACGTATTGAGATCCATATAATAAAAGAACATATATCCTGTGCAATCAGAATTTTGTAAAAAATCTATATATATAAAAGCAAAATACCACTCATGCATCATCGTGAAATCTCCAGAACCATAAAGCCTACAAACTTGACATTTGGCATATATGTTCCACTTGGCTTCTGGGTGCTCACTAAGAAAGCATTTTTTTCAAAATGACCATCAGATCATTAGTATTTCTTATATTATTATTAACATGCTGTGATGCTACGGAGTTAGACGTTCTTCTCCCCCACCCCACCTGAAAAGAACTGTGTTCCAACTGCCACTTGGGTGTGGCATGACTCATCCAGCCTGCAGGCTGGGAGTTTAGACATTCTACTCCCCACCTGAAAGGGAGAGAAAGGGAATAAGATATGAGAGGCCTCTGTGGGACAAGGCTGAGGGAGAGAAGGGGAGAGGAGAAGAGAAGCTTCTGTGGGGCAAGCCTGAGGGAGAGAAGGGGAGAGGAGAGGCCGATCATAACTACTCATTAATTTTCTTGCTGAAGGGTCGATTTATCAAGCCCAATTACATAGTTTCATAGTAGAGCACAGGTATCCAGCTAGTATACAATATAATCCCTTATTTCAACAAAACAGTTCAGCTGAGATATACATATAGGTATGATTCTGGTAAATTGTAAGAATGATACAGAAATATTATTAGCATTCTTTGTTTACATTCCTTTTTCATTTGTTTTTTTTCTTTAATTCTATTTTATACATATTCTTGTTAATGTTCTATGTTTTATATTCTGCACTAGCTGATAACTCAGTGTTGCCTGGGTATTTATTTATCCCAATCCTGTATTAGACAGGAAAAGGAATGAATTATATCTATAGTGTCAAATCAAAGTAATTTTATTTACATGGTTTTAAAAGTAGAAGTACTGTATACAATCCCCCTTACCAGAGGGAGCCCCCTTGTGGAGTACTGTGAAGCTGTTACCATGGCAACTAGACTGTGCTGTACAGTAGACACCATTTTAAGGCACAACAGAATGTATCTTAACAGAAGTTGAATCCAAAATGCACACTATCACTGTCAAAAATACTGTGATTTAACACTATAGATATAATTCATTCCTTTTCATTTCAGCGGCCCAGGCATTCCAGAGTAATGCTGGAACAAACACACAGAGACATAAACACACTGAGAGGTGTTAGGGGTGTCTTACCCCCACAGTATTTTTTTCCAAAGAGTAAGTCATTTGTGTACCAAATTTGGTTGAAATTGCTCGAGGCATTCCAGAATTATGCTGGAACATACACACACTCACACACAGCCATTTTATATAGATAGATTTTGATATTGCCCAATATCTAATTAGAAATAAATAACTATAATATGTTCATGAGAACCTACAGTATTTGGATTTATTTAAAAAAAACCAATATTTTGGATTTGATCTGATCTCATATATAATACAGCCTTTGTTGTTTTTTCAGATTAGTTATGGTTTTGTTTCTGAGGCTCTGAGTGATAAAAGTCAATTCCCTTATTTCCACCGGATGCGCCCCAAACAAGGGATCCAGTACCCAGCAATTGTTCCACTGCTCCTCCATTTCAGATGGACCATGATTGGTCTCTTTGCTGCAGATACAGAAAATGGAGAGAATTTCATGAGGACTTTGACTCCTGTACTTGTCAGGAATGGAATTTGTGTTGTTCTATCACAGCAATTCTCAACAACTGGACATACAGCATCCATCAAGGATGCCCTCTCTAAGTGGAGACAAGTCAATGTCTTTGTTCACTTCATAGAGCATCCTTCCTTTTTGGATAGACTTCTTTATTTTCATTCACCACTTGATAGTTTGCCAGCACCTGTTCCAAGGAAAGTTTGGATCATGACGCTCTTTTGGCATTCAGAAATTCAATACTATTCTCTTTTCAAATATGTGCATAGTATTTGGACCTTTGCTTTTCAGGGTAAAAAAAATCCTCAAAAGGATGACTTTGAACCTGACATCTTTGTACAACACCAATTTGCAAGTCAGTCTTTTCATTGTTCTTTTTCAAAGCATGTCTTTTCTGTGAAAGGCAGGAGAAGATGCACCCAAAAAATGCCCCTGGAGACCCGAAAGACAAAGAATAGTAAATGGATCTCAAATGACCATGATCTTTACACTGTCATTAAGACTCTGGTCCATGTCTTGAAGGCCGCATATTCCTCCAGATCCAGGAGGAGGAGGAAGGACAGCAAATATTGGTTGGCAGGCCCAAGGCTGCAGCCGTGGCAGGTAAGGAGTTTTGATAAGGATCCATTCAATATTGCTCCTTTTGAGAAGGATTCGAAAGTACAAGGAAAAGAACCATCTCAACCAGGGTTGGTCTTCAAAAATTTTAGTAAGGGGTTCTCTACCCAGTTGCTGGGTGGGCGTGGTCATGATGGGAGTAGACTAGTCAGCCTCCTGCACCATGGCAGGGGGGTGTTTTTTATTTATTTATTTATTGGTTCAATTTATATGCTGCCCTTCTCCAGAGACTTAGGGCGGCTGACAATGCGTTAAGCAATAGCCTTCATACTTTTGTATATACCTGCTTAGTAGGGCTTTTGCCCCCCCCCCCAACAGTGTTCTTTTTTATACAAAGTCAGCTTATTGCCCCCACAATCCCGGTCCTCATTTTACCTACCTCGGAAGGATGGAAGGCTGAGTCAAACTTGAGCCTGGTGAGATTCGAACTTGCAGTAATTGCAGCTGGCAGCTAAGTGCTATTTATACTAGCTGGATACCTGTGCACTCTTCCACCAGGCTCCTGTTTTTGCCCTCCCTGGGCTCTGGAGGTTTTCCTCGAGCCTCCGGGAGGGTGAAAATGACCTCCCCAGGCTCCGGAGGACCTCTGGAGGCCAGAAACGGATCTGAACTTCTGGTAGGACCATTTTTCGCCCTCCCCAAGCCTCTGTGCATGCCTTGCACTTACCTACATCCAAAATGGGCTACATGGGGACTCCTGGGAGGGGAGGGGAGGGGTGGGAGGGGCCAGCCAGGAGTGGGATTTGGGGTTCTCCGAACTGCACAGAATCGTAGCTAGAGGTTCTCCTGAATCCCTGCAAACTCCCAGCAGCCCACCTCTGATCTCAACCTGCTAGTGCTAAGAAAGGCCCACAATGCAAGATGAAGGATGTCAATTATATTTTGACAATATGTATTTTGTCAATATACGATTGACAAATATTGCTGAGCCTTTGTTTTTCTATTTTTGCGGATATTGATAACATTTCTTCTCCCAACTAAGAATATCTGATAGTTTTAAAAAAAAATGTAGAAGGAAGGTTTAAATATGAAAAGACCATGTGGGAAAAGAAATCAGGTTTTCTGCTTTTAAAATAACCGGATGTCTTAATTCTAGTTCCATCCCTTTCTGGAGAAGAATGAGTTTTGCAATATTTCCAAAATGAAACTGTACTTGGACCAAAATGGAGATGTAGCAGCAGATCTGAACATCTTAAGCTTTGTGGTTGTCCCCCGGAAGAATACCATCAAAAAACTACTGGGGAGTTTTGAAAGACAAAGACTTGTTATCAACCATGATGTTGTGTCATGGCTAAATTTGCTGAACAATGTGGGTGAAATATTGCAGTGTTTTGTGTTTTCCGAAGTCTTAGGTCCCATTTCAAGTGAGCTAAGTCTGAAATGATCTTTACTGAGAATTCAATGTGGGGAGTAGAATTCTTACAATTTTCTGTGATTGCTTTAGTACTATTGACCATGGTGTCCTTCAGCTGCTAAAATATGGAATGTGGTTTCAAGCTCATTCAGCCATGTCAACATGAATGCTGGATGATTTTTTTTTTTTTGAGCACATATCATGACTCTTTTGTGTTTCCTCTACAATTAAGTATCTCTATAAAACTGAGAGGCCTTCAAGCAATGGGGATTGTGTTTACTTATTCCTTCTTCTCAAATAGCAAAACAATAGGCAATTCTCTGTCGAAGTTCATGTTCGGAATGAATCTGATAAATTTCAAATTTCAATCAAGACTGAATGGAGGTCCTGTCCCTGTGGGAAATAAATTTAATCTCAACCAGAATTGAAGGGACCTTGGAGGTTTACTAATCCAAACTCTTGCTCAAGTAGGAGACCCTATACCATTTCAGAGAAGTGACTGTCCAGTCTTTTCTTAAAAACCTCCAGTGATGAAGCATCCACAACTTCTGGAGGCAAGCTATTCCATTGGTTAATTTTCCTCTCTGTAAGGAAGTTTCTCTTCCAGGGTGCTTCTCTCCTTGATTAGTTTCCATCCATTGTTTCTTATCCTACCCTCTGGTGCTTTGGAAAATAAGTTGACCCCCTCCTCTTTGTGGCAGCCTCTCAAATACTGGAATACTGCTATCATATCCTCCCTAGTCTTCTTTTCTCTAGACTAGCCAACCCAAATCCTACAACTGTTCTTCATATATTTTAGCCTAAGAAGAGACTGGAGACAGTCACTTTTCTGAAATTGGTATAGGGTCTCCTGCTTGAGCAGGGGGTTTGGATTAGAAGACCTCCAAGGTCCCTTCCAGCTCTATTCTGATTGAGATGGAGTTGAGATAATGAGCAAGTGTCCTTCAAAAAAGGATCAGGCATCTTTTGCTGCAGTATGTAGGACATCCATACGAGCGTTGTGTTGGAAAGGGATATTTCTAAGGCCCAGCTATGTATCAAAACAAGATACTTATTGTTTAAGAATTACAATTAAAGTCTCTTCCAGCTCTATTCTGATTGATTATAATTAAAGGTTTTATTTCTTCCTAAGTGAACACTTCCTAAGTGAACATTCTGCAATGTTCATGTCTACCTCAGTTTTCCAAGTATGATGAATCCTAAAACATGTTCTTTGGTATTCCTTGTTCTTCTGCTTAGTCTCTGCCTGAGTCCAAATGTGTGGAAAAATGTCATCCTGGATTTGTGAAGAGGGCTCGAGAAGGAGAGCCAGTTTGTTGCTATGATTGTGTCCCTTGCCTGGAGGGGACCATCTCCACTCAGGAAGGTGAGTAACACCACAGAAAAAGTACTGGATTCGTTCATTGCATTTTGATCAATGTGCATTTAAAAGAACAAATCTAAGCATGACTATTTTGTTCTGGTTTTTTATTTTCAACATGACCAATTTCTTGGTCTAAAAAAACTAAAAAAGATACAGTGAAACATTTAGTAGTATAATAAAAAAAACCTAATAATAATAAAAATATTTACCTCAATTACCAATATTACCTCAAATAGTCAATTATCCATCAATAATATGCTTTTAATCTTTAAACCCCACTACAAAATATTAACATTTCTATCAATCCCACTAAATGTAATATATAACATTATTATTTACGTAAATCAGACCCCCTTAGTTTATACTAATAAAATATATAACAATCATATCTAATAGTTTTCTATCTTAATAATCCAAAAAAATACGCAACAATTATATCAAGTAGATTTTCTATCTCAGTAACCAAATTTTCGTCTTCTCTTCATGTCTTCTACTTTTCAATTTAATACTGTACTTCCATGTTTACCTTTCTTAGGACTGCTGAATTCTTTGACATTTCAGCAATGGTTTCAGGTGAATGGCTGTTGCTCACCCAAACCAACTTTACCTTACAGGTCAAAAGATACATCAATCAATCAGTCAATCTTTATTAAGATGATATAAAAATCTACAGTAATTTGGAGGACCATGGAAGGAGAGTCAATGAGATCGAGAAACAAGAGAAAACTAGCAGGATTATTCATAATAAAATCTGTCAAGAGAGAATTAGTATGAGAGAAGGGATGTAAACTGGTTGAAGTACAGTACTGAGAAAGAACAGGTTTCTCTTGCAGGTGACCTCTGGATGGGTCTGATGTAACTTTCTTGGCCCTTCTAGATTTCTCAGTGGCCCCTGCTACTATCACCCATGGTATCCTTCTGAATCAATTTGTGCGAGTGAGAGGCAATGTTTCTCCTCTTTCAGAAGGTTTCAGTTGGTGTTATTGGGGTTTCTCTCCTTTTCTCTTTAAAATTTATATGAAACTGCAAGGGGCATGTGCCACCACATTGTGTGATATTATTGGTAACCCTCCCAGGCTGAGCACTAAGCCCTTAAGTGGACCTGGCAAAATACCTGGAGGTTATGCATACGTAGAGGGAAGGATCTGATTTCAACTTAACTCAGTAAGATGTAATAAATATTATTTTGTTTAAGGGGTGGGTTCTAAATTTTTTTACTACTGGTTCTGTGGGCATGGCTTATTTTGTGGGCATGGCTTGATGGGGGGGGTAATGTGACTGGGTGGGCATGGCCAACTTTTTTTTTTTTACTTTTAAAACCATTTTTTCTACAACCTTAAGAGGTTGCAGAAAAATATGCTTTTAGGAGTCTCTGATGATCAGTCAACTCAGCTGGGATCGCCATAGGCTTTTAAAGGCATTTTTTTTCCTACAACTTCTTCGGCCGAAGAGGTTGCAGAAAAATATGCTTTTAGGAGCCTCTGACTATCAGTCAACTCAGCTGGGATCGCCAGAGTCTTTTAAAGGCTTTTTTCCCCCCTACAACCTCTTTGGCTGAAGAGGTTGTAGAAAAAATGCTTTTAAAAGTAAAAAAAAAAAAGCCTCTGATGAAGTGGGCGGAATGAGCAAGTGGTGACTGGGTCAGTTTGGGGGCATGGCCAGCCAGTGTTATTACCAGTTCTCTGAACTACTACAAATTTTTACTAATGGTTCTTGAGAACCAGTGCGAACCAGGAGCAATCCACCACTACTTTGTTTCCTCAGATACTGAAAAATGCACCAAGTGCCTGGATGATCAATATCCAACCAAGAATCAAGTCCAGTGTATCCCAAAAAAAGTAACCTTCCTGAGCTATGATGAACACCTGGGCATCATCCTGGTTTTCTTTGCCCTACTCTTGTTCCTAGCCACAGGCTTTGTTTTAATAATATTCCTTCAATACCATGAAACTTCCATTGTCAAAGCCAACAACCGGGACCTCTCCTACATCCTCCTGGTCTCCCTCGTGCTTTGCTTCTTGTCCTCCTTTTTCTTCATTGGACAACCAAGCAAAGTCACCTGCCTTCTCCGACAAACAGTGTTCAGCATTGTCTTCTCAGAAGCCCTGTCTTCTGTGTTGGCCAAATCAGTCATGGTGGTGCTGGCCTTCCTGGTCACGAAACCAGGAAACAGAATGAAGAGATGGTTGGGGAAGAGTCTGGCCAATTGCATCATCCTTTCTTGTTCTGGTGTCCAAATTTTTACCTGTGTCATGTGGCTGGGAGTTTCTCCCCCATTTCCTTACTCTGACTTCCACTCCCAGCCTGGAGAGATCATTCTTCAATGCAATGAAGGATCTGTCGCCATGTTTTATGTTGTCCTTGGCTACATGGGTTTCCTAGCTACGATCTGTTTAACAGTGGCTTTTCTGGCCAGGAATCTGCCTAGTGCCTTCAATGAAGCCAAACTAATCACCTTCAGCATGCTGGTCTTCTGCAGCGTCTGGGTCTCCTTTGTGCCCACCTACCTGAGCACCAAAGGGAAGTACACAGTGGCTGTTCAGGTCTTCTCCATCTTGGCCTCCAGTGCTGGACTGCTGGGCTTCATCTTCTTCCCTAAGTGCTATATTATCATCCTGAGGCCAGATCTAAACACTAAGGAACGTCTAATGATAAAAGGAGGGAAGTGAGAGAAAAATTGTTTCTTAGGTGCCTTTTTAATTTCTTCATTGCATTGATTATTGGGTTTCCATTCTTCCTTTTAATCTGTTTGACAATTAGGGTTATTTGTAAGACTAATCAAATCAGAATCCAAAAGAAATTAGAATCCAAAAGAATAATATTATAGAACAGTAAAGTAATAGATTTAATTATTAAATATCTATCTATCTATCTATCTATCTATCTATCTATCTATCTATCTATCTATCTATCTATCTATCTATCTACCTACCTACCTATCTATCTATCTATCTATCTATCTATCTATCTATCTATCTATCTATCTCTATCTATCTACCTACCTACCTACCTACCTACCTATTTATCTATCTATCTATCTATCTATCTATCTATCTATCTATCTATCTATCTATCTATCTATCTATCTATCTATCTATCTATCTCTATCTATCTATCTATCTATCTATCTATCTATCTATCTATCTATCTATCTATCTATCTATCTATCTATCTATCTATCTATCTATCTATCTATCTATCAATGGCTCTGTCTGTGTGTGTATGTTCCAGCATGACTCTGGAACTCCTCGAGCAATTTCAACCAAACTTGGTACACGGATGACTTACTCTCTGAAAAAAAAAATACTGTGGGAGTAAGACACTCCTAACAAACCTCAGGGTGAATATAGTGGCTGATTGGTCCCGGCAGCATTCCGCAGTGGCCACGCGCCACCCGCTAGGCCATTCCAGATGGCGAGGAGGACCATAGCCACTAGATGGGTGTCAGCCCAGGCAGTTACCATGGCGGCCGGTCATGTGCAACCCCAATGCCACCGGGCACCGTATGGTGGTTACCAGTAGGCGTGGGCAGCCAGATGGACAAAAGGTTGGGCCCAAAGACTTATAGAGATTTTGTGTATGATTTTGCTTTATAATGTGTATACTGTACATATACTTTTAAAAGCCTGAAAGGATTGGGATACATAAATACCTTGGCAACACCAGGTTATCAGCTAGTATTGAATAAAGTAGCTAAAGAGAAGAGACAAGACTCACACACAATCCCAAAGAAAAGTGGAATGATCTCGCCTAAGACCCTTTTGTCTCTTTAGGATTTTCTTTTATTCCACAACAGGATACTGTGCCAGTGAATGACTTAACTATTGCCATGCTAGTAAGTTAAATGCCAGGCACAACACCATGAAGATTATAAGTGGTTGTATTAAAACCACTTCAACTTGCTGGCAGTGGTGAAATCCATTTTTTTTTTTTACTATCGGTTCTGTGGGTGTGGCTTGGTGGCCGTGGCGTAGAAGGATACTGAAAAATCTTCATTCCCATCCCGCTCTGGAGCCAGCCAGAGATGGTATTTGCCGGAAAACCAAGGGGCCCTGCCCCTGTACATGAACACGTGACCCCCCCAAGTGTGTCCCACTCCCGTGCATGCACATGTGATCCCCTGCATGCACCCCCATGCATGTATGTGTGAGCCCTGTGCATGCACACACATCTTCCACACACACCCCGGCCCCTACACATGCATGGCAGAGACCCAAAAACCAGCTGGCTGGCTGGAGGCACACACGCATCAGTGTGCCACCTGCACCATGCGTGCCATAGGATCACCATCACGGGCCTAGACACTGATAATTGAACAGAGATATTTTTAAGATTTGTATATTATTGGTTCTACTAATCTAGATGAAATGTTAATATATATTGCTAGTCCATGTATGATATGCAGTAGGCTAAATAAATGAAAATGTGTCCTAAACAATGGAGCGCTTGAAAGGTGATAACCAATACCTTGAAGCGCACCCGGAAGACCACTTCAAAAAAGCTATAAGTATAAGACTTTTAGCTTTTTCAAATTTTCAGCCTCTTTTTTGTGGGGGGGAGAGGAAGGTGCATCTTATACTCCAAAAAATATGGATTAGATGGGCTGGTTTCTTCCAGGAAATAGCCAAAGTAGAATTCTTGGTGGAAGAAGTAGAAAGTCCCTTTATCTGGACTGGCTGATATCTAATGAGGCATGCCATTTGGCCCTTTTGCAGCTCGGAATTGAGGAAGCTCCTCCCTGAAGTTTTCTGCCCAATCTCATCAAGAAGAGATTAACTCTGCAATTTTAGAGGATGACTCCCTTGGCCTCTGTCCCTCTGATCGTCCTGGACCACTGTCCATCTCTGACAGAGTAGTTCCTTTGAGTGGCAGGTTAGACAAGCCCTCCTTTCCATCCTTCTAAGGTTCCGGTGAAAAATTCTTACAATACACCAAAGCTATGTAACTCTGTCTAATATGACTTCTTTTATCAATGTCTTCCACAACTTGGGCATCCTTTAGAGGTGGAAATTTAACACCCCGAATTCTTAGCAATCTAGTTTACAGGGGTCTAAGACAATTTGCTGTGGCCAACTTGCTGTGGGGCAACTCATCACAGCCAACTTGCTATAGGACAAGAGTTACACTAATATCAAAGAAATGGTGGAATAGACTAATTAAAAAAAGGATACAGAAGAAGGGACAGAATGAAATTCTGGATGTGGGGGGATGACACTGGCCCCTTCCACTGCCGTGAGAGGGCAGTGAAGTCCAGCTCCTGATATGAGATCCACCTTGATCCAGTACTATTGGACAATCTGGTGAAGCCCTGACCAGCTGTCTTTCCCCCTTTTCTCTGTGATGTATATGGCTGCTGACCTGCTTGCACTGAAAGACTCCCTCCTCTCGCAGGTTTGGCCCTTCTCACTATCAAGGGCCTACCTTGATGACGGATTTTGGAATCCCGAGAGGTGGCATGCGGCGAGGAGGGGGTTGTGGGGTTTTTTGGGGAAATTTTTAGATAAGGTTTTAAAGGGTTCTGGGAGGGGGGTGGGTTCTGTAGGTTCGGGGGAGAACCTGTCGGGGAGGAGGCCAGAGCCGGCTGAAGAGCGCAGCACGAGAGAGGCGGGAACCGGGGTTGAGGAGGGGGTTAGAGCTTGTGTTGTGGATGCTCATTACATCAGTACTGTTGACGGGAGGGGCAGATACGGCAGGAGCAGTAGGCCACATCAGGTTATGGGAGCGCACGCCCGCTGGCTTCAAGCGGTGGCGCGCTTCCGTCTCCAATGCTCACCTTGTTCCCCAGGTTGCACAGACCCTCAGGCCCTGGGCCTTCGGCTGATGCTGTGCAACGCCTGGTCCATGGTTAATAAAGCCCCCATCATCTGTGATCTTGTTCAGAGGGAGAGCGGACCTGGCGGGTATTACGGAGACCTGATTGGGCCAGAAGGGGGGTCCCCCTCATGGAGATGTGCCCACCTGGTTTTTGTGCATTCCATCAGCCGAGGTCACAGGGGAGGGGCTGGGGGTGGCGGTTGTCATTAGAGAAGATCTTGGTCCAAAGGAGGCCACTGTTCCTCAGACGGCCGGATATGAGTCCCTCCTTGTGAAGTGGGGTCATGGGGTGCAGATGGGCTTGCTGGTTACGTACCTGGCTCCGTGCCATGTGGCGGCAGCCCTGCCTGAGCTCCTCAACGTCATAGCCGTGGTGGCAGTTGATACCCCCGGGCTTATCGTCATGGGGGATTTTAACCTGCCATCCGTTGGTGAGACGTCTGAGATGGCTCGGGAGTTCATGGCTTCATGATGGCCATGGACCTGACCCAGTTAGTTCATGGCCCTACTGACACAGGGGGAAACACGCTGGACCTGGTTTTTGTCTCTGGTCAGTGGTTGAGTGATCTTGAGATAGGGGATATAATGATCGAGCCCTTGTCATGGTCGGATCACTTCCCCCTCCGCTTTGACCTTCAAACCACTGCACCCTGCCGCAGGGAGGCAGAACCGATAAGGTGGTTCTGCCCTAGGCGCCTAATGGATCCTGATAGGTTCCACACGGAGCTTGGGCCTTTTCCTGAGGCTCTGGCACACAGCTCGGCTGAGGACCTGGTGGCTGCCTGGGATAGGGCGGCCACTGGGGCTTTGGATTGGGTCGTGCCTTTGCGGCCTCTGACCCGATGCTGATCTCGCCTGGCTCCTTGGTTCACTGAGGAGCTGAGGGAGATGAAGCGCCAGAAAAGACACCTGGAGAGCGGTTGGAGGGCCAGCCATTCTGAATCTGACGGAACACGGGTAAAGTTTTATATTAAGACCTACCTGGTGGTGATAAAAGCAGCGACTATTTTGCCACTCTTATTGCATCATCAGATTATCATCCAGCCACCCTGTTTAGGGTGACCCACTCCCTGCTCCACTAGGAAGTGCAGAAGGACCCCTTGGAGGGTAGAGCCAAGGAGTTTGTACAATATCTGCATGACAAAGTCACTCAGATTCGGGAACACTCCAGGTTTTGGTTACCACCTTTAGAGCGCTCCATGGTATCGGACCAGGGTATTTACAAGACTGCCTTCTGCTACCAACAACCTCTCACTAACCAGTATGCTCCCATAGAGAGGGGCTTCTCAGGGTGCTGTCGGCCAAACAGTGTCGGCTGGTGGCCCCCAGGGGAGAGCCTTCTCTGTGGGAGCACCTACCATCTGAAACGAGCTCCCCCCACAGATACGGAGGATCCTGGATCTACGTACATTTCGACGTGCTCTCAAAACATTTCTATTTCAGCAGGCTGGCCTGGCCTAACTCTCCCTTTTAAAAATTTTTAAATTGTTTAATTTGTTTTACAATTGGGTGTTTTAAATTGTCTCAGCCAAATATTTAATAATTTTAAATTGGGTTTTAATGTTTGTATTATATATATTTTTATCTTGGCTGTTCACCACCCTGAGTCCCCATGGGAGTAGGGCAGTATATAAAGTTGATTATAAAAAATAAAAAAAAAATGTGAATGGCAACAATTAAAATAATTTTATTTATTTAAAATAATTAAATTGAATTGTTAAATTGTCCCAAAGTGAGTTGGCTCATTTTCAAAGTTTTACCCTATTTGTGATTCGCTTCCCATTGGGCACCTGCCTGTTGACTCTGTAGGAAGTTAGCACCCAACCCTTTCCTAGAAGAATGAAATATTTTGGAAAATATTAAAAAGGCAGAATATTATGTTTCCTTGGATGAGAAATGTAGAAGTATGTTTTAAAGGCAAAGCAGCTCCCAATTTCCTGTCCTTCACCCTTGGTTAATGGGACAGAGGTAGAAATTCAATGTTTGGCAATAGGACCCATCTGCAACACAATAGCAACAGAAACTAACACAATGGGACCCATCTAGGACAGAAACTCACCACATGGCACCTGGGAAGATTACACCAGTGAGCAAAGCTAGCTAAGACCCGCACCCCCTGGGAGTCTGACAACCAATCAGGATACTCTTTCTAGACCCCAAGTAGTTCAAACCCAGAGAAGGCATAAAACCCGGGGACTCGCTGTAACTCGCCCTTTTTTCTGTTCAGGAACTCAAACCATGTGATTCTGTCCACCATTAAACCATCTTTCCAAACAATCTCCATGTTTCCAGGGTCTTTTTCCCCACTTGGAGCTGAACCCAGAGGGATATTTCTTCCTACAACTCACTCAGAGTTTAGAGAGGTGAACCTTACAGCCATTATCCAAATAATAGTGATTTAGTTGTTGTTTTGATGCTAAGTCTCTAAAGACATTTTGGGCAGCTTTCAAGTGTCACACAAACAGCAATAAGATTCTTTCACCTTGACATCACATCAAAACCTTGTTGGCAAATGTCTTTGCACTGGAAAATATTGGGGGCAAAAATGGAGAAAGAAAAAAACTGAACAGGTTTATATATAATATAATATAATATAATATAATATAATATAATATAATATAATATAATATAATATAATATAATATAATATAATATAATATAATATAATATAATATAATATAATATAATATAATATAATATAATATAATATAATATAATATAATATAATATAATATAATATAATATAATATAATATAATATAATATAATATAATATAATATAATATAATATAATATAATATATAGGCAACGGTTGTGTTTGCTTCCTTCTCCTTCAGACATGTAGCCTTGGCTGGACTCTGTCTGGATTAGGAATCTTCTGAAGCTTCTGTCTTGGAAGAGGGGTTTGTTTTCTATAAAGCAGACCCCTGTCTGGGCACTCTATCAGGAACAAAAGTCATGTTGGTACTTCTGCTGCTTCTGCTACCCCAGGCAGTCTTGGGGAGTCTCAAAGCCAAATGCCTTCTGACTTTGAATAAGGATGAGGTACACCCAGAGAACTATTACAGACCAGGAGAGGTTCACATTGGGGGCATCGTCTCTGCAACAAAGGCTGTATTTCAATCACTACGTTTTAACAAATCTCCTTTGACTCAATTTGATGAGTAAGTCAAAGTTCCTGCACAGCATGAAAGCCACACCATTCCACCCTGATTTCTAACAACTTCCAGTCTCATCTCTTACAATGAAAGGTCTGATCTGCAAGTTTTTTTCTCTGTCTCTTCTTATTTCATCCTTGAGGAATCATTTCCACCCTGCGGCTGTTGAGCCTGATTTGAAATTTGTATTTATTTTTTATTTTTATTTTATTTTTTTATTTATTTTCATCAAGCATTTATAAGCTAACAGATAAAAGTATAAACATAATTATGAATGCATGAAATGGATACAAATAAATGGGGATAGTAGGACAGGGATGGTAGGCACGCTAGTGCACTTCTGCATGCCCCCTTACAGACCTCTTAGGAAGTGGGTGAGGTCAACAGTAGACAGTCTAAGGTTAAAGTTTTGGGGGGTTGGGGAAGAAACCACAGAGTCAGGTAGTGCATTCCAGGCATTGACAACTCTGTTGTTTAAGTTGTATTCTCCGCAATTGAGCTTGGAGAGATTTATCTTAAGTTTGTATCTATTGTATGGTTGTGTATTGTTGTGGTTGAAGCTGAAGTAGTCATTGACAGGTAGGACATTTTAGCAGATAATTTTATGTATTTCACTTAGGTCAGACCGAAGGCGGCATAGTTCTAAGTTGTCTAAGCCCAAAATATAAAACCTGGTGGGATAAGTTATTCTATTGTGGGTAGAGGAGTGGAAGACTCTTCTCATGGAATATCTCTGGACTCTCTCAATTGTATTAATGTCTGATATGCAGTGTGAGTTCCAGGTAGATCAGCTGTATTTGAGATAGCAAATTCTCAAATAAATCTATAAGACCTTCTATTTTTCTTGATTTTGAAGAACAAGAATCCACTTTTCTTGACATCCTATGAGCAGAGCAGGACTGTGGATGGAGAATAGAGAGTGGTTCTTCTCTTCTAGCCCTCCCTTATCCAACAAAGCAGTCAATGTGACTACAAAAATGGGGGAATGTTGCATTTTCCCCTGCAGTAAAAATGAGTTAACCACCACAAGTTTTGTTCCATCCGCAAAATCACTAATTAAATAAATGAATCCCAGATCAGAATTGGCTTTCCATACATGTGTGTATCCCAGTTGAGTGAATACCAGGCATTCTGGCTGGATGATCACTTAAGTTAAGTCTCCATTGTTGAAATATGAACAATGTAAACTTCTTCAGAAATTTAGTAATAAATAAGACTTCACATGATGTTAACTATCATGGTTGCTCATTTTGTTTGTGTGTATGTGTACTTAATGATCTTATATTTCATATGGAAGAATAGGTCACTATCCAAATATTAAATATTTGAAATGTGACCTAAAAATTTGAAGAATTCACTGGATTGTGAAAATGTCAGAATTTGCAGAAATGACAAATTATCTGTTGAAAAGAAGGTTGGGAATTGATGAAAAGACTCAGTCATCCTCATAGACCTGTGGACTTATTGATATTTAATGTTGGAAGTCAGTCATACATTTCTGAACTTGAGTTTCAGGGAAGAGCAACCAAGATGATTAGCGGACTGAAGGCTAACTGGGCATGTCTAGTCTAGTGAAGAGAACATCCAGGGGAGACATGACAGCAGTGTTCCAATGTTTGAGGGGCTGCCACAGAGAGGAGGGGGGTCAAGCTATTTTCCAAGGCACCTGAAGGCCAGACAAGCAATAAAGGATGGAAACTGAACAAGGAAAGAGTCAACCTGGAAATAAGGAGAAATTTTCTGACAGTGAAAACAATCAACTAACGGAACAGAAGATTCCTTCAGAAGCTGTGAGAGCTTCATCACTGGAAGCTTTCAAGAAGAGACTGGACTGCCATATGTCAAAAATGGTGTAGGGTATGCTTAGATGGATGGTTGGACTTGATGACCTACAAAATTCCTTCCAACTCTGTTAATCTATATCTGTAACTTTCTGTTTTTAATTTCTTCTACCTTTTCTTCTTTCTCTCTTCCCTTCTTTCCTTTCTTTGACTATTTTTTTTATTTTATGTAACATTCTTAATAAATATAAATCTTAAAAAAAGAATTAGACAAAGCTAATATTATTAGATTATTTCAGACATGATGCATTTGGTATCTGACAATAAAATTGAAATACAATCAAATAGATGAGATATTTTTGGAGCTATGAAAAAAAAATCCATCAGATACACAATTAAATGCTCCAAACCTTTCAGTCTTGGGTGGATTAAAATATTATTGTTCAAAGGGGTTACTTAAATGTTCTTTTTTTATTTTTAATTTGATTTATATATAATTTATATTTATATTTATATTTATATTTATATTTATATTTATATTTATATTTATATTTATATTTATATTTATATTTATATTTATATTTATATTTATATTTATATTTATATTTATATTTATATTTATATTATTTATTTATATTTATAATCTTTCCACTGATTATGTTCCAATATATTCATATTTTCAGGAAAACATTTCCAGAGTACTGGAAATTGCTCTCTTTCCTTTTTGCCATCTGGGAGATCAACAAGAACCCCAATATTTCATTCAATGTTACTCTGGGTTACAACATCTATGAAAATTATTTCAATGCGCAAATGACCTCGGAGGCTTTGCTGGACCTGCTTTCGGAGGGGGAGGTCAATGTTCCCAACTACAGCTGTGGAAGGCAAAGAAACACAGTGGCTGTTCTTGAAGAGGCTGATACTGACATCTCCATCCAGATGTCAACCATATTAGCCACCCAGAAAATCCCTCAGGTGTGTCTTTGCTGAAAAGATGAATTTGTAGTCATGCAACTTTCAGCCTCCTTTACATTTTCTATTATGAATGAAGAGCAAAGTTCTAGTATAGGAATTGTATAAAGTAAGGATGAAGGTTCCAGCGAATGGGAGCGAAGAATCTGAGCAGATAAGAATCCCCTGCGTGGAACTCTTAATGCAGATTGTGCATGTCTATCGGCCATTGGAAAGAACAAAATGCTACACTGAAGTGAGAAGAGAAGTAAAATGACCAGAGACTCCCTACAAAAGGGGACAATACCTCCATTAGGGCTAATTTTTTGGTTTTATAGGTTTATAAAGTTTCCTTTCTTTCTTTTTCAGATCAGTCACAGTTTTGTTTCCCAGATTCCGAGTGATAAAACTCAGCTTCCTTTCTTCTACCCAATGCTCCCACCTGAGGAACTTCTGTACCCAGGGATGGTGAAGCTGGTCCTCCATTTCAGGTGGAACTTGGTGGGTCTCCTTGCTCCAGACACTGAGAATGGACAAAGGTTCACGAGGACATTGACTTCCATGCTGATAAAGAATGGCATTTGTCCAATTCTATCACAAACCTTTTCCCTGCCTTCTATGACATTATCCCTAAACTGGAATTTAGACCTCAATTGGAGAAAGGCAAATGCCTTAATGTATGGTGCTGACATGCATACATTCCATGTAGGGGTCTTCATTATGCACGATATATTTGGAACACTTACTGAACCTCTTAAAGGAAAAGTCCTGATCACCACCGTACGCTGGGACTTCACAATTTATTTGAAAGACACCTACCTTCCCACTCAATATATTCATAGTATTTTTTTCTTTCTTATGAAGAGAAATCAAATGGCAAAGTATGGTGGTTTCCTGCCATTTAATTCTTTCATGTTTCATCTTGTAAACAACTCCTTGCTGTGTTCTTATACCAAAGATGCCTTTTCGGTGAAAGTCTGGAGAAGATGCAGGGAGAGAGAAGAACTGGAGACTCTGAGAAAAGAGGAGATGGATCCGATCCTGGTTCTCGATAGCTATTTCATTTACAACACAATCTGGGCTGTGGCACGGGCCATAAATGCTGCCTGTTTATCCAGACCCAGGAGGACATTTAAAGGTGTTAACAACATGAAAGCTCCAAGGCTGAAGGCATGGCAGGTATTTCGTTTCTATTGCACAGCTGCCCATTTTATGTTTATTGGTGTATATTTTAATTAGTTGGCCTCCCATCTTATCACAGGATAACTCATTGCAGTTGAGAATCAATTTTACCATTATAAATTGGGTTACTATTCTGAGATATATCATTTATTTTATTTTTATACTTTTAAATAGCTGCTTGGTAAATATATATATTTTGCCTCCAGCCTCTTTCTTTTTGGACTTTTTTCTTCATAAGCAGGAGCACTGCTGTTCCATCTAGAACAGAACGGAACAGAACAGAACAGAACAGAAAAGAACAAGAACAAGAACAGAACAGAACAGAACAGAACAGAACAGAACAGAACAGAACAGAACAGAACAGAACAGAACAGAACAGAACAGAATAGAATATTATCGGCCAGGTGTGATTGGACACACAAGGAACTTGTCTTGGTGCATACGCTCTCAGGGTACATAAAAGAAAAGATACATTCATCAAGAATCATAACATATAACAATGATATTTATAGGGCACAAATAAGCAATCAAATCATATTAGGAAACAGTCAATATAAATCGTAAGGATACCACTAACAAGGTTACAGTCATACAGTCATAAGTGGGAGGAGATGGGTAATAGGAACACTGAGAAGATTAATAGTAATAATAATGCAGACTTAGTGAATAGTTTGACAGTGTTGAGGGAATTATTTGTTTAGCAGAGTGATGGTGTTTGGGAAAAAAACTGTTCTGGTGTCTTGTTGTTCTGGGGTGCAATGCTCTATAGCATCATTTTGAGGGTTGGAGTTGAAATAGTTTATAGCCAGGATGCGAGCTGGATATTTTCAAAGCCCTCTTTTTGACTCATGCAGTATGCAGGTCCTCAATGGAAGGCAGGTTGGAAGTTATTGTTTTTTCTGCAGTTCTAGTTATCCACTGAAGTCTGTGTTGCAGAGCCAAACCAGAGAGTTGTAGAGTTGCAGATTCAATAATTCCTCTGTAGAACTGGATCAGCAGCTCCTTGGGCAGTTTGAGCTTCCTGAGTTGGCTCAGAAAGAACAGTCTTTGTTGTGCTTCTTTGATGACATTTTTGATGTTAGGTGTCCATCTACAGCTTTAAAAAAGTGTGCTGCAAATATTAGGCAGTCTAACACTTTCAACCAACTCACCTCCTGGGTAGGCCCTTTGTTCCATGAGAGCCTTGACTCAGAATGGATCTCTTCTAGAGGTAGGCTGTTGCCGGTTCGGACCGGATTGGGAAAACCGGTAGTTCAGGCCACTGACTGTGCCTGTCCACCCACCCTGATGCTATCCTGTTCCGATATATCTCACTCTATGTGATGGGGCTTGATAAATTGACAGTTAAGCTTCAATATTAATTAGTAGTTACGATTGGCCTCTCTTCTCTCCTTCTTTCCCACAGCCTTCCCCACAGAAGCCTATCCTATCCCCTCCTCTCCCTCAGCCTTGCCCCACAGAAGCCTATCTTATCCCCTCCTCTCCCTTAGCCTTTCCCCACAGAAATGTCTCCTATTCTATCCCCTTCTCTCCCTCAGGCTTTCTATCCCCTTCTCCCCCTCAGTCTTTCTAACCCCTTCTTTTTCTCAGGCTTGCCCCACAGAATCCTGTCCTATGCTATCCCCTTCTCTCCAGAGTTATTTTCAAATTGGGAAGGGGAGTAGAACATCTAACTAATCAGCATCAGAGTGTGTTATAATAATATAGGAAATACTAATGCTCTGATGCTCATTTTGAAAAATCTTTTCTTAGTGTGCACCCAGAAGCCAAGACAAACATATGTAGCAAATTTCAAGTTTTTAGAGTGTAAAGAACTGTTCTGGAGATTTTGTGATTATGGTGTGGGTGGTTTTTGCTTTTAGATATATAGATTCCACAGGACAGATCCTTCAGTGAAGCCCAAGACTCTATGGAGTCTTGCCCTAGAGCTTTCTCTGTTCTGTGTAACACTGTTCATTTTCTCTTCCATTTCAGCTTCATTCTTTCCTTCGGATTTCTCAGTTTTATAATAATACCATTGATGGGGTATATTTGGATGAGAGTGGAGAGCTGGTAGCAGACCTGGACATTGTAAACACAGTGATTTTCTCCAATGGGTCTTTTAGCAAAGTGACATTTGGAAGTCTAGAAAGACAAGGATCCTTGGATTGCAATGTCATCATCTACAAGAATGCTACTGCAAAGATGGAACTGGTGAACCAGGTGGGGAAAAGAGTTTATTGTATGTTGCAGGTGATCTGTCCCCCCCCTTCAGAGACCCACAAAAACACAGCCAGCCGAGGGTTAATAATCACTTGGCACACTCCGCAGTTCTTATCTCAACCTTGGCAGCGATATGCACACCGTCTGCCAAGGACTTTATTGGTTTACACAAACAAGAAAATCTCCTACGTAGCTTTGCCGTTCATCTAGCTTCCAAGACTACGAGGTTGCTCCGTTTGTTTAGCTTTGTTCGTCACGAACTTATATACATATGCTTCTGGGTGTGGTCCAGTGAGTCATTGATCCTGTGACCCCAATCCAATGACTCAGGATTTTCTCATACGCCGCAGCTGCAGTACCCTTTTCTCTCGCCTTCTTTGGCGTGCGTCCAGGAATGACGTCTCTCCCTCACTCTCATCTGAGACACCTGTTTCCCCACTACTTGGCTCTCTTTCAGCTGGCACCTGAGCCGGTGCCAGAGGGGGAGGGCTGGGAGATCTGGCTGGCTCCTCTTCCTCCTGCTCAGAGCTGCCTTCCTCCAAAGGGATAGGCTCAGAGGACGGGGCCATAACAGCAGGTGAAAATACCCAACTGTGTGTAAATAAATGTGTACAGATATATAAGGGTTAATATTCAAGCATACCCAATGTCCCTCCCATTAACTCCTCCTTACCTTTACTCCACCTCCAGTGTATATATACTGATGTTCCGCGTTGTTACTTATCTTTGTCTGATGCTTTCCGGTAAATGGAAGGGAACAAATAAATATGATAGAACTGTCTTAGCTTGTGTCCTGTTTACTGGGCCTACGCAATGGAAAATAAGCAACATGTTGGTAGGAGAGGATGGTTGGAAGGCCCAACCAACTAGAAGATACAAGAAACATCTCACATTTGGACTGAGCCTATTTATCCCATAGTAATTCATGAAGATAATTAAGCTGCCATAGATATCTCAACATCTGAAGCTATAGGCCAAAGATCGCGTCATATAGATATAAAGTATAAACATGTAAGACAACTATCTCATATAGGTTTTATTAAAGCAGTACATTGCGAAACTAATGAACAAGTTGCAGACATTTTAACTAAATCACTACTAATGCTGACTCATCCTCATTGCTTCATTCTGGTCCACAGCCTTACATCAGCTGCTCAGCTTTAAATTGTCATTACCCTGACAAATTTCCCCATGATTATTTACATTAGGAATTTAATTTTTTTTTTTTTTTTAGAATGGGAAAACTTAGAAGGAGGCAAAACCAAAGCAGCAAAATCAGTTCAATGAACTCAAAGTTTTGAGGAGGCTTCAAATTTAGCAAGGCTAAACCTTGAATTGGAGATCCCCAAACTTTGACATTTCGCTTTTTTTTGGAAATAGAATAATTCATTTTGTGGATGTTATTTCTTTCCCTCTCTTTGCCCAGCCCCTGCCCCCTTCCAGATGTGTGGAAATCTGCCCTCCTGGGTTCATGAAGGTGGCTCAGGAAGGGAAGCCCATCTGCTGCTACAATTGTCGTCCTTGCGCAGAAGGATCCATCTCAACCCTGGAAGGTGGGTGATAGCAAGAGAAAGAGGCAGACTTTGGAGATGACCACAGATCTTGGGATTTTCTACGAACATACATTTTGAAAGGCTTAACCAGAGTGTGTCCCATCTCTTTGAGTCTGGATCAAGATATTGTAGGGAGTCATGCACCCGGCCTCAAAAACATGGATAAATAGGATAGCATTACATCTGAGCAGACCCAGGCGGGCCCACCTGGCGTCGCTGCTATTGGTTCATCCAAATTAGTCTGAATCAGCTGAATGCCACCTCTATGCTGGAGGTTTGTTTTAAAAGTCATTGTCTGAGTTCTGGCCCATGATCAGGAGAGGAGAGGAACCATGAGTTGGGACTGAGACAAACTTCCTTCTTGACCTTAAGATGGTCTTTCTGCTTGTACAAAAGAGAGGGATGCATTGTGATGTCCTCACTCCCTATTTAACTCATCTTCCAGGGGAACTCCACCTGTCTTTCTCCATGGCAAAAATAGGGTTCATCCACTTCAGCTGGCATAAGCTATGCTAGGCGATCATTCACATGAACTTCATTCCATTATAGGCTGGATCTCGTTGGTGCCTTAAAGCACTGACAAAAGGCTGGGATCCAGTTTTCAACAGGCTCAGAAGTGGAACGGGAAAACTACGGGAACTGCCTTCTTTTCTTAAATACTTTCTTCCTCCTTCCTTCTATTCTCTCTCAACAAGTACATTGATGAAATCATGACATTAAAAAAATGGTATTAAACTGTTCTAGACATCTACATACAATCATTCACACCAACAATTTTATCCAAAGAATGCTTTTTGATTAAAGGGAGATCCTATTCTTGCTCTTTTTCAGATGCAGACAAATGTACTAAATGTCCAGAAGATCAACATCCAAACACCAATCGAGTTCACTGTATTCCTAAAATGAAAAGCTACCTTTCTTATAAGGAAAATCTGGGGATCATCCTGACTGCCATTGCTTTGTTCCTCTCTTTAACCACAGGCTTTGGTTTGGGGATCTTCATTAAATTCATGGAAACTCCCATTGTCAAAGCCAACAACCGGGACCTCTCCTACATTCTTCTGGTCTCCCTCCTGCTTTCCATCTTGACCTCCTTCCTATTCATTGGCCAGCCAGGGAAAATAACCTGCCTCCTCCGACAAACAGCCTTCAGCATTATATTCTCACTTGCCATTTCTTCAATCTTGGCCAAAACCATCACAGTGGTTTTAGCCTTCTTGGCCACAAAACCAGGGAATAAAGTGCAGAAATGGTTGGGGAAGAGCTTGGCCAACTCCATTGTCCTTTCTTGTTCTGGCTTCCAAGTTGTCATCTGCAGCATCTGGTTGGGAACCTTTCCACCCTTCCCTGACTCTGACATGCACTCCCAACCTAGAGAGATCATCCTCCAATGTAATGAAGGTTCTGTCACCATGTTTTATATTGCCCTTGGGTACATGGGCTTCCTGTCTGCTGTCTGCTTCATGGTGGCTTTTCTGGCTAGGAATCTCCCTGGGGCCTTCAACGAAGCCAAGCTGATTTCCTTCAGCATGCTGGTCTTCTGCAGTGTCTGGGTGTCCTTTGTGCCAGCCTACCTGAGCACCAAGGGGAAGTATACGGTGGCAGTTCAGGTCTTCTCCATCCTGGCCTCCAATGCTGGCTTGCTGGGCTGCATCTTCAGCCCCAAGTGCTACATTATCATTTTTAGGCCAGATCTGAACACCAAAGAACATCTGATGTCAAAATAAAGTAGAAAAACAACTTTTACAAATTGATTGTTTTCAGAAATGTCATTCATTCATTCATTCATTCATTCATTCATTCATTCATTCATTCATTCATTCATTCATTCATTCATTCATTAGTTTGATTTATACACTGCCCTTCTCCGAAGACTCAGGGTGGCTTACAATGCATTAAGGAATAGCCTTCAAGAGCCTCCAACCCAATCCAGCCTGGACAGCCTAAGGTGTGGTTAGAAACCTCTCTTCTAAGGGAGGGGTGCTCCCTCACATATGGTGGGGCTGCTGAGCATTTCTGACTTCACAGTCATCATTGCCAGTACTGAGGAAAATTTTTCTTTCCTTACTTCCTTCTTTTTCTCTACTCTTTGATTCTCTGAAGAGTAATGTTGGAAGAAATCTCCATCTGAGTTCATTTCCAAGTGGAGAAAAAGACACTGGAAACATGGAAGTTGCTTGGAAAGAAGGTTTATTGATGAACAGGATCACATGGCTTGAGATCCTGGACAAAAAGAGATGCTGAGAGTGCCTGGGTTTTATGCTCTCTGTTGGGCTTTGAATTTGAGCTTGTGTTCTGATTGGTTGTCATACTCCCATGGGGCCATGCAAGGGTAACTTCATAGGTTGTCTTTTGAGTCCCAGGCTTGGTTGACTCCTGCTGGGTGATGATGTAATGAAAGGGCTTTGGGCAATTCCTATTATGGCTCTGCCTGAAGGAGGTAGATCTTCGTTATGTAGAAAAGACTAGCCCAGGTCTTAATGGCCCAATATTCTGTCCTTTTAATATTTCCTAAAATATCTCATTTTCCTAGAAGAGGGGTGGGTGCTAACTTTTTACAGTAACTTACAGGTTTTGTCATCGAATTTCTGGACATGCAGTAAATTTAGCAAATTAAGTTGTTAAAAGTGATAGAGATTTGAGGGCAGTGGTTTAGCATCTAATTTGGAGGGGAGAAGTGAAAATCGAACAAGTCTGTCTTTCCCAGCTTGTTGTTGTTGTTGTTGTTGTTGTTGTTGTTGTTTATTGAAGAAATGTGGGTTTTAGGGGGAGGGAGGGGTCAAAGCAAGGAAGTGCATTTAGGAAACTTGTCCTAAAGCTGCCACCTTAGCATACAGAGTCTGGTGTCCCAAGCTTAGCAAGAGCCAGGAGAGGTTTACAATCATCTAACCACCTGATGACCTGGGTAGAAAACTTCAAAAGCAGCCACCACTTCTACAAAGACTTGTCAGAGTATTGAAAGGGGTGACCACTGTGGCTTTGCCCAAAAATTAAGAAATATTGGGAAAAAATAAGAATTTGGTTAATAGAAATAACATTAGAAAAAAAATAGAACTCAAACCAGAAATTTTCCTACTAGGGATGATTGAAGAAAAGTATAGGAAAGAAATAAAGTACTTTATATTACAGATAGTCACGGCAGACAGATTGGCACTCACCCAATATTGGAAAACTGATCAACTGCCAATAGACTAATTGATAATCTAAAAGTTCTATAATTGTGTGGAAATGGACAAATTAACATTTGAAATGAAGGATAAGGTAAACTCAGAAGGTTTTATATACTGGAATAGGTGGTATAATTGGATAACTCATAGAAATGAGAGTAAATGTAAAATTCTGTACAATAATAATATTTAACAAATATGCACCGTTAATAAGATAATGGGCATGGAACCAAAGTCACTTTTTCTTTTTATGTATTGTCGTTTGTATTAATATATGTATCTTGTATATACATGGTATAACATTTTACTTTTTATATATTTAATAAAGTTTTGTTTTTAAAATAAAAAAAACAGGGGAGAAAGAAAGGGGAAACCACTCCCAGGAGATATGAGAATCAGGCCCAAGCACTGCAGGGTCCCATTGGGGCAGGATCGAAGGAGGAGAAGCTTCCAGGCAGAGGGAAGTGGCTGTGGTTCCTGGCGTCCCAGTATAGCCAGCTGTCTCCAATGCTGACTACTGGGGGTGTGACCTTGGCCCCCCACAGAGAGGGCCCACAGCTTGGGTGTCCTCCTGGATGCACGGCTGTCATTAGAGGAGCATGTGACTGCAGTGGCCAGGAGGGCTTTTTATCAGGTTCGCCTGATTCACCAGTTGCGCCCCTTTCTGGACCGGGACTCCTTGCGGACGGTCACTCATGCCCTCGTCACTTCCCATCTGGACTACTGTAATGCTCTCTACATGGGGCTCCCCTTAAAGAGCACTCGGATGCTCCAGCTGGTTCAGAATGCAGCCGCACAGGCAATTATGGGAGCGACTCAGCACTCCCATATAACACCCTTACTGCGCGAGCTGCACTGGCTCCTGGTGATCTTCCGGGTGCGATTCAAGGTGGTGGTGACCACCTTTAAAGCGCTCCATGGCTTAGTTCCTGGGTATTTATGAGACCACCTTCTGCTACCAATAGACTCCCACCGGCCAATACGCTCCCACATAGAGGGACTCCTCAGGGTGCCGTTGGTCAAACAGTGTCGACTGGTGGCACCAAAGGGGAGAGCCTTCTCTGTGGGGGCACCAGCCCTCTGGAACAAATTGCCCCCAGAGATACGGATGATCCCTGACCTATGAACCTTTCGCTGCACCCTCAAGACGCTATTGTTCCAACAAGCCAGGCTGGCCTAGATATGATTTTTAATTGGATTTTATTCTAGAGAATGAAACCGAAATCCTGACAGACTATTTTTTAAGGATTAAGGCCAATTGTTTAATAGGTTTTTAAAAAGCTTTTAAATTTTGAATTGGATTATTTTACTATTGGCTCTGAACCGCCCCGAGTCCTTTGGGAGAAGGGTGGTATAGTAATTAAATTAAATAAATAAATATATGTAAGTAAAAGTCACACCCAAATTTTCAGCCTCTTTTTTTTGGGGGGAGGTGCATCTTATACTCCAAAAAATACGGATTAGATGGACTGGTTTCTTGCAGAAAATAGCCAAAGTAGAATTCTTGGTGGAAGAAGTAGAAAGTCCCTTTATCTGGATTGGCTGATATCTAATGAGGCATGCCATTTGGCCCTTTTGCAGCTCGGAATTGAGGAAGCTCCTCCATGAAGTTTTCTGCCCAACCTCATCAAGAAGAAATTGATTCTGCAATTAGAGGATGACTCCCTTGGCCTCTGTCCCTCTGATCGTCCTGGACCACCTGTCCATCTCTGACAGAGTAGTTCCTCTGAGTGGCAGGTTAGATAAGCCCTCCTTTCTGCCCTTCTAAGGTTCCTGTGAAAATTTCTTACAATACACCAAAGCTATGTAACTCTGTATAATATGACTTCTTTTATCAATGTCTTTCACCTCTTGGGCATTCTTTAGATGTGGAAGTTTAACTCCCCGAATTCTTAGCAAGCTAGTTTATAGGGGTCTGTGATAATTTGCTGTGGCCAACTCGCCACAGTCAACTTGCTGTAGGACAAGATTTACACTAATATCAAAGAAATGGTGGAAAACAATCATTAAAAAAAGAATATAGAAGAAGGGACAGAATGAAATGTGAATGGCAACAATTAAAATAATTTTATTTGTTTTAAATAATTAAATTGAATTTTTCAATTGTCCCACAGTGACTTGGCTCATTTTCAGAGTTTTACTCTATTTGTGATTCGCTTCCCATTGGGCACCTGACTGTTGACTCTGTAGGAAGTTAGCCACCCATCCCTTTCCTAGAAGAATGAAACATTTTGGAAAATATTAAAAAGGCAGAATATTATGTTTTCTTGGATGAGAAATGGAGTAGTATGTTTTAAAGACAAAACAGCTCCCAATTTCCTGCCCTTCACCCTTGGTTAATGGGCCAGAGGTAGAAATTCAATCTTGACAAGAGGACCCATTTGCAGCACAATAGCAACGGAAACTAACACAATGGGACCTATCTAGGATAGAAACTCACCATATGGCACCTGGGAAGATTACACCAGCCAGCAAAGCTAGCTAGGACTCCCATCCCCTGGGAGTATGACAACCAATCAGGATATTCTTTCAGGACCCCAGGAACTTCAAAGCCAGAGAGGGCGTAAAACCTGGGGACTCCCTGTAACTCGCCCTCTTTTCTGTTCAGGAACTCAAACCATGTGATCCTGTCCACCATTAAACCATCTTTCCAAGCAATCTCCATGTTTCCAGTGTCTTTTTCCCTACTTGGAGCTGAACCAAGAAGGATATTTCTTCCTACAACTCACTCAGAGTTTAGAGAGGTGATCCTTACATCCATTATCCAAATCATAGTGATTTAGTTCTTGTTTTGATGCTAAATCTCTAAAGACATTTTGGGTAGCTTTCAGGTGTCACACAAATAGGAATAAGATAATGTCACCTTGACATCACATCAGAACCATGTTGGCTAATGTCTTTACACTGGAAAAATTTGGGTGCCAAAATGGAGAAAGAAAAAAACTGAACAGGTGTTTTTTTATATATATAGGCAACGGTTGTGTTTCCTCCTATCCCCTTCAGACATGTAGCCTCGGCAGGACTCTGTCTGGATTAGTAATCTTCTGAAGCTTCTGTCTTGGAAGAGGGGTTTGGTTTCTTTAAAGTAGACCCCTGTCTGGAGACTCTATCAGGAACAAAAGTCATGTTGGTACTTCTACTGCTTCTGCTACCCCAGGCAGTCTTGGGGAGTCTTAAAGCCAAATGCCTTCTGACTTTTAAGGATGATAAGATACACCCACAGAACTATTACAGACCAGGAGAGTTTCACATTGGGGGCATCATCTCTGCAACAAGGGCTAATTTTCAATCACTACGCTTTAACAAATTTCCTTTGACTCAATTTCTTTGGTAAGTCAAAGTTCCTGAACAGCATGACAGCCACTCCATTCCACCCTGTTGAGCCTGATTTAAAATGTTTCTTTATTTATTTTTTTTATTTTTTTATTTCTGTCAAGCATGTATAAGATAACAGATAAAAGTATAAACATGATTATGAATGCATGAAATGGATACAAATAAATGGGGATAGTAGGACAGGGATAGTAGGCATGCTGGTGCCCTTCTACATGCCCCCTTATGGACCTCTTAGGAATGGGGTGAGATCAACAGTAGACAGTCTAAGGTTAAAGTTTTGGGGGGTTGGGGAAGAAACCACAGAGTCAGGTGGTGTGTTCCAGGCATTGACCACTGTTCACCAACAGTGATATTTTCTGCAATTGAGTTTGGAGAGGTTTACCTTAAGTTTGGATCTATTGTGTGTTTGTGTATTGTTGCGGTTGAAGCTGAAGTAGTCATTGACAGGTAGGACATTGTAGCAGATAATTTTATGCATTACACTTAGGTCAGACCGAAGGCAGCGTAGTTCTAAATTGTCTAAGCCCAAATTTTCAATCCTGGTGGCATAAGGTATTCTATTGCGGGTAGAGGAGTGAAGGACTATTCTCATGAAATATCTCTGGACTCTTTCTTATTACCTCTTTATCCTCTTCTTTTCTGTTCTCTAAGACTTCTACTTTAATGTTCTATATATAACCTTCATTTTCTAAGTATTTTTCCCCCATCAGGAGGTGGTTGTATGCACAAATGTACTTTTATACTATATATATTCTGATTATGTTTCTTCCATAACAGCCCTACACCATTGATACCATTTATTCCAAACTTTATAAAATTCAGTGTCTTTTTTTTAATTCTTTCATCAATCTGTCCATTTCCGCACATTGTATAATTTTATCAATTATTTCTTCTTCTGTTGGGATTTTTTCCAATGTCCAATTTTTAGCATATATTATCCTTGCCGCCGTTAGAATATGTAATAACAGATATTTTATTTTATTTTATTGGATAAAATTTTGTAAAAATTCCTAACAGAAAAGTTTCAGGTTTCTTATCTATTTGTAATTTGGTGATTTGTTCTAACCATTTCTTTATGGTTGACCAAAATTTCTTTGCCACCGGGCAAGTCCACCATAAGTGATAGAAAATCTCTGGACTCTTTCAATTGTATTGATGTCTGATAATGCAGTGTGGGTTCCAGGTAGATGAGCTGTATTTGAGATAGGAAATTCTCAAATAAATCTATAAGATCTTCTATTTTTTTTTATTTTGAAGAACAAGCATCCACTTTTCTTGACATCCTAGGAGCAGAGCAGCACTGTGGATGGAGGAGACAGAGTGGTTCTTCTCTTCTAGACCTCCTTATCCAACAAAGCGGTCAGCATGGCTACAAAAATGAGGGAATGTTGCACTGTCCCCTGCAGTAAAAATGAGTTAACCACCACAAGTTTTGTTCCATCTCCAAAGTCACTAATTAAATAAATGATTTCCAAATCAGAATTGGCTTTCCATACATGTGTGTATCCCATTTGAGTGAATGCCAGGCATTCTGGCTGGATGATCACTTAAATTAGTCCCCATTGTAGAAATATGGACAATGTAAACTTCTCCAGAAATTTAATAATAAATAAGACTTCACATGATGTTAACAACCATGGTTGCCCATTTTGTTTGTGTGTATGTGTACTTTAATGATCTAATGTTTCCTATGGAAGAATAGGTCACTATCCAAATATTAAATATTTGGAATGTGCCCTAAACATTTGAAGAAACCAGAATTTCATTGATTGGCAGCTCTGCACACAAATTAGAAAAAAGGTGATAGAAGAGGGATTTTCTATATGTTAAGTTATGCAGAATGATGGAAGAATAATGAAACTCCCACAGTGGAGGACTGGATTGTGGAAATGTCAGAATTTGCAGAAATAACAAAAGAAATTTAGGGAAATTTTATGACAGTGAGAACAATCAACCAATGGAACAGAAGATTCCTTCAGAAGCTGTGAGAGCTTCATCACTGGAAGCTTTCAAGAAGAGACTGGACTGCTATATGTCAAAAATGGTGTAGGGTATGCTTAGATAGATGGTTGGACTTGATGACCTACAAAATTCCTTCCAACTCTGTTAATCTGTATCTGATACTTTCTGTTTTTAATTTCTTCTACCTTTTCTTCTTTCTCTCTTCCCTTCTTTCCTTTCTTTGACTATTTTTTTATTTTATGTAACATTCTTAATAAATATAAATCTTTAAAAAAAAGAATTAGACAAAGCTAATATTATTAGATTATTTCAGACATGATGCATTTGGTATCTGACAATAAAATTGAAATACAATCAAATAGATGAGATATTTTTGGAGCTATGAAAAAAAATCCATCAGATACACAATTAAATGCTCCAAACCTCTCAGTCTTGGGTGGATTAAAATATTATTGTTCAAAGGGGTTAATTAAATGTTCTTTTTCATTTTTAATTTGATTTATATATAATTTATATTTATATTTATAATCTTTCCACTGATTATGTTCCAATATATTCATATTTTCAGGAAAGCATTTCCAGAGTACTGGAAATTGCTCTCCTTCCTTTTTGCCATCTGGGAGATCAACAAGAACCCCAATATTTCATTCAATGTTACTCTGGGTTACAACATCTATGAAAATTATTTCAATGCACAAATGACCTCGGAGGCTTTGCTGGACCTGCTTTCGGAGGGGGAGGTCAATGTTCCCAACTACAGCTGTGGAAGGCAAAGAAACACAGTGGCTGTTCTTGAAGAGGCTGATACTGACATCTCCATCCAGATGTCAACCATATTAGGCACCCACAAAATCCCTCAGGTGTGTCTTTGCCTAAGAAGATGAATTTTTAGTCATGAAACTTTCAGGCTCCTTTACATCTTCTGTATGAATGAAGAGCAAAGTTCTAGTATAGGAATTGTATAAAGTAAGGATGAAGGTTCCATCGAATGGGAGCGAAGAATCTGAGCAGACAAGAATTCCCTGCGTGGAAATCTTAATGCAGATTGTGCATGTCTACCGGCCATTGGAAAGAACAAAATACTACACTGAAGTGAGGAGAAATAAAATGGCCAGAGACTCCCTACACAAGCGGACAATTCCTCCATTAGGGCTAAATTTTTGGTTTTATGGGCTTATAGATTTTCCTTTCTTTCCCTTTCAGATCAGTCACAGTTTTATTTCCCAGATTCCGAGTGATAAAACTCAGCTTCCTTTCTTCTATCCAATGCTCCCACCTGAGGAACTTCTGTACCCAGGGATGGTGAAGCTGGTCCTCCATTTCAGGTGGAACTTGGTGGGTCTCCTTGCTCCAGACACTGAGAATGGACAAAGGTTCACGAGGACATTGACTTCCATGCTGATAAAGAATGGCATTTGTCCAATTCTATCACAAACCTTTTCCCCATCTCCTATGAAAGACTTCAAAGACTGGAATTTATACCTCAAGTGGAGAAAGGCAAATGTCTTCATGTATGGTGCTGACATGAATACATTCCATATAGGGGTTTTCATTATGTACGATATATTTCGAACACTTACTGAACCTCTTAGAGGAAAAGTCCTGATCACCACTGTATGCTGGGACTTCACAATTTATTTGAAAGAGAACTATCTTCCCACTCAATATATTCATAGTATTTTTTTCTTTCTTATGAAGAGAAATCAAATGGCAAAGTATGGTGGTTACCTGCAATTTGATTCTCTCATGTTTCACCTTTTAAACAACTCCTTCCTGTGTTCTTATACCAAAGATGCCTTTTCGGTGAAAGTCTGGAGAAGGTGCAGGGAGAGAGAAAAACTGGGAACTCTGAGAAAAGAGGAGATGGATCCGATCCTGGTTCTTGATAACTATTTCACTTACAACACAATCTGGGCTGTGGCACGGGCCATAAATGCTGCGTGTTTATCCAGACCCAGGAGGACATTTAAAGGGGTTAACAACATGAAAGCTCCAAGGCTGAAGGCATGGCAGGTATTTTTTTTCTATTGCACAGCTGCCCATTTTATGTTTATTGGTGTGTATTTTAATTAGTTGGCCTCCCATCTTATCACAGAATAACTCATTGCAGTTGAGAATCAATTTTACCATTATAAGGTTGGTTGGGCAAACCAGTAGTTCTGGGCACTGGCTGGGCCTATCCACCCGCCCCAATGCTATTCTGTCCAATATATCTCACTCTCTCCAGAAGGTGAATGCACATTTTCAGTTCTGCACTAGGCAAACCAGTTGTTAAATTATGTAAAGCTCATCTCTGGTCTCATCCCTTGACTAAGAACCCCTTTGATTCCTCTCCCCCTACTCAAAACTCTCAGTAGCATCAGAAACATCAAACAGTCTCATCAGGATATTTTTTTATAATTTGATTTATATGCCGTCCTTCTCCTAAGCAATAGCCTTCATACTTTTGTATATTTATATTTATAAAAGTCAGCTTATTGCCCCCAACAAACTGGGTCCTCAATTTACCCACCTTATAAAAGATGGAAGGCTGAGTCAACCTTCAGCCTGCTTGGGATTGAACTCGCAAGTAATTGCAGCAGCTGGATCTTAAATGCTGCCTTTGTAGGAGGCATTACTCCCCTACGCTACTCAGGCTCCTCTGGAGAAACAACTTTGGGCCAAGAAACTAAGCATTCTCCATTGTGAGGTGGAGACAGCAGCCAGGAATGGGTTGTAGCTCGTGCCAATCAGATAAGGACTGAGCCTGTCAAAGCTAAATCCCGCCCCAGAGCACGGGGCTTCCCAGCTTTGCTCAGTCCTTCAGACTGGACGGTTGTGTGGAATTTGTTCTCCTTCACCTATCATCTATCTCTATATGAATTTCGGCTTTTTGGACTTTGGACTGTTTTCTGACCCTCCTTTTTGCACACTGGATGACTGTTAGTTGAAAAGTGAGGTGGCTTGTCCCCTTACCTGATTCTCCCCCTCGGACTTGTGAGATCACCTTGCCACTGGTCAGTAAGTGGATCCTTTGTGGAGCGTAGCGCTCCCTTTGGGGGAGCCTTTCTTGTGCCAGTAAGTCCTTTTTGGGGTTTGAGCGAGCTTATTCCCTTCTGTGGAGTGTCTGCGCTCCCGTTTGCTCGCTGGGCGCCGCCATTTTGAGAGCCGTTAGCTGTGAGGGATAGTTTTTCTTCCCTTCTGTTTAAATTGCTGCCGGTGGCTTTTCCAGCCTCAGCTGTCAGTCGGACCCAAATTTATTGCTGGTCCCTTGCCTCCTGCTTCTCTTTTACGATCGGGAGCTTAATTAGCCTAATTGCGGCTGGCATTGTTAGCGGCGAACCTCCCTTACACTTTGGAGCCGTTCGCGCGCCTCTCAGCTGTCTGTCGGTGCTAAATTGACTCAGCAGCTTCAAAGGCTTTTTTCCGGCTCGGCTTGTTGAAGTGTGCCCTGAATGTTATTGCCTGCCCCGGTTGCCTCGTAGACCTACTTAACTAGCAGGTCTTTCACTGATCTCCTCTTCCCCTGGGAAAAGTGGAATTATTTCAGCCAACTTGAGCCAGTGGAGTGTTTGCGCTCCCGTTTGACAGAGGGATCGTTTCCCAGTTTTCTTTTAAAAAAAGCGGTTGGCTATCCAGACCCTTTCTCTCCTCGCCTGGTCCTTTGGCACCATAGTTTCAGGGCGAGTTTTTTGTTGTGCGGAGTGGGAGCCTATCTCCCTATTGAAGGGGCACTGAAAATCAATTCAAGCTTTTAACTTCTCCCTCAGTGTGTTTTTTGGCGGCGGCCATTTTGTTGAGGCACATTTAATCTGGTCAGGCGGCCATTTTGTGTGGCTTACCCCATAGGTACTGGGCCCAGTAGCCTCCCTTTTTTACTATGCCTAAGGCGACAGACAAAAGCAAACATGGCCGCAAGGCTTCTGTGCAACAACAGTCTATCTCGGCCCAGTTAGAATCCGGGGCCAATCCTATTGAGTCGTTTTCTTGCCCAGCGGCGGCTAAGGCCAGGAAGACCCGGGTTCACCGTAAGGGTTCATCACTGTCCTCTTCACGTGCTACCCAATGTGGAGACAGTCTCTCAGATAACCTGGGCTCCAAGGCCTGTAACCTTCATCATGCTTCTCAAAGGCCAGTTCCAATGACTACAGAAGGGGAAGTTCTTCAATCTCCTCCTACTCCGGATCAGATTTCTCTTCAAGATTGCCCCTTGGACATTCAGACTGACAATCTCTGGGGCCCTCGTCAAGAGGTGGATCCTCAGACATCTGATCCTGTATCGCAGGCTCTTTCTCATCAGTCTCAACCTGCTCCTTCCTCTGCTCCAGTGGGTTCCTCTCCTGACAGGAGGCCTTCTTCCAACCAATTCCATACTGTTCTGAGACCAGAGGATATTCAAAGAATGATTACGGCAGCTGTACAACAATCTTTAGCAGCGCATAGATCTTCTCATCTTGATCATGCTTCAGCTATTTCAGTAGTGTCTCACTCTTCTGACTCGTCGGAAGGTGTAGAAGGGGATGACATGGTGTCCCTAGCTGGATCTCATTCTCCGTCTCCTTCAGACGAGGGTCATCCTTCACTCTACGTTGATCCAGAGGCTCAAGAACCGCAGTTGTCAGAAGATGAGGATCTTCCTCCAGAACAGCCTCCCTTCACTGGCTTATTTCCTCAGGCCCTTTTCAAATCCCTTTTGTTTAAGGCAGTTAATGCATCTCAGTTAGGAGAAGCTTCTCAAACCAAGCCTGCTCCTACAGAGGGTGCGCTAAATCCCTTGTTTGCTGAACCACCTAAGCCCGTAACATCGGTTCCTACTCCTCCTCTCTTTTTGGACGTTATCCGGAAACAATGGGCCTCTCCTACGTCAGCTCCGGTTCCATCTACCACAGATCGAAAAAATTTTGCTATTTCCTCTGAACTGTCAACGTTACTTCAGGTGCCCACCGTGGATGCTCCAGTTGCTGCTTTACTTTCTCACTCTACAGTTCCGGGTGATCCTGAGGAAAACCTTCACCCTGAAGAGCGTCGCTCTGAACAAGTACTCCAACGAGCTCATCTGGCTGCTTCATGGGCCATTCGTTCAGCTTCCACTGCATCATTTTTTAATCGATCTACTCTTCTGTGGCTGCGGCAGCTTCAGGACAAACTTTCTGCAACGGATCCTAAGCTGCGACAAGAGATCAACAAGATAGTGGCAGCGGTCCAGTTCTCCGCCGATGCAACTTTAAATGCTGTCCGCTTCGCATCCAAGTCTTTAGCTTCAACTGTAGCAGCCCGGCGACTTGTCTGGCTTCGTCATTGGCCTTCTGACACCCGACATAAATGGCGTTTGGCCTCAGTTCCTTTCCTGGGGGGAAAGTTGTTTGGGGATCCCTTGGAGGCCTTTTTGATTGAGACCAAAGACAAGAGAAAGATCTTGCCCACTGTTTTTCGTCGGGGAGATTCCAGATACTCACCTTATCCCCCTCGCAACCTCTTTCGACCTGCTGACGGGGGGCAGGGCCCTTCTCGGGGTATGAGTCATTACTCCTCCAGGCAACGGGGTTTTCAGGACAGACCGGGGAGGGGTAAGCCTTTTCAGGCTAAACGGCCCTTTCGAGGGGGAGGGGGTCGCTCTTTCCGTCGCCGTTGCTAAAGCTGTTCCTGGTCCCCCTGTGGGTGGCAGATTGGGCCTCTTTGCCTCCACGTGGGAACAGACTACTTCTGATTGCTGGGTCCTGGCTTCCATTAGATCTGGATTGGCCATCGAATTTGTCTCCACTCCTCCTTCTGTTTTTGTCTCTTGCCCCAGGTCGGGTAGCTCCGAGCGTAGATCCCTTATGGATTCCGCTATTGATCATCTTCTAAATATTAAGGCTATTCAGCCGGTGCCCAGGGAGGAATTTGGCCAGGGGTTCTATTCTCGGGTGTTTCTTGTACCTAAATCCTCAGGGGGGTGGAGACCTATTCTGGACCTTAAGCGTTTGAACCACTTCGTGGTGTACAGACGCTTCAAAATGCAATCTTTACGATCTATTTTAGACGGCATTCGGAGGGGCGATCTCCTCTGTTCCATTGATTTAACTGAAGCGTACCTTCATATCCCCATGCGGGTTTCCCATAGAAAGTTCCTTCGTTTCTGTTACGAAGGTAGACATTTTCAATATAGGGCTCTCCCCTTTGGCCTTTCATCAGCTCCACGTACCTTCACTAAGATATTGGCGGCTCTGGCCGCTTCCCTTAGACTTAAATCTATACGTCTCCAGTGTTATCTGGATGACATACTGATTATGTCTTCTTCCTCCCTTCAAGCCCGTTCAGACCTGGGTCTTACCATTCAGACACTGTCTGCCCATGGTTTTTCTATTAATATTGAAAAGAGCCACCTAGATCCTTCCACTAGGATTGTACATTTGGGGGCAATCATTGATTCAACTGAGGGTAAGGTTTACTTATCCAAGGAACGCCAAGAGGGGTTAATTACTATGGTGACTAACATCATGCGGGATAGGCAGGCCTCTCCTTTAACCCTGTCAAAATTATTGGGCAAAATGGTTTCGACTATAGATATTGTACCTTGGGCTAGATTCCACTTGAGGGACCTTCAGTGGTTTCTTTTACCTTTACAGAAGGCGGGGAGGGGCACCTCGTCGACCAAGGTCGTCATTCCCAGGGAGGTGCTTGCATCTCTTCGATGGTGGCGCTCCAAGGCTATTGCCAAGGGTTGTTTCTTCCTGGACAGACACTGGGTGGTTGTCACCACCGACGCCAGCAAGTTCGGCTGGGGTGCCCATTGCGGGACTCAAGTGGCTCAGGGCAGATGGTCTCCCAGAGAGGCATCACGAAGCATAAATTGGCTGGAACTCCGTGCTGTTGTTCTTGCTCTTCGAGCCTTCCATCATCTGGTAGCTGGCACTCATGTATTGGTCTTAACCGACAATGTCTCTACAAAGGCCCACATAAATCGACAGGGGGGCACCAGGTCTCGGTTGCTGATGTCGGAAGTCAAACAACTTTGTCTTTGGTCAGAACGTCGTTTACTCTCCCTCAGAGCGGAGCACATTTCGGGGGAGTCGAACATTCAGGCGGACTGGCTGAGCCGTCAGTCTCTGGATCAATCCGAATGGCACCTTCATCCGCGTATATTTCAAGCTCTGACGAGTCGCTTCGGTCTACCAGTGGTAGATTTGTTCGCCTCTCCAGAAAACGCTCAGCTACCAAGATTTTTCTCTCGTTACCATGCGCTTCATGCGGAAGCAGTAGATGCTCTACGTTCGCCATGGCCTCCAGGTCTCCTATTCGCCTTTCCTCCGATTCCCCTCCTCCCGAAGGTTCTCCGGAAGATTGTTTTAGAGAGTGCGGAGGTCATTCTGATAGCTCCGCACTGGCAGCGGAGGTCATGGTTCTCCGACCTTCTCACGTTGTCAGTGGCCCCTCATTGGACTCTGCCGTGTCCCGCCGATTGTCTCAGTCAGGGTCAAATTCTCCACCCGGACCCGCAGTGGCTACGGCTGACCGCTTGGCGGTTGAGCGGAGTGAACTCCAGCGCGGCGATGTTCCGCTAGACGTAATCAGCATAATCCAAGCTTCTCGTCGTCCTTCCACAAATAGAATATATTCGGCTACATGGAAGGCGTTCTGTGACTGGTGCACTTCACAAAATATTGTCCCTCTTAAAGCTTCGGTGGCTCATGTTCTGAGGTTCCTGAGAGCAGGCTTACTTAAGGGCCTTGCTCCTAACACCTTACGGCGACAGGTGGCAGCTATTTCGTCATTGTTATCGCTCAACTCCATTCATCCTTTATCACAACATCCGCTTGTTAAACGTTTTCTTCGAGGGGCATCCAACCTCTGTCCTCCGCCTTTACACAGATTTCCCACTTGGGACCTTACTATTGTGTTAAACTCGCTCATGGGTCCTCCATATGAGCCCTTAGAGACGGCTAGTCTGCGACTGCTGTCATGCAAAGTATCGTTTCTAGTGGCAATCACATCTGCTCGCCGCATTTCCGAACTGGCGGCACTGTCAATGAGGAGCGATCTGTGTATTTTTCATGAGGACCGAGTCATACTGAGGCTAGACCCCACTTTCGTTCCGAAAGTTAATTCGGCCTTCCACCGTTTACAGGAGTTGATTCTGCCAGACTTCTGTCCTCACCCTTCGCAACCTTTGGAACGTAGATTGCATATGTTGGATGTTCGCAGGGCTCTTCATATTTATCTTTCACGTACGGCAGATTTTCGTCGCTCAGAATTCCTTTTTGTGTCCTTTCTTCCTACGTCACTGGGATCTAAGGTATCCTCGTCAACAATAGGCCATTGGATCAGATGCACCATAACCACGGCATATGAGCTGCAATCCATGACTCCACCTTCTGCGGTGACTGCTCACTCAACAAGAAGCGCCTCAACTTCGGCAGCCTGGACCTCTCAGGCTTCTCTACTTGAAATTTGCAGAGCGGCTACTTGGACATCACCGTCACCGTTTATTCACCATTACAAGATCGACCAGTTTGCGTCAGCTGAGGCTTCTTTTGGTCGCAGAGTCCTTCAGAAGGTTCTGGGTGATGGAGATTCTTCGGTCCAGACTATTCCCACCCTGAATTTGGGACGTGAAACTTAGGTATGTCCCATTCCTGGCTGCTGTCTCCACCTCACAATGGAGAAGGGGCGTTGGTCCTACCTGACACGCACCTTCTCGTTGGGTGGAGACAGCAGCCAGTCCCTCCCGTTAAGTCTGGACGTTATTAATGTATTTGTTTTTTCCTTCCACACTTTAGCCTGTCTTCGTCCTTCACAAAGCTGGGAAGCCCCGTGCTCTGGGGCGGGATTTAGCTTTGACAGGCTCAGTCCTTATCTGATTGGCACGAGCTACAACCCATTCCTGGCTGCTGTCTCCACCCAACGAGAAGGTGCGTGTCAGGTAGGACCAACGCCCCTACTGAGGCCAGGTCAGAAGATAAAGGGTTGCACTGGGAAAAGTCTAGGATCATCAAGAGTGATCAATGTTCATAAAATATTCCATATATGTTCCATAAAATTGCAAGGAGGTGGTAAAAAAAAGAAACATATTTCAGAATGAAAATCTGTGGTCTGTTCTCCATTCCAAGTGATCCATCTGTCAGATTCGGGTTAATGTCAGGGTTCCAAGTCACACCTTCAATGAAAGAAAACTCCGAAGCCTGAGTTTCCTCAAAATTACTTTTGATTAGAGATATCCTATTGGCACATCTGGGAAACCCGAATCTTAAAGATTTCAAGGTTTCCCACCCAAAGGAAAGTTCAAGTCCATGCCCAGCACCCACATGTCCATTACATGGTCCAATCAAAACACCATCTCACTTGGAGATGCCTTCCAGTTCCAACCTCCCAGTTGCAGGGTGAGATGGCCTTGACTTTCTTAGAAAGGAATGTTATTATCACTAAGTATCACCCATGCTACATACAATCCCCCCTTCCAGTTCCCTTCACTTGGAAATGTGGCAGTCCTGAAGGCAAACTGACAGAAATGCCTTCCACGCCTGACACCATCTTCATCTCAATGCAGAGTTTCACAAACACAATGTACTTGTAGGGCAAACCCCTCCCCCCATAGTTATCCTCAAGGTGAGCAGAGATTTTTCTTCTCTTAGTGATCTGCCCATTGACCTGCAAATCAGTTGTTTACAGCATTGTTTTTGTGTGGGGAATTTCTTTTCACTTTGGCTTCATTGGCAGAATTCCTTCAGTGGGCTTGAGCACAGCATCCATTTTCTTTAAGGTTTTAACTTTGGGCCTCATTAGTGGGAACTACCGGATTGCATCAAACTAAGCTCACTCTGGATGTTTTCTTTTGCAATACTTCCCATTGGTTTCCTAACCTCTGCAGTGACAATTATGAATGGGAAGAGATCAAGGGCACCTCCCTTGTTTTCAAAGTCACTCTTGGTACTTCTAATGGAATCTTTGTGGAATACTAGCTGGATACCAATGCTTCACTATGAAACTATGTGATGGGGCTTGATAAATTCACAGTTAAGCTTGAAAATCAATTAGTAGCTCCAATTGGCCTCTCCTCTCCCTCTCTCTCCCTCAGCCTTGCCCCACAGAAGCTTATACTATTCCATTCTCTCCCTCAACCTTGCCTCACAGAAATGTCTCCTATCCTATTCCCTTCTCTCCCTCAGGCTTTCTAGCCCTTTCTCTCCCTCAGGCTTGCCTCACAGAATCCTATTCCTATCTTATCCCTTTCTCTCCAGAGTTATTTTCAAATTGTGAAGGGGAGTAGAACATCTAACTAATTAGCATCAGTGTGGTTATAATAATATAGGAAATACTAATGCTTTGATGGTCGTTTTGAAAAATCCTTTCTTAGTGAGCACCGAGAAGCCAAGACAAACTTATGTGGCAATAGAGCTTTCTCTGTCATGTGTAACACTGTTCATTTTCTCTTCCATTCCAGCTTCATTCTTTCCTTCAAACTTCTCAGTTTTATAATAATTCCATCGATGGGGTATATTTGGATGAGAGTGGAGAGCTGGTAGCAGACCTGGACATTGTAAACACAGTGATCTTCTCCGATGGGTCTTTTAGCAAAGTTACATTGGGAAGTCTAGAAAGACAAGGATCCTTGGATTTCAGTGTCATCATCTACAAGAATGCTACTGCAAAGATGGAACTGGTAAACAAGTTGGGGAAAAGATTTTATTGTATCCTTTTGATAGTCTTACCAAGAGGATTGCAGAGTTGGGGAAGGAAAAGTGATCCAAGTTATCCCAGAGACGAAAGAGATTCTATGGTTAGATGTTCAGGTATCTCTGAGAAAAAATATCCTTAACTATACCAGTTAAATGTTTATCAGTCTTCTGCAAGGGAGCTAGGTTTAAGTCATGGGACAATTGACTTTCTCAAAGCAGAAAATTGATACAATTTTGTCAGAGTGCTTGCAGCATAACTGCTATTTTGAGACAACCCTGGAGCAGAATACAGTACAAAGATGTTTGTCTTACAAGCAGTAGTTTATATACAAGACTTACATACATGTGATAGGAGCACCCCAGACAAGCATTCAGTCTTCTTCAACTCTACATTGAGAACTACAATGCAAATACGTGAGGAGAGAGAGAGAGAGAGAGAGAGAGAGACGCCCTCTCATGGCCTTCCTTATATAGACAGCAGCAATAACTATGCTGACTCATCCTCATTGCATCATTCTGGTCCACAGCCTTACATCAACTGGTCAGCTTTAAATTGTCATTACTCTGACAAATTTCCCCATGATTACTTACATTAGGAATTTAAATTATTTTTTTTAGAATGGGAAAACTTAGAAGTAGGCAAAACCAAAGCAGCAAAATCAAATCGATGAGCTCAAAGTTTTGAGGAGGCTTCAAATTTAGCAAGGCTAAACCTTGAACTGGAGATCCCAAAACTTGAACATTTCGCTTCTTTTTGGAAATACAATAATTCATTTTGTGGATGTTCTTTCTTTCCCTCTCTCTGCCCAGCCCCTGCCCCCTTCCAGATGTGTGGAAATCTGCCCTTCTGGGTTCATGAAGGTGGCTCAGGAAGGGAAGCCCATCTGCTGCTACAATTGTCGTCCTTGCACAGAAGGATCCATCTCCACCCTGGAAGGTGGGTGATTGCAAGAGAAAGGGGCAGACTTTGGAGATGACCACAGATCTTGGAATTTTCTACGAACATATATTTTGAAAGGCTTGACCAGAGTGCATCCCACCTCTTTGCGTCTGGATCAAGATATTGTAGGGAGTCGTGCACCCGGCCTCGAAAACGTGGCTAAATAGGACAGAATTACATCTGAGAGGGCCCGGGGGGGCCCACCTGGAGTCTCTGCTATTGGTTCATCCAAATTAGTCTGAATCAGCTGAATGCCACCTCTCTACTGGAGGCTCTTTTTTTAAAGTCATTCTCTGAGTTCTGGCCCATGATCAGGAGAGGAGAGGAACCGTGAGTTGGGACTGAGACAAACTTCCTCCTTGACCTTGAGATGGTCTTTCTGTTTGTACAAAAGAGAGGGATGCATTTTGATGTCCTCACTGCCTATTTAACTCATCTTCCAGGGGAATTCCACCTGTGTTTCTCCATGGCAAAAATAGGGTTCATCCACTTCAGCTGGCATAAGCTATGCTAGGTGAACATTCACATGAACTTCATTCCATTGTAGGCTGGATCTCATTGGTGCCTTAAAGCACTAACAAAAGGCTGAGATCCACTTTTCAACAGGTTCAGAAGTGGAACGGGAAAACTACGGGAACTGCCTTCTTTCCTTAAATCCTTCCTTCCTCCCTCCTTCTATTCTCTCTCAACAAGTACATTGATGAAATCATGACATGTAAAAAATGGTATTAAGCTGTTCTAGACATCTACATACAATCATTCACACCAACAATTTTACCCAAAGAATTCTTTTTGATTAAAGGGAGATCCTATTTTTGCTCTTTTTCAGATGCAGACAAATGTACTAAATGTCCAGAAGATCAACATCCAAACACCAATCGAGTTCACTGTATTCCTAAAATGAAAAGCTACCTTTCTTATAAGGAAAATCTGGGGATCATCCTGACTGCCATTGCCTTGTTACTCTCTTTAATCACAGGCTTTGGTTTGGGGATCTTCATTAAATTCATGGAAACTCCCATTGTCAAAGCCAACAACCGGGACCTCTCCTACATTCTCCTGGTCTCCCTCCTGCTTTCCATCTTGACCTCCTTCCTATTCATTGGCCAGCCAGGGAAAATTACCTGCCTCCTCCGACAAACAGCCTTCAGCATTATATTCTCACTTGCCATTTCTTCAATCTTGGCCAAAACCATCACAGTGGTTTTAGCCTTCTTGGCCACAAAACCAGGGAATAAAGTGCAGAAATGGTTGGGGAAGAGCTTGGCCAACTCCATTGTCCTTTCTTGTTCTGGCTTCCAAGTTGTCATCTGCAGCATCTGGTTGGGAACCTTTCCACCCTTCCCTGAGTCTGACATGCACTCCCAACCTAGAGAGATCATCCTCCAATGTAATGAAGGTTCTGTCACCATGTTTTATATTGCCCTTGGGTACATGGGCTTCCTGTCTGCTGTCTGCTTCATGGTGGCTTTTCTGGCTAGGAATCTCCCTGGAGCCTTCAACGAAGCCAAGCTGATCTCCTTCAGCATGCTGGTCTTCTGCAGTGTCTGGGTGTCCTTTGTGCCGGCCTACCTCAGCACCAAGGGGAAATACATGGTGGCTGTTCAGGTCTTCTCCATCTTGGCCTCCAGTGCTGGCTTGCTGGGCTGCATCTTCAGCCCCAAGTGCTACATTATCATTTTTAGGCCAGATCTGAATAGCAAAGAACATCTGATGTCAAAATAAAGTAGAAAAATAAGTTGTACCAATTGATTGTTTTCAGAAATGTCATTTTAAGAGCCTCCAACCCAATCCAGCCTGGACAGCCTAAGGTGTGGTTAGAAACCTCTCTTCTAAGGGAGGGATGCTCCCTCACATATGGTGGGGCTGCTGAGCATTTCTGACCTCACAGTCAGCATTGCCAGTACTGAGGAAAATTTTTCTTTCCTTACTTCCTTCTTTTTCTCTACTCTTTGACTCTCTGAAGAGTAATGTTGGAAGAAATGTCCATCTGAGTTCATTTCCAAGTAGAGAAAAAGACACTGGAAACATGGAAGTGGCTTAGAAAGAAGGTTTATTGATGAACAGGATCACATGGCTTGAGATCCTGGACAAAAAGAGATGCTGAGAGTGCCTGGGTTTTATGCTCTCTGTTGGGCTTTGAATTTGAGCTTGTGTTCTGATTGGTTGTCATACTCCCATGGGGCCATGCAAGGGTAACTTCATAGGTTGTCTTTTGAGTCCCCGGCTTGGTTGACTCCTGCTGGGTGATGATGTAATGAAAGGGCTTTGGACAATTCCTATTATGGCTCTGCCTAAAGGAGGTAGATCTTTGTTATGTAGAATAGACTGCCCCAGGCCTTAATGGCCCATTGATAAGGGGGGTGGGGCTGTGTTTCTGCCTCTCTTTTAGGGGAAATATTCTGTCCTTTTAATATTTCCTAAAATATCTCATTTTCCTAGAAAAGGGGTGGGTGCTAACTTTTTACAGTAACTTACAGCTTTTGTCATCGAATTTCTGGACATGCAGTAAATTTAGCAAATTAAGTTGTTAAAAGTGATAGAGATTTGAGGGCAGTGGTTTAGCATCTAATTTGGAGGGGAGAAGTGAAAAACGAACAAGTCTGTCTTTCCCAGCTTGTTGTTGTTGTTGTTGTTGTTGTTTTGTTTATTGAAGAAATGTGGGTTTTAGGGGGAGGGAGGGGTCAAAGCAAGGGAGTGCATTTAGGAAACTTGTCCTAAAGCTGCCACCTTAGCATACAGAGTCTGGTGTCCCAAGCTTAGCAAGAGCCAGGAGAGGTTTACAATCATCTAACCACCTGATGATCTGGGTAGAAAACTTCAAAAGCAGCCACCACTTCTACAAAGACTTGTCAGAGTATTGAAAGGGGTGACCACTGTGGCTTTGCCCAAAAATTAAGAAATATTGGGGAAAAATAAGAATTTGGTTAATAGAAATAACATTAGAAAAAAAAATAGAACTCAAACCAGAAATTTTCCTACTAGGGATGATTGAAGAAAACTATAGGAAAGAAATAAAGTACTTTATATTACAGATAGTCACGGCAGACAGATTGGCACTCACCCAATATTGGAAAACTGATCAACTGCCAATAGACTAATTGATAATCCAAAAGTTCTATAATTGTGTGGAAATGGACAAATTAACATTTGAAATGAAGGATAAGGTAAACTCAGAAGGTTTTATATACTGGAATAGGTGGTATAATTGGATAACTCATAGAAATGAGAGTAAATGTAAAATTCTGTACAATAATAATATTTAACAAATATGCACCATTAATAAGATAATGGGCATGGAACCAAAGTCACTTTTTCTTTTTATGTATTGTCGTTTGTATTAATATATGTATCTTGTATATACATGGTATAACATTTTACTTTTTATATGTTTAATAAAGTTTTGTTTTTAAAATCAAAAAAGGGGGGGGGGAGAAAGAAAGGGGTAACCACTCCCAGGAGATATGAGAATCAGGCCCAAGCACTGCAGGGTCCAATTGGGACAGGATCGAAGGAGGAGAAGCTTCCAGGCAGAGGGAAGTGGCTGTGGTTCCTGGCGTCCAGGTATAGCCAGCTGTCTCCAATGCTGACTACTGGGGGTGTGACCTTGGTCCCCACAGAGAGGGCCCACAGCTTGGGTGTCCTCCTGGATGCACGGCTGTCATTAGAGGAGCATGTGACTGTGGTGGCCAGGAGGGCTTTCTATCAGGTTCGCCTGATTCACCAGTTGCGCCCCTTTCTGGACCGGGACTCCTTGCGGACGGTCACTCATGCCCTCGTCACTTCCCATCTGGACTACTGTAATGCTCTCTACATGGGGCTCCCCTTGAAGAGCACTCGGAGGCTCCAGCTGGTCCAGAATGCAGCCGCACAGGCAATTATGGAAGCGACTCGGCACTCCCATGTAACACCCTTACTGCGTGAGCTGCACTGGCTCCCGGTGATCTTCCAGGTGCGATTCAAGGTGGTGGTGACCATCTTTAAAGCACTCCATGACCTGGGTATTTACGAGACCACCTTCTGTTTCCAATAGCCTCCCACTGGCCAATACGCTCCCACATAGAGGGACTCCTCAGGGTGCCGTTGGTCAAAGTGTTTCGACTGGCGGCAGCCAAGGGGAGAGCCTTCTCTGTGGGGGCACCAGCCCTCTGGAACAAATTGCCCCCAGAGTTATGGATGATCCCTGACCTATGAACCTTTCGCTGCGCCCTCAAGACGCTATTGTTCCAACAAGCCAGGCTGGCCTAGATATGATTTTTAATTGGATTTCATTCTAGAGAATGAAACCGAAATCCTGACAGACTATTTTTTAAGGATTAAGGCCAATTGTTTAATAGGTTTTTAAAAAGCTTTTAAATTTTGAATTGGATTATTTTACTATTGGCTCTGCACCGCCCTGAATCCTTCGGGAGAAGGGTGGTATAGTAATTAAATTAAATAAATAAATATATGTAAGTAAAAGTCACACCCAAATTTTCAGCCTCTTTTTTTGGGGGGGGGGAGGTGCATCTTATACTCCAAAAAATACGGATTAGATGGACTGGTTTCTTCCAGGAAATAGCCAAAGTAGAATTCTTGGTGGAAGAAGTAGAAAGTCCCTTTATCTGGACTGGCTGATATCTAATGAGGCATGCCATTTGGCCCTTTTGCAGCTCGGAATTGAGGAAGCTCCTCCATGAAGGTTTCTGCCCAATCTCATCAAGAAGAGATTAACTCGGCAATTTTAGAGGATGACTCCCTTGGCCTCTGTCCTTCGGATGGTCCTGGACCACCTGTCCATCTCTGACAGAGTAGTTCCTCTGAGTGGCAGGTTAGACAAACCCTCCTTTCCGCCCTTCTAAGGTTCCTGTGAAAATTTCTTACAATACACCAAAGCTATGTAACTCTGTGTAATATGACTTCTTTTATCAATGTCTTTCACCTCTTGGGCATTCTTTAGATGTGGAAGTTTAACTCCCCAAATTCTTAGCAAGGTAGTTTATAGGGGTCAATGAGAATTTGCTGAGGCCAACTCGTCACAGTCAACTTGCTGTAGGACAAGAGTTACACTAATATCAAAGAAATGGTGGAATACAATCATTAAAAAAAGAATATAGAAGAAGGGACAGAATGAAATGTGAATGGCAACAATTAAAATAATTTTATTTATTTTAAATAATTAAATCGAATTGTTAAATTGTCCCACAGTGAGTTGGCTCATTTTCAGAGTTTTACCCTATTTGTGATTCGCTTCCCATTGGGCACCTGACTGTTGACTCTGTAGGAAGTTAGCACCCACCCCTTTCCTAGAATAATGAAATATTTTGGAAAATATTAAAAAGGCAGAATATTATGTTTTCTTGGATGAGAAATGGAGAAGTATGTTTTAAAGACAAAGCAGCTCCCAATTTCCTGCCCCTCACCCTTGGTTAATGGGCCAGAGGTAGAAATTCAATCTTTGACAAGAGGGCCCATTTGCAGAACAATAGCAACGGAAACTAACACAATGGGACCCATCTAGGACAGAAACTCACCACATGGTACCTGGGAAGATTACACCAGCCAGCAAGGCTAGCTAAGACCCCCACCCCCTGGGAGTCTGACAACCAATCAGGATACTCTTTCAGACCCCAGGAACTTCAACGCCAGAGAGGGCGTAAAACCTGGGGACTCCCTATAGCTCACCCTCTTTTCTTTTCAGGAACTCAAACCATGTGATCCTGTCCACCATTAAACCATTTTTCCAAGCAATCTCCATGTTTCCAGTGTCTGTTTCCCCACTTGGAGCTGAACCCAGAAGGATATTTCTTCCTACAACTCACTCAGAGTTTAGAGAGATGATCCTTACAGCCATTATCCAAATCATAGTGATTTAGTTGTTGTTTTGATGCTAAATCTCTAAGGACATTTTGGGCAGCTTTCAGGCGTCACACAAAGAGCAATAAGATACTTTCACCTTGACATCACATCAAAACCATGTTGGCAAATGTCTTTGCACTGGAAAATATTGGAGGCAAAAATGGAGAAAGAAAAAAGCTGGACAGGTGTTTTTTTATATATATAGGCAACGTTTGTGTTTCCTCCTCTCCCCTTCAGACATGTAGCCTTGGCTGGACTCTGTCTGGATTAGGAATCTTTTGAAGCTTCTCTCTTGGAAAAAGGGTTTGGTTCCTTTTAGAAGAAACCCCTGTCTGGAGAGTCTATCAGGAACAAAAGTCATGTTGGTACTTCTGCTGCTTCTGCTACCCCAGGCAGTCTTGGGGAGTCTCAAAGCCAAATGCCTTCTGACTTTTAAGCAGGATGAGATACACCCACAGAACTATTACAGACCAGGAGAGTTTCACATTGGGGGCATCGTCTCTGCAACAAGGGCTAATTTTCAATCACTACGTTTTAACAAATCTCCTTTGACTCGATTTACTCAGTAAGTCAAAGTTCCTGCACAGCATGACAACCACACCATTCCACCCTGTTGAGCCTGATTTAAAATATTTCTTTATTTTTTTTATTTTTTTTTATTTCTGTCAAGCATGTATAAGATAACAGATAAAAGTATAAACATGATTATGAATGCATGAAATGGATACAAATAAATGGGGATAGTAGGACAGGGATAGTAGGCATGCTGGTGCCCTTCTACATGCCCCCTTACAGACCTCTTAGGAATGGGGTGAGATCAACAGTAGACAGTCTAAGGTTAAAGTTTTGGGGGGTTGGGGAAGAAACCACAGAGTCAGGTAGTGCGTTCCAGGCATTGACCACTGTTCACCAACAGTGATATTTTCTGCAATTGAGTTTGGAGAGGTTTACCTTAAGTTTGGATCTATTGTGTGTTTGTGTATTGTTGCGGTTGAAGCTGAAGTAGTCATTGACAGGTAGGACATTGTAGCAGATAATTTTATGCATTACACTTAGGTCAGACCGAAGGCAGCGTAGTTCTAAATTGTCTAAGCCCAAATTTTCAATCCTGGTGGCATAAGGTATTCTATTGCGGGTAGAGGAGTGAAGGACTATTCTGATGAAATATCTCTGGACTCTTTCTTATTACCTCTTTATCCTCTTCTTTTCTGTTCTCTAAGACTTCTACTTTAATGTTCTATACATAACCTTCATTTTCTAAGTATTTTTCCCCCATCAGGAGGTGGTTGTATGCACAAATGTGCTTTTATACTATATATATTCTGATTATGTTTCTTCCATAACAGCCCTACACCATTGATACCATTTATTCCAAACTTTATAAAATTCAGTGTCTTTTTTTTTAATTCTTTCATCAATCTGTCCATTTCCGCACATTGTGTAATTTTATCAATTATTTCTTCTTCTGTTGGGATTTTTTCCAATGTCCAATTTTTAGCATATATTATCCTTGCCGCCGTTAGAATATGTAATAACAGATATTCTATTTTTTTTGGATAAAATTTTGTAAAAATTCCTAACAGAAAAGTTTCAGGTTTCTTATCTATTTGTAATTTGGTGATTTGTTCTAACCATTTCTTGATGGTTGACCAAAATTTCTTTGCCACCGGGCAAGTCCACTATAAGTGATAGAAAATCTCTGGACTCTTTCAATTGTATTGATGTCTGATAATGCAGTGTGGGTTCCAGGTAGATGAGCTGTATTTGAGATAGGAAATTCTCAAATAAATCTATAAGATCTTCTATTTTTTTTATTTTGAAGAACAAGCATCCTCTTTTCTTGACATCCTAGGAGCAGAGCAGGACTGTGGATGGAGGAGACAGAGTGGTTCTTCTCTTCTAGACCCCCTTATCCAACAAAGCGGTCAGCATGGCTACAAAAATGAGGGAATGTTGCACTGTCCCCTGCAGTAAAAATGAGTTAACCACCACAAGTTTTGTTCCATCTCCAAAGTCACTAATTAAATAAATGAATCCCAAATCAGAATTGGCTTTCCGTACATGTGTGCATCCCATTTGAGTGAATGCCAGGCATCACTTAAATTAGTCTCCATTGTAGAAATATGGACAATGTAAACTTCTCCAGAAATTTAGTAATAAATAAGACTTCACATGATGTTAACAACCATGGTTGCTCATTTTGTTTGTGTGTCTGTGTACTTTAATGATCTTATATTTCCTATGGAAGAATAGGTCACTATCCAAATATTAAATATTTGGAATGTGACCTAAACATTTGAAGAAACCAGAATTTCATTGATTGGCAGCTCTGCACACAAATTAGAAAAAAGGTGATAGAAGAGGGATTTTGTATATCTTAAGTTATGCACAATGATGGAAGAATAATGAAACTCCCACAGTGGAGGACTGGTTTGTGGAAATGTCAGAATTTGCAGAAATGACAAAAGAAATTTAGGGAAATTTTATGACAGTGAGAACAATCAACCAGCGGAACAGAAGATTCCTTCAGAAGTTGTGGGAGCTTCATCACTGGAAGCTTTCAAGAAGAGACTGGACTGCCATCTGTCCAAAATGGTGTAGGGTATGCTTAGATGGATGGTTGGACTTGATGACCTATAAAGTTCCTTCCAACTCTGTTAATCTGTAACTGTAAATTTCTGTTTTTAATTTCTTCTACCTTTTCTTCTTCCTCTCTTCCCTTCTTTCCTTTCTTTGACTATTTTTTTAATTTATGTAACATTCTTAATAAATATAAATCTTTTTAAAAAAGAATTAGACAAAGCTAATATTATTAGATTATTTCAGACATGATGCATTCGGTATCTGACAATAAAATTGAAATATTCCAGAGTTACAATCAAATATATGAGATATTTTTGGAGCTACGAAAAAAAAAATCCCCCAGATACACATTTAAATGCTCAAAACCCCTCAGTCTTGTGTGGATTAAAATGTTCCTGTTCAAAACGATTAATTAAATGTTATTTCCATTGTTTATGTTGCAATATATTCATCACTTTCAGGACAGCATCAACAGAGTATTGGAAATTGCTATCCTTCCTTTTGGCCATCTGGGAGATCAACAAGAATCCCAATATTTCATTCAATGTCACTCTGGGTTACAACATTTATGAAAATTATTTCAGTGCACAAATGACCTCAGAGGCTTTGCTGGACCTGCTTTCGGAGGGGGAGGTCAATGTTCCCAACTACAGCTGTGGAAGGCAAAGAAACACAGTGGCTGTTCTTGAAGAGGCTGATACTGACATCTCCATCCAGATGTCAACCATATTAACCACCCACAAAATCCCTCAGGTGTGTCTTTGCCTAAGAAGATGAATTTTTAGTCATGAAACTTTCAGGCTCCTTTACATCTTCTGTATGAATGAAGAGCAAAGTTCTAGTATAGGAATTGTATAAAGTAAGGATGAAGGTTCCATCGAATGGGAGCGAAGAATCTGAGCAGACAAGAATTCCCTGCGTGGAAATCTTAATGCAGATTGTGCATGTCTACCGGCCATTGGAAAGAACAAAATACTACACTGAAGTGAGGAGAAATAAAATGGCCAGAGACTCCCTACACAAGTGGACAATTCCTCCATTAGGGCTAAATTTTTGGTTTTATGGGCTTATAGATTTTCCTTTCTTTCCCTTTCAGATCAGTCACAGTTTTGTTTCCCAGATTCCGAGTGATAAAACTCAGCTTCCTTTCTTCTACCCAATGCTCCCACCTGAAGAACTTCAGTACCCAGGGATGGTGAAGCTGGTCCTCCATTTCAGGTGGAACTTGGTGGGTCTCCTTGCTCCAGACACTGAGAATGGACAAAGGTTCACGAGGACATTGACTTCCATGCTGATAAAGAATGGCATTTGTCCAATTCTATCACAAACCTTTTCCCCATCTCCTATGAAAGATTTCAAAGACTGGAATTTATACCTCAAGTGGAGAAAGGCAAATGTCTTTATGTATGGTGCTGACATGAATACATTCCATATAGGGGTTTTCATTATGTACGATATATTTCGAACACTTACTGAACCTCTTAGAGGAAAAGTCCTGATCACCACTGTACGCTGGGACTTCACAATTTACTTGAAAGAGAACTACCTTCCCACTCAATATATTCATAGTATTTTTTTCTTTCTTATGAAGAGAAATCAAATGGCAAAGTATGGTGGTTTCCTGCAATTTGATTCTTTCATGTTTCATCTTGTAAAGAACTCCTTCCTATGTTCTTATACCAAAGATGCCTTTTCGGTGAAAGTCTGGAGAAGGTGCAGGGAGAGAGAAGGACTGGAGACTCTGAGAAAAGAGGGGATGGATCCGATCCTGGTTCTTGATAACTATTTCACTTACAACACAATCTGGGCTGTGGCACGGGCCATAAATGCTGCGTGTTTATCCAGACCCAGGAGGACATTTAAAGGGGTTAACAACATGAAAGCTCCAAGGCTGAAGGCATGGCAGGTATTTCTTTTCTATTGCACAGCTGCCCATTTTATGTGTGTATTTTAATTAGTTGGCCTCCCATCTTATCACAGGGTAACTCATTGCAGTTGAGAATCAATTTTACCATTATAAGGTGGGTTGGGAAAACCAGTAGTTCTGGGCACTGGCTGGGCCTATCCACCTGCCCCGATGCTATCCTGTCCGATATATCTCACTCTCTCCAGAAGGTCAATGCACATTTTCAGTTCTGCACTAGATGAACCGGTTGTTAAATTATGTAAAGCTCACCTCTGGTCTCATCCCTTGACTGAGAACCCCTTTGATTCCTCTCCCCCTACTCAAAACTCCCAGTAGCATCAGAAACATCAAACAGTCTCATCAGGGTATTTTTTTTTAATTTGATTTATATGCCGCCCTTCTCCTAAGCAATAGCCTTCATACTTTTGTATATTTATATTTATAAAAGTCAGCTTATTGCCCCCAACAAACTGGGTCCTCAATTTACCCACCTTATAAAGGATGGAAGGCTGAGTCAACCTTCAGCCTGCTTGGGATTGAACTCGCAAGTAATTGCAGCAGCTGGATCTTAAATGCTGCCTTTGTAGGAGGCATTACTCCCCTACACTACTCAGGCTCCTCTGGAGAAACAACTTTGGGCCAAGAAACTAAGCGTACTGAGGCCAGGTCAGAAGATAAAGGGTTGCACTGGGAAAAGTCTAGGATCATCAAGAGTGATCAATGTTCATAAAATATTCCATATATGTTCCATAAAATTGCAAGGAGTTGTCCTTAACTGGTAAAAAAAAGAAACATATTTCACAATGAAGATCTGTGGTCTGTTCTCCATGCCAAGTGATCCATCTGTCAGATTCGGGTTAATGTCAGGGTTCCAATTCACACCCTCAATGAAAGAAAACTCCGAAGCCTGAGTTTCCTCAAAATTACACTTGATTAGAGATATCCTATTGGCACATCTGGGAAACCTGAATCTGAAAGATTCTTCATTGGAAGAATTCCTTCAGTGGGCTTGAGCACAGCATCCATTTACTTTAAGGTTTTAACTTTGGTCCTCATTAGTGGGAGCTAATGGATTGCGTCAAACTAAGCTCACTCTGGATGTTTTCTTTTGCAATACTTCCCATTGGTTTCCTAACCTCTGCAGTGACAATTATGAATGGGAAGAGATCAAGGGCACCTCCCTTGTTTTCAAAGTCACTCTTGGTACTTGTAATGGAATGTTTATGGAATACTAGCTGGATACCAATGCTTCACTATGAAACTATGTGATGTGGCTTGATAAATTCACAGTTAAGCTTGAAAATCAATTAGTAGTTACAATTGGCCTCTCCTCTCCCTCTCTCTCCCTCAGCCTTGCCCCACAGAAGCGTATACTATTCCATTCTCTCCCTCAACCTTGCCTCACAGAAATGTCTCCTATCCTATTCCCTTTTCTCCCTCAGGCTTTCTAGCCCTTTCTCTCCCTCAGGCTTGCCTCACAGAATCCTATTCCTATCTTATCCCTTTCTCTCCAGAGTTATTTTCAAATTGTGAAGGGGAGTAGAACATCTAACTAATTAGCATCAGTGTGTGTTATAATAATATAGGAAATACTAATGCTTTGATGGTCGTTTTGAAAAAACCTTTCTTAGTGAGCACCGAGAAGCCAAGACAAACATCTGTGGCAATAGAGCTTTCTCTGTCATGTGTAACACTGTTCATTTTCTCTTCCATTCCAGCTTCATTCTTTCCTTCAAACTTCTCAGTTTTATAATAATTCCATCGATGGGGTATATTTGGATGAGAGTGGAGAGCTGGTAGCAGACCTGGACATTGTTAACACAGTGATCTTCTCCGATGGGTCTTTTAGCAAAGTGACATTGGGAAGTCTAGAAAGACAAGGATCCTTGGATTTCAATGTCATCATCTACAAGAATGCTACTGCAAAGATGGAACTGGTAAACAAGTTGGGGAAAAGATTTTATTGTATCCTTTTGATAGTCTTACCAAGAGGATTGCAGAGTTGGGGAAGGAAAAGTCATCCAAGTTATCCCAGAGACGAAAGAGATTCTATGGTTAGATGTTCAGGTATCTCTGAGAAAAAATATCCTTAACTATACCAGTTAAATGTTTATAAGTCTTCTGCAAGGGAGCTAGATTTAAGTTATGGAACAATTGACTTTCTCAAAGCAGAAAATTGATACAATTTTGTCAGAGTGCTTGCAGCATAACTGCTATTTTGAGACAAACCAGGAGCAGAATACAGTACAAAGATGTTTGTCTTACAAGCAGTAGTTTATATACAAGCCTTACATACACGTGATAGGAGCACCCCAGACAAGCATTCAGTGTTCTTCAACTCTACATTGAGAACTACAATGCAAATAGGTGAGGAGAGAGAGAGAGAGAGAGAGAGAGAGAGAGAGAGAGAGAGAGAGAGAGAGAGAGAGAGAGAGAGAGAGAGAGAGAGAGAGAGAGAGAGAGAGACCCTCTCATGGCCTCCCTTATATAGACAGCAGCAATAACCATGCTGACTCATCCTCATTGCATCATTCTGGTCCACAGCCTTACATCAAATGGTCAGCTTTAAATTGTCATTACCCTGACAAATTTCCCCATGATTACTTACATTAGGAATTTAAATTATTTTTTTTAGAATGGGAAAACTTAGAAGTAGGCAAAACCAAAGCAGCAAAATCAGTTCGATGAGCTCAAAGTTTTGGGGAGGTTTCAAATTTAGCAAGACTAAACCATGAACTAGAGATCCCCAGACTTGGACATTTTGCTTCTTTTTGGAAATACAATAATTCATTTTGTGGATGTTATTTCTTTCCCTCTCTCTGCCCAGCCCCTGCCCCCTTCCAGATGTGTGGAAAGCTGCCCTCCTGGGTTCATGAAGGTGGCTCAGGAAGGGAAGCCCATCTGCTGCTACAATTGTCGTCCTTGCGCAGAAGGATCCATCTCCACCCTGGAAGGTGGGTGATAGTAAGAGAAAGAGGCAGACTTTGGAGATGACTACAGATCTTGGGATTTTCTACGAACATACATTTTGAAAGGCTTGACCAGAGTGCATCCCACCTCTTTGCGTCTGGATCAAGATATTGTAGGGAGTCATGCACCCAGCCTCAAAAACATGGATAAATAGGACAGCATTACATCTGAGCAGACCCAGGCGGGCCCACCTGGCGTCACTGCTATTGGTTCATCCAAATTGGTCTGAATCAGCTGAATGCCACCTCTCTACTGGAGGCTCTTTTTTTAAAGTCATTCTCTGAGTTCTGGCCCATGATCAGGAGAGGAGAGGAACCATGAGTTGGGACTGAGACAAACTTCCTCCTTGACCTTGAGATGGTCTTTCTGTTTGTACAAAAGAGAGGGATGCATTTTGATGTCCTCACTGCCTATTTAACTCATCTTCCAGGGGAATTCCACCTGTGTTTCTCCATGGCAAAAATAGGGTTCATCCACTTCAGCTGGCATAAGCTATGCTAGGCGATCATTCACATGAACTTCATTGCATTGTAGGCTGGATCTCATTGGTGCCTTAAAGCACTAACAAAAGGCTGAGATCCACTTTTCAACAGGTTCAGAAGTGGAACGGGAAAACTACGGGAACTGCCTTCTTTCCTTAAATCCTTCCTTCCTCCCTCCTTCTATTCTCTCTCAACAAGTACATTGATGAAATCATGACATGTAAAAAATGGTATTAAGCTGTTCTAGACATCTACATACAATCATTCACACCAACAATTTTACCCAAAGAATTCTTTTTGATTAAAGGGAGATCCTATTTTTGCTCTTTTTCAGATGCAGACAAATGTACTAAATGTCCAGAAGATCAACATCCAAACACCAATCAAGTTCGCTGTATTCCTAAAATGAAAAGCTACCTTTCTTATAAGGAAAATCTGGGGATCATCCTGACTGCCATTGCCTTGTTACTCTCTTTAATCACAGGCTTTGGTTTGGGGACCTTCATTAAATTCATGGAAACTCCCATTGTCAAAGCCAACAACCGGGACCTCTCCTACATTCTCCTGGTCTCCCTCCTGCTTTCCATCTTGACCTCCTTCCTATTCATTGGCCAGCCAGGGAAAATTACCTGCCTCCTCCGACAAACAGCCTTCAGCATTATATTCTCACTTGCCATTTCTTCAATCTTGGCCAAAACCATCACAGTGGTTTTAGCCTTCTTGGCCACAAAACCAGGGAATAAAGTGCAGAGATGGTTGGGGAAGAGCTTGGCCAACTCCATTGTCCTTTCTTGTTCTGGCTTCCAAGTTGTCATCTGCAGCATCTGGTTGGGAACCTTTCCACCCTTCCCTGAGTCTGACATGCACTCCCAACCTAGAGAGATCATCCTCCAATGTAATGAAGGTTCTGTCACCATGTTTTATATTGCCCTTGGGTACATGGGCTTCCTGTCTGCTGTCTGCTTCATGGTGGCTTTTCTGGCTAGGAATCTCCCTGGAGCCTTCAACGAAGCCAAGCTGATCTCCTTCAGCATGCTGGTCTTCTGCAGTGTCTGGGTGTCCTTTGTGCCGGCCTACCTCAGCACCAAGGGGAAATACATGGTGGCTGTTCAGGTCTTCTCCATCTTGGCCTCCAGTGCTGGCTTGCTGGGCTGCATCTTCAGCCCCAAGTGCTACATTATCATTTTTAGGCCGGATCTGAATAGCAAAGAACATCTGATGTCAAAATAAAGTAGAAAAATAACTTTACAAATTGATTGTTTTCAGAAATGTCATTTTAAGAGCCTCCAACCCAATCCAGCCTGGACAGCCTAAGGTGTGGTTAGAAACCTCTCTTCTAAGGGAGGGGTGCTCCCTTACACGTGATGGGGCTGTTGAGCATTTCTGACCTCACAGTCAGCATTGCCAGTACAGAGGATTTATTATTATTATTATTATTATTATTATTATTATTATTATTATTATTATTATTATTATTATTATTATCATCATCATCATCATCATCATCATCATCATTATTTATTTAATTTCTATACCGCCCTTCACCTGAAGGACTCAGGGCAGTGCACAGCCAACAGTAAAGCAAATCCAAAATTTAAAAACATTTTACATTTTTAAAATGCTATATATTATCATCCTGAGGCCAGAACTGAACACTAAGGAACATCTCATGATAAAAGTAGGGAAGTGAGAGAAAAATTGTTTCTTAGGTGCCTTTCTAAATTCTTAGTTGCATTGATTATTGGGTTTCCATTCTTCCTTTTAATCTGTTTGACAATTAGGGTTATTTGTAAGACTAATCAAGTCAGAATCCAAAAGAAATTAGAATCCAAAAGAATAATATTATAGAACAGAAAAATAATAGTTTAATTATTAAATCTTTATCTATCTATCTATCTATCTATCTATCTATCTATCTATCTATCTATCTATCTATCTATCTATCTATCTATCTATCTACCTACCTACCTACCTACCTACCTACCTACCTACCTACCTACCTACCTACCTACCTACCTATCTATCTATCTATCTATCTATCTATCTATCTATCTATCTATCTATCTATCTATCTATCTATCTATCTATCTATCTATCTCTCTCTCTCTCTCTCTATATATATATATATATACATGGCTCTGTGTGTGAGTGTATGTTCCAGCATGACTCTGGAAGTCCTTGAGCAATTTCAACCACACTTGGTACACGGATGACTTACTCTCTGAAAAAAGAAATACTGTGGGGGTAAGACACTCGTAACCTCCCTCGCAGTGAATATAGTGGCCGTGCTGCCCAGCTAATTGGTCCCGGCCACATTCCGCAGTGGCCACACGCCACCCACTGGGCCATTCCAGATGGTGAGGAGGACAGTTGCCGCTAGATGGGTGTCGGCCCAGGCGGTTACCATGGTAGCTGGTCATGTGCAACCCCAATGCTCCCGGGCGCCGGATGGTGGTTACCAGTGGGCGTGGGCAGCCAGATGAACAGGAGGTTGGGCTTAAAAGCTTATAGTGATTTTGTGTATGATTTTGCTTTATAATGTGTACACTGTACATATACTTTTAAAAGCCTGAAAGCATTGGGATACATAAATACCTTGGCAACACCAGGTTATCAGCTAATATTGAATAAAGTAGCTAAAGAGAAGAGACAAGACTTACACGCACTCACAAAGAAAAGTGGAATGAGTCTTGCCTAAGACCCTTTTGCCTCTTTGGGATTTTCTTTTATTCCGCAGCAGGATACTGTGCCTGTGAATGAGTTAACCATTGCCATGCTAGTAAGTTCAATGCCAGGCACAACACCATGAAGATTATAAGTGGTTGTATTAAAACCACTTCAACTTCATGGCAGTAGTGAAATCCATTTTTTTTTTACTACCGGTTCTGTGGGTGTGGTTTGGTGGGCATGGTGTGGCTTGGTGGGTGTGGCAGGGGAAGGTTACTGAAAAATCACCATTCCCACCCACTCCAGGAGAAGGATATTGCAAAGTCTCCATTCCCACCCCACTCTAAGGCCAGCCAGAGGTGGCATTTGGCAGTTCTCTAAATTATTCAAAATTTCCGCTAATAGTTCTCCACAACCTGTCAAAACCTGATATGAGCAACTCACTCTTACCGGTGAATTCTGAAATTCCTCATTTATCAAGAGGAAGATTCAAATCCAACAAGCCCCCTCCCACTGGCACTTGCCCAACATCCGCCAAATAACTGTAACCTCAATTCCCAATGGAAAACCAAGTGGGTCACTGAATGCCCAGTTATAGGAAGACATAAATGACTCCACAAAAAAACTCGCATGGCCTCTGCTTGGATTCTCTGTGTAAATGGGGGTATAATAACCTCCCCTCAGTATGATTGCAGGGTCCCACATCAAACTGTAGATCACATCATGACCGGATGTAAGCTGAGGGCATATATCGGTCCAGTATCTGATGTTTTTTAACAGAAACAATCCTGTGCTTCAATGATTAATTGGTTTAGATCAGTGATAGCTAAATTTTTTGTCATCGTGTGCCGATAGCCATAATGCAATGTGTGTGCAACCCCCACCCAATATGCAACCCTACCCCATGGGCCCTGCCTCTGTGCATTCACACGTGACCTCCCCATGTGTGTCCCACTCCCGTGCATGCACGTGTGACCCCTTCCATGCACCCCCATACATATTTGTGTGACCGCTGTGCATGTACGCACATCTCCCGCACACACCCCAACCCCCACACATGAATGGAAGAGACCCAAAAACCAGCTGGCTGGCAGGAGGCACACATGCATGAGTGGTGAAGCTGAGCTGGGGCGACGGCTCATGTGCCCACAGATAGAGCCCTGCATTCCACCTGCGCCATGCGTGCCATAGGTTCGCCATCACGGGCCTAGACACCAATAATTGAACAGAGATATTTTTAAGATTTGTATATTATTGGGTTCTACTATTCTAGATGAAATATTAATATATATTGTTAGTTCATGTATGATATGCAATAGGCTAAATAAATGAAAATGTGTAGAGCTCTACATTGTAACACTAATTTGGAGATGATTTTAAAATTGCCCATTTTCCAGGTTTGCTATTTGAAAGTGGTTCCATTGTATGGTCCTTGGCTTCCACTCTCAGTGCCTGGCAACCAGCTGCTTGATGGCTCCGGGTTCCAACCACTGTTTTTGGATACCCAGTTGATGCATAATAAGGCTGTTCTTGTCCATTATGTCAACTGGTGTCTTGTGCTGAAGCCTTGTTGTGTCCTCCTCTCCCCTGGGCTTCTGTTGTCAACTATGGTTTGTTTCACTCTTTCAGGAAGCTGCACCTAGACCTGTTTTGTTTGTTTTTTGATTTTTTGTCTAAGGGTTGCTAGGAAAACATTTCCTGGCCTGGTGAAGTATATTGTGTGACCATGTTCCTTGCAGGAAGAAAAGCATCCCAGCTTATTTCAGTTATACACTATGGTTCAACTTGTTCCCATTGAATCAAAGTACTTCTCAGTTCCCATAATTCACTAACTCATCAGCCAACAGTTCAACCTCAGAAAGCAAACCATGATTAAATATTGAAGTGTGAATGCAGCCCTTGGTGAAGTGACTGGGTTACATGGGTTATATAGATATCATCTGAGCCAATATGGTGTAGTGGTTGAGGCACTGGAAAACCATGAGTTCCAATCCTGCATTAGGCACAAAGCCAGCTTGCTGAACCCGGACCTACCAGGTATTCATCCGGCTACAATCTTTACTCTGGTCAGTTTCAGCACATTAGTTTGCTGGTTTTTTATCTCCTGCCTGAGGATTAAAAAAAAACAGCTTCTAAGACACAGCTGAGAGGAAGCAGCAATGAGAAAAGCAGGAAAAGCATGGGGGGAGATTGCTTCACTTGGCTAGCGTCTAGTTAGGGCTGAAAAAAAGCTTCTAAGGAACAGCTGAGAATCGGAGCAAAGCATGGAGATCCCTTCACTCCCTAGCACCTCATTAAAGCACGGTGGAGAGTAGAGGGAGCAGGCAAAACTGGGAAGATCACTCAGTGCCTCGTTAGGGCTGAAAAAAAGCTTCAAAAAGCTATAAGTATAAGACGCACCTAAATTTTCAGCCTTTATTTGGGGGGGGGAGGTGCATCTTATACTCCAAAAAATATGAATTAGATGGGCTGGTTTCTTCCAGGAAATAGCCAAAGTAGAATTCTTGGTGGAAGAAGTAGAAAGTCCCTTTATGTGGACTGGCTGATATCTAATGAGGCATGCCATTTGGCCCTTTTGCAGCTCGGAATTGAGGAAGCTCCTCCGTGAAGGTTTCTGCCCAATCTCATCAAGAAGAGCTTAACTCTGCAATTTTAGAGGATGACTCCCTTGGCCTCTGTCCCTCTGATCGTCCTGGACTACCTGTCCATCTCTGACAGAGTAGTTCCTCTGAGTGGCAGGTTAGGCAAGCCCTCCTTTCCATCCTTCTAAAGTTCCTGTGAACATTTCTTACAATACACCAAAGCTATGTAACTCTGTCTAACACAATGGGACCAATGGGATCTAGGACAGAAACTCAACACATGGCACCTGGGAAGATTACACCAGCCAGCAAGGCTAGCTGAGACCCCCACCCTCTGGGAGTCTGACAATCAATCAGGATACTCTTTCTGGGCTCCAGGAACTTCAAAACCAGAGACGGCATAAAACCGAGGGACTCGCTGAACCTCGCCCTCTTTTCTGTTCAGGAACTGAAACCATGTGATCCTGTCCACCATTAAACCATCTTTCCAAGCAATCTCCATTTTTCCAGTGTCTTTTTCCTCACTTGGAGCTGAACCCAGAAGGATATTTCTTCCTACAACTCACTCAGAGTTTAGAGAGATGATCCTTACAGCCATTATCCAAATCATAGTGATTTAGTTCTTGTTTTGATGCTAAATCTCTAAGGACATATTGGGTAGCTTTCAGGTATCACACAAACAGTAATAATAAGGTTTCACCTTCACATCACGTCAGAACCTTGTTGGCAAATTAGGAATCTTCTGAAGCTTCTGTCTTGGAAGAGAGGTTTGGTTTCTTTAAAGCAGACCCCTGTCTGGAAACTCTATCAGGAACAAAGGTCATGTTGGTACTTCTGCTGCTTCTGCTACCCCAGGCAGTCTTGGGGAGTCTCAAAGCCAAATGTCTTCTGACTTTGAAGAAGAATGAGGTGCACCCAAAGAACTATTACAGACCAGGAGAGTTTCACATTGGGGGCATTGTATCGGCAAGAAAGGCTCATTTTCGATCACTACGTTTTAACAAATCTCCTTTGACTCGATTTGATCAGTAAGTCAAAGTTCCTGCACAGCATGAGAGCCACACCATTCCACCCTGATTTCTAACAACTTCCAGTCTCATCTCTTACAATGAAAGGTCTGATCTGCAAGTTTTTCTTTCTCTCTCTTCTTATTTCATCCTTGAGGATTCATTTCCACCCTGCGGCTGTTGAGCCTGATTTAAAATGTTTATTTATTTTTTATTTTTATTTTATTTATTTATTTAATGTTGTCAAGCATGTAAAAGATAACATATAAAAGTATGAACATGATGATGAATGCATGAAATGGATTCAAATAAATGGGGATCATAGGACAGGGATGGTAGGTCCTCTGGTGCACTTCTGCACGCCCCCTTAAGGACCTCACCCCATTTAATCACTACTTAAATAAATGAATCCCAGATCAGAATTGGCTTTCCATACATGTGTGTATCCCATTTGAGTGAATGCCAGGCATTCTGGCTGGACGACAACTTAAATTAAGTCTCCATTGTAGAAATATGGACAATGTAAACTTCTCCAAAAATTTAGTAATAAATAAGACTCCACATGATGTTAACAATCATAGTTGCTCATTTTGTTTGTGTGTATGTGTACTTTAATGATCTTATATTTCATACGGAAGAATAGGTCACTATCCAAATTAATATTATTTGAAATGTGACCTAAAAATTTGAAGAAACCAAAAATCCATCGATTGGGAAACAAATTAGAAAAGAATGATAGTAGAGGGATTTTGTATATGGTAAATTGAGGAAGATTATTATATGCACAATGATGGAAAAATAATGAAACTCCCACAGGGGAGGACTGGATTGTGGAAATGTCTGAATTTGCAGAAATGACAAATTATCTGTTGAAAAGAAGGTTGGGAATTGATGAAAAGCCTCAGACATCCATATAGAGCTGTCTGAAAGTTGAGTCATGATATAGACTTATTGATATTTAATGTTGGAAGTCAGTCATACATTTCTGAACTTGAGTTTCAGGGAAGAGCAACCAAGATGATTAGGAGATTGAAGGCTAACTGGGCATGTCTAGTCTATTGAAGAGAACATCCAGGGGAGACGTGATAGCAGTGTTCCAATATTTGAGGGGCTTTTACAGAGAGGAGGGGGGTCAAGCTATTTTCCAAGGCACCTGAAGGCCAGACAAGGAATAATGGATGGCAACTGAACAAGGAGAGAGTCAACCTGGAAATAAGGAGAAATTTTCTGACAGTGAGAACAATCAACCAATGGAACAACTTGCCCCAGAAGTTGTGGGAGCTTCATCACTGGAAGCTTTTTCAAGAAGAGACTAGACTGCCATGGGTCAAAATTGGTGTAGGGTGTGCTTGGGTGGATGGTTGGACTAGATGACCTACAAAATTCCTTCCAACTCTGTTAACCTGTATCTGTAACTTTCTATTGTTAATTTCTATTGTTAATTTCTTCTACTTTTTCTTCTTCCTCTCTTCCCTTCTTTCCTTTCTTTGACTAATTTTTTCATTTATGTCACATTCTTAATAAATATAAATCTTAAAAAAAGAATTAGACAAAGTTAATATTATTAGATTATTTCAGACATGATGCATTTGGTATCTGACAATAAAATTGAAATACTCTAGAGTTATAATCAAATAGATGAGACATTTTTGGAGCTTTGAAAAAAAAATTCCACCAGATACACAGTTAAATGCTCCAAACCTCTCAGTCTTGGGTGGATTAAAAATATTATTGTTCAAAGGGGTTAATTAAATGTTATTTCCAATGATTATGTTCCAATATATTCATATTTTCAGGAAAGCATTTCCAGAGCACTGGAAATTGCTATCTTTCCTTTTGGCCATCTGGGAGATCAACAAGAATCCCAATATTTCATTCAATGTCACTCTGGGTTACAACATCTATGACAATTATTTCAGTGCACAAATGACCTCGGAGGCTTTGCTGGACCTACTTTCGGAGGGGGAGGTCAATGTTCCCAATTACAGCTGTGGAAGGCAAAGGAATACAATGGCTGTTCTTGAAGAGGCTGATACTGACATCTCTATCCAAATGTCAACCATATTAGCCATCCACAAAATCCCTCAGGTGTGTCTTTGCCTGAGAAGATGAATTTTTAGTCATGCAACTTTCAGGCTCCTTTACGTCTTCTGTTATGAATGAAGAGCAAAGTTCTAGTATGGGAATTGTAAAAAGTAAGGATGAAGGTTCCATCGAATGGGAGACAAGAATCTGAGCAGACAAGAATCCCCTGCGTGGAATTCTTTTTTTTTTTTTATTAAAAGTTTTATAAAAGTACAAACATATAAAACCCCCCCTTCAACCCCCCCATCCCTCCCCCCTTCAACCCCCCTCCCCCCCCGGACTTCCCAGAGTGAAATACAGGGTATCTGTTCTTAAACAAAAATTTTAAACCAACCATTAGTCTATCAAATTTCTAGTTTACAAACACTATCAAAATCTTAACTCCATTAAAAAAAAAAAAGAAAAGAAAAAAAAAGAAGAATTACAACTCTAGTTCCTCTTCATTCATACGCAATTTGGTGTCTTCTTATATGATATTTGTTCTGCACATAGTCAATCCATTTCCTCCATTCCAGAATAAATTTTTCTTGCGTATGATCCTTCAAATATGCTGAGATTTTAGCCATCTCAGCTAAGTTCATTACTTTTACAATCCATTCTTCTACTGTAGGCAAAGAGTCTTTTTTCCAGTGTTGTGCAACCAACAGTCTAGCTGCTGTTATTAAATTTAAGATCAACTTAGTCTCCAAAAATGTACATTCATTTATAATACCCAACAAAAAGAATTTCGGTGTAAATTCCAACCTTTTTTTCAAAATATTTTGCATTACCCACCAAATCTTTATCCAAAATGCTTTAACCTTCTTACAGGTCCACCAAATATGAAAATAAGTTGCATCTTCACAATCACATCGCCAACATTTAGCTTGTACATTAGAGTACATACAAGACAACTTTTTTGGATCTAGGTGCCATCTATAAAACATTTTATAAAAATTTTCTCTAAGGTTTTGTGCTTGAGTAAATTTAACATTTCTAACCCAAATCTTTTCCCATGTTTCCATCATTATTGGTTCTTGAAAATTTCTAGCCCATTTAATCATACAATCTTTAACCAACTCTGTTTCAGAATCTATCTCTAATAATACATTATATAGTCTTTTAATGTGCATAATACCCTGATCCCTAATTTGCTTTACCAAATTTTCTTCGTTTTCCATAAGACCTGTTTTTTGATCCTCCCTCCATCTTGCTTGAAGCTGACCGTACTGAAACCAGGTATAAATTATCCCTTCCTTCTTCAAAACCTCTAAGGATTTAAGTTGTAGTTTACCCCTTTCTCTAAATAAAAGTTCTTTATATGTGATCACCTCCATCTTTTGTTCTATACTTATATTTTCTATTGCATGTCTGGGATTTGCCCAAATAGGTATTTTATAATCCAATTTATATTGATATTTCTTCCAGACTCTCAACAAGGCATTTCTAAGCATATGACTTTTAAAAACTTTATCCACTTTCTTTTCATACAATAAATAAGCATGCCATCCATAAAGTAAATCATATCCTTCTAAATTCAAAATTCTCTCCTCTGTTAAATTAAACCAATCACTAATCTGAACTAATACCGAAGCTTCATAATATAATCTTAAATTTGGCATTTTTAAACCACCTCTCTCCCGAGTATCTTGTATAATTTTTAATTTAACTCTGGGTTTTTTACCTGACCATATAAAAGTATTAAGACCTTTTTGCCATTCCTTCAATTGTTCATCCTTCTTCAACACCGGTATCATTTGAAACAAAAATAAAAACTTAGGTAATACATTCATTTTAATTGTTGCTATTCTACCTAGTAAAGATAATTGTAGCTTTTTCCAATCCTCCATTTCTTTCTGCACCTTTCGCCATAAAACTTCATAATTATTTTTAAATAACTTTGTATTTGATCCTTCAATAAACACACCCAAATATTTAACCTTTTTGACTATTTCAAATCCTGATATTTGTTGAAGCTCTTCTCTTTGATTAAAAGACATATTTTTGGTGACTATCTTGGTCTTATGTTGATTTATTTTAAATCCCGAAACTTTACCATTTTGTTCTATCAATTCCAACATGTATGAAGCTGTGTCTATGGGTTGCGTTAATGTAACAACTAAATCATCTGCAAAAGCCCTCAACCTATAATCTTGCTGTCGAATCACTATTCCTTTTAATTCTTTAGATTCACGTATCTTCTTCAACAGGATTTCCAAAGATAAAACAAACAGTAAGGGAGACAATGGGCAACCCTGCCGCGTTCCCTTTTCTATCTTAAAACTATCCGTTAAACTTCTATTAATAATTATTTGTGCACTTTGTTCCCTATATATTGCTCTAATTGAACTCATAAATTGCTCTCCAAATTGCATTTTATCTATTATTTTAAATAGAAATTGCCAATTCAATCTATCAAAAGCTTTCTCTGCATCCAAAAAGAAAAAAGCTGCAGGAATCTGATTATTTTTCTCCAGATATTCAACCAAATTTATTATTTGTCTCAAATTATATTTCATATATCTCCCCTTTATAAACCCTGATTGATCATTATGAATTATTCGTTGCATAATTGGCATTAATCTATTTGCCAATACTTTAGCAAAAATCTTATAATCAGTATTCAAAAGTGAAATAGGTCTAAAATTTTCAGGTTTAACACAATTTTGATCCTCTTTAGGAATCAGTGATATAAAAGCTGTTTTCCATGAGGGTGGGGTTTCTCCCCCAGATTGAATTTTATTAAAAAGTATCTTAAGCGGTTCCACCATTTCTATCTGCAAATTCTTATAATAAATAGCTGTCAACCCATCTGTTCCCGGTGTTTTACCTACTTTAAGCTGTTTAATTGCTAAGATAATCTCTTCACAGTTTATTGGTTGATTGAAGCCTTCTCTTTGATCCAAGGTTAATTCCTGGATATCAACCTCTTTAAGATATCTATCTATATCTTGATCTTGTATCAAATCTCCTGCATATAATTTTGCATAATATTCTAAAAAAGCTTTTTTAATCAGATTTTGTTGATAAACTTCCTTGCCTTTATATTCCATCTTACTAATAACACGTGATCTTTGTTTTTTCCTTAACATATAAGCTAACCATCTGCCTGGTTTATTAGCATTGCAAAATGTATTATGTTTAGCATATTGTAAATTAGTTGCAACTTGATCAGCCATTAGCATATTAAATTGCTGTCTTAATATACCTATTGCTTCTTTTACTCTTTTATCTTCTGGATTATCTATTAACAACTGTTCTTTCTTCTTTATTTCTTCCTCAATATCCTTCCGTTTCTTTACCTGTTTTTGTCTATATTTATTATTCATATATATCAACACTCCTCTCATATAAGCTTTACTTGCATCCCAAACCATTTCCATAGAAGTACCTTTATACATATTATTATCAAAAAACTCCTTCATATATTTTTTAAGTTCTTTAACATTTTCTTCATATCTAAATAAATTTTCATTTAATCTCCAAGACCTCCTTTCTTTTTTCTCCTGTTCTAATTCCAACCAAACTGGGCTATGATCAGCTAAAGTCCTTGGAAATATCTTGACTTTCTTCACCCTAGAAAGGAAATCAGATGTTAACAAAATAAAATCTATCCTAGAGAAGGATTGATGTCTATCAGAAAAAAAAGTAAAATCTTTTTCATCTGGATTCAATTCTCTCCAGACATCCCTTAACTCTAAATCATCCATAATTTCAAAAAAAGGTTTGGGTAGTTTAGCACGCAAGGCAGCTTTAGATATAGTCTTCTTATCCTTAGAAGTATCAATTACTCCATTCCAATCACCCATCAAAATAATTGATTTATAATCCCATTGTGTAATTTTGGTATGTAAAAATTTATAAAAATTTTCTTGTTGCTGATTCGGTGCATAAATTGCAATCAAAAGCATTGTTCCATTTTGAGTTCTCATTTCAATTGCTAAATACCTTCCTTGCTCATCCGCCTCTACCAAATTTGCTGTTATGTTCTTTTTTATATATACCACTATTCCATTTCTCTTTTCCAAAGATGAGGCCACAAAGTGAGTGCCTAATTTAGCATTAATTAGATATTTCTGATCTGATAGTTTAATATGTGTCTCTTGTAAGCATACAACATCGTTATTAAATTGTTTCAGATAATGATATATTTTCTTTCTCTTTTGTGGTGAGTTCAAACCATTGACGTTCCAAGACAAAAATTTAACTGACATCCTTACGGGACTGAAGCACTTGGAACATATTTTGAAGATCCTGTTTGACCTTGATCTTCGGTCTTGCTCCCCCCACCGCTTCTGATTTTGTATCCAGTTGTTGTTGTTGTTGTTGTTGTTGTTGTTGTTTAGTAGTTGATCTTGTCACACGTTGTGCTCTTGGTTGCTCCAGTTTTGCAAATTCCAATGGTCCTTCCAGTTGACTTAAAGGGAAAGGAAGTGATGTTAAATCCAATTGGTTCTGGTCATCTTGATCTTTAGGTTCTCCAACCACTGCCTCAGCATATGTTAAAGACTGTTGCTTTCCTTTTCCTGCTTTTTTATCATCTTTCAGGGGAGTTTCCATCTTCAACACACTGCGGTAAAATTCTCTTGCTTTCTCAACAGTGTTCATTCGGTACCTCTCTCCAGCATAATCCACTATTATGCCTACTGGTACATCCCATCTGTACACTATTTGTTGTCTTCTTAGTTCATCAACTAAGAAACCAAAATTCTTTCTATCTCTGAGCATTTTAGGAGGAATCTCTTTCAGCACCTTAATTTCCTGCCCAGACACTTGTACTTTGTTATTGTAGGAGGCTTGCAATACTTCATTTCTCATTCTTCTCTCATTAAAATAAATCACAACATCTCTTGGCAAGTTTCTATTTCTTGCAATCCATGAATTAACTCTGTAAACTTTGTCCAGGTGACCAATTATTTCATCCTTTTTCATTCCAGCCACTGAGGCAATCACTTCAGCAGCTTTCTCTCTTAGGTTTTCCCGTCCGTCTTCTTTCAACCCTCTTAGCCTCAGGGCGAACTCCATTGACCTATATTGCATCATAGTAATATCGCCTTCCATTCTGTCTGATTTGGTCTGGAATTCTCCAACCTTGTCCTCCAAATCTTGGGTAACCTCACTGATTTCTTCCACTCTTTCATCAAGCTGCACAAGGATTTTAGACAAACCAGAAACAGCCAACAAAATATCTTCTCTTATTTCATCATGTTTCTCTTGAACAGTCTTTTTAATTTCATTTCTAATTTCTTTTACATCTTTCAGATCCTCCTCAAATTTCCCCATTCTCTCTTCTATTTTAGCTGTTTGAGCAGTCGTGATTTGCGTTATAAACTCCTTAAGCTCACTCATAAAATCCTCTCTACTTGCAATCTCCCCCGGAAGTTGCGCTTTTTGAGTCACAGTAGAGACTGAGGGAGAAGCCCCTCCTGCCTTGGCTGACACTGGCTTAGTTTGTTTAGAAGCCATTTTCGTTTCAAAAAAACTTTTTTCCTCTTCACCCCGATTTGCAATTACTTAGCCTTAAATGCCTCTAAATTCAGTCCAATTTAATTTAAATTGCTATTTTCAATGTCTTCTCCAAATTGCCCTCTTTTGGCAGCTTGATTTCTCTTTAAGAATAGAAAAAAAGTACTTTCCAATACTCACTCCTCTTCTCAGCAGGGTCTCAGCACAGTTAATTGGATACTTCCTCTTTCAATTAGGCTCATTCAAACCAAGGTACACAGGAGTTAAGCTCTGTAACTTTGTTGCAAGCTCTCCTGCTCCACTCCGTCTGCTGCCGAGATCACTTAAACTTTCAATTTGCTTGCAGAGCCGGTCGCGTCCCTCTAATGCTGCTTATGCAGCAGCGCTTTGAGTCCGGAGTCTTTCCCCTAGGGAACCCACCTTTCCAGCCCCTGTACTTAATTCCAGGGGCTTTTTTGGTGGTTCTACCTGCCGGGAATCTCTCTGCCTTTCCCCTTTTCCCAGAGAAAGGGCTGCAAAACCGCCAGACAGCTGTTTTTCGCTGTCAAAGGCAGTTTAACGGAGATCAAAGCCGGCAACCTAACAAAAGGCTGTCAGCGAGGGGCGCGGCGGAAGCGGAAGTCCCCCTGCGTGGAATTCTTAATGCTGATTGTGCATGTCTACCGGCCATTGGCAAGAACAAAATGCTACACTGAAGTGAGAAGAGAAATAAAATGACCAGAGACTCCCTACAAAAGTGGACAATTCCTCCATTAGGGCTAAATTTTTGGTTTTATAGGTTTATAAAGTTTCCTTTCTTTCCTTTTCAGATCAGTCACAGTTTTGTTTCCCAGATTCCGAGTGATAAAACTCAGCTTCCTTTCTTCTACCCAATGCTCCCACCTGAAGAACTTCTGTACCCAGGGATGGTGAAGCTGGTCCTCCATTTCAGGTGGAACTTGGTGGGTCTCCTTGCTCCAGACACTGAGAATGGACAAAGGTTCACGAGGACATTGACTTCCATGCTGATAAAGAATGGCATTTGTCCAATTCTATCACAAACCTTTTCCCCGTCTCCTATGAAAGACTTCATAGACTGGAATTTATACCGCAATTGGAGAAAGGCAAATGTCTTTATGTATGGTGCTGACATGAATACATTCAATATAGGGGTTACTATTATGCATGATATATTTGGAACACTTACTGAACCTCTTAAAGGAAAAGTCTTGATCACCACCGTACGCTGGGACTACACAATTTATTTGAAAAATAACTACTTTCCCACTCAATATATTCATAGTATTTTTTTCTTTCTCATGAAGAGAAATCAAATGGCAAAGTATGGTGGTTACCTGCCATTTAATTCTTTCATGTTTCAAATTTTAAAATACTCCTTCCTGTGTTCTTATACCAAAGATGCCTTTTCGGTGAAAGTCTGGAGAAGGTGCAGGGAGAGAGAAGGACTGGAGACTCTGAGAAAAGAGGAGATGGATCCGATCCTTGTTCTTGATAACTATTTTAATTACAACACAATCTGGGCTGTGGCACGGGCCATAAATGCTGCGTGTTTATCCAGACCCAGGAGGACATTTAAAGGTGTTAACAACATGAAAGCTCCAAGGCTGAAGGCATGGCAGGTATTTCTTTTCTATTGCACAGCTGCCCATTTTATGTGTGTATTTTAATTAGTTGGCCTCCCATCTTATCACAGGAGAACTCATTGCAGTTGAGAATCAATTTTACCATTATAAGCTGGGTTACTATTCTGATATATATAAAAATTAAATTAATCCCAAATTTCTATTTCTCTTCCTTTTGCACTTGTTTCATCCTGCTCATTTATTTCATTTTTTTTAATTGAAAAATTTTAACAAAATTTTTTACATACATATCCATCCCTCCTTCCTCCCCAACCCTTCCCCACCCTTTCTCCCACCTCCCTTACCACTTACTTTCCCCCCACCCTACTTCCCAGAACAAGATACAGGGTATATTATTCAACAATCATAATCCAACTTAATCTAATTAACTGTAACATTTTACAACTCTCTAGTACTTTAATTCCCCATTAATGATACTAACTTTAATTACTTAATTATATTCGTATTATTCGTAACATATCTGCAATTTTTTAATCCGATATTTCTTTTGAGTATAGTCTATCCATCACATATTTTTCATTTGAATAATTCTTCAGATATGCTGAAATTTTCGCATCTCAACTAAATCTGTTACTTTTAATGTCCATTCTTGAATAGTAGGTAAGTCTTGTTTCTTCCAGTATTGCACCACCAATAATTTTGCTGCGGTTATTAAATTCAAAATCAAATTGGTCTCTATAACCATACAGTCCGTAACTATACCCAGTTCGTTTATTTTTATACTCCTTTTTAATAGCTACTTGGTAAATATATATATGTTGCCTCCAGCCTCTTTCTTCTTGGACTTTTTTCTTCATAAGCAGGAGCACTGCTGTACCATCTAGAATAGAATAGAATAGAATAGAATAGAATAGAATAGAATAGAATAGAATAGAATAGAATAGAATGGAATGGAATGGAATGGGATGGGATGGGATGGGATGGGATGGGATGGGATGGGATAGGATAGGATAGGATAGGATAGGATAGGATAGGATAGGATAGGATAGGATAGGATAGGATAGGATAGGATAGGATAGGATCCTGTCCTATGCTATCCCATTCTCTGCAGCGTTATTTTCAAGTTGGGAAGGGGAGTAGAACATCTAACTAATTAGCATCAGAGTGTGTTATAATAATATAGGAAATACTAATGCTCTGATGGTCATTTTGAAAAATCATTTCTTAGTGAGCACCCAGAAGCCAAGACAAACATATGTGGCAAATTTCAAGTTTGTAGGCTATGCAGAACTGTTCCGGAGATTTTCTGATTATGGTGTGATTGGTTTTTCCTTTTATATATATATAGATTCCACAGGACAGATCCTTCAGTGCAGTCCAAGACTCTATGGAGTTTTGCCCTAGAGCTTTCTCTGTCCTGTGTAACATTGTTCATTTTCTCTTCCATTTCAGCTTCATTCTTTCCTTCAATCTTCTCAGTTTCGTAATAATTCCATCAATGGGGTATATTTGGATGAGAGTGGAGAGCCGGTAGCAGACCTGGACATTGTAAACACAGTGATTTTCTCGAATATGTCTGTTAGCAAAGTGACAGTTGGGAGTCTAGAAAGACAGGGATCCTTGGATTTCAACGTCATCATCTACAAGAATGCTATTGCAAAGATGGAACTGCTGAACCAGGTGGGGAAAAGATTTTATTGTATCCTTCTGGTAGTCTTACCAAGAGGATTGCCGAGTTGGGGCAGGAAAAGTCATCCAAGTTATCCTAGAGAGGAAAGAGATTCTATGGTTTGATGTTCAGGTATCTCTGAGAAGAAATATCCTTAACTATACCAGATACATGTTTATCAGTCTTCTGCAAGGGAGCTAGATTTAAGTCATGGGACAATTGACTTTGCCAAAGCAGAAAATTCATTCAATTTTGTCAGAGTGTTTGAAGCATGACTGCTATTTTGAGACAACCCAGTATCAAAATTCCATACATAGAGGTTTGTAAGACGGTTTATATAGTCCTACAACAGTGGTTGTAAGTGGTTTATATTCAAGATTTACATACAGATGGTAAGCAGATACCAGAAAAGCATTCAGTCTTCTTCAACTGTACATTGAGAACTACAATGAAAATACATGAGGAGAGAGAGAGAGAGATGCCCTCTCATGGCCTCCTTTATATAGACAGCAGCAATAAACCTGCTGATACATCCTCATTGCATCATTCTGGTCCACAGCCTTACATCAGATGCTCAGTTTTAAATTGTCATTACCCTGACAAATTTCCCCATGATTATTTACATTAGGAATTTATTTATTAATTTATTTATTTAGAATGAGAAAACTTAGAAGTAAGCAAAACCAAAGGAGCAAAATCAGTTTGATGAGCTCAAAGTTTTGGGGAGGCTTCAAATTTACCAAGGCTAAACCTTGAACTGGAGATCCCCAAACTCTGATATTTAGCTTCTTTTTGGAAATAAAATAATTCATTTTCTGGATGTTATTTCTTTCCCTCTCTTTGCCCAGCCCCTTCCCCCTTCCAGATGTGTGGAAAGCTGCCCTCCTGGGTTCATGAAGGTGGCTCAGGAAGGGAAGCCCATCTGCTGCTACAATTGTCGTCCTTGCGCAGAAGGATCCATCTCAACCCGGCAAGGTGGGTGATAGCAAGAGAAAGGGGCAGACTTTGGAGATGACCACAGATCTTGGGATTTTCTATGAACATACATTTTGAAAGGCTTGACCAGAGTGTGTCCCATCTCTTTGAGTCTGGATCCTCTCTTCCTCACTCCTTCTATTCTCTCTCAACAAGTACATTGATGAAATCATGACATTAAAAAAATGGTATTAAGCTGTTCTAGACATCTACATACAATCATCCACACCAACAATTTTACCCAAAGAATGCTTTTTGATTAAAGGGAGATCCTATTTTTACTCTTTTTCAGATGCAGACAAATGTAATAAATGTCCAGAAGATCAACATCCAAACACCAATCGCGTTCGCTGTATTCCTAAAATGAAAAGCTACCTTTCTTATAAGGAGAATCTGGGGATCATTCTGACTGCCATTGCCTTGTTCCTCTCTTTAATCACAGGCTTTGGTTTGGGGATCTTCATTAAATTCATGGAAACTCCCATTGTCAAAGCCAACAACCGGGACCTCTCCTACATTCTCCTGGTCTCCCTCCTGCTTTCCATCTTGACCTCCTTCCTATTCATTGGCCAGCCAGGGAAAATAACCTGCCTCGTCCGACAAACAGCCTTCAGCATTATATTCTCACTTGCCATTTCTTCAATCTTGGCCAAAACCATCACAGTGGTGTTAGCCTTCTTGGCCACAAAACCAGGGAATAAAGTGCAGAAATGGTTGGGGAAGAGCTTGGCCAACTCCATTGTCCTTTCTTGTTCTGGCTTCCAAGTTGTCATCTGCAGCATCTGGTTGGGAACCTTTCCACCGTTCCCTGACTCTGACATGCACTCCCAAGCTACAGAGATCATCCTCCAATGTAATGAAGGTTCTGTCACCATGTTTTATATTGCCCTTGGGTACATGGGCTTCCTGTCTGCTGTCTGCTTCATGGTGGCTTTTCTGGCTAGGAATCTCCCTGGAGCCTTCAACGAAGCCAGGCTGATCTCCTTCAGCATGCTGGTCTTCTGCAGTGTCTGGGTGTCTTTTGTGCCGGCCTACCTGAGCACCAAGGGGAAGTACATGGTGGCTGTTCAGGTCTTCTCCATCTTGGCCTCCAGTGCTGGCTTGCTGGGCTGCATGTTCAGCCCCAAGTGCTACATTATCATTTTTAGGCCAGATCTGAATACCAAAGAACATCTGATGTCAAAATAAAGTAGAAAAATAACTTTTACAAATTGATTGTTTTTAGAAATGTCATCAATCCATCCATCCATCCATCCATCCATCCATTTCTTTGTTTGTTTGTTTGTCTGTCTGTCTGTCTGTCTGTCTGACTGTTTGTTTGTTTGTTTTATTTATATGCCGTCCTTCTCCGAAGACTCACGGCGGCTTACAATGCATTAAGGAATAGCCTTCAAGAGCCTCCAACCCTATCCAGCCTGGACAGCCTAAGGTGTGGTCTCTTCTAAATGAGGAGTGCTCCCTCACATATGGTGGGGCTGCTGAGCATTTCTGACCTCACAGTCAGCATTGCCAGTACAGAGGAAAGTTTTTCTTTCCTTGCTTCCTTCTTTTTGTCTCCTCTTTGACTCTCTGAAGAGTAATGTTGGAAGAAATGTCCATCTGAGTTCATTTCCAAGTGGAGAAAAAGACACTGGAAACATGGAAGTTGCTTGGAAAGAAGGTTTATTGATGAACAGGATCACATGGCTTGAGATCCTGGACAAAAAGAGATGCTGAGAGTGCCTGGATTTTATGCTCTCTGTTGGGCTTTGAATTTGAGCTTGTGTTCTGATTGGTTGTCATACTCCCATGGGGCCATGCAAGGGTAACTTCATAGGTTGTCTTTTGAGTCCCCGGCTTGGTTGACTCCTGCTGGGTGATGATGTAATGAAAGGGCTTTGGGCAATTCCTATTATGGCTCTGCCTGAAGGAGGTAAATCTTTGTTATGTAGAAAAGACTAGCCCAGGTCTTAATGGCCCATTGACAAGGGGGGTGGGGTGGGGCTGAGTTTCTGCCTCTCTTTTAGGGGAAATATTCTGCCCTTTTAATATGTCCTAAAATATCTCATTTTCCTAGAAGAGGGGTGGGTGCTATCTTCTTACAGTAACTTAAACTTTTGCCATCGAATTTCTGGACATGCAGTAAATTTAGCAAATTAAGTTGTTAAAAGTGATAGAAATTTGAGGGCAGTGGTTTAGCATCTAATTTGGAGGGGAGAAGTGAAAAATGAACAAGTCTGTCTTTCCCAGCTTTTTGTTGTTGTTTTTGTTTTTGTTGTTGTTGCTGTTGTTGTTTTGTTTATTAAAGAAATGTGGGTTTTAGGGGGAGGGAGGGGTCAAAGCAAGGAAGTGCATTTAGGAAACTTGTCCTAAAGCTGCCACCTTAGCATACAGAGTCTGGTGTCCCAAGCTTAGCAAGAGCCAGGAGAGGTTTACAATCATCTAACCACCTGATGATCTGGGTAGAAAACTTCAAAAGCAGCCACCACTTCTACAAAGACTTGTCAGAGTATTGAAAGGGGTGACCACTGTGGCTTTGCCCAAAAATTAAGAAATATTGGCAAAAAATAAGAATTTGGTTAATAGAAATAACATTAGAAAAAAATAGAACTCAAGCCAGAAATTTTCCTACTAGGGATGATTGAAGAAAACCATAGGAAAGAAATAAAGTACTTAATATTACACATAGTCACGGCAGACAGATTGGCACTCACCCAATATTGGAAAACTGATCAACTGCCAATAGACTAATTGATAATCCAAAAGTTCTATAATTGTGTGGAAATGGACAAATTAACATTTGAAATGAAGGATAAGGTAAACTCAGAAGGTTTTATATACTGGAATAGGTGGTATAATTGGATAACTCATAGAAATGAGAGTAAATGTAAAATTCTGTACAATAATAATATTTAACAAATATGCACCATTAATAAGATAATGGGCATGGAACCAAAGTCACTTTTTCTTTTTATGTATTGTCGTTTGTATTAATATATGTATCTTGTATATACATGGTATAACATTTTACTTTTTATATATTTAATAAAGTTTTGTTTTTAAAATCAAAAGGGGGGGGGAGAAAGAAAGGGGTAACCACTCCCAGGAGATATGAGAATCAGGCCCAAGCACTGCAGGGTCCCATTGGGGCAGGATCGAAGGAGGAGAAGCTTCCAGGCAGAGGGAAGTGGCTGTGGTTCCTGGCGTCCCAGTATAGCCAGCTGTCTCCAATGCTGACTACTGGGGGTGTGACCTTGGCCCCCACAGAGAGGGCCCACAGCTTGGGTGACCTCCTGGATGCACGGCTGTCATTAGAGGAGCATGTGACTGCGGTGGCCAGGAGGGCTTTTTATCAGGTTCGCCTGATTAACCAGTTGCGCCCCTTTCTGGACCGGGACTCCTTGCGGACGGTCACTCATGCCCTCGTCACTTCCCATCTGGACTACTGTAATGCTCTCTACATGGGGCTCCCCTTAAAGAGCACTCGGAGGCTCCAGCTGGTCCAGAATGCAGCCGCACAGGCAATTATGGGAGCGACTCAGCACTCCCATGTAACACCCTTACTGCGCGAGCTGCACTGGCTCCTGGTGATCTTCCGGGTGCGATTCAAGGTGGTGGTGACCACCTTTAAAGCGCTCCATGGCTTAGGACCTGGGTATTTATGAGACCACCTTCTGCTACCAATAGACTCCCACCAGCCAATACACTCCCACATAGAGGGACTCCTCAGGGTGCCATTGGTCAAACAGTGTCGACTGGTGGCACCAAAGGGGAGAGCCTTCTCTGTGGGGGCACCAGCCCTCTGGAACAAATTGCCCCCAGAGATACGGATGATCCCTGACCTATGAACCTTTTGCTGCACCCTCAAGACGCTATTGTTCCAACAAGCCAGGCTGGCCTAGATATCATTTTTAATTGGATTTTATTCTAGAGAATGAAACCGAAATCCTGACAGACTATTTTTTAAGGATTAAGGCCAATTGTTTAATAGGTTTTTAAAAAGCTTTTAAATTTTGAATTGGATTATTTTACTATTGGCTCTGCACCGCCCCGAGTCCTTTGGGAGAAGGGTGGTATAGTAATTAAATTAAATAAATAAATATATGTAAGTAAAAGTCACACCCAAATTTTCAGCCTCTTTTTTTGGGGGGGAGGTGCATCTTATACTCCAAAAAATACGGATTAGATGGACTGGTTTCTTGCAGAAAATAGCCAAAGTAGAATTCTTGGTGGAAGAAGTAGAAAGTCCCTTTATCTGGATTGGCTGATATCTAATGAGGCATGCCATTTGGCCCTTTTGCAGCTCGGAATTGAGGAAGCTCCTCCATGAAGGTTTCTGCCCAACCTCATCAAGAAGAGATTAACTCTGCAATTTTAGAGGATGACTCCCTTGGCCTCTGTCCCTCGGATGGTCCTGGACCACCTGTCCATCTCTGACAGAGTAGTTCCTCTGAGTGGCAGTTTAGATAAGCCCTCCTTTCCGCCCTTCTAAGGTTCCTGTGAAAATTTCTTACAATACACCAAAGCTATGTAACTCTGTGTAATATGACTTCTTTTATCAATGTCTTTCACCTCTTGGGCATTCTTTAGATGTGGAAGTTTAACTCCCCAAATTCTTAGCAAGGTAGTTTATAGGGGTCAATGAGAATTTGCTGAGGCCAACTCGCCACAGTCAACTTGCTGTAGGACAAGAGTTACACTAATATCAAAGAAATGGTGGAATAGAATCATTACAAAAAAGAATACAGAAGAAGGGACAGAATGAAATGTGAATGGCAACAATTAAAATAATTTTATTTATTTTAAATAATTAAATCGAATTGATAAATTGTCCCACAGTGAGTTGGCTCATTTTCAGAGTTTTACCCTATTTGTGATTCGCTTCCCATTGGGCACCTGACTGTTGACTCTGTAGGAAGTTAGCACCCACCCCTTTCCTAGAAGAATGAAATATTTTGGAAAATATTAAAAAGGCAGAATATTATGTTTTCTTGGATGAGAAATGGAGAAGTATGTTTTAAAGACAAAGCAGCTCCCAATGTCCTGCCCCTCACCCTTGGTTAATAGGCCAGAGGTAGAAATTCAATCTTTGACAAGAGGGCCCATTTGCAGAACAATAGCAACGGAAACTAACACAATGGGACCCATCTAGGACAGAAACTCACCACATGGTACCTGGGAAGATTACACCAGCCAGCAAGGCTAGCTAAGACCCCCACCCCCTGGGAGTCTGACAACCAATCAGGATACTCTTTCAGACCCCAGGAACTTCAACGCCAGAGAGGGCGTAAAACCTGGGGACTCCCTATAGCTCACGCTCTTTTCTTTTCAGGAACTCAAACCATGTGATCCTGTCCACCATTAAACCATTTTTCCAAGCAATCTCCATGTTTCCAGTGTCTGTTTCCCCACTTGGAGCTGAATCCAGAAGGATATTTCTTCCTACAACTCACTCAGAGTTTAAAAAGGTGATCCTTACAGCCATTATCCAAATCATAGTGATTTAGTTGTTGTTTTGATGCTAAATCTCTAAAGACATTTTGGGTAGCTTTCAGGCATCACACAAACAGCAATAAGATACTTTCACCTTGACATCACATCAAAACCATGTTGGCAAATGTCTTTGCACTTGAAAATATTGGGTGCCAAAATGGAGAAAGAAACAAACTGAACTGGTGTTTTATATATATATATATAGGCAACGGTTGTGTTTGCTCCCCTCTCCTTCAGACATGTAGCCTTGGCTGGACTCTGTCTGGATTAGGAATCTTCTGAAGCTTCTGTCTTGGAAGAGGGGTTTGGTTTCTTTAAAGCAGACCCCTGTCTGGAGACTCTATCAGGAACAAAAGTCATGTTGGTACTTCTGCTGCTTCTGCTACCCCAGGCAGTCTTGGGGAGTCTCAAAGCCAAATGCCTTCTGACTTTTAAGCAGGATGAGATACACCCACAGAACTATTACAGACCAGGAGAGTTTCACATTGGAGGCATCGTCTCTGCAACAAGGGATAATTTTCAATCACTACGTTTTAACAAATCTCCTTTGACTCGATTTACTCAGTAAGTCAAAGTTCCTGCACAGCATGACAACCACACCATTCCACCTTGTTGAGCCTGATTTAAAATATTTCTTTATTTTTTTTATTTTATTTTTTATTTCTGTCAAGCATGTATAAGATAACAGATAAAAGTATAAACATGATTATGAATGCATGAAATGGATACAAATAAATGGGGATAGTAGGACAGGGATAGTAGGCATGCTGGTGCCCTTCTACATGCCCCCTTATGGACCTCTTAGGAATGGGGTGAGATCAACAGTAGACAGTCTAAGGTTAAAGTTTTGGGGGGTTGGGGAAGAAACCACAGAGTCAGGTAGTGCGTTCCAGGCATTGACCACTGTTCACCAACAGTGATATTTTCTGCAATTGAGTTTGGACAGGTTTACCTTAAATTTGGATTTATTGTGTGTTTGTGTATTGTTGCGGTTGAAGCTGAAGTAGTCATTGACAGGTAGGACATTGTAGCAGATAATTTTATGCATTACACTTAGGTCAGACCGAAGGCAGCGTAGTTCTAAATTGTCTAAGCCCAAATTTTCAATCCTGGTGGCATAAGGTATTCTATTGCGGGTAGAGGAGTGAAGGACTATTCTGATGAAATATCTCAGGACTCTTTCTTATTACCTCTTTATCCTCTTCTATTCTGTTCTCTAAGACTTCTACTTTAATGTTCTATACATAACCTTCATTTTCTAAGTATTTTTCCCCCATCAGGAGGTGGTTGTATGCGCAAATGTGCTTTTATACTATATATATTCTGATTATGTTTCTTCCATAACAGCCCTACACCATTGATACCATTTATTCCAAACTTTATAAAATTCAGTGTCTTTTTTTTAATTCTTTCATCAATCTGTCCATTTCCGCACATTGTGTAATTTTATCAATTATTTCTTCTTCTGTTGGGATTTTTTCCAATGTCCAATTTTTAGCATATATTATCCTTGCCGCCATTAGAATATGTAATAACAGATATTCTATTTTTTTTGGATAAAATTTTGTAAAAATTCCTAACAGAAAAGTTTCAGGTTTCTTATCTATTTGTAATTTGGTGATTTGTTCTAACCATTTCTTGATGGTTGACCAAAATTTCTTTGCCACCGGGCAAGTCCACCATAAGTGATAGAAAATCTCTGGACTCTTTCAATTGTATTGATGTCTGATAATGCAGTGTGGGTTCCAGGTAGATGAGCTGTATTTGAGATAGGAAATTCTCAAATAAATCTATAAGATCTTCTATTTTTTTTATTTTGAAGAACAAGCATCCTCTTTTCTTGACATCCTAGGAGCAGAGCAGGACTGTGGATGGAGGAGACAGAGTGGTTCTTCTCTTCTAGACCCCCTTATCCAACAAAGCGGTCAGCGTGGCTACAAAAATGAGGGAATGTTGCACTGTCCCCTGCAGTAAAAATGAGTTAACCACCACAAGTTTTGTTCCATCTCCAAAGTCACTAATTAAATAAATGATTTCCAAATCAGAATTGGCTTTCCATACATGTGTGTATCCCATTTGAGTGAATGCCAGGCATTCTGGCTGGATGATCACTTAAATTAGTCCCCATTGTAGAAATATGGACAATGTAAACTTCTCCAGAAATTTAATAATAAATAAGACTTCACATGATGTTAACAACCATGGTTGCCCATTTTGTTTGTGTGTATGTGTACTTTAATGATCTTATGTTTCCTATGGAAGAATAGGTCACTATCCAAATATTAAGTATTTGGAATGTGCCTTAAACATTTGAAGAAACCAGAATTTCATTGATTGGCAGCTCTGCACACAAATTAGAAAAAAGGTGATAGAAGAGGGATTTTCTATATGTTAAGTTATGCAGAATGATGGAAGAATAATGAAACTCCCACAGTGGAGGACTGGATTGTGGAAATGTCAGAATTTGCAGAAATAACAAAAGAAATTTAGGGAAATTTTATGGCAGTGAGAACAATCAACCAATGGAACAGAAGATTCCTTCAGAAGCTGTGAGAGCTTCATCACTGGAAGCTTTCAAGAAGAGACTGGACTGCTATATGTCAAAAATGGTGTAGGGTATGCTTAGATGGATGGTTGGACTTGATGACCTACAAAATTCCTTCCAACTCTGTTAATCTGTATCTGATACTTTCTGTTTTTAATTTCTTCTACCTTTTCTTCTTTCTCTCTTCCCTTCTTTCCTTTCTTTGACTATTTTTTTATTTTATGTAACATTCTTAATAAATATAAATCTTTAAAAAAAAGAATTAGACAAAGCTAATATTATTAGATTATTTCAGACATGATGCATTTGGTATCTGACAATAAAATTGAAATACAATCAAATAGATGAGATATTTTTGGAGCTATGAAAAAAAAATCCATCAGATACACAACTAAATGCTCCAAACCTCTCAGTCTTGGGTGGATTAAAATATTATTGTTCAAAGGGGTTAATTAAATGTTCTTTTTCATTTTTAATTTGATTTATATATAATGTATATTTATATTTATAATCTTTCCACTGATTATGTTCCAATATATTCATATTTTCAGGAAAGAATTTCCAGAGTACTGGAAATTGCTCTCCTTCCTTTTTGCCATCTGGGAGATCAACAAGAACCCCAATATTTCATTCAATGTTACTCTGGGTTACAACATCTATGAAAATTATTTCAATGCACAAATGACCTCGGAGGCTTTGCTGGACCTGCTTTCGGAGGGGGAGGTCAATGTTCCCAACTACAGCTGTGGAAGGCAAAGAAACACAGTGGCTGTTCTTGAAGAGGCTGATACTGACATCTCCATCCAGATGTCAACCATATTAGGCACCCACAAAATCCCTCAGGTGTGTCTTTGCCTAAGAAGATGAATTTTTAGTCATGAAACTTTCAGGCTCCTTTACATCTTCTGTATGAATGAAGAGCAAAGTTCTAGTATAGGAATTGTATAAAGTAAGGATGAAGGTTCCATCGAATGGGAGCGAAGAATCTGAGCAGACAAGAATTCCCTGCGTGGAAATCTTAATGCAGATTGTGCATGTCTATCGGCCATTGGCAAGAACAAAATGCTACACTGAAGTGAGGAGAAATAAAATGGCCAGAGACTCCCTACACAAGTGGACAATTCCTCCATTAGGGCTAAATTTTTGGTTTTATGGGCTTATAGATTTTCCTTTCTTTCCCTTTCAGATCAGTCACAGTTTTATTTCCCAGATTCCGAGTGATAAAACTCAGCTTCCTTTCTTCTATCCAATGCTCCCACCTGAGGAACTTCTGTACCCAGGGATGGTGAAGCTGGTCCTCCATTTCAGGTGGAACTTGGTGGGTCTCCTTGCTCCAGACACTGAGAATGGACAAAGGTTCACGAGGACATTGACTTCCATGCTGATAAAGAATGGCATTTGTCCAATTCTATCACAAACCTTTTCCCCATCTCCTATGAAAGATTTCAAAGACTGGAATTTATACCTCAAGTGGAGAAAGGCAAATGTCTTCATGTATGGTGCTGACATGAATACATTCCATATAGGGGTTTTCATTATGTACGATATATTTCGAACACTTACTGAACCTCTTAGAGGAAAAGTCCTGATCACCACCGTACGCTGGGACTTCACAATTTATTTGAAAGAGAACTATCTTCCCACTCAATATATTCATAGTATTTTTTTCTTTCTTATGAAGAGAAATCAAATGGCAAAGTATGGTGGTTACCTGCAATTTGATTCTTTCATGTTTCATCTTGTAAAGAACTCCTGGCTGTGTTCTTATACCAAAGATGCCTGGAGAAGGTGCAGGGAGAGAGAAAAACTGGGAACTCTGAGAAAAGAGGAGATGGATCCGATCCTGGTTCTTGATAACTATTTCATTTACAACACAATCTGGGCTGTGGCACGGGCCATAAATGCTGCGTGTTTATCCAGACCCAGGAGGACATTTAAAGGGGTTAACAACATGAAAGCTCCAAGGCTGAAGGCATGGCAGGTATTTTTTTTCTATTGCACAGCTGCCCATTTTATGTTTATTGGTGTGTATTTTAATTAGTTGGCCTCCCATCTTATCACAGGAGAACTCATTGCAGTTGAGAATCAATTTTACCATTATAAGGTGGGTTGGGAAAACCAGTAGTTCTGGGCACTAGCTGGGCCTATCCACCCGCCCCGATGCTATTCTGTCCAATATATCTCACTCTCTCCAGAAGGTGAATGCACATTTTCAGTTCTGCACTAGGCAAACCAGTTGTTAAATTATGTAAAGCTCACCTCTGGTCTCATCCCTTGACTAAGAATCCCTTTGATTCCTCTCCCCCTACTCAAAACTCTCAGTAGCATCAGAATCATCAAACAGTCTCATCAGGATATTTTTTTTTTAATTTGATTTATATGCCATCCTTCTCCTAAGCAATAGCCTTCATACTTTTGTATATTTATATTTATAAAAGTCAGCTTATTGCCCCCAACAAACTGGGTCCTCAATTTACCCACCTTATAAAGGATGGAAGGCTGAGTCAACCTTCAGCCTGCTTGGGATTGAACTCGCAAGTAATTGCAGCAGCTGGATCTTAAATGCTGCCTTTGTAGGAGGCATTACTCCCCTACGCTACTCAGGCTCCTCTGGAGAAACAACTTTGGGCCAAGAAACTAAGCATACTGAGGCCAGGTCAGAAAATAAAGGGTTGCACTGGGAAAAGTCTAGGATCATCAAGAGTGATCAATGTTCATAAAATATTCCATATATGTTCCATAAAATTGCAAGGAGGTGGTAAAAAAAAGAAACATATTTCAGAATGAAGATCTGTGGTCTGTTCTCCATTCCAAGTGATCCATCTGTCAGATTCGGGTTAATGTCAGGGTTCCAAGTCACACCCTCAATGAAAGAAAACTCCGAAGCCTGAGTTTCCTCAAAATTACTTTTAATTAGAGATATCCTATTGGCACATCTGGGAAACCCGAATCTGAAAGATTTCAAGGTTTCCCACCCAAAGGAAAGTTCAAGTCCATGCCCAGCACCCACATGTCCATCAAAACACCATCCCACTTGGAGATGCCTTCCAGTTCCAACCTCCCAGTTGCAGGGTGAGATGGCCTTGACTTTCTTAGAAAGGAATGTTATTATCACTAAGTATCGCCCATGCTCCATACAATCCCCCCTTCCAGTTCCCCTCACTAGGAAATGTGGCAGGCCTGAAGGCAAACTGACAGAAATGCCTTCCACGCCTGACACCATCTTCATCTCAATGCAGAGTTTCACAAACACAATGTACTTGTAGGGCAAACCCCTCCCCCCATAGTTATCCTCAAGGTGAGCAGAGATTTTTCTTCTCTTAGTGATCGGCCCATTTACCTGCAAATCAGTTGTTTACAGCATTGTTTTTGTGTGGGGAATTTCTTTTCACTTTGGCTTCATTGGCAGAATTCCTTCAGTGGGCTTGAGCACAGCATCCATTTCCTTTAGGGTTTTAAAGGAACCCTAAAGGACCTCATTAGTGGGAACTACCGGATTGCATCAAACTAAGCTCACTCTGGATTTTTCTTTTGCAATACTTCCCATTGGTTTCCTAACCCCTGCAGTGACAATTATGAATGGGAAGAGATCAAGGGCACCACCCTTGTTTTCAAAGTCACTCTTGGTACTTGTAATGGAATCTTTATGGAATACTAGCTGGATACCAATGCTTCACTATGAAACTATGTGATGGGGCTTGATAAATTCACAGTTAAGCTTGAAAATCAATTAGTAGTTACAATTGGCCTCTCCTCTCCCTCTCTCTCCCTCAGCCTTGCCCCACAGAAGCTTATACTATTCCATTCTCTCCCTCAACCTTGCCTCACAGAAATGTCTCCTATCCTATTCCCTTCTCTCCCTCAGGCTTTCTAGCCCTTTCTCTCCCTCAGGCTTGCCTCCCAGAATCCTTTTCCTATCTTATCCCTTTCTCTCCAGAGTTATTTTCAAATTGTGAAGGGGAGTAGAACATCTAACTAATTAGCATCAGTGTGTGTTATAATAATATAGGAAATACTAATGCTTTGATGGTCGTTTTGAAAAATCCTTTCTTAGTGAGCACCCAGAAGCCAAGACAAACATATGTGGCAATAGAGCTTTCTCTGTCATGTGTAACACTGTTCATTTTCTCTTCCATTCCAGCTTCATTCTTTCCTTCAAACTTCTCAGTTTTATAATAATTCCATCGATGGGGTATATTTGGATGAGAGTGGAGAGCTGGTAGCAGACCTGGACATTGTAAACACAGTGATCTTCTCCGATGGGTCTTTTAGCAAAGTGACATTGGGAAGTCTAGAAAGACAAGGATCCTTGGATTTCAATGTCATCATCTACAAGAATGCTACTGCAAAGCTGGAACTGGTAAACAAGTTGGGGAAAAGATTTTATTGTATCCTTTTGATAGTCTTACCAAGAGGATTGCAGAGTTGGGGAAGGAAAAGTCATCTAAGTTATCCCAGAGACGAAAGAGATTCTATGGTTAGATGTTCAGGTATCTCTGAGAAAAAATATCCTTAACTATACCAGTTAAATGTTTATAAGTCTTCTGCAAGGGAGCTAGGTTTAAGTTATGGAACAATTGACTTTCTCAAAGCAGAAAATTGATACAATTTTGTCAGAGTGCTTGCAGCAAAACTGCTATTTTGAGACAAACCAGGAGCAGAATACAGTACAAAGATGTTTGTCTTACAAGCAGTAGTTTATATACAAAACTTACATACATGTGATAGGAGCACCCCAGACAGGCATTCAGTGTTCTTCAACTCTACATTGAGAACTACAATGCAAATAGGTGAGGAGAGAGAGAGAGAGAGAGAGAGAGAGAGAGAGAGAGAGAGAGAGAGAGAGAGAGAGAGAGAGAGACCCTCTCATGGCCTCCCTTATATAGATAGCAGCAATAACCATGCTGACTTATCCTCATTGCATCATTCTGGTCCACAGCCTTACATCAAATGGTCAGCTCTAAATTGTCATTACCCTGACAAATTTCCCCATGATTACTTACATTAGGAATTTAAATTATTTTTTTTTAGAATGGGAAAACTTAGAAGTAGGCAAAACCAAAGCAGCAAAATCAAATCGATGAGCTCAAAGTTTTGAGGAGGCTTCAAATTTACCAAGGCTAAACCTTGAACTGGAGATCCCAAAACTTGAACATTTCGCTTCTTTTTGGAAATACAATAATTCATTTTGTGAATGTTCTTTCTTTCCCTCTCTCTGCCCAGCCCCTGCCCCCTTCCAGATGTGTGGAAAGCTGCCCTCCTGGGTTCATGAAGGTGGCTCAAGAAGGGATGCCCATCTGCTGCTACAATTGTCGTCCTTGCACAGAAGGATCCATCTCCACCCTGGAAGGTGGGTGATAGCAAGAGAAAGAGGCAGACTTTGGAGATGACCACAGATCTTGGGATTTTCTACGAACATATATTTTGAAAGGCTTGACCAGAGTGCATCCCGCCTCTTTGAGTCTGGATCAAGATATTGTAGGGAGTCATGCACCCGGCCTCAAAAACATGGATAAATAGGACAGCATTACATCTGAGCAGACCCAGGCGGGCCCACCTGGCGTTGCTGCTATTGGTTCATCCAAATTGGTCTGAATCAGCTGAATGCCACCTCTATGCTGGAGGTTTGTTTTAAAAGTCATTGTCCGAGTTCTGGCCCATGATCAGGAGAGGAGAGGAACCATGAGTTGGGACTGAGACAAACTTCCTTCTTGACCTTAAGATGGTCTTTCTTCTTGTACAAAAGAGAGGGATGCATTGTGATGTCCTCACTCCCTATTTAACTCATCTTCCAGGGGAACTCCACCTGTCTTTCTCCATGGCAAAAATAGGGTTCATCTACTTCAGCTGGCATAAGCTATGCTAGGCGATCATTCACATGAACTTAATTCCATTGTAGGCTAGTTCTCATCGGTGCCTGAAAGTACTTACAAAAGGCTGGGATCCACTTTTCAACAGGTTCAGAAGTGGAACGGGAGAACTACGGAAACTGCCTTCTTTCCTTAAACCCTTTCTTCCTCCCTCCTTCTATTCTCTCTCAACAAGTACATTGATGAAATCATGACATTAAAAAAATGGTATTAAGCTGTTCTAGACATCTACGTACAATCATTCATACCAACAATTTTACCCAAAGAATGCTTTTTGATTAAAGGGAGATCCCATTCTTGCTCTTTTTCAGATGCAGACAAATGTACTAAATGTCCAGAAGATCAACATCCAAACACCAATCGAGTTCACTGTATTCCTAAAATGAAAAGCTACCTTTCTTATAAGGAAAATCTGGGGATCATCCTGACTGCCTTTGCCTTGTTCCTCTCTTTATCAACGGGCTTTGGTTTGGGGATCTTCATTAAATTCATGGAAACTCCCATTGTCAAAGCCAACAACCAGGACCTCTCCTACATTCTCCTGGTCTCCCTCCTGCTTTCCATCTTGACCTCCTTCCTATTCATTGGCCAGCCAGGGAAAATAACCTGCCTCCTCCGACAAACAGCCTTCAGCGTTATATTCTCACTTGCCATTTCTTCAATCTTGGCCAAAACCATCACCGTGGTGTTAGCCTTCTTGGCCACAAAACCAGGGAATAAAGTGCAGAGATGGTTGGGGAAGAGCTTGGCCAACTCCATTGTCCTTTCTTGTTCTGGCTTCCAAGTTGTCATCTGCAGCATCTGGTTGGGAACCTTTCCACCGTTCCCTGACTCTGACATGCACTCCCAACCTAGAGAGATCATCCTCCAATGTAATGAAGGTTCTGTCACCATGTTTTATATTGCCCTTGGGTACATGGGCTTCCTGTCTGCTGTCTGCTTCATGGTGGCTTTTCTGGCTAGGAATCTCCCTGGGGCCTTCAATGAAGCCAAGCTGATCTCCTTCAGCATGCTGGTCTTCTGCAGCGTCTGGGTCTCCTTTGTGCCGGCCTACCTGAGCACCAAGGGGAAGTACATGGTGGCTGTTCAGGTCTTCTCCATCTTGGCCTCCAGTGCTGGCTTGCTGGGCTGCATCTTCAGCCCCAAGTGCTACATTATCATTTTTAGGCCAGATCTGAATAGCAAAGAACATCTGATGTCAAAATAAAGTAGAAAAATAACTTTTACACATTGATTGTTTTCAGAAATGTCATTTTAAGAGCCTCCAACCCAATCCAACCTGAACAGCCTAAGGTGTGGTTAGAAACCTCTCTTCTAAGGGAGGGGTGCTTCCTCCCATGTGGTGGGGCTGTTGAGCATTTCTGACCTCACAGTCAGCATTGCCAGTACAGAGGAAAATTTTTCTTTCCTTGCTTCCTTCTTTTTGTCTCCTCTTTGACTCTCTGAGGAGTAATGTTGGAAGAAATGTCCATCTGAGTTCATTTCCAAGTGGAGAAAAAGACACTGGAAACATGCAAGTTGCTTGGAAAGAAGTTTTATTGATGAACAGGATCACATGGCTTGAGATCCTGGACAAAAAGAGATGCTGAGAGTGCCTGGGTTTTATGCTCTCTGTTGGGCTTTGAATTTGAGTTTGTGTTCTGATTGGTTGTCATACTCCCATGGGGCCATGCAAGGGTAACTTCATAGGTTGTCTTTTGAGTCCCAGGCTTGGTTGACTCTTGCTGGGTGATGATGTAATGAAAGGGCTTTGGGCAATTCCTATTATGGCTCTGCCTGAAGGAGGTAGATCTTGGTTATGTAGAAAAGACTAGACCAGGTCTTAATGGCCCATTGACAAGGGGGGTGGGGTGGGGCTGTGTTTCTGCCTTTCTTTTAGGGGAAATATTCTGCCCTTTCAATATTTCCTAAAATATCTCATTTTCCTAGAAGAGGGGTGGGTGCTAACTTTTTACAGTAACTTACAGCTTTTGTCATCGAATTTCTGGACATGCAGTAAATTTAGCAAATTAAATTGTTAAAAGTGATAGAAATTTGAGGGCAGTGGTTTAGCATCTAATTTGGAGGGGAGAAGTGAAAAATGAACAAGTCTGTCTTTCCCAGATTTTTGTTGTTGTTTTTGTTGTTGTTGTTGTTTTGTTTATTAAAGAAATGTGGGTTTTAGGGGGAGAGAGGGGTCAAAGCCAGGAAGTGCATTTAGGAAACTTGTGCTAAAGCTGCCACCTTAGCATACAGAGTCTGGTGTCCCAAGCTTAGCAAGAGCCAGGAGAGGTTTACAATCATCTAACCACCTGATGACCTGGGTAGAAAACTTCAAAAGCAGCCACCACTTCTACAAAGACTTGTCAGAGTATTGAAAGGGGTGACCACTGTGGCTTTGCCCAAAAATTAAGAAATATTGGGAAAAAATAAGAATTTGGTTAATAGAAATAACATTAGAAAAAAATAGAACTCAAACAGAAATTGTCCTACTAGGGATGATTGAAGAAAACTATAGGAAAGAAATAAAGTACTTAATATTACACATAGTCACGGCAGACAGTTTGGCACTCACCCAATATTGGAAAACTGATCAACTGCCAATAGACTAATTGATAATCCAAAAGTTTATAATTGTGTGGAAATGGACAAATTAACATTTGAAATGAAGGATAAGGTAAACTCAGAAGGTTTTATATACTGGAATAGGTGGTATAATTGGATAACTCATAGAAATGAGAGTAAATGTAAAATTCTGTACAATAATAATATTTAACAAATATGCACCATTAATAAGATAATGGACATGGAACCAAAATCACTTTTTCTTTTTATGTATTGTCATTTGTATTAATATATGTATCTTGTATATACATGGTATAACATTTTACTTTTTACATGTTTAATAAAGTTTTGTTTTTAAAATCAAAAAAGGGGGGGAGAAAGAAAGGGGTAACCACTCCCAGGAGATATGAGAATCAGGCCCAAGCACTGCAGGGTCCAATTGGGGCAGGATCGAAGGAGGAGAAGCTTCCAGGCAGAGGGAAGTGGCTGTGGTTCCTGGCGTCCCGATATAGCCAGCTGTCTCCAATGCTGACTACTGGGGGTGTGACCTTGGCCCCCACAGAGAGGGCCCACAGCTTGGGTGTCCTCCTGGATGCACGGCTGTCATTAGAGGAGCATGTGACTGCGGTGGCCAGGAAGGCTTTTTATCAGGTTTGCCTGATTCACCAGTTGCGCCCCTTTCTGGACCGGGACTCCTTGCAGACGGTCACTCATGCCCTCGGCACTTCCCATCTGGACTACTGTAATGCTCTCTACATGGGGCTCCCCTTAAAGAGCACTCGGAGGCTCCAGCTGGTCCAGAATGCAGCCGCACAGGCAATTATGGGAGCGACTCAGCACTCCCATGTAACACCCTTACTGCGCAAGCTGCACTGGCTTCTGGTGATCTTCCGGGTGCGATTCAAGGTGGTGCTGACCACCTTTAAAGCGCTCCATGGCTTAGGACCTGGGTATTTATTAGACCACCTTCTGCTACCAATAGCCTCCCACCGGCCAATACGCTCCCACATAGAGGGACTCCTCAGGGTGCCGTTGGTCAAACAGTGTCGACTGGTGGCACCAAAGGGGAGAGCCTTCTCTGTGGGGGCACCAGCCCTCTGGAACAAATTGCCCCCAGAGATACGGATGATCCCTGACCTATGAACCTTTCGCCGTGCCCTCAAGACGCTGTTGTTCCAACAAGCCAGGCTGGCCTAGATATGATTTTTAATTGTATTTCATTTTAAAGAATGAAACAGAAATCCTGACAGACTATTTTTTAAGGATTAAGGCCAATTGTTTAATAGGTTTTTAAAAAGCTTTTAACTTTTGAATTGGATTATTTTACTATTGGCTCTGCACCGCCCTGAGTCCTTCGGGAGAAGGGTGGTATAGTAATTAAATAAAATAAATAAATATATGTAAGTAAAAGACACACCCAAATTTTCAGCCTCTTTTTTGGGGGGGGGGGAAGGTGCATGTTATACTCCAAAAAATACGGATTAGATGGGCTGGTTTCTTCCAGGAAATAGCCAAAGTAGAATTCTTGGTGGAAGAAGTAGAAAGTCCGTTTATTTGGCTTGGCTGATATCTAATGAGGCATGCCATTTGGCCCTTTTGCAGCTCGGAATTGAGGAAGCTCCTCCATGAAGTTTTTTGCCTCATCAAGAAGAGATTAACTCTGCAATTAGAGGATGACTCCCTTGGCCTCTGTCCCTCTGATCGTCCTGGACCACCTGTCCATCTCTGACAGAGTAGTTCCTCTGAGTGGCAGGTTAGATAAGCCCTCCTTTCCGCCCTTTGAAGGTTCCTGTGAAAATTTCTTACAATACACCAAAGCTATGTAACTCTGTGTAATATGACTTCTTTTATCAATGTCTTTCACCTCTTGGGCATTCTTTAGATGTGGAAGTTTAACTCCCCGAATTCTTAGCAAGGTAGTTTATCGGGGTCAATGAGAATTTGCTGAGGCCAACTCGCCACAGTCAACTTGCTGTAGGACAAGAGTTACACCAATATCAAAGAAATTGTGGAATAGAATCATTACAAAAAAGAATACAGAAGAAGGGACAGAATGAAATGTGAATGGCAACAATTAAAATAATTTTATTTATTTTAAATAGTTAAATTGAATTTTTCAATTGTCCCACAGTGAATTGGCTGATTTTCAGAGTTTTACCCTATTTGTGATTCTCTTCCCATTGGGCACATGCCTGTTGACTTTGTAGGAAGTTAGCACCACCCCTTTCCTAGAAGAATGAAATATTTTGGAAAATATTAAAAAGGCAGAATATTACATTTTCCTGGATGAGAAATGGAGAAGTATGTTTTAAAAACAAAGCAGCTCCTAATTTCCTGCCCCCCCCCACCCTTGGTTAATGGTCCAGAGGTAAAAACTCAATCTTTGGCAATAGGACCCATCTGCAACACAATAGCAACAGAAACTAACACAATGGGATGGGACCCATCTAGGACAGAAACTCAACACATGGCACCTGGGAATATTACACCAGCCAGCAAGGCTAGCTAAGACCCCCACCCCCTGGGAGACTAACAATCAATCAGGATACTCTTTCTGGGCCCCAGGAACTTCAAAACCAGAGACGGCATAAAACCCAGGGACTCCCTGTAGCTCACCCTCTTTTCTGTTCAGGAACTCAAACCATGTGATCCTGTCCACCATTAAACCCTCTTTCCAAGCAGTCTCCATGTTTCCCGTGTCTTTTTCCCCACTTGGAGTGAACCCAGAAGGATATTTCTTCCTACAACTCACTCAGAGTTTAGAGAGGTGATCCTTACAGCCATTATCCAAATCATAGTGATTTAGTTCTTGTTTTGATGCTAAATCTCTAAGGACATATTGGGTAGCTTTCAGGTATCACACAAACAGTAATAATATGCTTTCACCTTCACATCACGTCAGAACCTTGTTGGCAAATGTCTTTGCACTGGAAAATATTGGGGGCCAAAATGGAAAAAGAAAAAAGCTGGAGAGGTTTTATATAGGCAATGGTTCTGTTTGCTCCACTCTCCTTCAGACATGTAGCCTCGGCTGGACTCTGTCTGGATTAGGAATCTTCTGAAGCTTCTGTCTTGGAAGAGGGGTTTGGTTTCTTTAAAGCAGACCCCTGTCTGGAGACTCTATCAGGAACAAAAGTCATGTTGGTACTTCTGCTGCTTCTGCTACCCCAGGCAGTCTTGGGGAGTCTCAAAGCCAAATGCCTTCTGACTTTGAATAAGGATGAGGTACACCCACAGAACATTTACAGACCAGGAGAGTTTCACATTGGGGGCATCGTCTCTGCAACAAAGGCTGATTTTCAATCACTACACTTTACCAAAACTCCTTTGACACAATTTGATCGGTAAGTCAAAGTTCCTGCACAGCATGAGAGCCACACCATTCCACCCTGATTTCTAACAACTTCCAGTCTCATCTCTTACAATGAAAAGTCTGATCTGCAAGTTTCTCTCTCTCTCTCTTCTTATTTCATCCTTGAGGATTCATTTCCACCCTGCGGCTGTTGAGCCTGATTTGAAATTTTAATTTATTTTTTTATTTTATTTTTTTATTTTATTTTGTCAAGCATGCATAAGATAACAGATAAAAGTATAAACATGATTATGAATGCATGAAATAGATACAGATAAATGGGGATAGTAGAACAGGGATGGTAGGTCCTCTGGTGCACTTCTGCATGCCCCCTTACGGACCTCTTAGGAATGGGGTGAGGTCAACAGTAGACAGTCTAAGGTTAAAGTTTTGGGGTGTTGGGGAAGAAACCACAGAGTCAGGTAGTGCGTTCCAGGCATTGACCACCCTGTTGCTGAAGTCGTATTCTCTGCAATTGAGCTTGGAGAGGTTTATCTTAAGTTTGTATATATTGTGTGTTTGTGTATCGTTGTGGTTGAAGCTGAAGTAGTCATTGACAGGTAGGACATTGTAGCAGATCATTTTAAGTATTACACTTAGGTCAGACCGAAGGCGGCATAATTTTAAGTTGTCTAAGCCCAAATTTTCAATCCTGGTGGCATCAGGTATTCTATTGCGGGTAGAGGAGTGGAGGACTCATCTCATGGAATATCTCTGGACTCTTTCAATTGTATTGATGTCTGATATGCAAGGTGGGTTCCAGGCAGAAGACCTGTATTTGAAATAGCAAATTCTCAAATAACTCTATAATATCTTCTATTTTTCTTGATTTTGAAGAACAAGCATCCACATTTCTTGACATCCTATGAGCAGAGCAGGACTGTGGATGGAGAAAACAGAGTCGTTCTTCTCTTCTAGCCTTCCCTTATCCAACAAAGGGATCAATGTGGCTACAAACACAGGGGAATGTTGTATTTTCCCCTGCAGTAAAAATGAGTCAACCACCACAAGTTTTGTTCCATCCCCACAATCACTAATTAAATAAATGAATCCCAGATCAGAATTGGCTTTCCATACGTGTGTATCCCATCTGAGTGAATGCCAGGCAACTTAAATTAAGTCTCCATTGTAGAAATATGGACAATGTAAACTTCTCCAGAAATTTAGTAATAAAAAAGACTCCACATGATGTTAACAATCAGGGTTGCTCATTTTGTTTGTGTGTACGTAATATAATGATCTTATATTTCATATGGAAAATAGGTCACTATCCAAATATTAAATATTTGGAAGGTGACCTAAACATTTGAAGAAACCAAAATTCCATTGATTGGGAGTTCTGCACACAAATTACGAAAGGGTGATAGTAGAGGGATTTTCTATATGGTAAATTCAAAAGGATTATTATATGCATAATGATGGAAGAATAATGAAACTCACACGGTGGAGGACTGGATTGTGAAAATGTCAGAATTTGCAGAAATGACAAATTATCTGTTGAAAAGAAGGTTGGGAATCGATGAAAAAGCCTCAGACATCCAGAAAAAGCTGTCTGAAAGTTGAGTCATGATATGGACTTACTGATATTTAATGTTGGAAGTCAGTCATACATTTCTCAACCTGAGTTTCAGAAAAGAGCAACCAAGATAATTTGAGGCCTGAAGGCTAACTGGGCATGTCTAGTCTAGTGAAGAGAACATCCAGGGGAGACATGATAGCAGTGTTCCAATATTTGAGGGGCTTCCACAGAGAGGAGGGGGGTCAAGCGGTTTTCTAAGGCACCTGAAGACCAGACAAGGAATAAAGGATGGAAACTGAACAAGGAGAGAGTCAACCTGGAAATAAGGAGAAATTTTCTGACAGTGAGAACAATCAACCAATGGAACAGCTTGCCCCCAGAAGTTGTGGGAGCTTCGTCACTGGAAACTTTCAGGAAGAGACTGGACTGCCATGGGTCAAAAATGGGGTAGGGTATGCTTGGGTGGATGGTTGGGCTAGATGACCTACAAAGTTCCTTCCAACTCTGTTCATCTGTATCTGCAATCTTCTATTTTTAATTTCTTCTACCTTTTCTTCTTCCTCTCTTCCCTTCTTTCCTTTGTTTAACTATTTTTTTAATTTATGTAACATTATGTAACATTATTAATTAATTTATGTAACATTCTTAATAAATATAAACCTTTAAAAAAGAATTAGACAAAGCTAATATTATTAGATTATTTCAGACATGATGCATTTGGTATCTGACAGTAAAATTGAAATATTCCAGAGTTACAATCAAATAGATGAGATATTTTTGGAGCTATAAAAAAAATCCATCAGATACATAATTAAATGCTCCAAACCTCTCAGTCTTGGGTGGATTAAAAATATTATTGTTCAAAGAGATTAATTAAATGTTCTTTCCACTGATTATGTTCCAATATATTCATATTTTCAGGATATCAGGGACAGAGTACTGGAAATTGCTCTCCTTCCTTTTTGCCATCTGGGAGATCAACAAGAACCCCAATATTTCATTCAATGTCACTCTGGGTTACAATATTTATGAAAATTATTTCAGTGCACAAATGACCTCAGAGGCTTTGCTGGACCTGCTTTTGGAGGGGGAGGTCAATGTTCCCAACTACAGCTGTGGAAGGCAAAGAAACACAGTGGCTGTTCTTGAAGAGGCTGATACTGACATCTCCATCCAGATGTCGACCATATTAGCCACCCAGAAAATCCCTCAGGTGTGTCTTTGCTGAAAAGATGAATTTGTAGTAATGCAACTTTCAGGCTCCTTTACATTTTCTATTATGAATGAAGAGCAAAGTTCTAGTATAGGAATTGTATAAAGTAAGGATGAAGGTTCCATCAAATGGGAGCGAAGAATCTGAGCAGATAAGAATCCCTTGCGTGGAACTCTTAATGCAGATTGTGCATGTCTACCGGCCATTGGCAAGAACAAAATGCTACACTGAAGTGAGAAGAGAAGTAAAATGACCAGAGACTCCCTACAAAAGGGGACAATTCCTCCATTAGGGCTAATTTTTTGGTTTTATAGGTTTATAAAGTTTCTTTCTTTCCTTTTCAGATCAGTCACAGTTTTGTTTCCCAGATTCCAAGTGATAAAACTCAGCTTCCTTTCTTCTACCCAATGCTCCCACCTGAAGAACTTCAGTACCCAGGGATGGTGAAGCTGGTCCTCCATTTCAGGTGGAACTTGGTGGGTCTCCTTGCTCCAGACACAGAGAATGGACAAAGGTTCACGAGGACATTGACTTCCATGCTGATAAAGAATGGCATTTGTCCAATTCTATCACAAACCTTTTCCCCGTCTTCTAGGACATTATCCGTAAACTGGAATTTAGACCTCAATTGGAGAAAGGCAAATGCCTTAATGTATGGTGCTGACATGAAAACATTCGATATAGGTGTTTTCATTATAAACACTATATTTGGAACACTTACTGAACCTCTTAAAGGAAAAGTCCTGATCACCACCGTACGCTGGGACTTCACAATTTATTTGAAAAATAACTATCTTCCCACTCAATATATTCATAGTATTTTTTTCTTTCTTACGAAGAGAAATCAAATGGCAAAGTATGGTGGTTTCCTGCCATTTAATTCTTTCATGTTTCATCTTGTAAAGAACTCCTTGCTGTGTTCTCATACCAAAGATGCCTTTTCGGTGAAAGTCTGGAGAAGGTGCAGGGAGAGAGAAGAACTGAAGACTCTGAGAAAAGAGGAGATGGATCCGATCCTGGTTCTTGATAACTATTTCATTTTCAGCACAATCTGGGCTGTGGCACGGGCCATAAATGCTGCGTATTCATCCAGACCCAGGAGGACATTTAAAGGTGTTAACAACATGAAAGCTCCAAGGCTGAAGGCATGGCAGGTATTTCGTTTCTATTGCACAGCTGCCCATTTTATGTTTATTGGTGTATATTTTAATTAGTTGGCCTCCCACCTTATCACAGGATAACTCACTGTAGTTGAGAATCAATTTTACCATGATAAGCTGGGTTACTATTCTGATTATATATATATAATTAATTACAACTTTCTATTTCTCTTCCTTTTGTACTTGTTTCATCCTGCTCATTTATTTTATTTTTATACTTTTTAATAGCTGCTTGGCAAATATATATATATTGCCTCCAGCCTCTTTCTTTTTGGACTTTTTTCTTCATAAGCAGGAGCACTGCTCTTCCATCTAGAACAGAACAGAACAGAACAGAACAGAACAGAACAGAACAGAACAGAATAGAATAGAATAGAATAGAATAGAATAGAATATTATCGGCCAGGTGTGATTGGACACACAAGGAACTTGTCTTGGTGCATACGCTCTCAGGGTACATAAAAGAAAAGATACATTCATCAAGAATCATAACATATAACATTGATATTTATAGGGCACAAATAAGCAATCAAATCATATTAGGAAACAGTCAATATAAATCGTAAGGATACCAGTAACAAGGTTACAGTCATACAGTCATAAGTGGGAGGAGATGGGTGATAGGAACACTGAGTTCCTATTAATAGTAATAATAATGAAGACTTAGTGAATAGTTTGACAGTGTTGAGGGAATTATTTGTTTAGCAGAGTGATGGTGCTTGGGAAAAAACTGTTCTGGTGTCTTGTTGTTCTGGGGTGCAATGCTCTATAGCATCATTTTGAGGGTTGGAGTTGAAACAGTTTATGTCCAGGATGCGAGCTGGATATTTTCAAAGCCCTCTTTTTGACTCATGCAGTATACAGGTCCTCAATGGAAGGCAGGTTGGAAGTTACTGTTTTTTCCGCAGTTCTAGTTATCCACTGAAGTCTGTGTTGCAGAGCCAAACCAGAGAGTTGTAGAGTTGCAGATTCAATAATTCCTCTGTAGAACTGGATCAGCAGCTCCTTGGGCAGTTTGAGCTTCCTGAGTTGGCTCAGAAAGAACATTCTTTGTTGTGCTTCTTTGATGACATTTTTGATGTTAGGTGTCCATCTACAGCTTTAAAAAGTGTGCTGCAAATATTAGGCAGTCTAACACTTTCAACCAACTCACCTCCTGGGTAGGCCCTTTGTTCCATGAGAGCCTTGACTCAGAATGGATCTCTTCTAGAGGTAGGCTGTTGCCGGTTTGGACCGGATTGGGAAAACCAGTAGTTCAGGCCACTGACTGGGCCTGTCCACCCGCCCTGATGCTATCCTGTTCCGATATATCTCACTCTATGTGATGGGGCTTGATAAATTGACAGTTAAGCTTCAATATTAATTAGTAGTTACGATTGGCCTCTCTTCTCCCCTTCTTTCCCTCAGCCTTGCCCCACAGAAGCCTATCCTATCCCCTCCTGTCCCTTAGCCTTTCCCCACAGAAATGTCTCCTATTCTATCCCCTTCTCTCCCTCAGGCTTTCTATCCCCTTCTCCCCCTCAGGCTTTCTAACCCCTTCTTTTTCTCAGGCTTGCCCCACAGAATCCTGTCCTATGCTATCCCCTTCTCTCCAGAGTTATTTTCAAATTGGGAAGAGGAGTAGAACATCTAACTAATCAGCATCAGAGTGTGTTACAATAATATAGGAAATACTAATGCTCTGATGCTCATTTTGAAAAATCCTTTCTTAGTGGGAACCACGAAGCCAAGAGAAACATATGTAGCAAATTTCAAGTTTTTAGAGTGTAAAGAACTGTTCTGGAGATTTTGTGATTATGGTGTGAGTGGTTTTTGCTTTTAGATATATAGATTCCACAGGACAGATCCTTCAGTGAAGCCCAAGACTCTATGGCGTCTTGCCCTAGAGCTTTCTCTGTTCTGTGTAACACTGTTCATTTTCTCTTCCATTTCAGCTTCATTCTTTCCTTCGGATTTCTCAGTTTTATAATAATACCATTGATGGGGTATATTTGGATGAGAGTGGAGAGCTGGTAGCAGACCTGGACATTGTAAACACAGTGATTTTCTCCAATGGGTCTTTTAGCAAAGTGATATTTGGAAGTCTAGAAAGACAGGGATCCTTGGATTGCAATGTCATCATCTACAAGAATGCTACTGCAAAGATGGAACTGGTGAACCAGGTGGGGAAAAGAATTTATTGTATGTTGCAGGTGAAAATACCCAACTGTGTGTAAATAAATGTGTACAGATATGTAAGGGTTAATATTCAAGCATACCCAATGTCCCTCCCATTAACTCCTCCTTACCTTTACTCCACCTCCAGTGTATATATACTGATGTTCTGCGTTGTTACTTATCTTTGTCTGATGCTTTCCGGTAAATGGAACGGAACAAATAAATGTGAGAGAACTGTCTTAGCTTGTGTCCTGTTTACTGGGCCTACGCTATGGAAAATAAGCAACATGTTGGTAGGAGAGGATGGTTGGAAGGCCCAACCAACTGGAAGATACAAGAAACAGGAAAACTGAATGAAGAAATAAGAAGACCTATCACCAGATCTTTAAAAAGGAGAATGGCAGCTCAACTAACACCTACAGAAATCAATACAAAAGAAAGCAATAAAAAAGGTGAGCAGCTACACATCCTAAATGATTTGCCAGATTTTTAAGAACAAAAAACTGAAATTGAATATAAAATCACTGCCACAGAAAAAGAAGACGATATAAAAAAGAGACTGATTAATCCAATAGAAAACACTTCGGATGTTCAAAATCTGCTTGCAAAACTCCGCAACCTCTTGGAAGACCACGGAGCAGCAACAGATGAGGAAGAAACAGAATGCAGTCAAAATGAAGAAGATAAGGTAGGAAAACAGAATACAGACTATTTTCCTACTGAAAAAGCCCACGAAGATTTTGCGCCCTTTTCATGGCAGCCATCTTGTGCAGCAAGCCCATTAAAGATGGCCGACCAACTACCAATAGGATTCATAGATTCGAATCCTAAGGCGGGAAGCGAGGACTACAATAGAAACACCTACCCAACGCTAAAAACACATGAAAGACTCTCTAGAAATGAAACACCAAACATGCCTACCGCACTAGAAATAGATAATGCCATGCGAGTACTAACCATAGCATTTGGAACAAAACTCAAACTGCCAACAAACACAGAAAGATTCGCTAAACCTAACTACACTCAAGGCAATCTAAAATCAACCTACCTAGAAAACGAAGAAGATGACTGTAAGAGAGCCTACAAGCTGTCACCCACTGAAAATCACTACCCGACGCTCACACTAGCCACACAGGAATCAAGAAATAAAAAATATTACTCACCAACCAGAAGACAGCACTATAGGCAATCCGCCTATCCAGATGACGACGATCCGGATCGGGACCCATGCTGCTGCCGCGCTGAGGAGCAGAGTCGCCAGAGTCTCCGAGAGGACTTCGTGGACTGCCGGTGCTACGGGGACGCCACAGCGACAGGAACAACCTCCCAGGGAACCGTCGAATATCTAAAGCCTCCAAAGACTGAGTTTAAGGAACAACAGACCGACTGGGACTGTCTTCAGAGAGCTGCAGACTTCGGATCCTCTCTCAGTGACTGCTGGAGAAAAATGAACCTTGGGCAAGTGCAGATCGCAGCTGAAAGAAAAGAAGAAGTGAACATAGATACAAGTCAGTACAGATACACCTCTACCATACCAATGCCATATTGTGAGTTCACTAATGACTTAGACCATGGACAGCAACAGGCTGTAAGTAACTTTTCAAATCACTCAGGAATTTTACCTGCAGATTACACCAAATTAAAATTAGATGGAACTAATTTGTTAGAATGGAGTCAGCAGCTCCAAGTTATATATTTAAGAGAAAATATGTTCTTTTTTATTAACAACCCTCCTAGCAAACCCTGGACTTTTGGACTGGACTGTTTGCATCATAAAGCTTATTATATTCTTATTGCCACCATAGCACCTAGCATTTACCCTAGTCTTCAACATAATCTAACTGCTTCTGAAATATTCCAAAAATTGTTCAATCTATTCTATAGCAAAAGTGTGGCCACTACAACCAGGGTTTCCAGGGAGTTCCATTCTGCTAAACTGAAAAGTGGAACACCTGTGAGTGAACATATTTTAAAGTTAAATGCAACCAGAGCTGACCTTATTCAAAGAGGGGAAAATATTTCAGAGGGTAGTATGAAGAGTATAATAATTAACTCATTGGATTCTAGTTGGGACAACTACATAACTCTATTAGATAGTCTCAGCCTGGAACATATTACCTTGGAAACGTTCACCAACAAACACATAGCAGAGGATAATCTTAGGAGGGAACGTTCCATAGGTCATAGGGAAAGTAGAAATCCTGCAAAAACACCAGCAGGTAAAACAACCATAGGTACCAAATGGATTTTTAAAATTAAAGAATTAGAGAATAACAAATTTTTATATAAAGCCAGGTTAGTAGCCCAGGGATTCGCACAAATGTTCCCAGATAATTAAATAGATACATATTCACCCACAATTCGATCAGAAAGTGTCAAAAGCGCACTAGTGATGGCATCAATTCTAAACTTAGATGTATACCAGTTTGATGTTCAAACTGCGTACTTACACGCAAATCTTGACAAGTAAATTTATGTGAGGGCACCCCCTGGAAGGATACTCAAAAAGGAAAAACTTGGTTGCTAAATAAGAGTCTATATGGGTTGAAACAATCTGGAAAAAGATGGTACGAATGTTTGGCAAAAATACTTAAGGAAATGGGTTTCTCAGCCATATCTGCAGACTTATGTTTTTTTTATCAGAAAAGAAAGCTACTCTCTAGAGTACGTATGGATTTATTTATGTGGATGACATTTTAAATTTTGGACAACACAAACAAAGATGTGATGAGTTTGCAGAAAAATTAAACAAACACTTTACTTTGAAGACCTTAGGAAAAGTAAATAAATACCTCGGCGTTCAGATTGACAAAACAAAAGGAGGATTTAAATTATCTCAAAAAGAAAAAAAAAAAATTAGCACTACTAGAAAGATGAAACATGATGAATTCAAAACCACGTGAATCTCCAATGCAAACTGATTTCACGAAAAACATGAATAACGAAGGTGATCCCTTCAAAGATTACACTTTATACAGATCTGTCATTGGATCATTATTATACATCTCTAATTGGACCAGACCAGATATTAGTCTTGCTGTAAATCTTGAATCTAGACATGTAAGCAATCCAAATTCTTATCATTGGGAAGGGATCAAAAGGATTCTCAGGAATTTAAAATTCAGTGTTGATCCTTGTTTACATTTAGAGCCTATCCATTCTGAAAAACCGATTTTAGCAAGTTATGCTGATGCTGGTTGGGCTGGGGACACAAAAAGTAGAAAAAGTACATCTCGGTATGCTTTTCTTATAAATAATTGTCCTGTACATTGGTACACTGGTAAGCAAAATTTAATCGCAACATCTACAGCCGAAGCTGAATATATTTGTTTATCTAAAGCAGCAAATAATCTAACTTGCTTTGATGATTTGTTATCTAACATTGGGACTGAGCCTATTTATCCCATAGTAATTCATAAAGATAATAAAGCTGCCATAGATATCTCAACATCTGAAGCTATACACAAAGATCGTGTCATATAGATATAAAGTATAAACATTTTAGACAACTATCTCATATAGGTTTTATTAAAGCAGTACATTGCGAAACCAATGAACAAGTTGCAGACATTTTAACTAAACCTCTACCAATGCTGACTCATCCTCATTGCATCATTCTGGTCCACAGCCTTACATCAGCTGGCCAGCTTTAAATTGTCATTACCCTGACAAATTTCCCCATGATTATTTACATTAGGAAATTAAATTATTTTTTTTTAGAATGGGAAAACTTAGAAATAGGCAAAACCAAAGCAGCAAAATCAGTTTGATGAGATCAATGTTTTGGGGAGGTGTCAAATTTAGCAAGGCTAAACCTTGAACTGGAGATCCCCAAACTTTGACATTTAGCTTCTTTTTGGAAATACAATAATTCATGTTGTGGATGTTATTTCTTTCCCTCTCTCTGCCCAGCCTCTGCCCCCTTCCAGATGTGTTGAAAGCTGCCCTCCTGGGTTCATGAAGGTGGCTCAGGAAGAGAAGCCCATCTGCTGCTACAATTGTCGTCCTTGCGCAGAAGGATCCATCTCAACCCTGGAAGGTGGGTGATAGCAAGAGAAAGGGGCAGACTTTGGAGATGAGCACAGATCTTGGGATTTTCTACGAACATCAAGATATTGTAGGGAGTCATGCACCCGGTCTCGAAAACAGGGCCAAATAGGACAGCATTAAATCTGGGCTGGCCCAGGCTCTTTTTTAAAGTCATTATCTGAGTTCTGGCCCATGATCAGGAGAGAAGAGGAACGATGAGTTGGGACTGAGACAAACTTCCTCCTTGACCTTGAGATGGTCTTTCTGCTTATACAAAAGAGAGGGATGCATTTTGATGTCCTCACTCCCTATCTAACTCATCTTCAAGGGGAACTCCACCTGTCTTTCTCCATGGCAAAAATAGGGTTCATCTACTTCAGCTGGCATAAGCTATGCTAGGCGATCATTCACATGAACTTAATTCCATTGTAGGCTAGTTCTCATCGGTGCCTGAAAGTACTTACAAAAGGCTGGGATCCAGTTTTCAACAGGTTCAGAAGTGGAACGGGAAAACTACAAGAACGGCCTTCTTTCCTTAAATCTTTTCTTCCTCCCTCCTTCTATTCTCTCTCAACAAGTACATTGATGAAACCATGACATTAAAAAAATGTTACTAAGCTGTTCTAGACATCTACATACAATCATTCACACCAACAATTTTACCCAAAGAATGCTTTTTGATTAAAGGGAGATCCTATTTTTGCTCTTTTTCAGATGCAGACAAATGTACTAAATGTCCAGATGATCAACATCCAAACACCAATCGAGTTCGCTGTATTCCTAAAATGAAAAGCTACCTTTCTTATAAGGAAAATCTGGGGATCATCCTGAGTGCCATTGCCTTGTTCCTCTCTTTAACCACAGGCTTTGGTTTGGGGATCTTCATTAAATTCATGGAAACTCCCATTGTCAAAGCCAACAACCGGGACCTCTCCTACATCCTCCTGGTCTCCCTCCTGCTTTCCATCTTGACCTCCTTCCTATTCATTGGCCAGCCAGGGAAAATAACCTGCCTCCTCCGACAAACAGCCTTCAGCGTTATATTCTCACTTGCCATTTCTTCAATCTTGGCCAAAACCATCACAGTGGTGTTAGCCTTCTTGGCCACAAAACCAGGGAATAAAGTGCAGAAATGGTTGGGGAAGAGCTTGGCCAACTCCATTGTCCTTTCTTGTTCTGGCTTCCAAGTTGTCATCTGCAGCATCTGGTTGGGAACGTTTCCACCGTTCCCTGACTCTGACATGCACTCCCAACCTAGAGAGATCATCCTCCAATGTAATGAAGGTTCTGTCACCATGTTTTATATTGCTCTTGGGTACATGGGCTTCCTGTCTGCTGTCTACTTCATGGTGGCTTTTCTGGCTAGGAATCTCCCTGGGGCCTTCAACGAAGCCAAGCTGATCTCCTTCAGCATGCTGGTCTTCTGCAGCGTCTGGGTGTCCTTTGTGCCGGCCTACCTGAGCACCAAGGGGAAGTATATGGTGGCTGTTCAGGTCTTCTCCATCTTGGCCTCCTGTGCTGGCTTGCTGGGCTGCATCTTCAGCCCCAAGTGCTACATTATCATTTTTAGGCCAGATCTGAATACCAAAGAACATCTGATGTCAAAATAAAGTAGAAAAATAACTTTTACAAATTGATTGTTTTCAGAAATGTCATTTTAAGAGCCTCCAACCCAATCCAACCTGGACAGCCTAAGGTGTGGTTAGAAACCTCTCTTCTAAGGTGGTGGGGCTGTTGAGCATTTCTGACCTCACAGTCAGCATTGCCAGTTCAGAGGATTTATTATTATTATTATTATTATTATTATTATTATTATTATTATTATTATTATTATTATTATTATTATTATTATTATTATTATTATATTTATTTTATTTCTATACCGCCCTTCTCCCGAAGGATTCAGGGCAGTGCACAGCCAACAGTAAAGCAAATTCAAATACAAAATTTAAAAACATTTTTAAAACATATTAAACAATTGGCCTTAATCATTAAGAATAAACCCCAGTTAAATATCATGTCTAGGCCAGCCCAGTTTGTTGGAATAATCGCGTTTTGAGGGCACGGTGAAAGGTGCGTAGGTCAGGGATCCTCTGTATCTCCACGGGCAATTCGTTCCAGAGGGCAGGTGCCCCCACAGAGAAGGCTCTTCCCCTGGGAGCTGCCAGTTGACACTGTTTGACCAACAGCAAGCTGAGGAGTCCCTCTCTGTGGGAGTGTATTGGCCGATGGGAGGCTATTGGCAGAAGAAGGCGGTCTCATAAGTACCTGGATCCTAAGCCATGGAATGTTTTAAAGATGGTCACCACCACCTTGAATCGCGCCCGGAAGACCACCGGGAGCCAGTGCAGCTCACGCAGGAAGGAAATTACATGGCTGTACCGAGTCACTCCCATAATTTCCCGCGCAGCCGCATTCTGGACCAGTTGGAGCCTCCGAGTGTTCTTCAAGGGGAGCCCAATATAGAGAGCTTTACAGTAGTCCAGATGGAAGTGATGAGGGCATGAGTGACCGTTCGCAAGGAGTCCTGGTCCAGAAAGGGATGTAACTGGTGAATCAGGTGAATCTGATGAAAAGCCCTCCTGGCCACAGCCGCCACATGCTCTTGTAGGAGATCATCCTACAATGTAATGAAGGCTCTGTCACCATGTTTTATATTGCCCTTGAGTACATGGGCTTCCTGTCTGCTGTCTGCTTCACATTGGCTTTTCTGGCTAGGAATATCCCTGGGGCCTTCAACAAAGCCAAGCTGATCTCCTTCAGCATTCTGGTCTTCCGCAGGGAAGTCTGGGTCTCCTTTGTGCCAGCCTACCTCAGCACCAAAGGGAAGTACACAGTGGCTGCTCAGGTCTTTTCCATCTTTGCCTCCAGTGTTGGACTACAGGGCTGCATCTTCTTCCCTTAGTGCTATATTACCACCCTGCAGCCATATCTAAACACAAAAGAACATCTCATGATAAAAGTAGGGAAGTGAGAGAAAAATTGTTTCTTAGGTGCCTTTCTAAATTCTTCATTGCATTGATTATTGGATTTCCGTTCTTCCTTTTAATCTGTTTGACAATTAGGGTTATTTATAAGACTAATCAAATCAGAATCCAAAAGAAATTAGAATCCAAAAGAATAATATTATAGAACAGTAAAATAATAGATTTAATTATTAAATCTTTATTTATCTATATATGTATATATAAATGGCTCTGTCTGTGTGTGTATATTCCAGAATGACTCTGGAACTCCTTGAGCAATTTCAACCAAACATGGTACACGGATGACTTACTCTCTGAAAAAAAAATACTGTGGGGGTAAGACAATCCTAACCCCTCTCAGTGTGAATATAGTGGCCGCGCTGCCCAGCTAATTGGTCCCAGCCACATTCCTCAGTGGCCATGCGCCACCCGCAGGGCCATTCCAGATGGCGAGGAGGACCATTACCGCTAGATAGGTGTCGGCCCAGGTGGTTACCATGGTAGCTGGTCATGTGCAACCCCAATGCTCCCGGGCGCCGGATGGTGGTTACCAGTGGGCGTGGGCAGCCAGATGGACAGGAGTTTGGGCTTAAAAACTTATAGTGATTTTGTGTATGATTTCACTTTATAATGTGTATACTGTACATGTACTTTTAAAAGCCTGAAAGGATTGGGATACATAAATACCTTGGCAAGACCAGGTTATCAGCTAGTATTGAATAAAGTAGCTAAGGAGAAGAGACAAGACTCACATGCAATCCCAAAGAAAAGTGGAATGAGTCTTTCCTAAGACCCTTTTGCCTCTTTAGGATTTTCTTTTATTCCGCAACAGGATACTGTGCTGGTGAATGAGTTAACCATTGCCATATTAGTAAGTTAAATGTCAAGTACAACACCATGAAGATTATAAATGGTTGTATTAAAACCTCTTCAACTTGCTGGCAGTGGTGAAATCCTATTTTTTTTTACTACCGGTTCTGTGGGTGTGGCTTGGTGGGCATGGCAGAGGAAGGATACTGAAAAATCTCCATTCCCACCCCACTCTGGAGCCAACTGGTTCCCCGAATTATTCAAACTTTCTGCTACCGCTTCTCCAGAACCTGTCAGAACCTGATATGAGCAACTCACTCTTAATGAAATTCTTAAATGAAATTCCTCATTTATCCGAAGGAAGATTCAAATCCAAAAAGCCCCCTCCCACTGGCACTTGCCAACATCCGCCCAATAACTGTCACCTCAATTCCCAATGGAAAACCAAGTGGGTCACTGAATGCCCTGTTATAGGAAGACTGCACAAAAAAGGTACCAGGCTCTGAACTACCACGTCAAGAATGGATTATCCTGAATAGGATTTGCACCTCACATGGCGTCTGCTGGGACTCTCTGTGTAAATGAGGTATAATATCCTCCTCTCAGTGTGATTGCAGGGTCCTACATCAAACTGTAGATCACATCATCACATCAATGAAATATTTTGGGAACTATTAAAAAGGCAGAATGTTATGTTTCCCTGGATGAGAAATGGAGAAGTATGTTTTAATGACAAAGCAGCTCCTACCTTCCTGCCCCTGACCCTTGGTTAATTGGCCAGAGGTAGAAAATCAATCTTTGACAATAGGACCCATCTGCAGCAGAATAACAACAGAAACTAACACAATGGGACCCATCTAGGACAGAAACTCACCACATGGCACCTGGGAATATTACACCAGCCAGCAAGGCTAGCTAAGACCCCTAATCCCTGGGAGTCTGACAACCATTTAGGATACTCTTTCTGGGCCCCATAAAGTTCAAAGCCAGAGACGGCATAAAACCCAGGGACTCGCTGTAACTCGCCCTCTTTTCTGTTCAGGAACTCAAACCATGTGATCCTGTCCACCATTAAACCATCTTTCCAAGCAATCTCCATGTTTCCAGTGTCTTTTTCCCCACTTGGAGCTGAACCCAGAAGGATACTTGTTCCTACAACTCACTCAGAGTTTAGAGAGGTGATCCTTACAGCCATTATCCAAATCATAGTGATTTAGTTGTTGTTTTGATGCTAAATCTCTAAAGACATTTTGGGTAGCTTTCAGTATAAACCTTGTTGAAATAATTGAAAAAATATTAGTGGTCGAAATGGAGAAAGAAAAAAGCTGGACAGGTGTTTTTTTATATATATAGGCAACAGTTGGGTTTCCTTCCCTCCACTCCACGCTGGACTCTGCCTCAATTAAGAATCTTCTGAAGCTTCTGTCTTGGAAAAACGGTTTGGTATCTTTAAAGCAGACCCCTGTCTGGAGATTCTATCAGGAGCAAAGGTCATGTTGGTACTTCTGCTGCTTCTGCTACCCCAGGCAGTCTTGGGGAGTCTCAAAGCCAAATGCCTTCTGACTTTGAAGAAGAATGAGGTACAGCCAAAGAACTATTACAGACCAGGAGAGTTTCACATTGGGGGCATCGTATCGGCAATAAAGGCTGAATTTCAATCACTACGTTTTAACAAATCTCCTTTGACTAAATTTGATCGGTAAGTCAAAGTTCCTGCACAGCATGAGAGCCACACTATTCCACCCTGATTTCTAACAACTTCCAGTCTCATCTCTTACAATGAAAGGTCTGATCTGCAAGTTTTTCTCTCTCTCTCTTCTTATTTCATCCTTGAGGATTCATTTCCACCCTGCGGCTGTTGAGCCTGATTTAAAATGTTTATTTATTTTTTTATTTTATTTTATTTATTTATTTAATGTTGTCAAGCATGTATAAGATAACAGATAAAAGTATAAACATGATTATGAATGCATGAAATGGATTCAAATAAATGGAGATCGTAGGACAGGGATGGTAGGTTTTGGGGGGTTGGGGAAGAAACCACAGAGTCAGGTAGTGCGTTCCAGGCATTGACCACCCTGTTGCTGAAGTCGTATTCTCTGCAATTGAGCTTGGAGAGGTTTATCTTAAGTTTGTATATATTGTGTGTTTGTGTATCGTTGTGGTTGAAGCTGAAGTAGTCATTGACAGGTAGGACATTGTAGCAGATCATTTTAAGTATTACACTTAGGTCAGACCGAAGGCGGCATAATTTTAAGTTGTCTAAGCCCAAATTTTCAATCCTGGTGGCATCAGGTATTCTATTGCTGGTAGAGGAGTGGAGGACTCTTCTCATGAAATATCTCTGGACTCTTTCAATTTTATTATGCAGTGTGGGTTCCAGGCAGATGAGCTGTATTTGAGATAGCAAATTCTCAAATAACTCTATAAGATCTTCTATTTTTCTTGATTTTGAAGAACAAGCATCCACTTTTCTTGACATCCTATGAGCAGAGAAGGACTGTGGATGGAGAAAACAGAGTTGTTCTTCTCTTCTAGCCCTCCCTTATCCAACAAAGGGGTCAATGTGGCTACAAAAACAGGGGAATGTTGCATTTTCCCCTGCAGTAAAAATGAGTTAACCACCACAAGTTTTGTTCCATCCCCAAAATCACTAATTAAATAAATGAATCCCAGATCAGCATCAGCTTTCCATACATGTGTGTATCCCATTTGAGTGAATCCCAGGCATTCTGGCTGGATGATCACTTAAGTTAAGTCTCCATTGTTGAAATATGAACAATGTAAACTTCTCCAGAAATTTAGTAATAAATAAGACTTCACATGATGTTAACTATCATGGTTGCTCATTTTGTCTGTGTGTATGTGTACTTTAATGATCTTATATTTCATATGGAAGAATACATCACTATCCAAATATTAAATATTTGGAATGTGACCTAAACATTTGAAGAAACCAGAATTCTATTGATTGGGAGTTCTGCACACAAATTAGAAAAGAGTGATAGTAGAGGGATTTTGTATATGGTAAATTCAGGAAGATTATTATATGCACAATGATGGAAGAATAATGAAACTCCCACAGGGGAGGACTGGATTGTGGAAATGTCTGCATTTGCAGAAATGACAAATTATCTGTTGAAAAGAAGGTTGGGAATTGATGAAAAGCCTCAGACATCCAGATAGAGCTGTCTGAAAGTTGAGTCATGATATGGACTTATTGATATTTAATGTTGGAAGTCAGTCATACATTTCTGAACTTGAGTTTCAGGGAAGAGCAACCAAGATGATTAGGGGACTGAAGGCTAACTGGGCATGTCTAGTCTAGTGAAGAGAACATCCAGGGGAGACGTGATAGGAGTGTTCCAATATTTGAGGGGCTTTTACAGAGAGGAGGGGGTCAAGCTATTTTCCAAGGCACCTGAAGGCCAGACAAGGAATAATGGATGGAAACTGAACAAGGAGAGAGTCAACCTGGAAATAAGGAGAAATTTTCTGACAGTGAGAACAATCAACCAATGGAACAACTTGTCCTCAGAAGTTGTGGGAGCTTCGTCACTGGAAGCTTTTTCAAGAAGAGACTAGACTGCCATGGGTCAAAATTGATGTAGGGTATGCTTGGGTGGATGGTTGGACTAGATGACCTACAAAATTCCTTCCAACTCTGTTTACCTGTATCTGTAACTTTCTACTGTTAATTTCTTCTACCTTTTCTTCTTCCTCTCTTCCCTTCTTTCCTTTCTTTGATTAATTTTTTAATTTATGTAACATTCTTAATAAATATAAATCTTTAAAAAAGAATTAGACAAAGTTAATATTATTAGATTATTTCAGACATGATGCATTTGGTATCTGACAATAAAATTGAAATACTCCAGAATTATAATCAAACAGATGAGACATTTTTGGAGCTTTGAAAAAAAAATTCCACCAGATACACAATTAAATGCTCCAAACCTCTAAGTCTTGAGTGGATTAAAAATATTATTGTTCAAAGGGGTTAATTAAATGTTCTTTCCACTGATTATGTTCCAATATATTCATATTTTCAGGAAAGAATTTCCAGAGTACTGGAAATTGCTCTCCTTCCTTTTTGCCATCTGGGAGATCAACAAGAATCCCAATATTTCATTCAATGTCACTCTGGGTTACAACATCTATGAAAATTATTTCAATGCACAAATGACCTCGGAGGCTTTGCTGGACCTGCTTTCGGAGGGGGAGGTCAATGTTCCCAACTACAGCTGTGGAAGGCAAAGAAACACAGTGGCTGTTCTTGAAGAGGCTGATACTGACATCTCCATCCAGATGTCAACAATATTAGCCACCCACAAAATCCCTCAGGTGTGTCTTTGCCTGAGAAGATGAATTTTTAGTTGTGCAACTTTCAGGCTCCTTTACGTCTTCTGTTATGAATGAAGAGCAAAGTTCTAGTATGGGAATTGTAAAAAGTAAGGATGAAGGTTCCATCGAATGGGAGACAAGAATCTGAGTAGACAAGAATTCCCTGCGTGGAACTCTTAATGCAGATTGTGCATGTCTACCGGCCACTGGCAAGAACAAAATGCTACACTGAAGTGAGAAGAGGAGTAAAATGACTAGAGACTCCCTACAAAAGTGGACAATTCCTCCATTAGGGCTAAATTTTTGGTTTTATGGGTTTATAAAGTTTCCTTTCTTTCCTTTTCAGATCAGTCACAGTTTTATTTCCCAGTTTCTGAATGATAAAACTCAGCTTCCTTTCCTCTACCCAATGCTCCCACCTGAAGAACTTCAGTACCCAGGGATGGTGAAGCTGGTCCTCCATTTCAGGTGGAACTTGGTGGGTCTCCTTGCTCCAGACACTGAGAATGGACAAAGGTTCACGAGGATATTGACTTCCATGCTGATAAAGAATGGCATTTGTCCAATTCTATCACAAACCTTTTCCCCGTCTTCTAGGACATTCTCCGTAGACTGGAATTTATACCTCAATTGGAGAAAGGCAAATGTCTTCATGTATGGTGCTGACATGAATACATTCCATGTAGGGGTTGTCACTCTAAACACTATATTTGTAGCACTTACTGAACGTCTTAGAGGAAAAGTCCTGATCACCACCGTACGCTGGGACTTCACAATTTACTTGAAAGAGAACTATCTTCCCACTCAATATATTCATAGTATTTTTTTCTTTCTTACGAAGAGAAATCAAATGGCAAAGTATGGTGGTTACCTGCCATTTGATTCTTTCATGTTTCATCTTGTAAACAATTCCTTCCTGTGCTCTCATACCAAAGATGCCTTTTCGGTGAAAGTCTGGAGAAGGTGCAGGGAAAGAGAAGAACTGGAGACTCTGAGAAAAGAGGAGATGGATCCGATCCTGGTTCTCGATAACTATTTCATTTACAACACAATCTGGGCTGTGGCACGGGCCATAAATGCTGCCTGTTTATCCAGACCCAGGAGGACATTTAAAGGGGTTAACAACATGAAAGCTCCAAGGCTGAAGGCATGGCAGGTATTTCTTTTCTATTGCACAGCTGCCCATTTTATGTTTATTGCTGTATATTTTAATTAGTTGGCCTCCCATCTTATCACAGGATAACTCATTGCAGTTGAGAATCAATTTTACCATTATAAATTGGTTTACTATTCTGATATATATAAAAATCAAATTAATCCCAAATTTCTATTTCTCTTCCTTTTGCACTGTTTCATCCTGCTCATTTATTTCATTTTTTTAATTGAAAAATTTTAACAAAATGTTTTACATACATATCCATCCCTCCTCCCTCCCCAACCCTTCCCACCCTTTCTCCCACCTCCCTTACCACCGACTTTCCCCCCACCCTACTTCCCAGAACAAGATACAGGGTATATTATTCAACAATCATAATCCAACTTAATCTAATTAACTGTAACATTTTACAACTCTCTAGTACTTTAATTCCCCATTAATGATACTAACTTTCATTACTTAATAATATTCGTATTATTCGTAACCTATCTGCAATTTTTTAATCCGCTATTTCTTTTGAGTATAGTCTAACCATCACATATTTTTCATTTGAATAATTCTTCAGATACGCTGAAATTTTCGCATCTCAGCTAAATCTGTTACTTTTAATGTCCATTCTTGAATAGTAGGTAAGTCTTGTTTCTTCCAGTATTGCACCACCAAAAATCTTGCTGCGGTTATTAAATTCAAAATCAAGTTGGTCTCTATAACCATACAGTCCGTAACTATACCCAGCAAAAATAACTGTGGTGTAAATTTTATCCTCTTTTTAAAAATATTTTATAAAATCCACCAAATTTTAATCCAAAATGCTTTAACCTTTTTGCACGTCCACCATATATGAAAATAAGTGGCATCCTCACAATCACATCTCCAACATTTAGGTTGTACATTCAGGTACATAGAAGATATTTTTTTTTATCTCATTTATAGCTCATTAGCTCATTTATTTCATTTTTATACTTTTTAATAGCTACTTGGTAAATATATATATGTTGCCTCCAGCCTCTTTCTTCTTGGACTTTTTTCTTCATAAGCAGGAGCACTGCTGTGCCATATAGAATAGAATAGAATAGAATAGAATAGAATAGAATAGAATAGAATAGAATAGAATAGAATAGAATAGAATAGAATAGAATAGAATAGAATAGAATAGAATAGAATAGAATTTTATTGGCGAAGTGTGATTGGACACACAAAGAATTTGTCTTGGTGCATACGCTCTAAGGGTACATAAAAGAAAAGAGTTGGTCAAGAATCATAACATATAACACTTAATGATATTTATAGGGTACAAATAAGCAATCAAATTGTATTAGGAAACAGTCAATATAAATCGTAAGGATACCAGTAACAAGGTTACTGTCATACAGTCATAAGTGGGAGGAGATGGGTGATAGGAACGCTGAGAACATTAATAGTAATAATAATGCAGACTTAGTGATTAGTTTGATAGTATTGAGGGAATTATTTGTTTAGCAGAGAGATGGTGTTTGGGAAAAACTGTTCTGGAGTCTTGTTGTTCTGGTGTGCAATGTTCTATAGCATTGTTTTGAGGGTAGAAGTTGAAATAGTTTATAGCCAGGATGCGAGCTGGATATTTTCACAGCCCTCTTTTTCACTCGTGCAGTATACAGGTCCTCAATGGAAGGCAGGTTGGAACTTATTGTTTTTTCTGCAGTTCTAGTTTTCCGCTGAAGTCTGTGTTGCAGAGCCAAACCAGACAGTTCTAGAGGGGCAGACTCAATAATTCCTCTGTAGAACTGGATCACCAGCTCCTTGGGCAGTTTGAGCTTCCTGAGTTGGCTCAGAAAGAACATTCTTTGTTGTGCTTCTTTGATGACATTTTTGGACATGTTAGGTGTCCATCTACAGTTTAAAAAAAGTGTGCTGCAAATATTAGGCAGTCTAACACTTTTGACCCACTCACCTCCTGGATAGGCCCTCTGTTCCATGAGAGCCTTGACTCTGAATGGGTCTCTTCTAGAGGTAGGCTGATGCCGGTTTGGACCATTTTGGGCAAACCGGTAGTTCCGGCCACTGGCTGGCCCTGTCCACCCACCCCGATGCTATTCTTTCCAATATATCTCACTCTCTCCAGAAGGTGAATGCACATTTTCAGTTCTGCACTAGGCAAACCGGTTGTTAAATTATGTAAAGCTCACCTCTGGTCCATTCCTTGACTAAGAACCCCTTTGATTCTTCTCCCCCTACTCAAAACTCTCAGTAGCATCAGAAACATCAAACAGTCTCATCAGCATATGGAGAAACAACTCTGGGCCAAGAAACTAAGCATACTGAGGCCAGGTCAGAAGATGAAGGGTTGCACTGGGAACAGTCTAGGATCATCAAGAGTGATCAATGTTCATAAAATATTCCATATATGTTCCATAAAATTTCAAGGAGGTGCTCTTAACTGGTAAAAAAAAAATCATATTTCACTATGACGATCTGTGGTCTCTTCTCCATGCCAAGTGATCCATCTGTCAGATTTCGGTTAATGTCAGGGTTCTAAGTAACACCCTCAACGAAAGAAAATTCCGAAGCCTGAGTTTCCTCAAAATTACATTTTATGAGAGTTATCCTATTGGCACATCTGGGAAACCCGAATCTGAAAGCTTTCAAGGTGTCCCCAAACAAAGGAAAGTTCAAGTCCCTGCCCAGCACCCACATGTCCATCACATGGTCCAATCAAAACACCATCCCAACTGGAGATGCCTCTATGTTCCAACCTCCCAGTTGCAGGGTGAGATGGCCTTGACTTTCTCAGAAAGGAATGTTATTATGACTAAGTATCACCCATCTCCTTGCCATCCCTCCTTCCAGTTCCCCTCACTAGGAAATGTGGCAGTCCTGAAGGCAAAACGACAGAAATGACTTCCACGCCTGACACCATCTTCATCTCAATGAAGAGTTTCACAAACACAAAGTATTTGTAGGGCAAGCCCCTCCCCCCCATAGTTATCCTCAAGGTGAGCAGAGATTTTTTCCCCCCTCTTAGTGATCTGCCCATTGACCTGCAAATCAGTTGTTTACAACATTGTTTTTGTGTGGGGAATTTTTTTTCACTTTGGCTTCATTGGCAGAATTCCTTCAGTGGGCGTGAGCACAGCATCCATTTCCTTTAGGGTTTTAACTTTGGTCCTCATTAGTGGGAGCTAATGGATTGCATCAAACTAAGCTCACTCTGGATGCTTTCTTTTGCTGCACTTCCCATTGGTTTTCTAACCTCTGCAGTGACAATTATGAATGGAAAGAGATCAAGGGGACCTCCCTTGTTTTCAAAGTCACTCTTGGTACTTCTATGGTATACTTTATGCTTTACTAGCTGGATACCAATGCTTCACTATGAAACTATGTGATGTGGCTTGATAAATTGACAGTTAAGCTTGAAAATTAATTAATAGTTATGATTGGTCTCTCCTCTCCCTTTCTCTCCCACAGCCTTTCCCCACAGAAGCTCCCGTATTCTTTCCCCTTCTCTCCCTCAGCCTTGCCCTACAGATTCCTTCGCTATCCTATCCTCTTTTCTCCATCAGGCTTTCTAGTCTCTTCTCTCCCTCAGGCTTGCCGCACAGAATCCTGTCCTATGCTATCCCATTCTCTGCAGCGTTATTTTCAAGTTGGGAAGGCGAGTAGAACATCTAACTAATTAGCATCAGAGTGTGTTATAATAATATAGGAAATACTAATGCTCTGATGGTCATTTTCAAAAATCATTTCTTAGTGAGCACCCAGAAGCCAAGGCAAACATATGTGGCAAATTTCAAGTTTGTAGGCTATGCAGAACTGTTCTGGAGATTTTGTGATTATGGTGTGAGTGGTTTTTCCTTTTATATATATATAGATTCCACAGGACAGATCCTTCAGTGCAGCCCAAGACTCTATGGAGTTTTGCCCTAGAGCTTTCTCTGTCCTGTGTAACATTGTTCATTTTCTCTTCCATTTCAGCTTCATTCTTTCCTTCAATCTTCTCAGTTTCGTAATAATTCCATCGATGGGGTATATTTGGATGAGAGTGGAGAGCTGGTAGCAGACCTGGACATTGTAAACACAGTGATTTTCTCCAATAAATCTGTTAGCAAAGTGGCAGTTGGGAGTCTAGAAAGACAGGGATCCTTGGATTTCAATGTCATCGTCTACAAAAATGCTATTGCAAAGATGGAACTGCTGAACAAGGTGGAAAAAACGTTTAATTGTATCCTTTTGACAGTCTTACCAAGAGGATTGCAGAGTTGTGGCAGAAAAAGTCATCCAAGTTATCCCAGAGAGGAAAGAGGTTCTATGGTTAGATGTTCAGGTATCTCTGAGAAGAAATATCCTTAACTATACCAGTTAAATGTTTATCAGTCTTCTGCAAGGGAGCTAGGTTTAAGTCATGGGAAAATTGACTTTGTCAAAGCAGAAAATTCATTCAATTTTGTCAGAGTACTTGCAGCATGACTGCTATTTTGAGACAACCCAGGAGCAAAATAAGTACACAGAGGTTTGTCTTACAAACAGTGGTTTATATACAAGACTTACATACATGTGGTAGGTTCATATCAGACAAGCATTCAGTGTTCTTCAACTTTACATTGAGAACTACAATGCAAATACGTGAGGAGAGAGAGAGAGACGCCCTCTCATGGCCTCCCTTATATAGACAGCAGCAATAACTATGCTGACTCATCCTCATTGCATCATTCTGGTCCACAGCCTTACATCAGCTGGTCAGCTTTAAATTGTCATTACCCTGACAAATTTCCCCATGATTACTTACATTAGGAATTTAATTTTTTTTTTTTTAGAATGGGAAAACTTAGAAGTAGGCAAAACCAAAGCAGCAAAATCAGTTCGATGAGCTCAAAGTTTTGGGGAGGCTTCAAATTTAGCAAGACTAAACCATGAACTGGAGATCCCCAAACTTGCACATTTTGCTTCTTTTTGGAAATACAATAATTCATGTTGTGGATGTTCTTTCTTTCCCTCTCTCTGCCCAGCCCCTGCCCCCTTCCAGATGTGTGGAAAGCTGCCCTCCTGGGTTCATGAAGGTGGCTCAGGAAGAGAAGCCCATCTGCTGCTATAATTGTCGTCCTTGCGCAGAAGGATCCATCTCCACCCTAGAAGGTGGGTGATAGCAAGAGAAAGGGGCAGACTTTGGAGATGACCACAGATCTTGGGATTTTCTATGAACATACATTTTGAAAGGCTTGACCAGAGTGCATCCCACCTCTTTGGGTCTGGATCAAGATATTGTAGGGAGTCATGCACCCGGCCTCGAAAACATGGCTAAATAGGACAGAATTACATCTGAGAGGGCCCGGGGGGGCCCACCTGGAGTCTCTGATATTGGTTCATCCAAATTAGTCTGAATCAGCTGAATGCCACCTCTGTACTGGAGGTTTGTTTTAAAAGTCATTGTCTGAGTTCTGGCCCATGATCAGGAGAGGAGAGGAACCATGAGTTGGGACTGAGACAAACTTCCTCCTTGACCTTGAGATAGTCTTTCTGTTTGTACAAAAGAGAGGGATGCATTTTGATGTCCTCACTCCTTATTTAACTCATCTTCCAGGGGAATTCCACCTGTGTTTCTCCATGGCAAAAATAGGGTTCATCCACTTCAGCAGGCATAAGCTATGCTAGGCGATCATTCACATGAACTTCATTCCATTCTAGGCTGGATCTCATTGGTGCCTTAAAGCACTAACAAAAGGCTGAGATCCACTTTTCAACAGGTTCAGAATTGGAATGGGAAAACTACGGGAACTGCCTTTTTTCCTTAAATCCTTTCTTCCTCCTTCCTTCTATTCTCTCTCAACAAGTAAATTGATGAAATCATGACATGTAAAAAATGGTATTAAGCTGTTCTAGACATCTACATACAATCATTCACACCAACAATTTTACCCAAAGAATGCTTTTTGATTAAAGGGAGATCCTATTTTTGCTCTTTTTCAGATGCAGACAAATGTACTAAATGTCCAGAAGATCAACATCCAAACACCAATCGCGTTTGCTGTATTCCTAAAATGAAAAGCTACCTTTCTTATAAGGAAAATCTGGGGATCATCCTGAGTGCCATTGCCTTGTTCCTCTCTTTAATCACAGGCTTTGGTTTGGGGATCTTCATTAAATTCATGGAAACTCCCATTGTCAAAGCCAACAACCGGGACCTCTCCTACATTCTCCTGGTCTCCCTCCTGCTTTCCATCTTGACCTCCTTCCTATTCATTGGCCAGCCAGGGAAAATTACCTGCCTCCTCCGACAAACAGCCTTCAGCATTATATTCTCACTTGCCATCTCTTCAATCTTGGCCAAAACCATCACAGTCGTGTTAGCCTTCTTGGCCACAAAACCAGGGAATAAAGTGCAGAAATGGTTGGGGAAGAGTTTGGCCAACTCCATTGTCCTTTCTTGTTCTGGCTTCCAAGTTGTCATCTGCAGCATCTGGTTGGGAACCTTTCCACCGTTCCCTGACTCTGACATGCACTCCCAACCTAGAGAGATCATCCTCCAATGTAATGAAGGTTCTGTCACCATGTTTTATGTTGCCCTTGGGTACATGGGCTTCCTGTCTGCTGTCTGCTTCATGGTGGCTTTTCTGGCTAGGAATCTCCCTGGGGCCTTCAATGAAGCCAAGCTGATCTCCTTCAGCATGCTGGTCTTCTGCAGCGTCTGGGTCTCCTTTGTGCAGGCCTACCTGAGCACCAAGGGGAAATACATGGTGGCTGTTCAGGTCTTCTCCATCCTGGCCTCCAGTGCTGGCTTGCTGGCCCTCATCTTCAGCCCCAAGTGCTACATTATCATTTTTAGACCAGATCTGAATAGCAAAGAACATCTGATGTCAAAATAAAGTAGAAAAATAAGTTGTACCAATTGATTGTTTTCAGAAATGTCATTTTAAGAGCCTCCAACCCAATCCAGCCTTGACAGCCTAAGGTGTGTTTAGAAACCTCTTTTCTAAGGGAGGGGTGCTCCTTCACACGTGGTGGGGCTGTTGAGCATTTCTGACCTCATACTCAGCATTGCCAGTTCAGAGGATTATTTTTATTATTATTATCATTATTATTTATTTAATTTCTATAACTCCCTTCTCCCGAAGGACTCAGGGCAGTGCACAGCCAACAGTAAAGCAAATCCAAATACAAAATTTAAAAACATTTAAAATTTTTAAAATGCTATATATTATCATCCTGAGGCCAGATCTAAACACTGAGGAACATCTCATGATAAAATTAGGGAAGTAAGAAAAATTGTTTTTAGGTGCCTTTTTAAATTATTTATTGCATTGATTATTGGGTTTCCGTTCTTCCTTTTAATCTGTTTGACAATTAGAGTTATTTGTAAGACTAATCAAATCAGAATCCAAAAGAAATTAAAATCTAAAAGAATAATATTATAGAACAGAAAAATAATAGATTTAATTATTAAATCTTTATTTATTTATCTATCTATCTATCTCTATATATACATGGCTCTGTGTGTGAATGTATGTTCCAGCATGACTCTGGAAGTCCTTGAGCAATTTCAACCACACTTGGTACACAGATGACTTACTTTCTGAAAAAAAATTACTGTGGGGGTGTGACAATCCTAACCCCCCTCGGTGTGAATATAGTGGCCGCACTGCCCAGCTAATTGGTCCCGGCCACATTCCTCAGTGGCCATGCGCCACCCACTGGGCCATTCCAGATGGTGAGGAGGACAGTTGCCGCTAGATGGGTGTCGGCCCAGGCAGTTACCATGGCAGCTGGTCATGTTTAACCCCTATGCCGCCGGGCGCTGGATGTTGGTTACCAGTAGGCGTGGGCAGCCAGATGGACAAGAGGTTGGGCCCAAAGACTTATAGTGATTTTGTGTATGATTTTGCTTTATAATGTGTATACTGTATATATATTTTTAAAAGCCTGAAAGCATTGGGATACATAAATACCTTGGCAACACCAGCTTATCAGCTACTATTGAATAAAGTAGCTAAAGAGAAGAGACAAGATTCACACACATTCAGAAAGAAAAGTGGACCCTTTTGCCTCTTTGGGATTTTCTTTTATTCCGCAGCAGGATACTGTGCCTGTGAATGAGTTAACCATTGCCATGCTAGTAAGTTAAATGCCAGGCACAACACCATGAAGATTATAAATGGTTGTATTAAAACCACTTCAACTTCATGGCAGTGGTGAAATCCATTTTTTTTTACTACCGGTTCTGTGGGTGTGGTTTGGTGGGCATGGTGTGGCTTGGTGGGTGTGGCAGGGGAAGGTTACTGAAAAATCTCCATTCCCACCCACTCCAGGAGAAGGATATTGCAAAGTCTCCATTCCCACCCCATTCTAGAGCCAGCCAGAGCTCTAGAATGGTATTTGGCAGTTCTCTAAATTATTCAAAATTTCCGCTAATAGTTCTCCAGAACCTGTCAAAACCTGATATGAGCAACTCACTCTTACCGGTGAATTCTGAAATTTCTCATTTATCAAGAGGAAGATTCAAATCCAACAAGTCCCCTCCCACTGACACTTGCCCAACATCCGCCAAATAACTGTAACCTCAATTCCCAATGGAAAACCAAGTGGGTCACTGAATGTCCAGTTATAGGAAGACATAAATGACTCCACAAAAAAACTCCACAAATCCTGAATAGGATTTGCACCTCGCATGGCATCTGCTTGATTCTCTGTGTAAATGGGGTATAATATCCTCCCCTCAGTGTGATTGCAGGGTCCGACATCAAACTGTAGATCACATCATGACTAGATGTAAGCTGGGGGCATCTACCGGTCCAGTATCTGAGGTTTTTTAACAGAAACAATCCTGTGCTTCAGTGATTAATTGGCTTAGATCAGTGATAGCTAACCTTTTTATCGTTGCGGGCTGATAGCCATAATGCAATGTGTGTGCAACCCCCACCCCACGGGCCCTGCCCCTATGCATGTGCACGTGACCCCCCTCATGTGTGTCCCACTCCCGTGCATGCACATGTGACCCCTTCCATGCACCCCCATACATGTCTGTGTGAACCCTGTGCATGTACGCACATCTCCCGCACACACCCCAACCCCCACACATGAATGGCAGAGACCCAAAAACCACTGGCTGGCAGGAGGCACACATGCATGAGTGGTGAAGCTGAGCTGGGGCGACAGCTCATGTGCCATAGGTTCGCCATCATGGGCCTAGACACTAATAATTGAACAGAGATATTTTTAAGATTTGTATATTATTGGGCTCTACTATTCTAGATGAAATATTAATATATATTGCTAGTCCATGTATGATATGCAATAGGTTAAATAAATGAAAATGTGTAGAGCTCTACATTGTAACACTAATTTGGAGATGATTGTAAAATTGCCCATTTTCCAGGTTTGCTATTTGAAAGTGGTTCCATTGTATGGTCCTTGGCTTCCACTCTCAGTGCCTGGCAACCAGCTCCTTGATGGCTCCGGGTTCCAACCATTGCTTTTGGATACCCAGTTGATGCATAATAAGGCTGTTCTTGTCCATTATGTCATCTGCTGTCTTGCGCTGAAGCCTTGTTGTGTCCTCCTCTCCCCTGGGCTTCTGTTGCCAACTATGGTTTGTTTCACTCTTTCAGGAGGCTGCACATAGACCTGTTTTGTTTTTGTTTGTTTGTTTGTTTGTCAAAGGGTTGCTAGGAAAACATTTCCCTGGCCTGGTGAAATATATTCTGTGACTATGTTCCTTGCAGGAAGAAAAGCATCCCAGCTTATTTCAGTTATACACTATGGTTCAACTTGTTCCCATTGAATCAAAGTACTTCTCAGTTCCCATAATTCACTAACTCATCAGCCAACAGTTCAACCTCAGAAAGCAAACCATGATTAAATATTGAAGTGTGAATGCAGCCCTTGGTGAAGTGACTGGGTTACATGGGTTATATAGATATCATCTGAGCCACTTTGGTGTAGTGGTTGAGGAACTGGAAAACCATGAGTTCCAATCCTGCATTAGGCACAAAGCCAGCTTGGTGAACCTGGGCCTACCAGGTATTCATCCGGCTACAATCTTTACTCTGGTCAGTTTCAGCACATTAGTTTGCTGGTTTTTTATCTCCTGCTTGAGGATAAAAAAAAAAAACAGCTTCTAAGTCACAGCTGAGAGGAAGCAGCAATGAGAAAAGCAGGAAAAGCATGGGGGGGGGGGAGATTGCTTCACTTGGCTAGCGTCTAGTTAGGGCTGAAAAAAAGCTTCTAAGCAACAGCTGAGAATCGGAGCAAAGCATGGAGATCCCTTCACTCCCTAGCACCTCATTAAAGCATGGTGGAGAGTAGAGGGAGTTGTTTCGTTGCTAATTCTCTAAAGACATTTTGGGCAGCTTTCAGGTGTCACACCAACAGCAATAAGATTCTTTCACCTTGACATCACATCAAAGCCTTGTTGGCAAATGTCTTTGCACTGGAAAATATTGGGGGCAAAAATGGAGAAAGAAAAAAACTGAACAGGTGTTTTATTATATATATATAGGCAACGGATGTGTTTGCTCCCTTCTCCTTCAGACATGTAGCCTTGGCTGGACTCTGTCTGGATTAGGAATCTTTTGAAGCTTCTGTCTTGGAAGAGGGGTTTGGTTTCTTTAAAGTAGACCCCTGTCTGGAGACTCTATCAGGAACAAAAGTCATGTTGGTACTTCTGCTGCTTCTGCTACCCCAGGCAGTCTTGGGGAGTCTCAAAGCCAAATGCCTTCTGACTTTGAATAAGGATGAGGTACACCCACAGAACATTTACAGACCAGGAGAGTTTCACATTGGGGGCATCGTCTCTGCAACAAAGGCTGATTTTCAATCACTACGTTTTAACAAATCTCCTTTGACTCAATTTGATGAGTAAGTTAAAGTTCCTGCACAGCATGAAAGCCACACCATTCCACCCTGATTTCTAACAACTGCCAGTCTCATCTCTTACAATGAAAGGTCTGATCTGCAAGTTTTTTTCTCTGTCTCTTCTTATTTCATCCTTAAGGAATCATTTCCATCCTGCGGCTGTTGAGCCTGATTTGAAATTTGTATTTATTTTTTATTTTTATTTTATTTTTTTATTTATTTTCGTCAAGCATTTATAAGCTAACAGTTAAAAGTATAAACATGATTATGAATGCATGAAATGGATACAAATAAATGGGGATAGTAGGACAGGGATGGTAGGCACACTGGTGCACTTCTGCATGTCCCCTTACGGACCTCTTAGGAAGTGGGTGAGGTCAACAGTAGACAGTCCAAGGTTAAAGTTTTGGGGGGGCTGGGGAAGAAACCACAGAGTCAGGTGCATAGCAGGCCTGATCATTCGGATGCTGAAGTTGTATTCTCTGCAATTGAGCTTGGAGAGATTTACCTTAAGTTTGTATCTATTGTGTGTTTGTGTATTGTTGTGGTTGAAGCTGAAGTAGTCATTGACAGGTAGGACATTTTAGCAGATAATTTTATGTATAACACTTAGGTCAGACCGAAGGCGGCATAGTTCTAAGTTGTCTAAGCCCAAAATATCAAACCTGGTGGCATAAGGTATTCTATTGTGGGTAGAGGAGTGGAAGACTCTTCTCATGGAATATCTCTGGACTCGCTCAATTGTATTAATGTCTGATATGCAGTGTGGGTTCCAGGTAGATCAGCTGTATCTGAGATAGCAAATTCTCAAATAAATCTATAAGACCTTCTATTTTTCTTGATTTTGAAGAACAAGAATCCACTTTTCTTGACATCCTATGAACAGAGAAGGACTGTGGATGGAGAATAGAGAGTGGTTCTTCTCTTCTAGCCCTCCCTTATCCAACAAAGCAGTCAATGTGACTACAAAAATGGGGGAATGTTGCATTCTCCCCTGCAGTAAAAATGAGTTAACCACCACAATTTTTGTTCCATCCGCAAAGTCACTAATTAAATAAATGAAATCCAGATCAGAATTGGCTTTCCCATTTGAATGAATGCCAGGCATTCTAGCTGGATGATCACTTAAATTAGTCTCCATTGTAGAAATATGGACAATGTAAGCTTCTCCAGAAATTTAGTAATAAATAAGAATTCACATGATGTTAACAATCATGGTTGCTCATTTTGTTTGTGTGTATGTGTACTTTAATGATCTTATATTTCATATGGAAGAATAGGTCACTATCCAAATATTAAATATTTGGAATGTGACCTAAAAATTTGAAGAAACCAGAATTCCATTGATTGGGAGTTCTGCACACAAATTAGAAAAGAATGATAGTAGAGGGATTTTGTATATGGTAAGTTCAGGAAGATTATTATATGCACAATGATGGAAGAATAATGAAACTCCCACAGGGGAGGACTGGATTGTGGAAATGTCTGCATTTGCAGAAATGACAAATTATCTGTTGACAAGAAGGTTGCGAATTGATGAAAAGCCTCAGACATCCAGATAGAGCTGTCTGAAAGTTGAGTCATGATATGGACTTATTGATATTTAATGCTGGAAGTCAGTCATACATTTCTGAACTTGAGTTTCAGAGAAGAGCAACCAAGATGATGAGGGGACTGAAGGCTAACTGGGCATGTCTAGTCTAGTGAAGAGAACATCCAGGGGAGACATGATAGCAGTGTTCCAATATTTGAGGGGCTGCCACAGAGAGGAGGGGGTCAAGCTATTTTCCAAGGCACCTAAAGGCCAGACAAGGAATAAAGGATGGAAACTGAACAAGGAGAGAGTCAACCTGGAAATAAGGAGAAATTTTATGACAGTGAGAACAATCAACCAACGGAACAGAAGATTCTTTCAGAAGTTGTGGGAGCTTCATCACGGGAAGCTCTCAAGAAGAGACTGGACTGCCAAGGGTCAAAAATGGTGTAGGGTATGCTTGAGTAGACGGTTGGACTAGATGACTTACAAAATTCCTTCCAACTCTGTTAATCTATATCTGTAACTTTCAGTTTTTAATTTCTTCTACCTTTTCTTCTTCCTCTCTTCCCTTCTTTCCTTTCTTTCACTATTTTTTTTTAATTTTATGTAACATTCTTAATAAATATAAATCTTTTAAAAAAAGAATTAGACAAAGCTAATATGATTAGATTACTTCAGACATGATGCATTTGGTATATGACAATAAAATTGAAATACTCCAGAGTTACAATCAAATAGATGAGATATTTTTGGAGCTTTGAAAAAAAATCCATGAGGTACACAATTAAATGCTCCAAACCTCTCAGTCTTTGGTGGATTAAAAATATTATTGTTCAAAGGGGTTAATTAAATGTTCTTTCCACTGATTATGTTCCAATATCTTCAAATTTTCAGGATAGCATCAACAGAGTATTGGAAATCGCTATCCTTCCTTTTGGCCATCTGGGAGATTAACAAGAATCCCAATATTTCATTCAATGTCACTCTGGGTTACAACATCTATGAAAATTATTTCAGTGCACAAATGACCTCGGAGGCTTTGCTGGACCTGCTTTCAGAGGGGGAGGTCAATGTTCCCAACTACATCTGTGGAAGGCAAAGAAACACAGTGGCTGTTCTTGAAGAGGCTGATACTGACATCTCCATCCAGATGTCAACCATATTAGCCACCCACAAAATCCCTCAGGTGTGTCTTTGTTGAGAAGATGAATTTTTAGTCATGCAACTTTCAGGCTTTTTTATATCTTCTGTTATGAATGAAGAGCAAAGTTCTAGTATAGGAATTGTATAAAGTAAGGATGAAGGTTCTATCGAATGGGAGACAAGAATCTGAGCAGACAAGAATCCCCTGCATGGAAATCTTAATGCAGATTCTGCATGTCTACCGGCCATTGGCAAGAACAAAATGCTACACTGAAGTGGGAAGAGAAATGAAATGGCCAGAGACTCCCTACAAAAGTGGACAATTCCTCCATTAGGGCTAGATTTTTGGTTTTATAGGTTTATAAAGTCTCCTTTCTTTCCTTTTCAGATCAGTCACAGTTTTATTTCCCAGATTCCGAGTGATAAAACTCAGCTTTCATTCTTCTACCCAATGCTCCCACCTGAAGGACTTCAGTACCCAGGAATGGTGAAGCTGGTCCTCCATTTCAGGTGGAACTTGGTGGGCCTCCTTGCTCCAGACACTGAAAATGGACAAAGGTTTATGAGGACATTGACTTCCATGCTGATAAGGAATGGCATTTGTCAAATTCTTTCACAAAGCTTTTCCCCGTCTTCTCTGAAAGTCTTCGTAGACTGGAATTTATACTTCAAGTGGAGAAAGGCAAAAGTCTTTATGTATGGTGCTGACATGAATACATTCAATATAGGGATTTTCATTATGCACGATATATTTGGAACCCTTACCGAACCTGTTAAAGGAAAAGTCCTGATCACCACCGTACGCTGGGACTTCACAATTTATTTGAAAGATAACTACTTTCCCACTCAATATATTCATAGTATTTTTTTCTTTCTTCTGAAGACAAATCAAATGGCAAAGTATGGTGGTTACCAGCAGTTTGATTCTTTCATGTTTCATCTTGTAAACAACTCCTTCCTGTGTTCTCATACCAAAGATGCCTTTTCGGTGAAAGTCTGGAGAAGGTGCAGGGAAAGAGAAGAACTGGAGACTCTGAGAAAAGAGGAGATGGATCAGATCCTGGTTCTCGATAGCTATTTCATTTACAACACAATCTGGGCTGTGGCACGGGCCATAAATGCTGCATGTTTATCCAGACCCAGGAGGACATTTAAAGGTTTTAACAACATGAAAGCTCCAAGGCTGAAGGCATGGCAGGTATTTCTTTTATGTTGCACAGCTGCCCATTTTATGTTTATTGGTGTGTATTTTAATTAGTTGGCCTCCCATCTTATCACAGGATAACTCACTGCAGTTGAGAATCAATTTTACCATTATAAGCTGGGTTGGGCAAACCAGTAGTTTCAGGCACTGGCTGGGCCTGTCCACCTGCCCTGATGCTATCCCATCCAATATATCTCACTCTCTCCAGAAGGTGAATGCACATTTTCAGTTCTGCACTAGACGAACCGGTTGTTAAATTATGTAAAGCTCACCTCTGGTCTCATCCCTTGACTGAGAACCCCTTTGATTCCTCTCCCCCTACTCAAAACTCTCAGTAGCATCAGAAACATCAAACAGTCTCATCAGGATATGGAGAAACAACTTCGGGCCAAGAAACTAAGCGTACTGAGGCCAGGTCAGAAGATGAAGGGTTGCACTGGGAACAGTCTAGGATCATCAAGAGTGATGAATGTTCATAAAATATTCCATATATGTTCCATAAAATTGCAAGGAGGTAACCTTAACTGGTAAAAAAAAAGTCATATTTCACTATGAAGATCTGTAGTCTCTTCTCCATGCCAAGTGTCAGGGTTCTAAGTAACACCCTCAATGAAAGAAAACTCCGAAGCCTGAGTTTCCTCAAAATTACATTTGATTAGAGATATCCTATTGGAACTTCTAGGAACCCCGAATCTTAAAGATTTCAAGGTTTCCCACTCAAAGGAAAGTTCAAGTCCCTGCCCAGCAACCACATGTCCATCACATGGTCCAATCAAAACACCATCCCAACTGGAGATGCCTCCCAGTCCCAACCTCCCAGGACCTCATTAGTGGGATCTACCGGATTGCATCAAACTAAGCTCACTCTGGATGTTTTCTTTTGCAATACTTCCCATTGGTTTCCTAACCTCTGCAGTGACAATTATGAATGGGAAGAGATCAAGGGCACTTCCCTTGTTTTCAAAGTCACTCTTGGTACTTCTAATGGAATCTTTATGGAATAGTAGCTGGATACCAATGCTTCACTATGAAACTATGTGATGGGGCTTGATAAATTCACAGTTAAGCTTGAAAATCAATTAGTAATTATGATTGGCCTCTCCTCTCCCCCTCTCTCCCTCAGCCTTGCCCCACAGAAACTCCCGTATCCTATCAGCTTCTCTCCCTCAGCCTTGCCCTACAGAATCCTTCCCTGTCCTATCCACTTCTCTCCATCTGCCTTGCTCCACAGAATCCTCCCCTATCCTATCCCCTTCTCTCCCTCAGCCTTGCCTCACAGAAATGTCTCTTATCCTATCCCCTTCTCTCCCTCAGGCTTTCTAGCCCTTTCTCTCCCTCAGGCTTGCCCCACAGAATCCTGTCCTATCCTATCCCATTCTCTCCAGAGTTATTTTCAAGTTGGGAACAGGAGTAGAACATCTAACTAATTAGCATCAGAGTGTGTTATAATAATATAGGAAATACTAATGCTCTGACGGTCATTTTGAAAAATCCTTTCTTAGTGAGCACCCAGAAGCCAAGACAAACATATGTGGCAAATGGAGTCTTTCCCTAGAGCTTTCTCTGTCCTGGGTAACACTGTTCATTTTCTCTTCCATTTCAGCTTCATTCTTTCCTTCAGACTTCTCAGTTTCGTAATAATGCCATCGATGGGGTATATTTGGATGAGAGGGGAGAGCTGGTAGCAGATCTGGACATTGTAAACACAGTGATTTTGTCCAATGGGTCTTTTAGCAAAGTGACATTTGGGAGTCTAGAAAGACAGGGATCCTTGGATTTCAATGTTATCATCTACGAGAATGCTACTGCAAAGATGGAACTGCTGAACAAGGTGGAGAAATTGTTTAATTGTATCCTTTTGACAATCTTACCAAGAGGATTGCAGAGTTGGGGCAGAAAAAGTCATCCAAGTTATCCCAGAGAGGAAAGAGATTCTATGGTTCTTTGTCAAAGCAGAAAATTCATTCAATTTTGTCAAAGTGCTTGCAGCATGACTGCTATTTTGAGACAAGCCAGGAGCAAAATACAGTACACAGAGGTTTGTCTTACAAACAGTGGTTTATATACAAGACTTACATACATGGGGTAGGCACATATCAGACAAGCATTCAGTGTTCTTCAACTCTACACGGAGAACTACAATGCAAATACATGAGGAGAGAGAGAGAGAGACGCCCTCTCATGGCCTCCCTTATATAGACAGCAGCAATAACTATGCTGACTCATCCTCATTGCATCATTCTGGTCCACAGCCTTACATCAGCTGGTCAGCTTTAAATTGTCATTACCCTGACAAATTTCCCCATGATTACTTACATTAGGAATTTAATTTTTTTTTTTTTTTTAGAATGGGAAAACTTAGAAGTAGGCAAAACCAAAGCAGCAAAATCAGTTCGATGAGCTCAAAGTTTGGGGGAGGCTTCAAATTTAGCAAGGCTAAACCTTGAACTGGAGATCCCCAAACTTTGACATTTTGCTTCTTTTTAGAAATACAATAATTCATTTTGTGGATGTTATTTCTTTCCTTCTCTCTCCAGCCCCTGCCCCCTTCCAGATGTGTGGAAAGCTGCCCTCCTGGGTTCATGAAGGTGGCTCAGGAAGGGAAGCCCATCTGCTGCTATAATTGTCGTCCTTGCGCAGAAGGATCCATCTCCACCCTAGAAGGTGGGTGATAGCAAGAGAAAGGGGCAGACTTTGGAGATGACCACAGATCTTGGGATTTTCTACGAACATACATTTTGAAAGGCTTGACCAGAGTGCATCCCACCTCTTTGGGTCTGGATCAAGATATTGTAGGGAGTCATGCACCCGGCCTCGAAAACATGGCTAAATAGGACAGAATTACATCTGAGAGGGCCCGGGGGGGCCCACCTGGAGTCTCTGATATTGGTTCATCCAAATTAGTCTGAATCAGCTGAATGCCACCTCTGTACTGGAGGCTTTTTTTTAAAGTCATTCTCTGAGTTCTGGCCCATGATCAGGAGAGGAGAGGAACCATGAGTTGGGACTGAGACAAACTTCCTTCTTGACCTTAAGATGGTCTTTCTGCTTGTACAAAAGAGAGGGATGCATTGTGATGTCCTCACTCCCTATTTAACTCATCTTAAAGGGGAATTCCACCTGTCTTTCTCCATGGCAAAAATAGGGTTCATCTACTTCAGCTGGGATAAGCTATGCTAGGCGATCATTCACATGAACTTAATTCCATTGTAGGCTAGTTCTCATTGGTGCCTGAAAGTACTTACAAAAGGCTGGGATCCACTTTTCAACAGGTTCAGAAGTGAAACGGGAGAACTACGGAAACTGCCTTCTTTCCTTAAATCCTTTCTTCCTCCCTCCTTCTATTCTCTCTCAACAAGTACATTGATGAAATCATGACATTAAAAAAATGGTGTTAAGCTGTTCTAGACATCTACATACAATCATTCACACCAACAATTTTACCCAAAGAATGCTTTTTGATTAAAGGGAGATCCTATTTTTGCTCTTTTTCAGATGCAGACAAATGTACTAAATGTCCAGAAGATCAACATCCAAACATCAATCGAGTTCACTATATTCCTAAAATGAAAAGCTACCTTTCTTATAAGGAAAATCTGGGGATCATCCTGAGTGCCATTGCCTTGTTCCTCTCTTTAATCACAGGGTTTGGTTTGGGGATCTTCATTAAATTCATGGAAACTCCCATTGTCAGAGCCAACAACCGGGACCTCTCCTACATTCTCCTGATCTCCCTCCTGCTTTCCATCTTGACCTCCTTCCTATTCATTGGCCAGCCAGGGAAAATAACCTGCCTCCTCCGACAAACAGCCTTCAGCGTTATATTCTCACTTGCCATTTCTTCAATCTTGGCCAAAACCATCACCGTGGTGTTAGCCTTCTTGGCCACAAAACCAGGGAATAAAGTGCAGAGATGGTTGGGGAAGAGCTTGGCCAACTCCATTGTCCTTTCTTGTTCTGGCTTCCAAGTTGTCATCTGCAGCATCTGGTTGGGAACCTTTCCACCGTTCCCTGACTCTGACATGCACTCCCAACCTAGAGAGATCATCCTCCAATGTAATGAAGGTTCTGTCACCATGTTTTATATTGCCCTTGGGTACATGGGCTTCCTGTCTGCTGTCTGCTTCATGGTGGCTTTTCTGGCTAGGAATCTCCCTGGGGCCTTCAACGAAGCCAAGCTTATCTCCTTCAGCATGCTGGTCTTCTGCAGTGTCTGGGTGTCCTTTGTGCCGGCCTACCTGAGCACCAAGGGGAAATACATGGTGGCTGTTCAGGTCTTCTCCATCCTGGCCTCCAGTGCTGGCTTGCTGGCACTCATCTTCAGCCCCAAGTGCTACATTATCATTTTTAGGCCAGATCTGAATACCAAAGAACATCTGATGTCAAAATAAAGTAGAAAAATAAGTTGTACCAATTGATTGTTTTCAGAAATGTCATTTTAAGAGCCTCCAACCCAATCCAGCCTGGACAGCCTAAGGTATGGTTAGAAACCTCTCTTCTAAGGGAGGGGTGCTACCTCACATGTGGTGGGGCTGTTGAGCATTTCTGACCTCACAGTCAGCTTTGCCAGTTCAGAGGATTATTTTTATTATTATTATCATTATTATTTATTTAATTTCTATAACTCCCTTCTCCCGAAGGACTCAGGGCAGTGCACAGCCAACAGTAAAGCAAATCCAAATCCAAAATTTAAAAACATTTTAAATTTTTAAAATGCTATATATTATCATCCTGAGGCCAGAACTGAACACTAAGGAACATCTCAGGATAAAAGTAGGGAAGTGAGAGAAAAATTGTTTCTTAGGTGCCTTTCTACATTATTCATTGCCTTGATTATTGGGTTTTCATTCTTCCTTTTAATCTGCTTGACAATTAGGATTATTTGTAAGACTAATCAAATCAGAATCCAAAAGAAATTAGAATCCAAAAGAATAATATTATAGAACAGTAAAATAATAGATTTAATTATTAAATCTTTATTTATCTATATATGTATATAAATGGCTCTGTCTGTGTGTGTATATTCCAGAATGACTCTGGAAGTCCTTGAGCAATTCCAACCACACTTGGTACACAGATGACTTATTCTCTGAAAAAAAAATACTGTGGGGGTAAGACATTCCTAACCTCCCTCGCTGTGAATATAGTGGCTGCACTAGCCAGCTGATTAGTCCCAGCGGCATTCCGCAGTGGCCACACGCCACCCACTGGGCCATTCCAGATGGTGAGGAGGACAGTTGCCGCTAGATGGGTGTCGGCCCAGGCAGTTACCATGGCAGCTGGTCATGTTTAACCCCAATGCCGCCGGGCGCTGGATGTTGGTTACCAGTGGGCGTGGGTAGCCGGATGGACAGGAGGTTGGGCCCAAAGACTTATAGAGATTTTGTGTATGATTTTGCTTTATAATGTGTATACTGTACATATACTTTTAAAAGCCTGAAAGCATTGGGATACATAAATACCTTGGCAATACCAGGTTATCAGCTAGTATTGAATAAAATAGCTAAAGAGAAGAGACAAGACTCACACACATTCAGAAAGAAAAGTGGAATGAGTCTTGCCTAAGACCCTTTTGCCTCTTTGGGATTTTCTTTTATTCTGCAACAGGATACTGTGCTGGTGAATGAGTTAACCATTGCCATGCTAGTAAGTTAAATGCCAGGCACAACACCATGAAGATTATAAGTGGTTGTATTAAAACCACTTCAATGTCATGGCAATGGTGAAATCCATTTTTTTTTTACTACCGGTTCTGTGGGTGTGGTTTGGTGGGCATGGTGTGGCTTGGTGGGTGTGGCAGGGGAAGGTTACTGAAAAATCTCCATTCCCACCCACTCCAGGAGAAGGATATTGCAAAGTCTCCATTCCCACCCCACTCTAAGGCCAGTCAGAGGTGGCATTTGGCAGTTCTCTAAATTATTCAAAATTTCCGCTAATAGTTCTCCAGAACCTGTCAAAACCTGATATGAGCAACTCACTCTACTGGTGAATTCTGAAATTCCTCATTTATCAAGAGGAAGATTCAAATCCAACAAACCTCCACCCACTGACACTTGCCCAACATCCACCAAATAACTGTAACCTCAATTCCCAATGGAAAACCAAGTGGGTCACTGAATGCCCAGTTATAGGAAGACATAAATGACTCCACAAAAAAACTCCACAAATCCTGAATAGGATTTGCACCTCGCATGGCATCTGCTTGATTCTCTGTGTAAATGGGGTATAATATCCTCCCCTCAGTATGATTGCAGGGTCCCACATCAAACTGTAGATCACATCATGACCGGATGTAAGCTGAGGGCATATATTGGTCCAGTATCTGATGTTTTTTAACAGAAACAATCCTGTGCTTCAATGATTAATTGGTTTAGATCAGTGATAGCTAAATTTTTTGTCGTCGTGTGCCGATAGCCATAATGCAATGTGTGCGAAACCCCCACCCAATATGCAACCCTACTCCATGGGCCCTGCCCCTGTGCATGCACACGTGACCTCCCCATGTGTGTCCCACTCCCGTGCATGCACATGTGACCCCTTCCATGCACCCCCATACATGTCTGTGTGACCCCTGTGCATGTACGCACATCTCCCGCACACACCCCAACCCCCACACATGAATGGCAGAGACCCAAAAACCACTGGCTGGCAGCAGGCACACATGCATGAGTGGTGAAGCTGAGCTGGGGCGACAGCTCATGTGCCATAGGTTCGCCATCATGGGCCTAGACACTAATAATTGAACAGAGATATTTTTAAGATTTGTATATTATTGGGCTCTACTATTCTAGATGAAATATTAATATATATTGCTAGTCCATGTATGATATGCAATAGGTTAAATAAATGAAAATGTGTAGAGCTCTACATTGTAACACTAATTTGGAGATGATTGTAAAATTGCCCATTTTCCAGGTTTGCTATTTGAAAGTGGTTCCATTGTATGGTCCTTGGCTTCCACTCTCAGTGCCTGGCAACCAGCTGCTTGATGGCTCCGGGTTCCAACCACTGTTTTTGGATACCCAGTTGATGCATAATAAGGCTGTTCTTGTCCATTATGTCAACTGGTGTCTTGTGCTGAAGCCTTGTTGTGTCCTCCTCTCCCCTGGGCTTCTGTTGTCAACTATGGTTTGTTTCACTCTTTCAGGAAGCTGCACCTAGACCTGTTTTGTTTGTTTTTTGATTTTTTGTCTAAGGGTTGCTAGGAAAACATTTCCTGGCCTGGTGAAATATATTGTGTGAATATTTTCCTTGCAGGAAGAAAAGCATCCCAGCTTATTTCAGTTATACACTATGGTTCAACTTGTTCCCATTGAATCAAAATACTTCTCAGTTCCCATAATTCACTAACTCATCAGCCAACGGTTCAACCTCAGAAAGCAAACCATGATTAAATATTGAAGTGTGAATGCAGCCCTTGGTGAAGTGACTGGGTTACATGGGTTATATAAATATCATCTGAGCCAATATGGTGTAGTGGTTGAGGCCCTGGAAAACCATGAGTTCCAATCCTGCATTAGGCACCAAGCCAGCTTGCTGAACCCGGACCTACCAGGTATTCATCCGGCTACAATCTTCAGCACATTAGTTTGCTGGTTTTTTATCTCCTGCTTGAGGATAAAAAAAAACAGCTTCTAAAACACAGCTGAGAGGAAGCAGCAACGAGAAAAGCAGGAAAAGCATGGGGGGGGAGATTGCTTCACTTGGCTAGCGTCTAGTTAGGGCTGAAAAAAAGCTTCTAAGGAACAGCTGAGAATCGGAGCAAAGCATGGAGATCCCTTCACTCCCTAGCACCTCATTAAAGCACAGTGGAGAGTAGAGGGAGCAGGCAAAACTGGGAAGATTGCTCAGTGCCTTGTTAGGGCTGAAAGAAAGCTTCAAAAAAGCTATAAGTATAAGACGCACCCAAATTTTCAGCCTCTTTTTTTGGGGGGTAAGTGCATCTTATACTCCAAAAAATATGAATTAGATGGGCTGGTTTCTTCCAGGAAATAGTCAAAGTAGAATTCTTGGTGGAAGAAGTAGAAAGTCCCTTTATCTAGACTGGCTGATATCTAATGAGGCATGCCATTTGGCCCTTTTGCAACTCGGAATTGAGGAAGCTCCTCCGTGAAGGTTTCTGCCCAATCTCATCAAGAAGAGATTATCTCTGCAATTTTAGAGGATGACTTCCTTGGCCTCTGTCCCTCTGATCGTCCTGGACTACCTGTCCATCTCTGACAGAGTAGTTCCTCTGAGTGGCAGGTTAGGCAAGCCCTCCTTTCCATCCTTCTAAAGTTCCTGTGAAAATTTCTTACAATACACCAAAGCTATGTAACTCTGTCTAACACAATGGGACCAATGGGATCTAGGAGAGAAACTCAACACATGGCACCTGGGAAGATTACACCAGCTAGCAAGGCTAGCTGAGACCCCCACCCCCTGGGAGTCTGACAATCAATCAGGATACTCTTTCTGGGCCCCAGGAAGTTCAAAGGCATAAAACCCAGGGACTCGCTGAACCTCGCCCTCTTTTCTATTCAGGAACTCAAACCATGTGATCCTGTCCACCATTAAACCATCTTTCCAAGCAATCTCCATGTTTCCAGTGTCTTTTTCCCCACTTGGAGCTGAACCCAGAAGGATATTTCTTCCTACAACTCACTCAGAGTTTAGAGAGATGATCCTTACAGCCATTATCCAAATCATAGTGATTTAGTTGTTGTTTTGATGCTAAATCTCTAAGGACATATTGGGTAGCTTTCAGGTATCACACAAACAGTAATAATAAGCTTTCACCTTCACAACACGTCAGAACCTTGTTGGTAAATGTCTTTGCACTAGAAAATATTGGGGGCAAAAATGGAGAAAGAAACAAACTGAACAGGTGTTTTTTATATATATATAGGCAACGGTTGTGTTTGCTCCCTTCTCCTTCAGACATGTAGCCTCGGCTGGACTCTGTCTGGATTAGGAATCTTCTGAAGCTTCTGTCTTGGAAGAGGGGTTTGCTTTCTCTAAAGCAGACCCCTGTCTGGAGACTCTATCAGGAACAAAAGTCATGTTGGTACTTCTGCTGCTTCTGCTACCCCAGGCAGTCTTGGGGAGTCTCAAAGCCAAATGCCTTCTGACTTTGAAGCAGGATGAGGTACACCCACAGAACTATTACAGACCAGGAGAGTTTCACATTGGGGGCATCGTCTCTGCAACAAAGGCTGATTTTCAATCACTACACTTTAACAAAACTCCTTTGACACAATTTGATGGGTAAGTCAAAGTTCCTGCACAGCATGAGAGCCACACCATTCCACCCTGATTTCTAACAACTTCCAGTCTCCTCTCTTACAATGAAAGGTCTGATCTGCAAGTTTTTTTCTCTCTCTCTCCTTATTTCATCCTTGAGGATTCATTTCCACCCTGTGGCTGTTGAGCCTGATTTAAAATGTTTATTTATTTTTTATTTTTTATTTTATTTATTTATTTAATGTTGTCAAGCATGTATAAGATAACATATAAAAGTTTAAACATGATTATGAATGCATGAAATGGATTCAAATAAATGGAGATCGTAGGACAGGGATGGTAGGTACTCTGGTGCACTTCTGCACGCCCCCTTAAGGACCTCACCCCATTTAATCACTAATTAAATAAATGAATCCAAGATCAGAATTGTCTTTCCATACATGTGTGTATCCCATTTGAGTGAATACCAGGCATTCTGGCTGGACGACAACTTAAATTAAGTCTCCATTGTAGAAATATGGACAATGTAAACTTCTCCAGAAATTTAGTAATAAATAAGACTTCACATGATGTTAACTATCATGGTTGCTCATTTTGTCTGTGTGTATGTGTACTTTAATGATCTTATATTTCATATGGAAGAATAGGTCACTATCCAAATATTAAATATTTGAAATGTGACCTAAAAATTTGAAGAAACCAGAATTCCATTGATTGGGAGTTCTGCACACAAATTAGAAAAGAATGATAGTAGAGAGATTTTGTATATGGTAAATTCAGGAAGATTATTATATGCACAATGATGGCAGAATAATGAAACTCCCACAGGGGAGGACTGGATTGTGGAAATGTCTGAATTTGCAGAAATGATAAATTATCTGTTGAAAAGAAGGTTGGGAATTGATGAAAAGCCTCAGACATCCAGATAGAACTGTCTGAAAGTTGAGTCATGATATGGACTTATTGATATTTAATGTTGGAAGTCAGTCATACATTTCTGAACTTGAGTTTCAGGGAAGAGCAACCAAGATGATTAGGCGACTAAAGGCTAACTGAGCATGCCTAGTCTAGTGAAGAGAACATCCAGGGGAGACATGATAGCAGTGTTCCAATATTTGAGGGGCTTTTACAGAGAGGAGGGGGGTCAAGCTATTTTCCAAGGCACCTGAAGGCCAGACAAGGAATAATGGAGGGAAACTGAACAAGGAGAGAGTCAACCTGGAAATAAGGAGAAATTTTCTGACAGTGAAAACAATCAACCAATGGAACAGAAGATTCCTTCAGAAGTTGTGGGAGCTTCGTCACTGGAAGCTTTTTCAAGAAGAGACTAGGCTGCCATGGGTCAAAATTGATGTAGGGTATGCTTGGGTGGATAGTTGGACTAGATGACCTACAAAATTCCTTCCAACTCTGTTTACCTGTATCTGTAACTTTCTATTGTTAATTTCTTCTACTTTTTCTTCTTCCTCTCTTAGCTTCTTTATTTTCTTTGACTAATTTTTTAATTTATGTCACATTTTTAATAAATATAAATCTTTAAAAAAAGAATTAGACAAAGTTAATATTATTAGATTATTTCAGATATGATGCATTTGGTATCTGACAATAAAATTGAAATACTCTAGAGTTATAATCAAATAGATGAGACATTTTTGGAGCTTTGAAAAAAAAAATCCACCAGATACACAGTTAAATGCTCCAAACCTCTCAGTCTTGGGTGGATTAAAAATATTATTGCTCAAAGGGGTTAATTAAATGTTCTTTCCACTGGTTATGTTCCAATATCTTCAAATTTTCAGGATAGCATCAACAGAGTATTGGAAATTGCTATCCTTCCTTTTTGCCATCTGGGAGATTAACAAGAATCCCAATATTTCATTCAATGTTACTCTGGTTACAACATCTATGAAAATTATTTCAATGCACAAATGACCTCGGAGGCTTTACTGGACCTGCTTTCGGAGGGGGAGGTCAATGTTCCCAACTACAGCTGTGGAAGGCAAAGAAACACAGTGGCTGTTCTTGAAGAGGCTGATACTGACATCTCCATCCAGATGTCGACCATATTAGCCGCCCAGAAAATCCCTCAGGTGTGTCTTTGCTGAAAAGATGAATTTGTAGTAATGCAACTTTCAGGCTCCTTTACATTTTCTATTATGAATGAAGAGCAAAGTTCTAGTATAGGAATTGTATAAAGTAAGGATGAAGGTTCCATCGAATGGGAGGCAAGAATCTGAGCAGATAAGAATCCCCTTCGTGGAACTCTTAATGCAGATTGTGCATGTCTACCGGCCATTGGCAAGAACAAAATGCTACACTGAAGTGAGAAGAGAAGTAAAATGACCAGAGACTCCCTACAAAAGTGGACAATTCCTCCATTAGGGCTAAATTTTTGGTTTTATAGGTTTATAAAGTTTCCTTTCTTTCTTTTTCAGATCAGTCACAGTTTTGTTTCCCAGATTCCGAGTGATAAAACTCAGCTTCCTTTCTTCTACCCAATGCTCCCACCTGAAGAACTTCAGTACCCAGGGATGGTGAAGCTGGTTCTCCATTTCAGGTGGAACTTGGTGGGTCTCCTTGCTCCAGACACTGAGAATGGACAAAGGTTCATGAGGACATTGACTTCCATGCTGATAAAGAATGGCATTTGTCCAATTCTATCACAAACCTTTTCCCCGTCTTCTACGACATTCTCCGTAGACTGGAATTTATACCTCAAGTGGAGAAAGGCAAATGTCTTCATGTATGGTGCTGACATGAATACATTCCATATAGGGGTTTTCTTTATAAACACTATATTTGTAGCACTTACTGAACCTCTTAAAGGAAAAGTCCTGATCACCACCGTACGCTGGGACTTCACAATTTATTTGAAAAATAACGACCTTCCCACTCAATATATTCATAGTATTTTTTTCTTTCTTACGAAGAGAAATCAAATGGCAAAGTATGGTGGTTACCTACCATTTAATTCTTTCATGTTTCAAATTTTAAAATACTCCTTCCTGTGTTCTTATACCAAAGATGCCTTTTCGGTGAAAGTCTGGAGAAGGTGCAGGGAGAGAGAAAAACTGGGGACTCTGAGAAAAGAGGAGATGGAACCGATCCTGGTTCTTGATAACTATTTTAATTACAACACAATCTGGGCTGTGGCACGGGCCATAAATGCTGCGTGTTTATCCAGACCCAGGAGGACATTTAAAGGTGTTAACAACATGAAAGCTCCAAGGCTGAAGGCATGGCAGGTATTTCTTTTCTATTGCACAGCTGCCCATTTTATGTTTATTGCTGTATATTTTAATTAGTTGGCCTCCCATCTTATCACAGGAGAACTCATTGCAGTTGAGAATCAATTTTACCATTATAAGCTGGGTTACTATTCTGATATATATAAAAATTAAATTAATCCCAAATTTCTATTTCTCTTCCTTTTGCACTTGTTTCATCCTGCTCATTTATTTCATTTTTTTTAATTGAAAAATTTTAACAAAATTTTTTACATACATATCCATCCCTCCTCCTTCCCCAACCCTTCCCCACCCTTTCTCCCACCTCCCTTACCACTTACTTTCCCCCCACCCTACTTCCCAAGAACAAGATATAGGGTATATTATTCAACAATCATAATCCAACTTAATCTAATTAACTGTAACATTTTACAGCGCTCTAGTACTTTAATTCCCCAATAATGATACTAACTTTAATTACTTAATAATATTCGTATTATTCGTAACCTATCTGCAATTTTTTAATCCGATATTTCTTTTGGGTATAGTCTATCCATCTTCTTCATTCTGTCACATATTTTTCATTTGAATAATTCTTCAGATACGCTGAAATTTTTGCCATCTCAGCTAAATCTGTTACTTTTAATGTCCATTCTTGAATAGTAGGTAAGTCTTATTTCTTCCAGTATTGCACCACCAATAATCTTGCTGTGGTTATTAAATTCAAAATCAAGTTGGTCTCTATAACCGTACAGTCCGTAACTATACCCAGCAAAAATAACTGTGGTGTAAATTTTATCCTCTTTTTAAAAATATTTTATAAAATCCACCAAATTTTAATCCAAAATGCTTTAACCTTTTTGCACGTCCACCATATATGAAAATAAGTGGCATCCTCACAATCACATCTCCAACATTTAGGTTGTACATTTGGGTACATACAAGATATTTTTTTTATTATCTCATTTATAGCTCATTAGCTCATTTATTTCATTTTTATACTCCTTTTTAATAGCTACTTGGTAAATATATATATGTTGCCTCCAGCCTCTTTCTTCTTGGACTTTTTTCTTCATAAGCAGGAGCACTGCTGTACCATCTAGGATAGGATAGGATAGGATAGGATAGGATAGGATAGGATAGGATAGGATAGGATAGGATAGGATAGAATAGAATAGAATAGAATAGAATAGAATAGAATAGAATAGAATAGAATAGAATAGAATAGAATAGAATAGAATAGAATAGAATAGAATTTTATTGGCGAAGTGTGCTTCTTTGATGATATTTTTGATGTTAGGTGTCCATCTACAGCTTTAAAAAAGTGTTCTGCAAATATTGGGCAGTCTAAAAAGTTTGACCAACTCACCTCCTGGATAGGCCCTCTGTTCCATGACGGCCTTGACTCAGAATGGGTCTCTTCTAGAGGTAGGCTGATGCCGGTTTGGACCATTTTGGGCAAACCGGTAGTTCCGGCCACTGGCTGGGCCTGTCAACCCGCCCCAATGCTATCCTGTCCAATATATCTCACTCTCTCCAGAAGGTGAACGCACATTTTCAGTTCTGCACTAGGCGAATTGTTAAATTATGTAAATCTCACATCTGGTCTCATCCCTTGACTAAGAACTCCTTTGATTCCTCTCCCCCTCCTCAAAACTCTCAGTAGCAACAGGAACATCAAACAGTCTCATCAGCATATGGAGAAACAACTTTGGGCCAAGAAACTAAGCGTACTGAGGCCAGGTCAGAAGATGAAGGGTTGCACTGGGAAAAGTCTAGGATCATCAAGAGTGATGAATGTACATAAAATATTCCATATATGTTCTATCAAATTGCAAGGAGGTGCTCTTAACTGGAAAAAAAATCATATTTCACAATGAAGATCTGTGGTCTCTTCTCCATTCCAAGTGATCCATCTGTCAGATTTGGGTTAATGTCAGGATTCTAAGTAACACCCTCAACGAAAGAAACTCGGAAGCCTGAGTTTCCTCAAAATTACATTTGATTAGAGATATCCTATTGGCACATCTGGGAAACCTGAATCTGAAAGCTTTCAAGGTTTCCCCACCCAAAGGAAAGTTCAAGTCTCTGCCCAGCACCCACATGTCCATCACATGGTCCAATCAAAACACCATCCCAATTGGAGATGCCTCCCAGTTCCAACTGGGCCACGAGGGTTGGGTTCCCCTCATGGAGATGTGCCCACCAGGTTTCCTTGCATTCCATCAGCCAAGAGCTCAGGGTAGGAGTGGGGGAGTAGCGGTCATTATTAAGGAATGTCTGGATCCGAGGGAGGCCACTGTACCTCAGATAGTCGGTGTGAGTCCATCTTTGTGAGATGGGGTCGTGGTGGGCAGATGGGTCTGTTAGTCACATACCTGGCTCCCTGCTACATGGCAACCACCCTGCCCAAGCTTCTCAGTGTTGTATCCGAGGTGGCGATTGGTACCCCCAGGCTTATGGTCATGGGGGATTTAAATCTGCCATCTATCAGTGAAACATCTGAGATAGCTCGGGAGTTCATGGCTTCCATGACAGCCATGGACCTGACCCAGGTAATTCACAGCCCGACTCACATTGGTGGACACACCCTGGATCTAGTTTTTGTCTCTGGTCAGTGGTTGAGTGGTCTTGATATTGGGGATATAGGTGTGGAACGCTTGTCATGGACTGACCACTCGCTCCTTGACTTTCTGACCGCAGCACCTCACCGCAGGGAGGCAGAGCCGACCAGGTGGTTCCGCCCCAGGCACCTGATGCATCCTGATAGGTTCCAGATGGAGCTTGGGCCATTTCCTGAGACACTGACACGCGACTTGGCTGAGGACCTGGTGGCTGCCTGGGATAGGGTGGCTAGTGGGGCCTTGGACCGTGTCGTGCCTTTGCAGCTTCTGACCCAGCACCAAACTCACTTAGCTCCTTGGTTCACCGAGGAATTGAGGGAGATGAAGCGCCGGAAAAGACGCCTGGAGGGCCAATCGCTCTGAATCCGACTTGACACTAGTAAGAGCTCATATTAAGACTTACTTAGTGGTGATAAAAGCAGCGAAGTCTAATTATTTTGCCGCTCTTATCTTGTCATCAGATAATCACCCAGCCACCCTGTTCAGGGTGACCCGCTCCCTCCTTCATTCGGGAGCGCGGGAGGATCCTTTGCAGGGACGTGCTGAGGACTTTGTTCAATATCTGGATGATAAAATAACTCAGATTCGGGATGATTTGCCTGCTGACTGGGTTAGTTCAGGCGAGATGACTGAGGCAGGTCTTGAGAGTGTTATCTGGGCTGAGTTCGATCCTGTGGCTCCCGAGGACGTGGACACAATTCTGGGAAGACTGAACGCAACCACATGTTTATTGGACCCGTGTCCCTCCTGGTTGGTGCTGGCCTCCCGGGAGGTTACATGAGGCTGGCTCCAGGACATTATTAACGCTTCTTTGAGTGAGGGTGCCCTACCGGCTGCCTTGAAGGAGGCGGTGGTGAGGCCCCTCCTCAAGAAGCCATCCCTGAACCCAGCTTTTTTGGCTAATTATCGTCCAGTCTCCAACCTTCGCTTCTTGGCGAAGGTTGTTGAGAGTGTGATGGGATGGCAGCATCCCCAGTACCTGGATGAAGCTGTCTATTTAGACCCACTCCAGTCCGGCTTCAGGTCTGGATACAGCACCGAAACGGCATTGGTCACATTGGTGGATGATCTCTGGAGGGCCCGGGGTAGGGGGTATTCCTCTATCCTGGTGTTGTTAGACCTCTCAGCGGCTTTTGATACCATCAACCATGGTATCATGTTGTGCTGGTTGGAGGGATTGGGGGTAGGGGGCACCGTTCTATGGTGGTTCTCCTCCTACCTCTCCGACCGGTCGCAATCCGTGTTGACAGGGGGGCAGCGGTCGACCCCGAGGCGCCTAGTGTGTGGGGTGCCACAAGGGTCGGTCCTCTCGCCCCTCCTGTTCAACATTTATGTAAAGCCGCTGGGCGAGATCATCCGTGGTTTGGGGGTGGAGTTCCATCAGTACGCTGATGATACTCAGCTGTACATCTCCACCCCAGACCACCCCAACGATGCCGTGGAAGTGATGTCCCAGTGCCTCGAAGCCGTGCGGGTCTGGATGGGGAGAAACAGGCTTCGACTCAACCCCTCCAAGACCGAGTGGCTGTGGCTGCCGGCATCCCGATATAGCCAGCTTACACCATCTCTGGTTATTGGGGGCGAATCATTGGCCCCCACTGAAAGGGTGCTCAACTTGGGTGTCCTCCTGGACCCACGGCTGTCTTTAGAGGATCACACGACAGCTGTGGCCAGGGGGGCTTTCTATCAGGTTCAGCTGATACGCCAGTTGTGTCCCTTTCTAGATCAGGACTCCCTATGCACAATCACTCAGGCGCTCATCACTTCTTGCCTGGACTACTGCAATGCTCTCTACATGGGGCTCCCCTAGGGGTGCACCTGGAGGCTCGAACTGGTGCAAAATGCGGCCGCGTGGGGGATTATGGGAGCGACAGGGCATTCCCACGTGACACCTCTCCTGTGTGAGCTGCCTTGGCTGCCGGTGGACTTCCGGGTGCGTTTCAAGGTGTTGGTAATCACCTTTAAAGCGCTTCATGGATTAGGACCAGGGTACTTACGGGACCGCCTTCTACCAATAATTGCCTCCCACCGACCGGTTCGCTCCCACAGAGGGGGCCTCCTCATGGTGCCGTCAGCCAGACAATGCCGGCTGGCGACCCCCAGGGGGAAAGCCTTCTCTGTGGCAGCCCACACCCTCTGGAATGATCTTCCTCCACAACTGAGAATGATCTCCGACCTCCGAACTTTTCGTCGGGCCTTGAAAACATATCTTTTTCAGCTCGCCGGCATAGCCTGATCCCTGCTAATTTTTTTAGAATTTTTTAGAGATTGATATTCATTTTAATATTAATCTGTTTTAATTCTTAGCCAAATTTATATTTGTTTTTATAATATTTTAACTTTTGTGTACTGGTTTTTATTCGGCTGTTCACCGCCCTGAGTCTGCAAGGAGAAGGGCGGTATATAAGTCTAATAAATAAATAAATAAATAAATAAATAAATAAATAAATAAATAAATAAATAAATAAATAAATAAATAAATAAATAAATAAATAAATAAATAAATAAATAAATAAACCTCCCAGGTGCAGGGTGAGATGGCCTTGACTTTCTGAGAAAGGAATGTTACTATGACTAAGTATCACCCATGCTCCATGCAATCCCCCCTTCCAGTTCCCCTCACTAGGAAATGTGGCAGTCCTGAAGGCAAAACGACAGAAATGGCTTCCACGCCTGACACCATCTTCATCTCAATGAAGAGTTTCACAAACACAAAGTATTTGTAGGGCAAGCCCCTCCCCCCCATAGTTATCCTCAAGGTGAGCAGAGATTTTTTTCCCCCTCTTAGTGATCTGCCCATTGACCTGCAAATCAGTTGTTTACAACATTGTTTTTGTGTGGGGAATTTCTTTTCACTTTGGCTTCATTGGCAGAATTCCTTCAGTGGGCGTGAGCACAGCATCCATTTCCTTTAAGGTTTTAACTTTGGTCCTCATTAGTGGGAGCTAATGGATTGCATCAAACTAAGCTCACTCTGGATGCTTTCTTTTGCTGCACTTCCCATTGGTTTTCTAACCTCTGCAGTGACAATTATGAATGGAAAGAGATCAAGGGGACCTCCCTTGTTTTCAAAGTCACTCTTGGTACTTCTATGGTATACTTTATGCTTTACTAGCTGGATACCAATGCTTCACTATGAAACTATGTGATGTGGCTTGATAAATTGACAGTTAAGCTTGAAAATTAATTAATAGTTATGATTGGTCTCTCCTCTCCCTTTCTCTCCCACAGCCTTGCCCCACAGAAGCTCCCGTATTCTTTCCCCTTCTCTCCCTCAGCCTTGCCCTACAGATTCCTTCACTATCCTATCCTCTTTTCTCCATCAGGCTTCCTAGTCTCTTCTCTCCCTCAGGCTTGCCGCACAGAATCCTGTCCTATGCTATCCCATTCTCTGCAGCGTTATTTTCAAGTTGGGAAGGGGAGTAGAACATCTAACTAATTAGCATCAGAGTGTGTTATAATAATATAGGAAATACTAATGCTCTGATGGTCATTTTGAAAAATCATTTCTTACTGAGCACCCAGAAGCCAAGGCAAACATATGTGGCAAATTTCAAGTTTGTAGGCTATGCAGAACTGTTCTGGAGATTTTGTGATTATGGTGTGAGTGGTTTTTCCTTTTATATATATAGATTCCACAAGACAGATCCTTCAGTGCAGCCCAAGACTCTATGGAGTTTTGCCCTAGAGCTTTCTCTGTCCTGTGTAACATTGTTCATTTTCTCTTCCATTTCAGCTTCATTCTTTCCTTCAATCTTCTCAGTTTCGTAATAATTCCATCGATGGGGTATATTTGGATGAGAGTGGAGAGCTGGTAGCAGACCTGGACATTGTAAACACAGTGATTTTCTCCAATAAATCTGTTAGCAAAGTGACAGTTGGGAGTCTAGAAAGACAGGGATCCTTGGATTTCAATGTCATCCTCTACAAGAATGCTATTGCAAAGATGGAACTGCTGAACAAGGTGGGGAAAAGATTTTATTGTATCCTTCTGGTAGTCTTACCAAGAGGATTGCAATGTTGGGGAAGGAAAAGTCATCCAAGTTATCCCAGAGAGGAAAGAGATTCTATGGTTAGATGTTCAGGAATCTCTGAGAAAAAATATCTTTAATTATAACAGTTAAATGTTTATCGGTCTTCTGCAAGGGAACTAGGTTTAAGTCATGGGAAAATTGACTTTAACAAAGAAGAAAATTGATTCAATTTTATCAGAGTGTTTGCAGCATGATTGCTATTTTGAGACAATCCAGGAGCAAAATACAGTACACAGAGGTTTATCTTACAAGCAGTAGTTTATATACAAGACTTACATACAAGTGGTAGGCGCATATCAGACAAGCATTCAGTCTTCTTCAACTCTACATGGAGAAGTATAGTGCAAATACATGAGGAGAGAGAGAGAGAGATGCCCTCCCTCATATAAACAGCAGCAATAAATCTGCTGACTCATCCTCATTGCATCATTCTGGTCCACAGCCTTACATCAGCTGGTCAGCTTTAAATTGTCATTACCCTGACAAATTTCCCCATGATTATTTACATTAGGAATTTATTTATTTCTTTATTTTAGAATGGGAAAACTTAGAAGTAGACAAAACGAAAGCAGCAAAATCAGTTCGATGAGCTCAAAGTTTTGGGGAGGCTCCAAATTTAGGAAGGCTAAACCATGAACTGGAGATCCCCAAACTTGGACATTTTGCTTCTTTTTGGAAATACAATAATTCATGTTGTGGATGTTATTTCTTTCCTTCTCTCTGCCCAGCCCCTGCCCCCTTCCAGATGTGTGGAAAGCTGCCCTCCTGGGTTCATGAAGGTGGCTCAGGAAGGGAAGCCCATCTGCTGCTACAATTGTCGTCCTTGCGCAGAAGGATCCATCTCAACCCTGGAAGGTGGGTGATAGCAAGAGAAAGGGGCAGACTTTGGAGATGACCACAGATCTTGGGATTTTCTACAAACATCAAGATATTGTAGGGAGTCAGGCATCCGGCCTGGAAAACATGGCCAAATAGGACAGCATTACATCTGTGTGGGCCCAGGCTCTTTTTTAAAGTCATTATCTGAGTTCTGGCCCATGATCAGGACAGGAGAGGAACCATGAGTTGGGACTGAGACAAACTTCTTCCTTGACCTTAAGATGGTCTTTCTGCTTATAAAAAAAGAGACGGATGCATTTTGATGTCCTCACTCCCTATCTAACTCATCTTTAAGGGGAACTCCACCTGTCTTTCTCCATGGCAAAAATAGGGTTCATCCACTTCAGCTGGCATAAGTTATGCTAGGCGATCATTCACATGAACTTCATTCCATTATAGGCGGGATCTCATTGGTGCCTCAAAGCACTAACAAAAGGCTGGGATCCACTTTTCAACAGGTTCAGAAGTGGAACAGGAAAAGTATTGGAACTGCCTTCTTTCCCTAAATCCTCTCTTCCTCCCTCCTTCTATTTTCTCTCAACAAGTACATTGATGAAATCATGACATTAAAAAAATGGTATTAAACTGTTCTAGACATCTACATACAATCATTCACACCAACAATTTTACCCAAAGAATGCTTTTTGATTAAAGGGAGATCCTATTCTTGCTCTTTTTCAGATGCAGACAAATGTACTAAATGTCCAGAAGATCAACATCCAAACACCAATCGAGTTCGCTGTATTCCTAAAATGAAAAGCTACCTTTCTTATAAGGAAAATCTGGGGATCATCCTGACTGCCATTGCCTTGTTCCTCTCTTTAATCACAGGCTTTGGTTTGGGGATCTTCATTAAATTCATGGAAACTCCCATTGTCAAAGCCAACAACCGGGACCTCTCCTACATTCTCCTGGTCTCCCTCCTGCTTTCCATCTTGACCTCCTTCCTATTCATTGGCCAGCCAGGGAAAATAACCTGCCTCCTCCGACAAACAGCCTTCAGCATTATATTCTCACTTGCCATTTCTTCAATCTTGGCCAAAACCATCACAGTGGTGTTAGCCTTCTTGGCCACAAAACCAGGGAATAAAGTGCAGAAATGGTTGGGGAAGAGCTTGGCCAACTCCATTGTCCTTTCTTGTTCTGGCTTCCAAATTGTCATCTGCAGCATCTGGTTGGGAACCTTTCCACCGTTCCCTGACTCTGACATGCACTCCCAAACTAGAGAGATCATCCTCCAATGTAATGAAGGTTCTGTCACCATGTTTTATGTTGCCCTTGGGTACATGGGCTTCCTGTCTGCTGTCTGCTTCATGGTGGCTTTTCTGGCTAGGAATCTCCCTGGGGCCTTCAACGAAGCCAAGCTGATCTCCTTCAGCATGCTGGTCTTCTGCAGTGTCTGGGTGTCCTTTGTGCCGGCCTACCTGAGCACCAAGGGGAAATACATGGTGGCTGTTCAGGTCTTCTCCATCTTGGCCTCCAGTGCTGGCTTGCTGGCACTCATCTTCAGCCCCAAGTGCTACATTATCATTTTTAGGCCAGATCTGAATAGCAAAGAACATCTGATGTCAAAATAAAGTAGAAAAATAAGTTGTACCAATTGATTGTTTTCAGAAATGTCATTTTAAGAGCCTCCAACCCAATCCAGCCTGGACAGCCTAAGGTGTGTTTAGAAACCTCTTTTCTAAGGGAGGGTTGCTCCCTCACACGTGGTGGGGCTGTTGAGCATTTCTGACCTCATACTCAGCATTGCCCGTTCAGAGGATTATTTTTATTATTATTATGATTATTATTTATTTAATTTCTATAACTCCCTTCTCCCGAAGGACTCAGGGCAGTGCACAGCCAACAGTAAAGCAAATCCAAATACAAAATTTAAAAACATTTTAAATTTTTAAAATGCTATATATTATCATCCTGAGGCCAGAACTGAACACTAAGGAACATCTCAGGATAAAAGTAGGGAAGTGAGAGAAAAATTGTTTCTTAGGTGCCTTTCTACATTATTCATTGCCTTGATTATTGGGTTTTCATTCTTCCTTTTAATCTGCTTGACAATTAGGATTATTTGTAAGACTAATCAAATCAGAATCCAAAAGAAATTAGAATCCAAAAGAATAATATTATAGAACAGAAAAATAATAGATTTAATTATTAAATCTTTATCTATCTATCTATCTATCTATCTATCTATCTATCTATCTATCTATCTATCTATCTATCTATCTATCTATCATCTATCTCTATATATACATGGCTCTGTGGGTGAATGTATGTCCCAGCATGACTCTGGAAGTCCTTGAGCAATTTCAACCACATTTGGTACACAGATGACTTACTCTCTGAAAAAAAGATACTTTGGGGGTAAGACACTCATAACCTCCCTCGCTGTGAATATAGTGGCTGCGCTAGTCAGCTGATTAGTCCCAGCGGCATTCCGCAGTGGCCACACGCCACCCACTGGGCCATTCCAGATGGCGAGGAGGACCGTTGCTGCTAGATGGGTGTCGGCCCAGGCAGTTACCATGGCAGCTGGTCATGTTTAACCCCTATGCCGCCGGGCGCTGGATGTTGGTTACCAGTGGGCGTGGGTAGCCGGATGGATAGGAGGTTGGGCCCAAAGACTTATAGTGATTTTGTGTATGATTTTGCTTTATAATGTGTATACTGTACATATACTTTTAAAAGCCTGAAGGCATTGGGATACATAAATACCTTGGCAACACCAGGTTATCAGCTAGTATTGAATAAAGTAGCTAAAGAGAAGAGACAAGATTCACACACATTCAGAAAGAAAAGTGGACCCTTTTGCCTCTTTGGGATTTTCTTTTATTCCGCAGCAGGATACTGTGCCTGTGAATGAGTTAACCATTGCCATGCTAGTAAGTTAAATGCCAGGCACAACACCATGAAGATTATAAGTGGTTGTATTAAAACCACTTCAACTTCATGGCAGTGGTGAAATCCATTTTTTTTTACTTCCGGTTCTGTGGGTGTGGTTTGGTGGGCATGGTGTGGCTTGGTGGGTGTGGCAGGGGAAGGTTACTGAAAAATCTCCATTCCCACCCACTCCAGGAGAAGGATATTGCAAAGTCTCCATTCCCACCCCACTCTGGAGCCAGCCAGAGGTGGCATTTGGCAGTTCTCTAAATTATTCAAAATTTCCACTAATAGTTCTCCAGAATCTGTCAAAACCTGATATGAGCAACTCACTCTTACCGGTGAATTCTGAAATTCCTCATTTATCAAGAGGAAGATTCAAATCCAACAAGCCCCCTCCCATTGACACTTGCCCAACATCCGCCAAATAACTGTAACCTCAATTCCCAATGGAAAACCAAGTGGTCACTGAATGCCCAGTTATAGGAAGACATAAATGACTTCACAAAAAAACTCCACAAATCCTGAATAGGATTTGCACCTCGCATGGCATCTGCTTGATTCTCTGTGTAAATGGGGTATAATATCCTTCCCTCAGTATGATTGCAGGGTCCCACATCAAACTGTAGATCACATCATGACCGGATGTAAACTGAGGGCATATATCTGTCCAATATCTGATGTTTTTTAACAGAAACAATCCTGTGCTTCAATGATTAATTGGTTTAGATCAGTGATAGCTAAATTTTTTGTCGTCGTGTGCCGATAGCCATAATGCAATGTGTGCGAAACCCCCACCCAATATGCAACCCTACCCCATGGGCCCTGCCCCTGTGCATGCACACGTGACCTCCCCATGTGTGTCCCACTCCCATGCATGCACATGTGACCCCTTCCATGCACCCCCATACATGTCTGTGTGACCCCTGTGGATGTACGCACACCTCCCGCACACACCCCAACCCCCACACATGAATGGCAGAGACCCAAAAACCACTGGCTGGCAGCAGGCACACATGCATGAGTGGTGAAGCTGAGCTGGGGCGACAGCTCATGTGCCATAGGTTCGCCATCATGGGCCTAGACACTAATAATTGAACAGAGATATTTTTAAGATTTGTATATTATTGGGCTCTACTATTCTAGATGAAATATTAATATATATTGCTAGTCCATGTATGATATGCAATAGGTTAAATAAATGAAAATGTGTAGAGCTCTACATTGTAACACTAATTTGGAGATGATTTTAAAATTGCCCTTTTTCCAGGTTTGCTATTTGAAAGTGGTTCCATTGTATGGTCCTTGGCTTCCACTCCCAGTGCCTGGCAACCAGCTCCTTGATGGCTCCGGGTTCCTGTTGTGGCCCCGTCCTCTGAGCCTATCCCATTGGAGGAAGGAAGCTCTGAGCATGAGGAAGAGGAGCCAGCCAGATCTCCCAGCCTCCCCCCTCTGGCACCGTCTCAGGTGCCAGCTGAAAGAGAGCAAAGTAGTGGGGAAATAGGTGTCTCAGAGGAGAGTGAGGGAGAGACGTCATTCCTGGACGCACGTCAACGAAGGCGAGATAAGTGCTTGCAGCAGTTGAGGAGGCGTGCGAGGGAATAGACCTGAGTCACTGGACTTGAGTCACAGGACCAATGAGTCACTGGATCACACCCCAGAGATTATATAAGAGAGGGTGGTGGTCAGTGATCCCTGTGACGAACAAAACTCAATCTGGTAGTCATTGGAGCCTGAAGCTGCTAAAAGAACGGATTTTGGCAAAGCTATGTATGTGATTTTCTTTCTGTGAAAAATTAAAGCACTTGGCAGACGGTGTGAATATCGCTGCCAAGTTGGAGATAAGGACTGTGGTATGTGCCAAGTGCTTCTTTAACCCTCAACTGGCTGTGTTTTTGTGGGTGTGTGTAGAGGGGGACAGATCAGTTCCAACCATTGCTTTTGGATACCCAGTTGATGCATAATAAGGCTGTTCTTGTCCATTAGGTCATCTGCTGTCTTGCACTGAAGCCTTCTTGTGTCCTCCTCTCCCCTGGGCTTCTGTTGCCAACTATGGTTTGTTTCACTCTTTCAGGAAGCTGCACCTAGACCTGTTTTGTCTGGTTTTTTTGTCTAAGGGTTGCTAGGAAAACATTTCCCTGGCCTGGTGAAATATATTGTGTGAATATTTTCCTTGCAGGAAGAAAAGCATCCCAGCTTATTTCAGTTATACACTATGGTTCAACTTGTCACCATTGAATCAAAGTACTTCTCACTTCCCATAATTCACTAACTCATCAGCCAACAGATTCAACCTCAGAAAGCAAACCATGATTAAATATTGAAGTGTGAATGCAGCCCTTGGTGAAGTGACTGGGTTAAATGGGTTATATAGATATCATCTGAGCCAATATGGTGTAGTAGCTGAGGCCCTGGAAAACCATGAGTTCCAATCCTGCATTAGGCACAAAGCCAGCTTGCTGAACCCGGACCTACCAGGTATTCATCCGGCTACAATCTTTACTCTGGTCAGCTTCAGCACATTAGTTTGCTGGTTTTTATCTCCTGCTTGAGGATAAAAAAAAAACAGCTTCTAAGACACAGCTGAGAGGGAGCAGCAACGAGAAAAGCAGGAAAAGCATGGGGGGGGGGAGATTGCTTCACTTGGCTAGCGTCTAGTTAGGGCTGAAAAAAAGCTTCTAAGGAACAGCTGAGAATCGGAGCAAAGCATGGAGATCCCTTCACTCCCTAGCACCTCATTAAAGGACAGTGGAGAGTAGAGGGAGCGGGCAAAACTGGGAAGATTGCTCAGTGCCTTGTTAGGGCTGAAAACAAGCTTCAAAAAAGCTATAAGTATGAGACGTACCCACATTTTCAGCCTCTTTTTTTTGGGGGGGGGAGGTGCATCTTATACTCCAAAAAATATGAATTAGATGAGCTGGTTTCTTCCAGGAAATAGCCAAAGTAGAATTCTTGGTGGAAGAAGTAGAAAGTCCCTTTATCTGGACTGGCTGATATCTAATGAGGAATGCCATTTGGCCCTTTTTCAGCTCGGAATTGGGGAAGCTCCTCCGTGAAGGTTTCTGCCCAATCTCATCAAGAAGAGATTAACTCTGCAATTTTAGAGGATGACTCCCTTGGCCTCTGTCCCTCTGATCGTCCTGGACCACCTGTCCATCTCTGACAGAGTAGTTCCTCTGAGTGGCAGGTTAGATAAACCCTCCTTTCCGCCCTTTGAAGGTTCCTGTGAAAATTTCTTACAATACTATACTGATAAAACTCAGCTTCCTTTCTTCTACTCAATGCTCCCACCTGAAGAACTTCTGTACCCAGGGATGGTGAAGCTGGTCCTCCATTTCAGGTGGAACTTGGTGGGTCTCCTTGCTCCAGACACTGAGAATGGACAAAGATTCATGAGGACATTGACTTCCATGCTGATAAAGAATGGCATTTGTCCAATTCTATCACAAACCTTTTCCCCATCTCCTATGAAAGACTTCATAGACTGGAATTTATACCGTAATTGGAGAAAGGCAAAAGTCTTTATGTATGGTGCTGACATGAATACATTCAATATAGGAATTTTCATTATGCACGTTATATTTGGAACCCTTACCGAACCTGTTAAAGGAAAAGTCCTGATCACCACCGTACGCTGGGACTTCACAATTTATTTGAAAGATAACTACTTTCCCACTCAATATATTCATAGTATTTTTTTCTTTCTTCTGAAGACAAATCAAATGGCAAAGTATGGTGGTTACCAGCAGTTTGATTCTTTCATGTTTCATCTTGTAAACAACTCCTTCCTGTGTTCTCATACCAAAGATGCCTTTTCGGTGAAAGTCTGGAGAAGGTGCAGGGAAAGAGAAGAACTGGAGACTCTGAGAAAAGACGAGATGGATCAGATCCTGGTTCTCGATAGCTATTTCATTTACAACACAATCTGGGCTGTGGCACAAGCCATAAATGCTGCCTGTTTATCCAGATCCAGGAGGATATTTAAAGGTGTTAACAACATGAAAGCTCCAAGGCTGAAGGCATGGCAGGTATTTCTTTTCTATTGCACAGCTGCCCATTTTATGTTTATTGCTGTATATTTTAATTAGTTGGCCTCCCATTTTATCACAGGATAACTCATTGCAGTTGAGAATCAATTTTACCATTATAAATTGGGTTACTATTCTGATATATATAAAAATTAAATTAATCCCAACTTTCTATTTCTCTTCCTTTTGCACTTGTTTCATCCTGCTCATTTATTTCATTTTTTCAACTGAAAAATTTTAACAAAATTTTTTACATACATATCCATCCCTCCTCCTTCCCCAACCCTTCCCACCCTTTCTCCCACCTCCCTTACCAATTACTTTCCCCCCACCCTACTTCCCAGAACAAGATACAGGGTATATTATTCAACAATCATAATCCAACTTAATCTAATTAACTGTAACATTTTACAACTCTCTAGTACTTTAATTCCCCATTAATGATACTAACTTTAATTACTTAATAATATTCGTATTATTCGTAACCTATCTGCAATTTTTTAATCAGATATTTCTTTTGAGTATAGTCTATCCATCTTCTTCATTCTGTCACATATTTTTCATTTGAATAATTCTTCAGATACGCTGAAATTTTCGCCATCTCAGCTAAATCTGTTACTTTTAATGTCCATTCTTGAATAGTAGGTAAGTCTTGTTTCTTCCAGTATTGCACCACCAATAATCTTGCTGCGGTTATTAAATTCAAAATCAAGTTGGTCTCTATAACCGTACAGTTCGTAACCATACCCAGCAAAAATAACTGTGGTGTAAATTTTATCCTCTTTTTAAAAATATTTTATAAAATCCACCAAATTTTAATCCAAAATGCTTTAACCTTTTTGCACGTCCACAATATATGAAAATAAGTGGCATCCTCACAATCACATCTCCAAAATTTAGGTTGTACATTCGGGTACATACAAGATTTTTTTTTAATTATCTCATTTATAGCTCATTAGCTCATTTATTTCATTTTTATACTCCTTTTTAATAGCTACTTGGTAAATATATATATGTTGCCTCCAGCCTCTTTATTCTTGGACTTTTTTCTTCATAAGCAGAAGCACTGCTGTACCATCTAGGATAGGATAGGATAGGATAGGATAGGATAGGATAGGATAGGATAGGATAGGATAGGATAGGATAGGATAGGATAGGATAGGATAGGATAGGATAGGATAGAATAGAATAGAATAGAATAGAATAGAATAGAATAGAATAGAATAGAATAGAATAGAATAGAATAGAATTTTATTGGCGAAGTGTGCTTCTTTGATGATATTTTTGATGTTAGGTGTCCATCTACAGCTTTAAAAAAGTGTGCTGCAAATATTGGGCAGTCTAAAAAGTTTGACCAACTCACCTCCTGGATAGGCCCTCTGTTCCATGACAGCCTTGACTCAGAATGGGTCTCTTCTAGAGGTAGGCTGATGCCGGTTTGGACCATTTTGGGCAAACCGGTAGTTCCGCCCACTGGCTGGGCCTGTCAACCCGCCCCAATGCTATCCTGTCCAATATATCTCACTCTCTCCAGAAGGTGAACGCACATTTTCAGTTCTGCACTAGGCGAATTGTTAAATTATGTAAATCTCACATCTGGTCTCATCCCTTGACTAAGAACTCCTTTGATTCCTCTCCCCCTCCTCAAAACTCTCAATAGCAACAGGAACATCAAACAGTCTCATCAGCATATGGAGAAACAACTTTGGGCCAAGAAACTAAGCGTACTGAGGCCAGGCCAGGTCAGAAGATGAAGGGTTGCACTGGGAACAGTCTAGGATCATCAAGAGTGATGAATGTTCATAAAATATTCCATATATGTTCCATAAAATTGCAAGGAGGTGCTCTTAACTGGAAAAAAAATCATATTTCACAATGAAGATCTGTTGTCTCTTCTCCATTCCAAGTGATCCATCTGTCAGATTTGGGTTAATGTCAGGGTTCTAAGTAACACCCTCAACGAAAGAAACTCCGAAGCCTGAGTTTCCTCAAAATTACATTTGATTAGAGATATCCTATTGGCACATCTGGGAAACCTGAATCTGAAAGCTTTCAAGTTTTCCCCACCCAAAGGAAAGTTCAAGTCTCTGCCCAGCACCCACATGTCCATCACATGGTCCAATCAAAACACCATCCCAATTGGAGATGCCTCCCAGTTCCAACTGGGCCACGAGGGTTGGGTTCCCCTCGTGGAGATGTGCCCACCAGGTTTCCTTGCATTCCATCAGCCAAGAGCTCAGGGTAGGAGTGGGGGAGTAGCGGTCATTATTAAGGAAGGTCTGGATCTGAGGGAGGCCACTGTACCTCAGATAGCCGGGTGTGAGTCCATCTTTGTGAGGTGGGGTCGTGGTGGGCAGATGGGTCTGTTAGTCACATACCTGGCTCCCTGTCACATGGCAACCACCCTGCCCGAGCTTCTCAGTGTTGTATCCGAGGTGGCGATTGGTACCCCCAGGCTTATGGTCATGGGGGATTTAAATCTGCCATCTATCGGTGAAACATCTGAGATAGCTCGGGAGTTCATGGCTTCCATGACGGCCATGGACCTGACCCAGGTAATTCACAGCCCGACTCACATTGGTGGACACACCCTGGATCTAGTTTTTGTCTCTGGTCAGTGGTTGAGTGGTCTTGATATTGGGGATATAGGTGTGGAACTCTTGTCATGGACTGACCACTCGCTCCTTGACTTTCTGACCGCAGCACCTCACCGCAATGAGGCAGAGCCGACCAGGTGGTTCCGCCCCAGGCGCCTGATGGATCCTGATAGGTTCCAGATGGAGCTTGGGCCATTTCCTGAGACACTGACACGCGACTCGGCTGAGGACCTGGTGGCTGCCTGGGATAGGGTGGCCAGTGGGGCCTTGGACCGTGTCGTGCCTTTGCAGCCTCTGACCCAGCACCAAAATCACTTAGCTCCTTGGTTCACCGAGGAATTGAGGGAGATGAAGCGCCGGAAAAGATGCCTGGAGGACCAATCGCTCTGAATCCGATTTGACACTAGTAAGAGCTCATATTAAGACTTACTTAGTGGCGATAAAAGCAGCGAAGTCTAATTATTTTGCCGCTCTTATCTTGTCATCAGATAATCACCCAGCCACCCTGTTCAGGGTGATCCGCTCCCTCCTTCATTCGGGAGCGCGGGAGGATCATTTGCAGGGACGTGCTGAGGACTTTGTTCAATATCTGGATGATAAAATAACTCAGATTCGGGATGATTTGCCTGCTGACTGGGTTAGTTCAGGCGAGATGACTGAGGCAGGTCTTGAGAGTGTTATCTGAGCTGAGTTCGATCCTGTGGCTCCTGAGGATGTGGACAGGATTCTGGGAAGACTGAACGCAACCACATGTTTATTGGACCCGTGTCCCTCCTGGTGGGTGCTGGCCTCCCGGGAGGTTACATGAGGCTGGCTCCAGGACATTATTAACGCTTCTTTGAGTGAGGGTGCCCTACCGGCTGCCTTGAAGGAGGCGGTGGTGAGGCCCCTCCTCAAGAAGCCATCCCTGAACCCAGCTGTTTTGGCTAATTATCGTCCAGTCTCCAACCTTCGCTTCTTGGTGAAGGTTGTTGAGAGTGTGATGGCGTGGCAGCATCCCCAGTACCTGGATGAAGCTGTCTATTTAGACCCACTCCAGTCCGGCTTCAGGTCTGGATACAGCACCGAAACGGCATTGGTCGCATTGGTGGATTATCTCTGGAGGGCCCGGGGTAGGGGGTATTCCTCTATCCTGGTGTTGTTAGACCTCTCAGCGGCTTTTGATACCATCAACCATGGTATCATCTTGCGCCGGTTGGAGGGATTGGGGGTGGGGGGCACCGTTCTAAGGTGGTTTTCCTCCTACATCTCCGACCGGTCGCAATCCGTGTTGACAGGGGGGCAGCGTTCGACCCCGAGGCGCCTAGTGTGTGGGTTGCCACAAGGGTCGGTCCTCTCGCCCCTCCTGTTCAACATTTATGTAAAGCCGCTGGGCGAGATCATCTGTGGTTTGGGGATGGAGTTCCATCAGTACGCTGATGATACTCAGCTGTACATCTCCACCCCAGACCACCCCAACGATGCTGTGGAAGTGATGTCCCAGTGCCTCGAAGCCGTGCGGGACTGGATGGGGAGAAACAGGCTTCGACTCAACCCCTCCAAGACCGAGTGGCTGTGGCTGCCGGCATCCCGATATAGCCAGCTTACACCATCTCTGGTTATTGGGGGCGAATCATTGGCCCCCACTGAAAGGGTGCTCAACTTGGGTGTCCTCCTGGACCCACGGCTGTCTTTAGAGGATCACACGACAGCTGTGGCCAGGGGGGCTTTCTATCAGGTTCAGCTGATACGCCAGTTGCGTCCCTTTCTAGATCGGGACTCCCTACGCACAATCACTCAGGCGCTCGTCACTTCTTGCCTGGACTACTGCAATGCTCTCTATATGGGGCTCCCCTTGGGGTGTACCTGGAGGCTCCAACTGGTGCAAAATGCAGCCGCGCAGGGGATTATGGGAGCAATAGGATGCTCCCATGTGACACCTCTCCTGCGTGAGCTGCATTGGCTGCGGTGGACTTCCGGGTGCGTTTCAAGGTGTTGGTAATCACCTTTAAAGCGCTCCATGGCTTAAGACCAGGGTACTTACGGGACCACCTTCTGCCACCAATTGCCTCCCACCGGCTGGTTCGCTCCCACAGAGAGGGCCTCCTCAGGCTGCCGTCAGCCAGACAATGCCGGCTGGCGACCCCCAGGGGGAGAGCCTTCTCTGTGGCAGCCCCCGCCCTCAGGAACAATCTTCCTCCAGAACTGAGAACGATCTCCGACCTCTGGAATTTTCATCGGGCCTTGAAAACATATCTTTTTCAGCTCGCCGGCTTAGCCTGATCCCTGCTAAATTTTTTAGAATTTTTTAGAGTTTGATATTCATTTTAATATTAATCTGTTTTAATTCTTAGCCAGATTTATATATTTTTTTTTAAATTTATTTATATGCCGTCCTTCTCCGGAGACTCAGGGCGGCTTACAATGCGTTAAGCAATAGCCTTCATACTTTTGTATATTTATACAAAGTCAGCTTATTGCCCCCACAAACTGGGTCTTCAATTTACCCACCTTAGAAAGGATGGAAGGCTGAGTCGACCTTGAGCCTGCCTGGGATTGAACTCACAGAAATTACAGGCAGCTGGTGTTAATTGCTGCCTTTAGTAGGAGGCATTAGCCCCCTACGCTACACAGGCTCATTTGTTTTTATAATATTTTAACTTTTGTGTACTGGTTTTTATTCGGCTGTTCACCGCCCTGAGTCCGCAAGGAGAAGGGCGGTATATAAGTCTAATAAATAAATAAATAAATAAACAAACAAACCTCCCAGGTGCAGGGTGAGATGGCCTTGACTTTCTGAGAAAGGAATGTTACTATGACTAAGTATCACCCATGCTCCATGCAATCCCCCTTTCCAGTTCCCCTCACTAGGAAATGTGGCAGTCCTGAAGGACAATGACAGAAATGACTTCCATGCCTGACACCATCTTCATCTCAATGCAGAGTTTCACAAACACAATGTACTTGTAGGGCAAACCCCTCCCCCCCATAGTTATCCTCAAGGTAAGCAGAGATTTTTCTTCTCTTAGTGATCTGCCCATTGACCTGCAAATCAGTTGTTTACAGCATTGTTTTTGTGTGGGGAATTTTTTTTCACTTTGTCTTCATTGGCAGAATTCCTTCAGTGGGCTTGAGCACAGCATCCATTTCCTTTAAGGTTTTAACTTTGGTCCTCATTAGTGGGAGCTAATGGATTGCATCAAACTAAGCTCACTCTGGATGTTTTCTTTTGCTGCACTTCCCATTGGTTTTCTAACCTCTGCAGTGACAATTATGAATGGAAAGAGATCAAGGGCACCTCCCTTGTTTTCAAAGTCACTCTTGGTACTTCTATGGTATACTTTATGCTTTACTAGCTGGATACCAATGCTTCACTATGAAACTATGTGATGTGGCTTGATAAATTGACAGCTAAGCTTGAAAATTAATTAATAGTTACGATTGGCCTCTCCTCTCCCTTTCTCTCCCACAGCCTTGCCCCACAGAAGCTCCCGTATTCTTTCCCCTTCTCTCCCTCAGCCTTGCCCTACAGATTCCTTCCCTAGCCTATCCTCTTTTCTCCATCAGGCTTTCTAGCCCCTTCTCTCCCTCAGGCTTGCCGCACAGAATCCTGTCTTATGCTATCCCATTCTCTCCAGCGTTATTTTCAAGTTGGGAAGGGGAGTAGAACATCTAACTAATTAGCATCAGAGTGTGTTATAATAGTATAGGAAATACTAATGCTCTGATGGTCATTTTGAAAAATCATTTCTTAGTGAGCACCCAGAAGCCAAGACAAACATCTGTGGCAAATTTCAAGTTTGTAGGCTATGCAGAACTGTTCCGGAGATTTTGTGATTATGGTGTGAGTGGTTTTTCCTTTTATATATATAGATTCCACAGGACAGATCCTTCAGTGCAGCCCAAGACTCTATGGAGTTTTGCCCTGGAGCTTTCTCTGTCCTGTGTAACATTGTTCATTTTCTCTTCCATTTCAGCTTCATTCTTTCCTTCAATCTTCTCAGTTTCGTAATAATTCCATCGATGGGGTATATTTGGATGAGAGTGGAGAGCTGGTAGCAGACCTGGACATTGGGAGTCTAGAAAGACAGGGATCCTTGGATTTCAACCTCATCATCTTCAAGAATGCTACTGCAAGGATGGAACTGCTGAACCAGGTGGGGAAAAGATTTTATTGGATACTTCTGGTAGTCTTACCAAGACGACTGCGGAGTTGGGGAAGGAAAAGTGATCCAAGTTATCCCAGAGAGGAAACAGATTCTATGGTTAGATGTTCAGGAATCTCTGAGAAAAAATATCTTTAATTATACCAGTTAAATGTTTATCAGTCTTCTGCAAGGGAACTAGGTTTAAGTCATGGGAAAATTGATTTTAACAAAGCAGAAAATTGATTCAATTTTATCAGAGTGTTTGCAGCATGACTGCTATTTTGAGACAACCCAGGAGCAAATTACAGTACACAGAGGTTTGTCTTACAAGCAGTAGTTTATATACAAGACTTACATACAAGCGGTAGGCGCATACCAGACAAGCATTCAGTCTTCTTCAACTCTACATTGAGAACTACAATGCAAATACGTGAGGAGAGAGAGAGAGAGACGCCCTCTCATGGCCTCCCTCATATAGACAGCAGCAATAACTATGCTGACTCATCCTCATTGCATCATTCTGGTCCACAGCCTTACATCAGCTGGTCAGCTTTAAATTGTCATTGCCCTGACAAATTTCCCCATGATTATTTACATTAGGAATTTATTTATTTATGTATTTATTTTAGAATGGAAAAACTTAGAAGTAGACAAAACCAAAGCAGCAAAATCAGTTCGATGAGCTCAAAGTTTTGGGGAGGCTTCAAATTTAGCAAGACTAAACCATGAACTAGAGATCCCCAAACTTGGACATTTTGCTTCATTTTGGAAATACAATAATTCATTTTGTGGATGTTATTTCTTTCTCTCTCTCTGCCCAGCCCCTGCCCCCTTCCAGATGTGTGGAAAGCTGCCCTCCTGGATTCATGAAGGTGGCTCAGGAAGAGAAGCCCATCTGCTGCTACAATTGTCGTCCTTGCGCAGAAGGATCCATCTCCACCCTGGAAGGTGGGTGATAGCAAGAGAAAGGGGCAGACTTTGGAGATGACCACAGATCTTGGGATTTTCTACGAACATACATTTTGAAAGGCTTGACCAGAGTGCATCCCACCTCTTTGCGTCTGGATCAAGATATTGTAGGGAGTCATGCACCCGGCCTCGAAAACGTGGCTAAATAGGACAGAATTACATCTGAGAGGGCCCAGGCGGGGCCACCTGGAGTCTCTGCTATTGGTTCATCCAAATTAGTCTGAATCAGCTGAATGCCACCTCTCTACTGGAGGCTCTTTTTTTAAAGTCATTCTCTGAGTTCTGGCCCATGATCAGGAGAGGAGAGGAACCGTGAGTTGGGACTGAGACAAACTTCCTCCTTGACCTTGAGATGGTCTTTCTGTTTGTACAAAAGAGAGGGATGCATTTTGATGTCCTCACTCCCTATTTAACTCATCTTCCAGGGGAACTCCACCTGTCTTTCTCCATGGCAAAAATAGGGTTCATCCACTTCAGCTGGCATAAGCTATGCTAGGCGATCATTCACATGAACTTCATTCCATTGTAGGCTGGATCTCATTGGTGCCTTAAAGCACTAACAAAAGGCTGAGATCCACTTTTCAACAGGTTCAGAAGTGGAACGGGAAAACTACGGGAACTGCCTTTTTTCCTTAAATCCTTTCTTCCTCCCTCCTTCTATTCTCTCTCAACAAGTACATTGATGAAATCATGACATGTAAAAAATGGTATTAAGCTGTTCTAGACATCTACATACAATCATTCACACCAACAATTTTACCCAAAGAATGCTTTTTGATTAAAGAGGGATCCTATTCTTGCTCTTTTTCAGATGCAGACAAATGTACTAAATGTCCAGAAGATCAACATCCAAACACCAATCGTGTTCGCTGTATTCCTAAAATGAAAAGCTACCTTTCTTATAAGGAAAATCTGGGGATCATCCTGACTGCCATTGCCTTGTTCTTCTCTTTAACCACAGGGTTTGGTTTGGGGATCTTCATTAAATTCATGGAAACTCCCATTGTCAAAGCCAACAACCGGGACCTCTCCTACATTCTCCTGGTCTCCCTCCTGCTTTCCATCTTGACCTCCTTCCTATTCATTGGCCAGCCAGGGAAAATAACCTGCCTCCTCCGACAAACAGCCTTCAGCGTTATATTCTCACTTGCCATTTCTTCAATCTTGGCCAAAACCATCACAGTGGTGTTAGCCTTCTTGGCCACAAAACCAGGGAATAAAGTGCAGAAATGGTTGGGGAAGAGCTTGGCCAACTCCATTGTCCTTTCTTGTTCTGGCTTCCAAGTTGTCATCTGCAGCATCTGGTTGGGAACCTTTCCACCGTTCCCTGACTCTGACATGCACTCCCAACCTAGAGAGATCATCCTCCAATGTAATGAAGGTTCTGTCCCCATGTTTTATATTGCCCTTGGGTACATGGGCTTCCTGTCTGCTGTCTGCTTCATGGTGGCTTTTCTGGCTAGGAATCTCCCTGGGGCCTTCAACGAAGCCAAGCTGATCTCCTTCAGCATGCTGGTCTTCTGCAGTGTCTGGGTGTCCTTTGTGCCGGCCTACCTGAGCACCAAGGGGAAGTACATGGTGGCTGTTCAGGTCTTCTCCATCTTGGCCTCCAGTGCTGGCTTGCTGGGCTGCATCTTCAGCCCCAAGTGCTACATTATCATTTTTAGGCCAGATCTGAATACCAAAGAACATCTGATGTCAAAATAAAGTAGAAAAATAACTTTTATAAATTGAGGGCATATACTGGTCCACTATCTGTTGTTTTTTAACAGAAACAATCCTGTGCTTCAATGATTAATTGGCTTAGATCAGTGATAGCTAACCTTTTTGTTGTCGTGTGCTGATAGAAATAATGCAAAGTGTGTGCAACCTCCACCCCACGGGCCCTGCCCCTGTACATGCACACAGGACCCCCCCTTGTGTGTCCCACTCCCGTGCATGCAATCTGACCCCCTGCATGCACCCCCATGCATGTGCGTGTAACCCCTGTGCATGCATACACATCTCCCGCACATACCCCAACATCGAGACATGAATGGCAGAGACCAAAAAACCAGCTGGCTGGCGGGAGGCACACACGGATGAGCGGTGAAGCTGAGCTGGGGCGACAGCTCATGTGCCATAGGTTCGCCATCACGGGCCTCGACACTGATAATTGAACAGAGATATTTCTAACATTTGTATCTTATTGGGCTCTGCTAATCTAGATGAAATATTAATATATATTGCTAGTCCATGTATGATATGCAATAGGCTAAATAAATGAAAATGTGTAGAGCTCTACATTGTAACACTAATTTGGAGTTGATTTTAAAATTGCCCATTTTCCAGGTTTGCTATTTGAAAGTGGTTCCATTGTATGGTCCTAGGCTTCCACTCTCAGTGCCTGGTAACCAGCTCCTTGATGGCTCCGGGTTCCAACCATTGCTTTTGGATACCCAGTTGATGCATAATAAGGCTGTTCTTGTCCATTAGGTCATCTGCTGTCTTGCGCTGAAGCCTTGTTGTGTCCTCCTCTCCCCTGGGCTTCTGTTGCCAACTATGGTTTGTTTCACTCTTTCAGGAGGCTGCACATAGACCTGTTTTGTTTTTGTTTGTTTGTTTGTTTGTCAAAGGGTTGCTAGGAAAACATTTCCCTGGCCTGGTGAAATATATTGTGTGACTATGTTCCTTGCAGGAAGAAAAGCATCCCAGCTTATTTCAGTTATACACTATGGTTCAACTTGTCCCCATTGAATCAAAGTACTTCTCAGTTCCCATAATTCACTAACTCATCAGCCAACACGTTCAACCTCAGAAAGCAAACCATGATTAAATATTGAAGTGTGAATGAAGTCCTTGGTGAAGTGGCTGGGTTAAATGGGATATAGAGATATCATATAGATATCATATGAGCCAATTTGGTGTAGTGCTTGTGGCACTGGAAAACCATGAGTTCTAATCCTGCATTAGGCACAAAGCCTAATCCTGCATTAGGCACAAAGAACCTGGGCCAGTCACTCTTTCAGAGCCCTAGGAAATAAGCAATGGTTATCCACTTTTGAAAAGCCTTAGCATGATCTCCGGGGCATCTCCATCTTTTGCTTTTCTGAGAACCTTCATACAAAGATGGCTGAAGCTCTGGGCTTTGATGCACCTGGCTTCCCAGGTTTGTATCAGTTAGATGACATTATTGAGTGACACAGAATTCTCGTGGAAACAAGAATGCAATCAGAATTTGTTGTAATGGGCTCTTGATCAGAAATTATAACATTTGGCTACTGTCTGTCACAAAACTTTGATTCTCCTGGATAAAATGTCTCTTCTCTTTATTGTGCCTCTCTGCCTTTGAAATGATGCATTAATGAAGGTCTTCTTGGTCCTCTCCACAGAAAACATTGGGTTCTTTTCCAGTTCTTTTCCTGCAAAATTTGAAAAGGTAGCTGTGTATTTGTAAGAAAAGCAGTGGACACTGCAGGATTCTGATCAGAAAGTCTTACTTGGGGAAGTCATGCTGGAGAACTCAAGGAATGTGGCCTATCCATGTAAGGGCCTTCCTTGGGGAAGGAAATTGGTATCAGAAATACCGTATTTTTTGGAGTATAAGATGCACCGGAGTATAAGACACAGCTTAGTTTTTATGGAGGAAAATGGGAGGGGGGGTTGTCTGCCTACCAGGTATTCATCTGGCTAGCATCATTACTCTGGTCAGCTTCAGCACATTACTTTGCTGGTATTTTATCTCCTGTTTGGGGATAAAAAACATCTTCTGAGGCACAGCCGAGAGGAAGCAGCAATGAGAAAAGCAGGCAAAGCACGGGGGGGGGGGGGGCGGGGGGAGATTGGAATCTTTCTTCTAAAGTTTTGATGGGAGAATACTCACCCATCCATGTCTGGCTTTGGGAGTCTTTGGGATAATAGAAGAAAACAGGAGTCAGAATTTTATTCATTTATGGGATTTAAAGATAGTTGGGAGAAAAAAGGGAAAAAATATTTGCGGTAAGTTTGAAGCCACAACTTTGAGTTTTCCCTTAGGACACCTGCCTCTTGACTTGTTCAAGATTAAGGCACTTCTCTTCCTTGCAGTTATCCAAATTATAATGATTTTGTTGTCTTTATGTTAAACCCCTAGAGATGTTTCTGCAAACGTTCAGAAAATTTTACACAAACAAGTCAGAAGGTGGCTTGACATCCATCCATATCAGACTCAAAGGCAAAGTTGAGTGGAATCTATATGAAAAAAAATGTGGCTGCATAAATGGCTCTGGAGACCAAAAGAGAATCTGGGGCTGGTTTCAGGACAGGCAGATTCTGTGTTCATGTCCCTTGGATATGCCTTGACTGATCTGAAGCTACTTTCCTGGAAGAGGTTTTGGTTTCTTCCACCACCTCATCTCATACAGTATTAGAAACCAGGTGCCACAGAGAAGGCTCAGTCAGGAACATAGACCATGTTGCTGCTGCTTCTATATAGTCTGCTCCTGTGGCCAAGGGGAGCCTGTGGGATACGCAAAGCCAAATGTCTCCTGACTCTGGAACAGGGTGAAGTGGACCCAGAGAATCATTATAAGCCAGGGGATTATTTAATTAGTGGCATAGTCTCTACAATGAACGCCATTTTTCAATCGTTAGAGTTTGATAGAAGTCCTTCGATGAAGTTCATTAAGTAAGTTCTGAGTTGCCTTAGAGCCACTTCATTTTCAATGCATGTCTACAGTTCCAGTCCTCTGAAAACACAAGGAGCTCTCCCTTGATCGGCTCCTTTTGCTAAGTTAGTTTCTGATTCTGCCTTCAGTTTTCACACTGCAGGTGAAGCTGCTCCTTTTTAGCTGTAAAATCCTGTGGCCAACAGGAACCTACACAAGTCGAATGCCTTCTGACTCTAGAGCAGGGTGAAGTGGACCCAGACAATCATTTCAAGTCAGGAGATGATTTAATTAGTGGCATCATCTCAACAGTGAAGGCTATTTTTCAATCATTAAAGTTCGATAGAAGTCCTTCAACAAATTCTCCTTGTCAATCTTCCTGCACTACATTACAGACACTCTTTCTCCAATGAATGTCTACACTTCCAGCATTCTTAAAACCCAAGCTGCTCTCCTCTTGTTCTGTTCCTTTTCTTAACTTGTTTTATTTTTATCTTGCGGTCATTATTATACAACACAGGCAATGAAGCTCATTTTAAACTACCAAATATCAGAACCCAATCAGAACGGTTGTCCCCATCCACTTTCCTTTGCAACCATCAGCAGAGTGCAAATGTGGCCACAGAGGAAGAGAAGGATTGAGCTGAGCTGATTCTGTAGGATTCCTGGTCCAAGCGCTCAAGAGGGATGCTAGATTTTCTCTCTGCACCAGAAATGAGATAACACCATCATTGCTTTTTCCATACCAAAATTTACTGCTAGGATGAAAAAGTCCCAGATAGCTATTTACAGAGATTGCAACTGATTCTCATTCAGAAGTTCACTGAACGACTTAACAATTTTTTTTCAATGAAAACATATCCATTATGTTAGTTGGTTGGTTGGTTTATTTGTTTATTCACAGACTTCATTGGTTGTTTGACTTTGGGAGTCTTATAATTAGAAGAAATAGAACCGAGAAGAGGAAAAGAATCGAAATTTCAGAAACAGCAACAATCACAAAACCCCAACAAAAATCCTTCTAACAGAGGTTCAACCTTTGTTGTCTCAAAGCATAACAGAATAACTTGGACTTTAACAGCTTCTGAATGTCATCGCTGCAGGAGCCATTTTCTGTCACTCTAAACTTTTCATCCAACTCCAAAAATATTTATGATATCTACCATTTACAAGAGTTTAATAATAAATATTTTCTTTTACCTACCTATGTATCTCACCTTGTATTTTATTAATAAAGAGGAAATGGTTCATCAAATATGGGGAAAAAATGCTTGAAGACCAAGGCATGAATTTAAAGTGGTGTTAGTGTAACCAAGTGGATTTTGAAATACTATATGATCCTTCTTTTTTTGCTGTTTATATACTTTTTGTATGGCAATACTTTGGAATATTGCACATAAAACTATGTTTGAAATAAAGCTTATGACTGAATGGATTAAAATTATTATCATGGAATAAGAGTTAAATATTATTTTCACTGATATGTTCATACCTGCAGAAGAACATCCAAATTTTATTGGAAGTTTCTGCCTTTCCTGTTTGCAACCAAGGACATCAACCAGAATGGCCATCTCTTACCTAACCTCACTCTAGGTTACCATATCTATGAAAATTTCTTCAAAGTAGAAATGACTTCTGATCCATTGCTGGATCTGCTTTCAGATGGGGAGGCCAATGTTCCCAACTACAGGTGTGGAAGGCAGAGAAACACAGTGGCTGTTCTGGAAGAGGCCGAGACTGGCATCTCCACCCAGATTTCAACCATGTTGGTCACCTACAAAGTCCCTCAGGTGTGTCTTTCTTGGAGAGGCAGTTTTCAGTCATACAACTTTGAACCAGAGGTCAAACTACTTTAAAAGAAAAGCAGAGTTTGGTTGTGGAAATGACAGACATGCTATTTTGCTTGTTAAATTTAAAATACCCTTCCTTTCAGATCAGTAACAGTTTGGCTTCCGTTATTCTGAGGGATAAAACTCAGTTTCCCTTCTTCTACCCGATGCTCCCTGCCGAAGGACTCCAGTACCCAGGGATGGTCCAACTTCTTCTCTACTTCAAGTGGACTTTGGTTGGTCTCATTGCTCCAGAAACTGACCAGGGGGACAGGTTCATGAGGACAATGCCTTCTTTGTTATTAAGGAATGGCATTTGTGCTGTTATATATGAAACCTTTCCACTAAATGTAGGCAGTAAAGTTTCAACATTTAAATCTTTTTTCCAGTGGACAGAAGTCAACGTCTTTGTTTATGTTTCAGACATGAGTTCCTTCCAAACAGGAATCATTTTTGTACAATCAATACTTCAACACATCCAAAAACCTATTGAGGGAAATGTCTGGATCACCACAGCTCACTGGGACCTCAGCCTTGACTTGATGCTTAAGGGTTTTTCCTTAAAATACCTTGCTGGCATTTTTTCCTTTCTGATGCAGAAAAGGAAATGGGCAAACTATGATGCAATTCACCTCTTTTATACATTCATGCATAACTTTGTGAAGAACACATTTACATGTTCCTCCACTAAGGATGCCTTTTCAGTGAAAGTCTGGAGACGGTGCAGACAGAGAGAAGAAGTGGTGGCTCTGAGGGAAGAGGAGATGGATCGGATCTTGGCTATGGACAGCTACCTCATTTACAACAGCATGTGGGCTGTGGGAAGGGCCTTACATTCAGCTTATATCTCCACGTCCAAGAGATCACGAAGGAACAGGGGCACAAAGCTAGAAGCTGAAAGGCTGAAGCCTTGGCAGGTATCTCTTTCCCGTGACACGTACTACTCCTACCAATGGGAATCAGTTTTGTAAGTGGATGCCTAGGTTACCTACTTAGAAAAATTAAATTAAATTAAACACTGGAAGTTTTAAAGAAGAGATTAGACAACCTTTTGTCTGAAAAGGTATAGGATCTCCTGCTTGAGAATGGGGTTGGGCTAGAAGCCTTCAAGGTTCCTTCAGCTCTGTTATTCTATTCTAATTTTATAGATTTGACAACTTTTGATACCTTAATAGAAACATATTTCCTTTAAAATTCACCCACCTACCAAAAGATATCATTGGAACAGGGCTATTGCAAGATGTTGAAACTCCTGTCCCTTACTATCATTATTCTGGTCTAGATGAGCCAGCAGTGTGCAGCAGCTGCCAAAAAAAGCCAACACAGTTCAGGGCTGCATAAACAGAGGGATAGAATCAAGATCACATGAAGTGTTGATACCATTTTATAATGCCTTGGTGAGGCCACACTTGGAATACTGCATTCAGTTTTGGTCACCACGATGTAAAACATGTTGAGACTCTAGAAAGAGTGCAGAAAAGAACAACAAAGATGATTAGGGGAGTGGAGGCTAAAACATCTGAAGAATGGTTGCAGCAACTGGGCATGTCTAGTTTAATGAAAAAAAGGACTAGGGGAGGCATGATAGCAGTGTTCCAATATCTCAGGGGTTGCCACAAAGAAGAGGGAGTCAAGCTATTCTCCAAAGCACCTGAGGGTAGGACAAGAAGCAATAGGTGGAAACTAATCAAGGAAAGAAGCAACTTAGAACTAAGGAGAAATTTCCTGACAGTTACAACAATTCATCAGTGGAACAACTTGCCTGCAGAAGTTGTGAATGCTCCAACACTGGAAATTTTTAAGACGTTGGATAGCCATTTGTCTGAAATGGTGTAGGGTTTCCTGCTGGGCAGGAGGTTGGACTAGAAGACCTCCAAGGTCCCTTCCAACTCTGTTATTCTATTCTATTCTATTCTATTCTATTCTATTCTATTCTATTCTATTCTATTCTATTCTATTCTATTCTATTCTATTCTATTCTATTCTATTCTATTCTATTCTATCCTATCCTATCCTATCCTACTCTACTCTACTCTACTCTACTCTACTCTACTCTACTCTACTCTACTCTACTCTACTCTACTCTACTCTACTCTACTCAAACATTACGTTAGCAGCTGTTATTATTCCTATGTTTATTGATCCTCTCTCCTAACCAAGTTTGGAACTGAAAATAGAATCTGTTTTCGGAAAGAGAGCGAGAGAAATGTCGAAATCCCTCCCAGCATAGATCAAGAGATGTTTTTAAAAACTCTCTGATGTCCTTTCTAAACTCTTTTTCTTTCCAGCTTCATCCTTTCCTTCAAAGCTCTCAGTTTTACAATAATTCCATAGATGGGGTATATCTGGACGAGACGGGAGATCTGACAGCTGACTTGAACATTGTGAATTGGGATGTTTTTCCAAACAAATCTGTCAAGAGGGTGAAATCAGGGACTCTAGAAAAAAGGGCATCTCGGGATTTTAAAGTTACCATTGACCAGAAGAGTATCATACAGGTAGAAATGCTTTTTGCCACTGAAGGTGGCAAAAACAGGATTGTGCTTTGGGATGAATGGGGTGTTGTTGTTGTTTTTTAATTATTCAATGTATTTATATTTCATGCAACTAAACAGGTTCTCAATAATGTAAGTTTTTTTTTCTTTATGAGATATTCAATTGGCCATGAAAAATAAAGTCTTAAAGTCTCTTTTTTTCTGAGAATACACTGATTTTCTGGATGTGCTTCCTCTCACTGCCCAGCCCCTGCCAACCTCTAGGTGTGTGGAAAGCTGTCATCCTGGATTCATGAAGGTGGTTCTGGAAGGGAAGCCCATCTGCTGCTACAAGTGTCTTCCTTGTCCAGAAGGAACCATCTCCACCATGGAAGGTGAATGAAGCCAGGGAAAAGGGACAGACTTTGAGGTAGAACATAGATTCTGACATCACCCAGTATGTTTTGAAAGGCATTTTTAAACTTGGCATTAAAAAGCAATTTCTGTTAATGCAAATAATTTATAGGTAAATGTAAAAGTTCCCTTCACACATATGTGCTAGTTGTTCCTGACTCTAGGGAGCAGTGCTCAACTCCATTTCAAAGCTGAAGAGCCAGTGCTGTCCGAAGACGTCTCCATGGTCATGTGGCCGGCATGAGTAAACACTAAAGGCACACGGAACGCTGTTACCTTCCCACTAAAGGTGGTCCCTATTTTTCTACTTGCATTTTTTACGTGCTTTCGAACTGCTAGGTTGGTAGAAGCTGGGACAAGTAACGGAAGCTCACCCCATTATGCGGCACTAGGGATTCGAACCACTAAACTGCCAACCTTTTGATTGACAAGCTCAGCGTCTTAGCCACTGAGCCACTGTGTCCCCTATAAATAACTTATAGGGAGGTTTTTTTTTTTTAAAAAAAATTGATTTATATGCCGCCCTTCTCCGGAGATTCAGGGCTTACAATGCATTAAGCAATAGCCTTCATACTTTTGTATATTTATACAGTCATCTTATTGCTCCCACAAACTGGGTCCTCATTTTATCTACCTTAGAAAGGATGGAAGGCTGAGTCAACCTTGAGCCTGATGAGATTCGAACTTACAGTAATTGCAGACAGCTGGTGCTAATCACAATGCTTTAGTCTGCTGAGCCACCAGGAGTTATTTTTAACAAGTTTAAGAACAATTTCAACAGTTAGCCCTTCCTTCCTTCCTTCCTTCCTTCCTTCCTTCCTTCCTTCCTTCCTTCCTTCCTTCCTTCCTTCCTTCCTGATTTGAAATGATGGACTCTCTATTTTTTTAAAGTGGGCAAAACTGACAAATTTATCCTCCATATCAAAGAAAGAACATTGAGGCTGATTTTTCCCCCTGTTAGTTTTCAAAGAAAATGCCAAGGATACCGAAAACATTGATGCTTGGTTTCCTGGAATGGGATGGAGATAAGGAAACACGGGAATCCACCAGTCAGAGGAACATAATACCTGGCCTTCTCCATGATCCAAGTGGAATGAGATATCAATATTTGAAAGGGAAAATTTAATAAATCAGTGACTATGGACACTCTCAGTCATCCAGGTCATGGTTGTCCCAAAGGTGTCTTTTCAAGAGGCAACTGGACTTTCTGTTTTTTCTTTGAAGACGTTTTGCTTCTCATCCAAGGAGCTTCTTCAGCTCTGACTGGATGGTGGGGAATGGAAGGATTTATACTCCTTGCAGACAGCTGGACATTTGCATTCTATTAGCAAGTCTCCCGGTGACCTTAACGATTTGCTCAAAGAATGCAAATGTCCAGCGGTCTGCAAGGAGTATAAATCCTTCCATTCCCCACCATCCAGTCAGAATTTAATAAATCAGTTTTCCTAATAACCAGTTTACACATGCAGACCAGCTGCTAGATCTATTGTGAAATACCTTCCTTCTTCAAAGATTCAGAGCTTAAAAGTGTCATTTCAGTTCAACCACTTACTCAGATAACAGTAACATAGTTGGCCTCACGCAGGAGACCTGTACTAGGGATTTGAACCGCCGAACTGCTGACCTTTCTGATCGACCGGAAGTGCAATGGACACCTCTCCATGGGTCATTGCTGGCAGGGCTGTGGATTGCTTTGGATTTCACCTCCAAAATGTATCACTCATCCTTTCGTTTATACTAAAGACACTTACTAACCATTCTGCATACTTTCTTTCTCCATACACATTCATCCACACCATCACCAGTTTCTCTCTAATGAAGCATCTGATGAAAGAATCTGCTTTTTGATAGATAACTAATCTTGTTCCTTTTCAGATGCTGAAAAATGCACAAAATGTCCAGCAGATCAGCGTCCAAACATCAACCGAGATGACTGTATACCAAAAATTGAAACTTTCTTATCCTATCAAGAAGGCTTGGGGATCATCCTAGCTTCCCTTACCTTGTTCCTGTCTTTAATAACAGGTTTTATTTTAGGAATATTCATTAAATTCCAAGAAACCCCCATAGTCAAAGCCAACAATCGTGATCTCTCATACATCCTCCTTATCTCCCTCCTGCTTTCCTTCTTGACCTCCTTCCTATTCATTGGCCGGCCAAGGAGAACTTCTTGCCTTGCCCAACAAACAGCATTCAGCAACATCTTCACAGTGGCCATTTCTACTGTCTTGGCCAAAACTGTCATGGTTGTGTTAGCCTTCTTGGCTACAAAACCAGGGAATAAAGTGCAGAGGTGGCTGGGGAAGAGCTTGGCCAATTCTATCATCCTTTCTTGCTCTGGTGTCCAAGTTGTCCTCTGTAGCATCTGGTTGGGCATTTCCCCCCCATTCCCTGAGTCGGACATGTACTCAGAATCTACTGAGGTCATCCTGCAATGTAATGAAGGCTCTGTTGCCATGTTCTACCTTGCTCTTGGCTACATGGGCTTCCTAGCTGTCATCTGCTTCACAGTGGCTTTTCTGTCCAGAAATCTACCTGGAGGCTTCAATGAAGCTAAGCTGATCACCTTCAGCATGATGGTCTTCTCTAGTGTCTGGATATCCTTCGTACCCACCTACCTGAGCACCAAGGGGAAGTATATGGTTGCCGTGCAAATCTTCTCCATGTTGGCTTCCAGTGCTAGCCTGTTGCTATTAATTTTTCTCCCCAAATGTTACATTATTTTCCTAAGGCCAGATCTGAATACAAAAGAACACTTGATGTCAAAATAAAATAGTACATCGTGTTTTCTGTATGGGATTCCCAGAAATGTCAGTTAATACTTGTAACAAAGGGAGTTTGATACTTTAATGTTTTTTTTAAATAAAAGTTTTAAAAAATAAATCATTTCTTTAAATAATGGACATGGATTCCCAGTTTATAATACACATGTTTTTCCCCTTTCTCTTTGATGTTCAATGTATGGGAAAGTGTGTGAATGTTTGTGAATGCTAAGGTTGAGTGTGGGAGATTCACTCCTTCTGTTGGCTATTCCTGCCAGCTTAGTGTCATCTGCAAATTTGACATGCTCTGTTCCCTCATCTAAGTCATTTATGACTTAGTGAGCTGACTTGGCTAGCTGCACTGGCTCCCGGTGGTTTTCCAGGTGCGCTTCAAGGTTTTGGTTACTACCTTTAAAGCGCTCCATGGCTTAGGACCTGGGTATTTGCAGGACCGCCTACTACCACCAATAGCCTCCCACCGGCCAGTACGCTCTCATAGAGAGGGGCTCCTCCGGGTGCCGTCAGCCAAACAATGTCGGCTGGCAGCCCCCAGGGGGAGAGCGTTCTCTGTGGGGGCACCTACTATCTGGAACGAGCTCCCCCCGGAGATACGGAGGATCCCGGATCTGCCCACCTTCCGCCGCGCTCTTAAGACTTTTTTATTTCGCCAGGCGGGCCTGGCCTAACCACTCTCCATTTTTAGTGTTAAATTTTAATCTGTTTTAAATTATTTGGGGTGTTTTAATTCTGTCTGGGCCAAATTTATTTAATCTGTTTTTAGTTGGTTTTAAATTTTGTACTTATGTATTTTTTATTGTTGGCTGTACACCGCCCTGAGTCCTTCGGGAGTAGGGCGGTATATAAATCCAATCCAATCCAATCAAAATCAATATATTGAAGAGTATTGGGCCTAAAATGGGGCATCGTGGTACCCCACTGTTTACTTCTTTCCATGTGGATGTAGTACCATTAAGGACAACTCATTTAATAAGGTTTGTCAGCCAGTTTCAAATCCATCTGGTAGTGACGCTATCTATCTATATCACATTTTTCTTGTTTACTAGGAAATACTGCAGGTTGTGGTTTACTTGGTTGAAACTCAAACTCAATTTCATTGAGGACCACATCAGGATTGTGTTTGACCTCAGTGTGTGTGGAGGGGGCAGCGGGGGCATGGCCAGCTTGATGTCACTCATGTCGGGAGCGTTTGTGGTGGCCTGGGTGCTTTGCCAGTGAAAACAGGCTCCCAATCTCCATTTTCGGTTGCAACGGCCTCCTGCAACTCTCTGCCAGTAAAAATGGAGCTTGGGAGGGCTGCCCACTGCCCTTCTGAGCTCCATTTTCATTGGCAGAGGCACCACTGGCCGGTCCTTCACTGTTTCCAGGGCAACCTTGTGGGCCAGATCTAAGCATCTCGCAGCCCTTGAATTTGACAGCCGTGTCCTAGATAGATGCTCAGGAAGGTCTATTGAAGGCTAATTGGGGTTGCTACACTGTTGGAAACAGCAGTAGGATTTCCCTCCAATTATTTATGTTGGACTAATTAAGATGGAGTCTCTGTGACTTCAAATACTCCTTCCCCAGTTTCATTCATGTTATGAGATAAGTCATTTGTCAAGCTTCAGAAGATGCTTTTGCTGTTGCAACTATCATCACTTCTCAGCTTGGCAACAAACTATGGGGAGAGGGAAGGGGGAGATAGAAATTAAGTTCTGGACATCAAGATGCCAGCCGTGAGAACCATGGACACTTCAGCAGGTGTTTGCCAAAACATTACCAGACTTTCTCACAACAATACTGGGAGACTCCATTGGACAACGTGGCTAACAGGTCTAATAGTGGGAGGGAGAACCTGAACTTTAACTATGTGGGTCTCCATGGGAATTAGCCAGCTCTGGTTTTCCCCCCATCTTTGCCGATATATGATGTACTCAATAAAGTTTTGCATTAGAGATTGGATCATCTTGATTGTGCTTGCTTTGGTTAGGTTCATCAGTTGGAATGTTGATATGATCAGCTGATTCCTCTTCTATGACATGATCCTTTTCATTGCTTCTCACTCCCCTCCCCTTCCTTTCTTAGTTTTCTGGGAATCTTGTCTCCTCTTTGACAATCAGAAACTGATACAGTTTCCTTTGTGTTTTTTGGACTATTTTCTGAGAGGACTGGGAATTCTTTTGAATTGTCTTGGTGGTGCTTTCTTCAACTTCCTACCTCAATGGAGTAGTTCGGAAAGTACCTTCTTGTGGAAATTACCGGGGTGATATTTCTTCTCCTTATAATTTTCAAAATCACAGTTATCTCTTCTATCATCTTGATGCCACATCCCTTGGGATTTTCTTTCCCAACCATCTGAAGAGCAAGATGAGGTAATCCAACATCCAGGCTGCATCAGCCCTTTGGTGCGAGATTTTGGGCAGAACCGATGGTGTGTAGATGGACGTTGTCTATCCTCTTAGACGTTAGCCTTTTAATGAGCTCTGTCTGTGCTACAGAATCTACTGCAGCTTCATCTTCAAAGAGGTTCTACTAACAGTGTCATGAATGCAGTTACAGGGGGCAGGCATAGAAGAATGGGTCTCTTGCTCCTGCTATTTCTGCTGCTCCTCTTCCTGCCCTGCACAGCTTCCAGGAAGACCCCCTGCCCTTTGACTCTGGGGCAGGATGGGGAACAGCCATTGAGCCATGGCAAGCTAGGAGACCTTCTTATTAGCAGCATCATCTGTGGAACAAAAGCTCGATTTCAACCAATTGATTTCCACAGGACGCCCTCTGCTGTGGTTTTTGGGTAAGCCTACAGGGGTCTTCCATCCTATCTGATTGCTATTGCATTGTTAAAATTGCTGTCCTTTCCACTTCCAAGAGCTCTCCCCTCTATATGGGCCAGTTACTGCTACATTTTCTATTTAAAGGCAGATCTGGAAAGGTATTTCACATGCTTCAGCTGCCCATAAACTGTCATTCTAGCAGACAAGCTTGAAAAATGCCCTATCTAACAAAATGAAATTCAATGTAGAGAAAAGTAAAGTCTTACGCCTTAGGCAAGAAAAAACAAAAGTACACATATAGACTGGGTGAAATCAGGCTTAATAGCAGTAACTGTGAAAGGGAATTTGGGGTCTTAGTGGACAACCAATTAATTATGAGCCAGCAGTGTGCAGCGGTGACCAAAAAACCCGATGCAATCCTAAATTGTATTAACAGAGGGATACAATCAAGATCAAGTGAGGTACTAATACCACTCTATAAAACGTTAGTAATACCACACCTAGAATATTGTATCCAGATTTGGTCACCACAGTATTAAAAATAATGTTGAGACTAGAAAGAGTGGGTCAGGGACAGGAGATTAAAACATATGATGAATGGCTACAGGAACTGGGCATGGCTAGTCTAGTGAAGAGAAGGACCTGGGGAAACATGATAGCAGTCTTCCAGCACTTGAGAGGCTGCCACAGAGAGGAGGGAGTCAAGCTATTTTCCCAGGCAACTGAAAGCCAGGCAAGGAATAATGTATGGAAACTGAACAAGGAGAGATTCAACCTAGAAATAAGGTTGAATCTGACAGTGAGAACAATAAAAAACGGAACAGGAGTTGCCTTTGGAAGTTGTGGGAGCTTCATCACTGGAAGCTTTCAAGAAGAGATTGGACTGCCATTTGTCAGAAACGGGGTAGGGTCTCCTGCTTGGGTGGGTGGGTGGGTGGGGTTGGACTAGATGACCTATAAGGTCCCTTCCAACTCTGTTAATCTAATCAAAATGGAAAATCCTTCTGCCATCAGTTGAATTTGCAGAACAAAACCTCAGGAGGAGGAGGAGGAGGAGGAGGAGGAGAAGCATGAAAGTGCTCCAATTATCTGACAGGAAACTGACAAGGGTTTCTTACATTGTACAGAAGGGGAAAGAAGATCCTAAAAATGAATGAGCAGGTTACATTCTGCTTCATTTTATTCTTGTCTTTCTTAATAAAATAAGCAGACGAGTCACATTGTTTGTGAAAAAAATCCATAAAACAGAGAAATCGGTAACATTAATTAGGAGGCTGCATTGCTGATAACGCTTCTCTCTAGCTCATACGTTCACTAAGCCTTGCATTTCAGAAAAAAAAATATTTTAAATTATAGAATATAGAATCATAAGGCTGGAAGGGACCTCAGGGGTCTTCTAGTCCAATCCTCTACTCAAGGCAGAAGACCTTATACCATCCTGGTCAAATTGTATCATCAGACTTCCTATGTCGGTCAAGGTATGTTACCCACATTATTCATGGTGATTCTGTTTTAAAGTCTTAAGTAGCTTTGTAATTTACACATAGAACCCAAAAATTGGCAGTTTAGATATAAGAATCCATTGCAAAAGAAATCCTCACCTTAAAATAGGATTTATCTCCCACGTCTCAATGACATTTGACAGATTTACATATAGCTGGGAACTGTGTTTGGATATTGATGCTCGAGTGGTAGTTAACTGATACACCAAAAAAAAAAGATTTATAGTGTTAAAGAAAAGAACAATGACATTTGTTGTGATTGATGTTCATGGGTTGCACACATATTGACAGGAAAAACTCTCCAACTTATTGGAAATTCCTGTCCTTCCTATTTGCTGTCCAAGAGATCAACCAGGATCCAAAATTCTTACCCAACATGACTTTGGGCTACACAATCCAGGATAGCTATTTTGATGTGAAAATGACTTCAGACGCTCTGCTGGACCTGCTTTCAACTGGAGAGGCCAACATTCCCAACTACCGCTGCGGAAGGCAGAGAAGCCCCCTGGCTCTTCTTGAAGGGGCTGGCACGGACATCTCCATCCAGACTTCAGCCATGCTGGCTACCTACAAACTCCCTCAGGTGCCTCTTGCATTCTAAATCTTGCATTCTAAATTTGAGACAGATGAGTTAAACGTCAACAGTCTAACTGTCCAATGTTGATTGGTGACCCATGACAGCTAACTGTGGTCATTTCCCCCTTAATGATAGCATTTTCAAAGCCTCAACCAGCCATTATCGAGGTGGTAAAAGCCCAGTCCACTTTTGGCACAGGGCCTGTCGGATGATTCCAGAAGTCTCAAACACTAGTGGAGAAATGACCTCTAAAAGTGAGATTCCTGCTTTAGATAGTAAATAATAATAAGAAGAAGACAATTATTCTAACTGTCAGGAAATTTCTCCTTAGTTACAGGTTGGCTCTCTCCTTGATTAGTTTCCATCGGTTTACTTCTTACTTTACTTCTACTTTTATTTGATTTGTATACTGCCCTACTCCCGTAGGACTCAAGGTAGTGAACAGCCAAACAATAAAAATACATAAATAGAAAATTTAAAAAAACAGAATAAAATTGAATTAAATAGTTTTGGCCCAGACAATTAAAACACTCCAGTCAATTAAAAATCAATTAAAAATTTGCATAATTTAAAAAGAGGGAAAAGATTAGGCCAGGCCTACCTGATGGAATAAAAAAGTCTTAAGAGCACGGTGGAAGGTGCGCAGATCCGGGATCCTTCATATCTCTGGGGGGAGCTCATTCTAGAGAGTAGGTGCCCCCCACAGAGAAGACTCTCCCCCTAGGGGCTGCCAGTCGATATTGTTTGGCCGAAGGCACCCGGAGGAGCCCCTCTCTAGGTTGCTTCTTGTCCTGCCTTCAGGTGCTTTAGAGAATGACTTCCTCTTCTTTGTGGCAGCCCCTGAAATATTGGAACACTGCCATCACATTACTTCTAGTCCTTTTTTTCATTAAAGTAGATATACCCAATTCCTGCAATTGTTCTTTGTATATTTTATCCTCCAGTCCCTTAACCATCTTTACCGAATCATCTGTTCTTATGACAAGAGAAGCAGCTTCCATACAAAACTTGCTCTTTTTTTTGCAAAAGTTGGGCTACCTTTTCCCAAGAAGAAAAAAACATTTTCACACTCAATGAATGTTTTGGCCTTAATCTGACCAAACAGAAAAAAACTCAATCTCCCTCATTCCTTTTCAGATCAGTTTTACTTTTGCTTCGCATGTGCTAAGTGATAAAACTCGATTCCCCTTTTTCTATCGGACTGTCCCTTCAGCAGAAACTCAATACTTGGGGATTGTGAGACTCCTCCACCATTTCAGATGGACTTTAATTGGACTTCTTGCTCCAGACACTGATGATGGAGAAATGTTCATGAGAACTTTCACTTCCCTGCTGATAAGGAATGGAATATGTGTGGTTTTGTCACAAACCATCTCTGTGGTTGCCAAAAATGCACGTATTGATTTACAAAAATTCTTCAAATGGAAACAAGTCAATGTCTTCGTTTATTTTGGAGAGCAAGGTTCCTTCGTACAGGGAATATTCCTTCTGCAGAAAGTGGTTCAGCTCACGAAACCACCTACTCATGGCAAAATCTGGATCACTACAGCTAGCTGGGATTTTATGCTGGATTTGAAGCACCACGCACACAAAATACTCTACACTTCTGCTTTTTTTTCCTTTTTCACCCACAGCCAAAAATGGACAAACCAGAAGGATTTCCCCTCATTTTATCGATCCATTGAGAGATTTCTCCAGAAAGCCTTTGATTGCTCATTTTCAAAGCATCCCTTGGCTAAGAAAGGCTGGACCAGATGCACGGAGAAGGAGAAAATGAATGTCCAACTGTCCCAGGAAGAGAAGGAAAGAAGTTTCTCTCTAGATGGCTACCACATTTACCCCTCTGTCTGGGCTGTGGCACAAGCATTGAACGCTGCATATTTTTCCAGGAATGGGAGGATGAGAAGGAAAGATGGAGCCCGGATGGAAGTTTGTAACTTGCAACCATGGCAGGTATGAACTTTTCCATTATAAATCTCTGTCCTCTATTTGAGAGTCATTTCTATAACTGCATGGATTGGACAGTTGGGTGGAAATCATGCAGCAGGATGAGGTTTGGGGAAGTGCAATAATCAACCTCTCTTAGGTATAACACAATAATAGTTCAAATTATTTATTTAAAAGTTCTAAAAGTAAAATGATACTTAAAATGATAAGTATTTAAAAACAGGAGTGTAAGTCTTAATTAATAGATACACTATTTACCCAAGATAGGGAGACTGAACCATATGAAGTTGATTTGATTATTTCTTTTTGTGCCTTCCCATTTCATACTAAAACATTCTAAGTAGGTAGGTAGGTAGGTAGGTAGGTAGGTAGGTAGGTAGATAGATAGATAGATAGATAGATAGATAGATAGATAGATAGATAGATAGATAGATAGATAGATAGACAGACAGACAGACAGACAGACAGACAGACAGACAGACAGACAGACAGGATGGATGGATGGATGGATGGATGGATGGATGGATGGATGGATGGATGGATGGATTCTTTATTGGCTAAGTGTGATTGGACACACAAGGACTTTGTTTTTGGTGCATATGCTCTCAGTGTACATAAAAAGAAAAGATACATTCATCAAAAATCATAAGGTACAATACTTAATGATAGTCACAGGATACAAATTAGCAATCGAATCATACTAGGAAACAATCAATATACATCATAAGGATGCAGCAAGTTACAGTCAAACAGTCATAAGTGGGAGGAGATGGGTGATAGGAATGATGAGAAGATTAATAGTAATAGTAATGCAGACTTAGTGAATAGTTTGACAGTGTTGAGGGAATTATTTGTTTAGCAGAGTGATGGTGTTCAGGGAAAAATTGTTCTTGTGTCTAGTTGTTCTGGTGTGCAGTGCCCTACGGTGTCATTTTGAGGGTAGGAGTTGAAACAATTTATGTCCAGGAAGTGAGGGAGTCTGTAACTATTTTCACAGCCCTTTTTTTTGACTTGTGCAGTATACAGGTCCTCAATAGAAGGCAGGTTGGTAGTAATCGTTTTTTCTGCATTTTTTCTGAGTGAAACCTTAGCTAAGTTTCATATTTTTTATTAATGTACAAACATAATGATTTTCTTTCTCAAAAGACTAGGTCTCATCACTGACATTCAAAAATTAGAATACAATGTCTCCAGATGTTTAACAACTGCACAGCCACATGAGTTTGAATGAGTATTGCACTGTAGGACTCTTAGGGATGAAAAAAAAACCACTGGCAACATACTTCTTCCCCTTCTTCTCCATCTCTTACATCCATCATTTCTCCTCTGTTTTCTCTTTCACCTGTTCTAGGTTCATCCCTTCTTGCAAAGCTCCCATTTTTACAACTCTTCCATGGATGGTGGGCATTTAGATGAGAATGGCAAGGCGACGGTTGATCTGAACATCCTGAAGTCTGTGATCTTCCCTAATAAGTCCATAATGAGAATGAAATTTGGGAGTCTAAAAAAAGGGGGATCTCTTGACCTCAAGCTTTTCATTGACCAAGATGGAGCTGCCCTCTTCAGCTCTCTAAACAAGGTTCTTCTAACTGCCTAACTTAGGTCTATCTTACTTATGGAGAGGGAACAACAGGAAGTCTGCATCTTACATAGACAGCAGAAAAGGAAAGTCATCAGGCAGGTTTTTACCAGGACGAGGTGCAATTTTTTTTTTATTTAGTTTGTTGATCATGTACTAGATAACAGATATAAATATGAACATTGACATGAACAAGGAATGAGTACAAATAAATGGGGACAGTAGGACACAGATGGTAGGCACACTGGTGCACTTATGCACGCCCTCTTTACAGACCTCTTAAGAATGGGGTGAGGTCCATGGTAGACAGTTTAAGGTTGAAGTTGTGGGGGTTAGAGGATGTTACAACTGAGTCAGGTAGAGCATTCCAGGCATTGACCACTCTGTTGCTGAAGTCGTATTGTCTGCAGTCGAGTTTGGAGTGGTTTACTTTGAGTTTGTATCTATTGTTTGCCCATGTATTGTTGAGGCTGAAGCAGACGTAGGCTACTTTTGCCCTCCCCAGGCTCCTAGAAAGGCTCTGGAGCCTGGGGAGGGCAAAGAAACAGGTCTTCCAGTCCCACCATGCCATCCTGTGCCAATAGCGGGGGGAATGCGGGGGAGTTGCACACACATGCACAGGGGGTGGGGCATGTTGAATTATGGGTGTGGGCACATGCGCACCAACCCCCCTGCACTCCCCCCCTTTTGGCACGTGATGGCAAAAAAGTTAGCCATCACTGGTATAGGTTTTGTTGCTTGAGCACGGGTTGGATTAGAAGACCCCCAAGCTCTCTTCCAGCTCTGTATTCTGTTATTCTGTTAATGGGATACTGGTTTGAAGTTCCAGTTCAGTTCACAATTGAAGAATGACTTTATTCTCCTGAACCCTCATGTCCACCAATAAATAAGGTCTATCACATTTCCTTAATTTCTTTTTTTTTTCCCCGCTCAGCCCCTGCCTGCTTCCCAATGTGTGGAGAGTTGCCATCCGGGGTTTGTCAAGGTGCCTCAGGAAGGGGAACCCCTTTGCTGCTATGACTGCCTTCCTTGTGCTGAAGGGACCATCTCTACTTGGGAAGGTGGGTGATGCTGGAGAAAAAAGGGAGATTTTGAATGTGTTTAATTGTGAATGCACCAGTGCGGGGTTCCTCCCAGTTCAGCCCGGTTCCACCGAGCCAGTAGCGGTGACATATGATGTCACCGAACCGGTTCTCCTCCCCCCACCCCCCTGCCCGTCCTGCATTATTCTTACCTTTTATTTGGCACCACCCCCAATCTATTGCTGCCTCCTGAGTTCCAGCTGATTGGCTAGAAGGAAAAAAACTGTTTTAACTCCTGCTGCGGGGCTTCAAAGGGCTGCCCTACAGCTGATCAGTGGTAAAAGAAAGCAAATGAGTAGACCGGTGCCTGCAAAAATAAATGGCTAGACCGGTACAGCTCTGCAAGCAGTTAAAAGCCTGGTAGACCAGTACCTCTGCTAAATCCTAAAGAATTGTCACATGACCATCAAGTCATGCCCACAAAATAAGCCACGCCCACAAAACCGGTAGTAAAAAAATTTAGAACCCACCCTTGGAATGCATGTGTTTGTGAGAAAATTAAGATTTTTGGGAGGCTACTAAAACCAGGAGGGACATAGGTTATGGCTTTGTGTGAAGGCATGACTTTTGTCATTCTGGTAAAAACTTCATAAACAAACACGCACACACACACACACCATTTTATTCAAGAAGTTAAAATACAAATCCCCCAAAAAGACAAAAAAACCCATGTTATCAAAAGACCCCAATAAAAAACCAAAGAGGAAACCACAAGCAATAAATCTTACTTTAATTTTCAGAGGTTAATTTCATGAGAAATTTGGCACATGAAGAGCCAGCATAGAAATGTAATTTCACAACAAAACTTACATTATTAAACCATTGCGATGGGATCCAATGACACATAGCAAGTCCTACAACCATGATGGCGAACCTATGGCACGCGTGCCATAGGTGGAACGCAGAGCCATGTCGCCTGGCATGTCAGCTCTGAAGGCTGGGGACAGCAAAAAAGTCACTTCCTGTCCAGCCAGAAGTTGGGAAATGGGCTGTTTTCGCCCTCCCCAGATGCATAGAGAGGATGTGGAGCCAGATGAGAGAAAAAAAACCCAGGCCTACTGGGCCATCACGTGCTAGGAGAAGGGCGGGGGTCGCATTCACGGAGCAGGGTGCATAGAATTATGGATGTGGGTATGCATGCATGTGAACCTCCCCTGCCCCCCTTCCTGGCATGTGATGGCAAAAAGATTAGCCATTTTTTAAAAAAATTAATTTATATGCCGCCTTCTCCGGAGACTCAGGGCGGCTTACAATGCGTTAAGCAATAGCCTTCATACTTTTGTATATACCTGCTTAGTAGGGCTTTCGCACCCACCCCCCAAGCGATGTTCTTTTTTATACAAAGCCAGCTTATTGCCCCCACAATCTGTGTCCTCATTTTATCTACCTTGAAAGAATGGAAGACTAAGTCAACCTTGAGCCTGGTGAGATTCAAACTCTCAGTAATTGCAAGCAGCTGGTGTCACTTTAGCACCACTTAAGCTGCTGCACCACCAAGGCTCTTGTAGGATAGCCATCACTATCCTACAAGGACTGCTATTGGGCAAAGGACACCATTCCCATCTCAACTCACATTTCTTATACCTTCTTTTTTTACTGACATATGCATTCCATAGTTTCACTTCCCTGTTCTTTCTTACATTTTTACTGACCGTCACTCTCTGTAAACACCCATGTTATGGAATGAAGTGACCAAGCAACATTCCTGGGTCAGTCAGAGAGAGAGGTTTTATTTGCGCAAAGACTCAAGCTAGGTTTGCCAATCTTAGCTTGGAGTAAAGTCTCCATGCTTGTATGACACATTATATACTTTTCTAAACAAAGGATTCTGCTAACACAGCAACTTTCCATACATTTGTTATTTTGACATTTCTTAATTATTAAAGTTTTACATCGTCCTTGCCAAACAATCATAATTCTTCTGTAACTGGTAAAGTACAAATTCTTCTTTTGATAGATTAATTCCCAACCAGATGGGTATCCTTGACCTAACCACCTCTAGCTATATGTCTTTAGGATTGTTCCTTTCTTCTAACAAGTTAGGGGGCCTCTTAGAGTGTTAGAGGAGATTATGCTGCCCTTGTATTCTCTCCAGCTGGAGATATTTCTTATCTTCAGAATATAGTTGCTTTTAGAATATCTTTTAGAATATAGTGAATATAAAGTTATCCAGCGGTCATCCAACCGCTCCCACTTTACCCATGTACATCTCAAACCTCTGTTCTCTACTTTCAGTTCCCTATTTCTCACAGTTTCAATGTTCTGATTCCAAATATATCTCAAAACTACATACTTTGGAGAAAATGCAGCACACAAGTCAGCATATTAGAAATATGTCTGGTACATTTTGAAATTATGTTAGTTTAAAACTTTGGTTCAGTAAGGCCTGCAAGCCAGGGGTGAAATCCAACAGGTGTGACAGGTTCTGTAGAACCGGTAGCGGAAATTTTGAGCGGTTCGGAGAACTGGCAAATGCCACCTCTGATGGGAACCCCAGAGTGGGGTGGGAATGGAGAGTTTTCAGTGTCCTTCCCTTGCCATGCCCACCAAGCTATGCCCACCAAGCCATGCCCACAGAACCAGTAGTAAAAAGATTTGGATTTCACCACAGCTGCAATCCCACTTCTAGGCTTTACTGCCTGCAACTTTCCAATGGATATATTTCTCTTCTCACAACCACAAAACCCGCAAAACGATGAAAAGCAAAAGGTGCATCAAAAAAGACCAACACATCTACACATATTACTCCACCTAATTGAATACTGATGAACACATTACTATGACATTAGTTCCCAATCATTGTGAAATGTTGTTGTTAGTTGCAAAGTTGTGTCCGACCCATCGCGACCCCATGGGCAACGTTCCTCCAGGCCTTCCTGTCCTCTACCATCCTCTGGAGTTCATTTAAGCTCACCTTGTGAAATAGACCCTCCCAAAATTGTTAAATTACTAAATGTATTTGCAAATTATTGACCTATTGATGGTATCTTAACTGTCTCAAGTCACCCCAAAAGTATAAGTAGTTTATCCTGGATCAAATATCCATGTTTGTTTCTTAATGCCATCTTTAATCAATTGTTGTTTGATTAAATATAATAAATTCAGCCGGCGGAATATGTCTATCTTCCTATCAAAGTCCAAATAAAAGTGGTTATCAGTTAACTGTAATAAATCCACCCAGTCTCCCTCAATCATCGTAGGAAAATGGAATTTGTCACTTTCCCTTTCAGTCAGAGTCCTAATGCAACAGATGAAATCCACCCTGTTAGTTCTCTAGTCATAAGAATTTCTCTTTGGTCTGGAACTGGATCAAAGTCCTTTTGTGTATCTTTATACAAAGTTCCATGCCGCAGCATATTTTGCAGGACCTTTATCATCTCATCAAGCTTTTTAAAGAGAAATCCAGCTAAGATTTCTTCCCCCCCCCCTCCTTTCTTGGGTTTCAACTACTGTTCAGCCATTTCTTGGTCTGTGAAACTTGATCGGGAAACAAAGAATGAAGAAGTGATGTTTTCCTCTATATTTCAATCCAAGGTTAAAAGAGAATTTCAATAGAAATAAATTCCAGATAGTTTGCAAATTTTTAAAGTACAGAAATCCTGTGGTGAGAATTTAAAAATTCTTAATCCCTCCCCCCCCCACAACACCTGTCATGCTTCCATAATATAGAGGTGATAGAAGTTATCTAAAACAACATAGTTCAAAAAAAGAAAAAGTAAGAGAAAACAATTAGTGTCCAGCAAGGGTTGACATAAATTTCTGTTCAACCACTAATCAACTTTTAAAACAAAAAGGGAAAGGAAACAATAAATTCAAAAAGTAAAAGTTAATACTCAGGCATGCTTAAGAAAAGTAAACTACTGACAGGAAAATGTATATGTCCAGTGACTTTTTGATCACTTCCAGAGGGAACTGGAATCTTCAAGATCCCCCTTCTTAACTGGGTCCAGGATTGTCCAAAAGTCATCTTGGGTCATTCCTAGGTCATTCAAAACCAGGGACCAGCAGTGCCAAAGAGCCATTAAAATAAGCAGATCATCAGGAAAAAGAAACAGAAGCTCTTACTAGGCGGCAGCCATCTTGGGAGGCTGCTTTCATGTGTCATGTCTCAGTGCACACAGAATAGGTGGGGCTTGCATCACAACTCAGTCATCCAACTGTCGTCAATCTGATCCTATGGGCATTAGTGCTAGGACCATTAATGACATTCTCCCAGGAGCCCACAAAAGTAAACTAGCATATTGGTTTCCATAGTGGAAACCTCACTGATCTACCAGGTGTGTTCATGGAATCCGTGATAAACATTTCTCTTTTAATTTTGTCTTACAATTCCTAAAATAAAGCTTAAGTTATAAAAACAAGTGACCCCTAGATATAGTTACCTTTGCACTCCAGTTATCTTTAAATTTGTTAGGGTGGAGTTTCCCCTCATTTTCTTGTGAACTTCCTGTGATAAAATAGGATGTTGGTACCCATTTCCCTAAATTCTTCCCATGCGTCGTCATTCTTATAACATCTTCCCCTCAAACATATACAATGTATATGTCTACATATACTCTCATCCAAAACAGGCACATGGGAGATAAAAATCTGTACCAGAGACATTATTCTTTCTTTCCTTAGATGCAGAAAAATGCCTGAAATGTCCAGAAGATCAATATCCGAACATAACCAAAGATAATTGTATCCCCAAGATGGTAGTTTTCCTGTCCTATCAAGAACCTTTGGGGATCGTCCTAGCTTCTTTTATCATACATTTTTCCATTACCACTACTCTGGTGTTAGGAATCTTCATCAAACATCGAGAAACTTCTATTGTCAAAGCCAACAACTTGGACCTCTCCTACATCCTCCTGGTCTCCCTCCTGTTTTCTTTTCTGGCTTCCTTTCTCTTCATCGGTCAGCCAAGGAAGGCCACTTGCCTTCTCCGTCAAACAACATTCAGCATCGTTTTCTCACTTGCTGTCTCTTCTGTTTTGGCCAAAACCATCACAGTGGTGTTGGCCTTCCTGGCCACAAAGCCAGGACATACCATGAGGAAATGGCTGGGAAAAGCTTTGACCAACTCCATTGTTATTTCTGGTTCTAGTGTCCAGATTGTCATTTCTGTCATTTGGTTGGGAATCTCTCCCCCCTTTCCTGACTCTGATATGCATTCTGAGCCTGGACAAATTGTCCTGCAGTGCAATGAAGGGTCTATTGCCATGTTTTATGGATCCCTGGGCTATCTGGGCTTTCTAGCCACCATCTGTTTCACAGTGGCTTTCTTGGCCAGAAACCTGCCTGGGGCTTTCAATGAAGCCAAGCTGATCACCTTCAGCATGCTGGTCTTCTGCAGTGTCTGGATATCCTTTGTACCCACCTACCTGAGCACCAAAGGGAAGTACATGGTGGCTGTGCAGGTTTTCTCCATTTTGGCCTCCAATGCTGGGCTGCTGGGCTGCATCTTCCTCCCCAAATGTTACATTATTTTACTGAGACCAGATCTGAACACAAAGGAAAATCTAATAATAAAAGTAAAATAAAGATGCTAACTCTTCTGGATTCCTTTTTTTCAACAATGTAATTTAGGAGTATAATTTCCTAGATTTTCCAATTTTTTGGGTGGGTGGGGGATATGTACAAATTTGTCTGCACAAAAAGGATTAATTAGAATAATTTACTTTTCTAAATCACATCATAATTTATTCAGGAATCATACTTGGGCTTTCACTGATTAAAGAAGTCTGAAAGAGCAAAGGAGAAAGAGGGGCAGATAGAATAAATCAGGAAAGATGCCCTTTGATTTAAAACATGGCATTAAGAGGTTTGCAGGTTTCCACAAGCTGCCAAATGAGAAAAGTGGTGTCTTGTCTTGGTCCAATTCTTAGCAAATACCCTGAATATACTTTCGTGTCCTTCAAAGGTGAAATGCTTCCAGTTCGGACTGGATCGCCCGATTCGGTAGCGATGGTGGTGGGTGGTTTGGAGAACCGGTAGCAAAAATCCCTGCCCCCCTGTTCATGCCCAGCTGAGCCACACGATCAGAGCCTTTTTTTCAACTTTTAAAAGCATTTTTTTACAACCTATTCAGCATGTGCTTCAGAGAACCAGTAGGGGCAGCAGAGCGAGGCTCTGCCCATCCGCCCGGATGTCGTTTTTGACCCTCTGTACATGGGTAGAAGGCTTTGTGCATGTGCAGAGGGTCCAAGCATGCACGTGATGTATGTGTGCAAGCCTGATCTGGCGCTGGGTTTGCCTAATCTCCCAGTTGCGTCCCTTTCTGGATCGGGACGCCTTGCTCACAGTCACTCATGGCCTCATCACCTCCCGTCTGGACTACTGTAATGCTCTCTACATGAGGCTCCCCTTGAGGAGCACCCGGAGGCTCCAACTGGTCCAGAATGCGGCTGCACGACACGTCACTCCCATGTAACACCTCTCTTGCGCGAGTTGCACTGGTTCCCGGTGGTCTTCCAAGTGAGTTTCAAGGTGTTGGTCACCACCTTCAAAGCGCTCCATGGCTTAGGACCTGGATACCTGCAGGACCGCCTTCTACCACCGATTACCTCCCACCGACCGATACGCTGTCATAGAGAGGGCCTCCTCAGGGTGCCGTCGGCCAAACAATGTTGACTGGAGACCCCCAGGGGGAGACCCTTCTCTGTGGGGGCCCCTGCCCTATAAAACAAATTGCCCCTAAATATACGAAGGCTCCTCGACCTCCGCGCCTTCCGTCGTTCTCTGAAGACTTTATTATTTCATCAAGCTGGTTTGACGGAACAAGGATTTTAAATGGGTTTTTTAAACGGTTTTTAATAATGGTTTTTAGTCGGGGTTTTAATTACAGCCAAATGATCTAATTATTTTAATGATTTTCTTAATTTTTCTGTTGTCACTGTTTTATCACAGCTGTATACCGCCCTGAGTCCTTTGGGAGAAGGGCGGTATAAAAATACAACAAAATAAATAAATAAGTAGATTTCACCACTGGTGTGAACTGATGACAGGCATGCTCTGGAGAGGAGTTCTGGGTCTGGCCCCTTGTCCTGCCACTGGATGCTCAGAATTCTGCGGAGGCAGGTTGTGTGGAAGTGATTCAATTGCCTAGCCTGCCTCCTGTATACACATACTTAGAATAGAATAACAGAGTTGGAAGGGACCTTGGAGGTCTTCTAGTCCAACCCTCTGCTTAGGCAGGAAATCCTCCACCACTTCAGACAAATGGTTATCTAATGTCTTCTTAAAAACATCCAGTGTTGTAGCATTTGCAACTTCTGGAGGCAGATTAATTGTTCTAACTGTCAGGAGATTTCTCCTTAGTTCTAAGTTGCTTATACATACTGTCTACGTGTTTTTTAAAATTTATTTGTTTATATATATAGTTATCTCCCACAGATTTAATTTTCCATAGTATTTCTTTATTAATAAATATCAAGTTTAGCATGTTAGCTCAAGAAATTGTTGTCTGCCCTGTCCCAGTGAATTGCCTTGGTTGTCTTTCCTTGACACTATGACTGCAACGTAGCTGTTGAATTCTATAAAGGAACATCTGCAGGAACTCCCAGCTTCTGGCCAGAATGATCACACCAGCCTCACAAATTCAAGCTGCAAGCTCCACCCCTGATGTCACAACACACTTAAGAAAAGGGGTGTGTCTGGTTTTTTTTTTTTTCCATTTGATTTATATGCTGCCCTTCTCCGGAGACTCAGGGCGGCTTACAATGCGTTAAGCAATAGCCTTCATACTTCTGTATATTTATACAAAGTCAGCTTATTGCCCCCACAAACTGGGTCCTCAATTTACCCACCTTAGAAAGGATGGAAGGCTGAGTCGACCTTGAGCCTGGTGAGGTTCGAACTTACAGTAATTGCAGACAGCTGGATGTTATTTACGGTGCTTAGTCTGCAGAGCTAAACCAGGCTCTTTTGTTTCCATCAATCTGGCCCTCCTTTCACTGATTTCCCCACATATTACCTGCTTTGTCTCTATATAGAAACATGTTGGTTTCACTGGGTGGTTTTAGCATGCTGCAAATTCCTGATAGCCCGATTTTGATTTTCTAGGACTGATTTTGCTGCTCTCTGGAGATCAGTACATCATTATATCCACCAGAGGTGGTATTCAGCAAGTTTTAACCTGTTCTGGAGAACCGGTAATGGAAATTTTGAGTAGTTTGGAGAGCCGGTAAATATCACCTCTCACTGGCCCCACCTCCATCTATTCTCTGCCTCCCGAGTTCCAGTTGATCGGGAGGAAATTGGGATTTTGCAGTAACCTTTCCCTGGAGTGAGGAGGGAATGGAGATTTTACATTATCCTTCCTCTGCCACATCCACCAAGCCATGCCACGCCCACAGAACCAGTAGTAAAAAGAGTTGAATCCCACCACTGATATCCACCATTTTATGGTGAGTCCTTGACTTTCTGTTAAAAGCCAAATCTGCCTTAGAGGCGCAAAAGAATAGAGGAGACCCAGCCTGAGCTCCAGCGTGGCCTTGACTCTCAAGGAAGAGCTGTTGACTCCATTTAGAATAGGTGTCGGCCCTGAAACCATTTTGGAAATCTTCACGGCTGACACAGCAAGGCTGGTTACTGCTGTGGGAATGTGAGAGGGAGGAGGTAGAAATAACTGGGGGGAACTGTAGCCATAATAGCATTCTTTCCTGTGGGAGCCAAGGACGTCCCCACCAGGCGTTGTGAAGGCGTGGACCAAAGACAGGCGAAGGAGGACTGTGACCTGATTGGACCATGTGATGCACGTGTGACCTGGGGGCAAGAACTTTGGGTTTTGATTTGGGTGGGGAAAGCCTCGGGTCCTTCAGAGTCAGGTTTTCATCAGCTGTGTCAATATGACATTCCAAATAAACAATTCGTTTGAGAAGAGTTCAGGCCTCAGAGTTTTTATTTCATTGGGTGTGTTACTTAGAACCCTGACAATACGTTTGTCCCGTCTGCAGTGAAGTAAATAAAGTAGGAATTATAATAAATAAGAAATAAGGTGAATAAAATAAGAATCATATAAAGTCAGATACTTAAAATCGGATGAACTCTGAAAGACACTCTCTATTCACTTTTATTATAAGGGAGAAAGGGTCAGTTAAAGGACACTCTCTATTCACATTATTATAAGGAAGAAAAGGGCTTGGAGATTATATTAAAAATCAGCTAAAAGCCATTATTGGTAAATATATCTTCTGATGAGGAAAGCTCAGCTAGCTACCAAGGAAGGAAAAGCCATATTGAAAACATTTGATGGGCATCACTGTCAAAGACACAAAAATATGTATGTTACAAAAAGTCACTTATGACCCAAGGATAGCAGTAAATTTCCCATTAGCAACTACAAGCACTTAAGGAAAGTGTAATAGCTTAATAATTAGTAAACTAATGGAGTAGTAAAATTGTGTACCCAAAATAATTTCATTTACTAGTATGTAATGGTTTGATGTTTAGTAAAGTGTAATGTAAGTTTGATGTATTTATAATGTAACCATATATGGAAGTTGGAAGAGCTAATAGCGCTCCCTGTTTTGAAAACAGATAAAAACAGTGTAAGAAAAGCTGCTCTTTGTTCAGATTTGCGAGAACCAATACTGCACTGAACCTTTGCGCAAAATAAATGCATCTATCTGACCCAGGAATGTTTTCCAGTCTTTCATTTTCTACAACAGCAGCCCATAGGCCACCTGAAGCCTTGAACAGCAAATAATATGGCCTCACAAGATAAAATAAAACTATTAACAAATAAAGGAAGCTTGTTATTTATATTACATTAATTATGTTACATATTTTATATGCCACGCAAGTCAATTCCTCTTCACTCAGCATGGCCCAGGCAAAAGGTTAGGCTCTAAATTATCATTGTTTCTTTGACTTGTTCCTCAATCATATCTTGTTCCAGCAAATAGCAATATAATTTACTTATGGCTGGGGTGGCCAACTGTGCCCTTTTACAACCTGTGGACTTCAACTCCCAGAATTCCCGAGACAGCTCAGGAATTCTGGGAGTTGAAGTCCACAGGTTGTAAAAGGGCCACTGCTGCCTACCTCTGACTAACGGTCTTACATTCCCTACTTAATAAAATCTTATCTAATTCCGATTGTTCTTGCTTTATACCCCATTCTTTTTTATCTTTACTAAATTTAGATTGTATTTGGAGGTAGGCCCACCATTCCAGGTCAATTCCTTCTTTCTTTAAAATATTTCTTGCTTTCAATTCTCTTTCATTCAAAATGTCTTTATAGGTAACAACTCCCCTTGATTTAATAAAGTTTGGATGGGTGTACATTTCCAATGTTGATACCCAATTAGGGATTTCCATATAACTGCTTCTTTTTGTCTTAGTCCAGATGTCTAATAGGGCCCTCCTAATATAATGCCTCCGGAAGTGTTGATGAACTTTATGTTTTTCTCCCATAAAGTAGCATGTCATCCTGTCTGTAAATCATGACCTTCTAGTGCCAATAATCTTGTATTTTTGAGATGCATCCACTCACTTATCCATACCAAAGCTGCTGCTTGGTAATATTTCTCCAATCTGGTAAGCTGAATCCCCCTCTTTCTCTAGCATCTTGTAATAATTTTAATCCAATTCTCGGTTTTTTTTCCCTTGCCAGATAAATTTTGAAATATATCTTTCCAAATTTGTAAAAAAAATATTTTTTGAGCCGAATTGGTATGCATTGAAATAGAAACAACACCATCAGTAAGATATTAGGAGCCTGGATAGCTCAGCAGACTAAAGCATTGTAATTAAACACCAGCTGTCTGCAATGACTGTAAGTTCGAATCTCACCAGGCTCAAGGTTGACTCAGTCTTCCATCCTTTCTAAGGTAGGTAAATTGAGGACCCAGTGTATGGGGGCAATAAGCAATATTATAAATATACAAAAGTATGAGGGCTATTGCTTAACACATTGTAAGCTGCCCTGAGTCTCCGGAGAAGGGCGGCATATCAAATTTAAAAAAAAAATCGTAGCTATCCTACCCATTAAAGATAACAGTATTTTCCCCCAGTTTTCCAAATCTGACCTAATTTGTGCCATTAACTTATTGTAATTATCTTCTTTGAATGTAATGCATCTTGCCATCAATTGGACTCCCAAATATCTAATTCTTTTCGTTATCTGAATATTTATTTTTTCCTCCAATTCTTTTTTTTCCCTTTTTGGTCATTTTTTAAACTATTATTTTCGTTTTTTCCTTATTAATTTTTAGGCCTGAAACTTCCCCCTATTTCTCCAGCACTTCCATCAGCCTTACACCAAATTTCACAGGATCTTCACTAATAAAGATGAGGTTATCCGCAAATGCCTGTACTTTAAAAATTTCTTGAAAGGCAGTTCTTGTTTACAAGCTCATTTCTAGCTCTGCAAAGGAGCTGTGGCAGACATCTCACTTCTGCTCTGTAATTACCGAAGCACTGGGGATTTCTTTCCCCCTCTTTTCTCTTCAGGGAGTTTATCAATTGTCACTTTAGAAACCAGTCCTGTAAATGGCAAATACAAGGAATAATGCAAAGTTATGTCCTATGATGAGCCAGAAGGCCTTAAATAAAGAAAATTTCTGACATGGCTTCAGATTTTAGCATTATGTATCTTATTTCAGACTCTGGCCTTTCTGTCCCTTTTCTGCTAGAGATTATTCTCTAGCAGAATAATCTAGATTTATCACATTATTCCGAAATGTGATAAATCAGTCCTTCAAGACACATGTCAGTCCACTTCCAGATGTATATCTTAAAAACCTCATTTTAATTCATCTTGACTTAGCAACCTCTTGGACACACTCATAATACAAAGTCTCAGTGGCTCCTTCAGTCTTCTATGGTATTAGAAATCCATCTTAACTCCCAAGACATTTTCCATTTCTCCTTTCAACAAGGTCATTAATCAAAATGTTGGTGAACACAGAATCCAAAGCAGAACATTATCACTAAATCCAATAGTTCATGGTAGTTTCAAGAAGACCAGTTGATAAGTCCTCCTTGGGTCATTTGTCAACCAGCTTAATAAACACTATCCTGTAAGCAGCACTAGAGGTAAGTGTCCCCCAATCTGGAGTAGACCCATAGCTTTGGGCAACCTTCCTTAGCAGTTTCTGGAGGCAAGAGACCACATTGAACAAAAGCAGAAGTCACTTTCCTGGCTGTTGAAGTATCTATCTCCAGCACCATTTTCTGGATATGTCCTAACAGGAAGGAATATGACCAGTGATGAAATCCAAATTTTTTTTACTACTGGTTCTGTGGGCGTGGCTTGGTGGATGTGGTGTGGCTTGGTAGGTGTTGCTTGGTAGGCGTGGCAGGGGAAGGATACTGCAAAATTTCCATTCCCACCCCACTCTGGGGCCAGCCGGAGGTGGTATTTCAGAGGTAGTTCTCCGAACTACTCAAAATTTCTGCTACCAGTTCTCCAGAACCTGTCAGAACCTGCTGGATTTCACCCCTGTCTATGACCACTAGAGAACAGTGCCCCAAGAGGTGTATATGTGGTTTTTCAGTCACCATTTTTCCAGCTACCCCTCCTTACATGGAAGACATTCAGGGTCCCAAGAGGAAAAGCTCCTTCTCACTGTAATTATCTGCATCCCAGTTTGTGAGACCTCTTCTCCTACTTCTCCTTTGCCTGTCTTTGATGCAAACATCAGACTGAAGCAACATGGAAGTGATCTTACATCAGAAAAGGATAAATGGCTCAAGTTACTGGACAGGCAGAAGCTGTGCTCTTGAATGTACTTTCTCTCTCTCCAGGTGAATCTTGGTTTGTCTCTGTTTTTAATCAGGAAAGCCACTGGATATTCCATCCTGTGAAAGTGCTTCGAATGTTTCTAATTCTTCTTTAGAAATGGAAAAGAGATGGATTCAGCCCCATGAATGATGGACCTCCTGCTTCTGCTTATGATGCTGCTGGTGTCCCAGCCACTCTCGGGGAAGCTTAGAATGAAGTGCCCACTCAATTTGGACCACCAGGTTGGAGAAAAGCCATGGAGCTATTATAGGCCCAGAGACTTTATCATTAATACAGTCTTCACTGCATCAAAAAGAGCATATGCAACATTACCTTTCAACATGGCTCCCAGTCAGATTCTACCGTAAGCCACTCACTGTGATGGAATTTCATTCCCTTCATTTTCAGTTCTAACATTCTTTTCTCTCTCTCTGATTTAAGTATTTCTAAAAGATTACTAAATTTATATATAAACTATAAGTTTTAGATGTTTATATATATTTTTAATTACTGTTTTACTTACTAATAAATAGATCACTATAATTCTTCATAAATTCCAATAAATTCTAGTAACTATATATATATAACTACTCAAGAGGAACTTAGCATATATTTAGCCATTTGTTGTTGTTAATTGTGAAGTCATGTCCATGGGGTTGCAACCCATCACAACCCCATGGACAATGTTCCTCCAGGCCTTCCTGTCCTCTACCATCCTCTGAAGTCCATTTAAGCTCACGCTGACTGCTTCAGTGACTCCATCCAGCCACCTCGTTCTCTGTCGTCCCCTTCTTCTTTTGCCCTCAACCTTTCCCAGCATTAAGCTCTTCTCCAGTGAGTCCTTCCTTCTCATTAGGTGGCCAAAATATTTGAGTTTCATCTTCAGGATCTGTCCTTCTAAAGAGCAGTCAGGATTGAGGTCCTCTATGTTGTGACCGAGGTCCAAGTAGTGATTACCAAACACAATTCAGTCCTGAACAAACTTATTTTATTAAAACAGCTGAGAATTAATTCATTCTCAGCTTACTCCAAAACAAATTCTTCATAACCAGTCTGTCAGCCTTATCACCAACCTTTGATGTCTTTGGCAACCTGCCAAAGACTTTTGTTGGCAAACCCCCCACAAAGTTCAAGAGACGCTGAAAAGAAGCACTGGAATCAATGTTGCTTTTCTACAAAGAACTCAACAGCTTGTTGCTGCTCTTTTAAGCCTTATGGGAGTGGCCAATCATCTTCTGGCCTTACTCCCAAGTTGTCCTTTTTGCTTCAGCTGCTCTTGCCTTCTGGCAGCTCTTCGCATGCGTGCACTAGGAACAGGCTCCTCCTGTTCCTCTGCCTCTTTGCTGTCCACCTCTGGAGGCTCTGGAGTTTGCGCATTGCTCCCAGATGGCCCTGGACCCATCTTTGCCTCCAATGCAGAGCCCTCGTCCGGGCCTTCCCCTGACTCCAGGACTGGCCCATTGTCCTCCCTAGCCTCCTCACTGTCCAACTCTGCTGCCAGGTGTACAGGCTGCTGGCAGACCACGACATTCTAGGACTGACTGGTTTGATTGCCTTGCAATCCCTTCATTTGCACTTCAAACACTCTCCTTCTTTTCTTCCTATTTCATATACTCCTATATTGCAGGATCTCTCTAATTTCTCGCAGTCCAATTTCTTGCAGTCCAAGGGACTCTCCAGCACCATAGTTCAAAGGCCACAATTGTTTGGCGCTCAGCCTTTCTTATGCTCCAACTTTCACAGCCATACATTGCAACTGGGAACACCGTAGCCTTGACTATATGCACTTTTGTTGACAGCTTTTCAGTATGCTGTCTAGATTTGCCATAGCTTTCCTCCCCAGGAGCAAGTGTAGCATAGGGGGCTAATGCCTCCTACTAAAGGCAGCAATTAACACCAGCTGCCTGTAATTTCTGTGAGTTCAATCCTAGCCAGGCTCAAGGTCGACTCAGCCTTCCATCCTTTCTAAGGTGGGTAAATTGAGGACCCAGTTTGTGGGGGCTATAAGCTGACTTTGTATAAATATACAGAAGTATGAAGGCTATTGCTTAACGCATTGTAAGCTGCCCTGAGTCTCCGGAGAAGGGCGGCATATAAATCAATTTTTTTTTAAAAAGTGTCTTTTAATTTCTTGGCTGCAGAATAAGTAGAATTAAGTATCATCAATTTAGAGTGGCACCAAACTCCATAGCTCTGGATGACCTTCCCCAGCAGTCTCTGGAGACATAGGACACAGTGAAGAACAGCAGAACCCAATTTCCTGGAGCTTGAAATATTTTCTTCCAGCATCACTTTCTGGAAATGTCCCGACAATGCCCCCAGGGATATATCTGTAGCAATAACAATAGCACTTAGAATTATATACCGCTTCATAGTGCTTTTACAGCCCTCTCTAAGTGGTTTACAAAGTCAGCCTCATTTTACCCACCTCAGAAGAATGGAAGGATAAATCAACCTTGAGCCATTGAGATTTGAATTGCCAAACTGCAGCTAGTAGTCAGCTGAAGTAACCTGCAGTACTGCATCACCTTGGCTCTTAGTAGTTTTTCACTAGCGTGCTTTTCCCCAGCTATCCCAGGATCTGGATTGCAGCTCTGATGCCCGCTGCAGCAGAGCGGCTGGGCAGACTTTGAGGCTTGCCGGTGGGTGGGTGCGTGGGGTGAGCAGTTTGCATGCTGCCTTGGCTGGCTGCTATCGGTTGCTGGCCCTCCTGGCCTAGCTGAGGCCTACAAAGCCTCACTGGTGTAGGTAGCCTGGGGGCCGCCATGTTGCTTCGGATTGGCCCCAGAAGCTGCAGGTCACGATTTGGCAGGAATATTCCCGCCAAAAGCTCTGAGGCCCCGGGGTCCCCCAGGGTGGCCAGTGCCATGTTGGGGAGCCTCCTGGGTGCTGGGGAAGTGTCCTGGCAGTCCTGGGTGGACAGCTGGCCTTCCATGCTTTCCTCTGTGGCTTACAGTGAAGGGGTCCCTTGTGTTCCTTTGGGTCCCTTGAGGGCATAGAGATCATCTGTACACTCCTCTGGATCGAAGCTCACATCAGGGACTGGATGCAGGGCTGCCAACCTTGCTTGGAGACTCCTGGTCATGACCGGGGAAGTCCTGCCATCCATCTCTTGGGGGTTCTTGCTGGATCCTCCTGGCATCTTGCTTCTGCTGGCTTGGAAGCATGGCCTCAAACCATCCTCGGCTACCACTTTCGTGAGGGATCTCATGAAGAATGATGGTTTCTTGAGGGCGCTTCCAAGAAAAGTCACCACGCAAGGATGCAATTAAGTTAAATCTTTATTTAGGAACAAAGTAGGTGAAATGAGTTCCCAGGCATGGAGGCATCCATGCCTGGATTGAGCCCATTGGTCAGTCCCATAGGAGAGTAGAACAAGAGTAGAGGGGAGCAGGTTCTTATAGGGGTCCCTGGCCCCTCCCTTAATGATGTGGGGGGGGCGGAGGGCCATTAACTTTCCCCAATGGGGCTGCAGGGGCCGGAGCCCCCTTGACCCACCAGTGGGATCAGAGGTGCCTCTTTGCTCCCACCTGGTGGCCTTTGAAGAAACTGCTATGGCTGGCACAAAACACCTAACACATTGAGCCCAGGAAGAACTTCAGGACCCCCAGAGGAGAAATTGCTTTTTACTATAATTATCACCATCCTGGTCTGAGAACCTCTTCTACTAATTCTCCAGAGGCTGTCTTTGATGTAAACATTAGATAGAAGCAACATGCATCAGAAAAGGATAACTGCCTCTAGTCATGCTGAGTGTTGTGCACGACATTTAGGACAGGCAGGGACAGTGCTCTTGAATGTACTTTCTTCCCTTTCCAGGTGAAGCTCAATTTGTCTCTGTCTGAATCAAAAAAATATCTGGCTATTCCATTTGGTGAAAGTGCTTTCAATTATTCTTAATACTGTTCAGAAACAGGAAGGGGATTGATTCGGCCCTATGAACAATGGACCTCCTGCTTTTGCTTTTGATACTGCTGGTGTCCCCACCAATCTCTGGGAAGCTTAGGATAAAGTGCCCACCGACTCTGGATCATCAGCATGAAAAAAAACCTTGGAGCTATTACATGCCAGGAGACCATCTCATCGGCGTAGTCACAACTGCAAGCCAAACGCCAGGTATACCTTTGCTTTTCAACGTGGCTCCTTATAGTCAGTCTCGTTTGTAAGTAATTCAGTGTGAAGGAATTGCACTCCCTTCATTTGCACTTCTAACACTCTCCTTCTTTTCTTCTTATTCCATGTACTCCTATATTGCAGGATCTCTCTGATTTCTTGTATTGTTTTGATTTCCATGGTTTCCCTTTGTCTTATTTTGTGGAAGAGACTCAAATCCAAAGATGGGGAAAAAAAATACCCCCAAAAAAGTCAAGATTATTTTCCTCGACCATCCAGTCCTGAGTTCATCTCTTGAATATTAACTTTTGTTCAGAGTAGTAATTGAACAGGTCCCAGTTGCAGGTGCCCTGCCGATTTCCATATTTAAATAACTCCTCTTTGATACTCAGTGCCTGATACTTAGAGGAAGAGAGTATGGTTTGTTTCTACAATTGCTTTTTTACGTCACTAATGGAACACTCTGCTCCTTATATGGTAGTTTGCCTTTAATGATTGAACTATTTTGAATTCTTGTTCTTGGAGAAATAGCAATAAGAAATGGAAATCACCACCAGTACAAATGATGATATATTTGTGACTATTAAGCCTCCAGGCTATCTTCTTAACACTAATACAAATTTCATGGTGATGTGTGCCTATCATTGACCTCTGGTTTAAAATCAGTCTTGGATTAAGACTGTTTGTGTGTGGAGATAAATAGGATTATATTCTTTAAAAAGGTATTGTTGCTATTAATAATGGTGAGAGTAATGAGCATTTGTTTTACACTAGCTTATCTGTTGATAAGTCAAGAATACTGCACTTCATTTTCTCTATTCAAGTGGTCAACAAGAATCAGTGGGTCAAGCAGAATCTCACACTTGGCTACAATGTCCAGGACAACTATTTGAGCACAATTGGTACTTCAGATGCCTTGCTGGACATTCTCTCAATTGGAAAAGCCAATGTTCCCAACTATAGCTGTGGAAGGAAGGACAATCTTTTGGCTCTTCTTGATGGAGCTAAGAGGGACATTTCCAGCCAGATGTCAACATTAATAGGCACCTACAAAATCCCCCAGGTTTGTTTGTGTGTGTCCTTCTATCTGGTAAAGTTTGTTTGATAGGGATAGCTAAGTGATAGATCCGACCATATTTTTTCTATAAAATTCAAGAGGTGCTTTTCACCATGGTCACTGTAGATGTCATGCATAGGGATTGGAATACAGAGTAGAAAGGGAGAAAAAAATCAAAGCAGCCATATTCTCTCATGAAACCATCCCCATTGCTTTGGGAGCTTCTATTGCACACTTATGAAAGTAAGAGGAAGCTGTGTGACCACATGAGTGGGTATTCTGTACACACAGAAGGATCAGAATAGCAATAAAGATTCCACTTGCTGAACTATTCAAAAATATCTCAGGTTGTGGGTTCCTCTATTGACAAGTTGATTTAAGATATATATTAAAAATATCTGCCGTTCCCAGTTGAGTAGAAAATGTCAATAGTACTTCCTCTACATAAAAGTGGAGTAAAGGGGAACAATTAGTCATTCATCTAATAGATCTTGTGGCTAAAATATTTGCTAGGCTCCTCTTGAGTAGAATTGAGAATGGGTAGATGAAAAGTGCATCCTTGCAGAAGAACAAGCGGGCTTTAGAGAGAGGAAATCTGTAACTGATGATTGCTTTGTCCTGAACTATCTAATTATTAAATATGTCAGTCAATGGAAACAACATTGTGATGATTTTAGTGCAGCATTTGACACAGTAAAAAGAGAAATATTATGCAGGAAATTGATTGCATTATTATTATTATTATTATTATTATTATTATTATTATTATTATTATTTATTGAATTTGTAAACCGCCCTTCTCCTGGGGGACTCAAGGCGTTAGACAGCCAAAATTTAAAATACATACAGTATAAAAGTTAAGACTGGAGGCCGTGCGGGTCTGGATGGGGAGAAACAGGCTCCGACTCAACCCCTCCAAGACCGAGTGGCTGTGGCTTCCGGCATCCTGATATAGCCAGCCTGTGCCATCGCTGACTATTGGGGGTGAGACATTGGCCCCCACAGAGAGGGCTCGCAACTTGGGTGTCCTCCTGGATGCACGGCTGTCTTTAGAAGAGCACATGATGGCCGTGGCCAGGGGGGCTTTCTATCAGGTTCGCCTGATACGCCAGTTGCGTCCCTTTCTGGTTCGGGACTCCCTACTCATGGTCACTCACGCTCTCGTGACTTCCCACCTGGACTACTGTAACGCTCTCTTCATGGGGCTCCCCTTGGGGTGCACCCGGAGGCTCCAATTAGTCCAGAATGCAGCCACGCAGGGGATTATGGGAGCGACTGGCCGCTCCCATGTGACACCTCTCCTGCGTGAGCTGCACTGGCTCCCAGTGGTCTTCCGGGTGCGCTTCAAGGTGTTGGTGACCATCTTTAAAGCGCTCCATGGCTTAGGGCCTGGGTATTTGCGAGACCACCTTCTGCCTATGAGGGTCTTGTGAAATAAATTTTAGGGGTGATCCAGAAAAACGATTTGCATTCTTTATCCTTATTTTCTTCTACTTATTTCTTTTTCTTCTATATTTATGTACAGTCTTGTTAAGGTCCCGTGTTTTATATTTTTTATCTTGATATGGACTGATAACTAATCAACAATAATTGAATGTATGTAAAACCCATATTTTGGACTTGATGTGATCCCACATGTAACATAGCATTTTTCATTGCTCTTTCAGATCGATTGTGCATTTGTTTCAGAAGCTCTGAATGAAAAAAGTCAATTTCCCTTTCATCATCAGCTTTTACCCAAAAAAGGGTTCTTCTACAAAAGAACTGCCCAAGTGCTCCTCCATTTCAGATGGACCTTGATTGGTCTCTTTGCTTCAGATACAGACGAGGGAGAATATTTCATAAGGACTTTGACTCCTATGCTTGTCAGCAATGGAATTTGTGTTGTTATATCACAACAATTCTCAACAACTGGAAATACAGCAGCCTTCAGGGATGCCCTCTCTAGATGGAGACAAGTCAATGTCTTTGTTCATTTCATAGAATTTATTTCCCTTTTGGACAGAATTCTTCCTTTCCATTTAACGCTTATGAGTTTGCCAGGAACCATTGAAGGGAAAGTCTGGATCATGGCAACTTATGTGGATTGCCCAAATAAAAGCAGTAGAATTCTCAGATTTGTCCATAGTATTTGGAACTTTGCTTTTAAGGTTAGAAAAAGGCGAAAGGATTATGGCTTTGAATCAGGTTTCTTTCTGGAACCCAAATATGAAGATAAGTCTTTTCGCTGTTCTGTTTCCAAGCACATCTTTTCTGTCAAAGGACGAAGAAGATGTACCCAGAAATCACCACTGGACACCCAAAAGAAAAGGAACAGAATCTGGATGCACAATGACTCCTATATTTACAGTTTCATTTTGACTCTGGCCCATGCCTTGAATGCTGCATATCTATCCATATCCCAGAGGAGAAGAAAGGAGGGTAAAAATATATTGGGGGCTCCAAGGCTGCAACCATGGCAGGTATGGGGTCCTGACAAGGATCTATCAAATTAAATTCTTTTTGAGATGGAATCCAAAGAAAAAGAAGGAGAACCATCTCAACCTCCTTGTGCTAGAAAAGGCCAATCTAATTGCTCAGCACCAAAGAGCCAGCACCATGACACATACATTTTAATATTAAACCCAGCTAAATTTAAAAAGGATACATGCATTTTTAAAAATTGCTTTATGTATAGATTTGTGTCTATGCATAAAATGTTACCTTTATAAATTGGAAGGAAAATCTGAGAGCATCTCAATCAACCCCTCGTCTCTGTAGGAATCCCAGTTGAAGCTTCTCTGACTGATGGCTGCTCAGTCTTTGCATTGAGATAATCAGCGAAAGGGAGACTGAACTTCTCTGCTTATATTGGCTCACCTCTAAGACTCCTTCATCCAGTGGTGGGTTTCTATCATTTTGCCATGGTTTGGGTGAACCGGTAGTGGCGGCAGCAGGAGGCTCCGCCCACCCGCCTGGATGTCATCACGGATGCTCTGCGCATATGCAGAAGGTTTTGCACATGCATAGAAGCACAGAAGCACCCCACACAAGCTCTCTTGGTTCCGAACCAGTAGTGAAGCTAAGAGGAACCCACTACTGTCTTCATCTCATTAGTGTTTTTTTTTTTTTAATTTTTATTTCATAATCAACATACAACATCTCGGCATATAAACACAACATAATCAGTCATCAAAATATCTGTACCCTAGAAAAAATATTTTCTACCACTGCTGCAACCATTCTTTGTATGTTTTAGCATTAGTTCTTCATATATTTTAGCATTTGTATGTTTTAGTAACCGTTCTTCGTATGTTTCACTTTGCTGGCTCACATTTGGTTTGCAAGCAACTACTATTTTGAGGTCATTTTCACAAGTTTTGGTATCCCTTATCTTTCTTCCCATGTATTATTAATGACATTATCACCAAATTAATTATATGTTTCTTATGAAATCATTAAAATACAACTACTACTAATTTGTTATAATCAGTGACCAATAGACAAAGTATACACAATATTATGAGGAAAAAGTACAAATCAAAGCTTACTGAAATCTTTATAGAGTATTCTATAAACCGGGCGATTGTAATCCCCAATCGCCTGGTGCGCTCCCACAGACAAGGCCTCCTCAGGGTGCCATCGGCCAGACAGTGTAGGCTGGCGACCCCCAAGGACAGAGCTTTCTCTGTGGACGCAACCACCCTCTGGAACCAACTTCCTGGGGAGCTCCGGATGGCTCCTCACCGCCGCTCGTTCCGATTTGAGGACCTGGTTGTTTTGTAGTTTGGACTGACAGGGATTTCTTAATCAATTTTAATTGTTTTAAATTTTAAATTTGATTTTAAATGCATTGTTTTAATGAGGGATTATGCATTTTTTATTGTTGTGAGCCTCCCTGAGTCCTCGGAGATAGGGCGGCATATAAATTGCAGAAAGAAAGAAAGAAAGAAAGAAAGAAAGAAAGAAAGAAAGAAAGAAAGAAAGAAAGAAAGAAAGAAAGAAAGAAAGAAAGAAAGAAAGAAAGAAAGAAAGAAAGAAAGAAATTGTAGATGCCATCTATTTGTCCTTATACGAGATACCATCATTTGTCAAATCCTAGTTGTTAAAAATCAGATATATTTTTTTCTATTGGATTTTGTTTATGATCTTCTGTCTAACAGGATATCATAAATATTTTTCTGGGAGTTTGATATTTTTGATAGACCTCAAAATAGCTTTTTGTATGAATTAGTACAAATCTTGCATCATGTCATGGCTCCATCAGAGATCTGGTCTGAGGAGTAGAAGGGGATGAAAGAGAAAGATGGGGCAGCCTCTCTGACCCTCGATGAGCAACTAGAGAAGCAGGATGAGGCAGCCCCAGGTCCCTCAATACTGGGAAGGATCGTCAAAGAGGAAGAGAAAGCGTAGGACAACCGAGCGAGGGGGCAGGAGACGGAAAGGGCCAGCAATGGAGCAGAAGAGCGACAGAGCTCCAGAGAAGAGCAACTTCCTCCCCCGCCTGATCCCTGAGCACGAAGAATGGAGAAGAGGTGGAATCAGCTCAGGGCAACCCAGTGACTTGGGAGGAGGGTGCCCCACCCCTCATTACCAGGCTCAGCTGGGGAATAGGATTTAAGGAGGGGCCGTGGGGAGGGGCATTTTTCAGGAACAATGTTCTCCATAATTGATACATTTTGTATCAGCTATTTATTTTGCTAATATATATTTTATCAACATGTGCTCGACAAACATTGCTGAACCTTTATTTTTCACTTTTGAAGATGGTGGTAATACATTTTCTCACAGTTTAACATATGAGCAAGTTTGATAAGTATAGAAGAAGATTTAAATTGTGCAAAGACAGTGGGAGAAAAAGAAACCAAGTTTTCTGTTTTTAAGCTTCTTGGATGTTTCTATTCTAGTTCCATCCCTTTCTGGCTAAGAATGAGTTTTGGAATTTTTCCCGAGACGAACTGTACTTAAAACCAAATGGACATGTAGAAGGAGATGTAAAAATTAGGAGCTGCATGCTTTCCGCTAAGGAGAATTCTATACTAAAAAATCTGGGGAATTTTGAAAGACAGAGACTTACTAGCAACCAAGATGCTCTTTCAGAGCTCAATTTGCTCAGGAAGGTGGGTGAAATATTGGTATTTTTTTCTCTCACAGCTTTAGGACTCATTTCAATTGGGCTAAGCCTGATGACTAAATGGATGAGAACTGACTGAGAATTGAATGTTGGGAGGAAAACCCTTGTAGGTTTCTTAAATGGCTTGGTAGACTACAGTACTATTGAGCAAGATGTCCTTCAGAGGCTATCATATGGAATACTGTTGTAAGTCATTCAGCCATGCTAAGGGACTATACCAGGGGTTGGCAATCTTAAACACTCAAAGAGCCACAAAGATCTTAAATGGAAGCCCCCATTCAATTCTAGAGCTGACTGGAAGTCTGATTCCTCCACCATAGAGTCTCCTCCTAGCGCAGCATCCTTTTTCCTCTACCTGTCCTAACTAAAAGCCCTATCAATTGTGGAGCCAACCAGTAACAAGGAGTCACAGCAGAGGGATGAAAGAGCCACATCTGGCTCCAGAGCCACGGGTTGCTGACCTCTGGACTATACCTTAGGATAGAGATCAAGGTCACGATCTTGAGGGCCAAGCTTTCAGTTCATCATCATAATGACTGGTCTGATGGGAAATAATGGCAAACAAGGTGAACACAGACTTCAATGGATAATTAGAACTGCAGAAAAAACAGTTGCTACCAGCCTGCCATCCATTGAGGACCTGTATATTGCAGGAGTCAAAGAGAGAGCTGTGAAAATATCTACAGACCCCTCACATCCTGGACATAAATTTTTCAACTCCTACCCTCAAAACAATGCAATAGGGCACTGCACATCACAACAACTAGACACAAGGACAGTTTTTTTCCTGAATGCCATCACTCTGCATAACAACTAATTAATTCTCACAACATTGTCAAATAATTCACTAAGACTGTATTACTAGTATTCTTCTCTTCCTTACTAGTATCTGTCTCTTCCCACTTATTACTATAACCATGTTGCTTGTATCTTTCAATTATATTGTTTTTATTTGTTTCCTAGTACAATTTGATAGCTTATTAGTAATCTTGACTATCACTAAGTGTTGTATCTTTTTATTCTTGATTAACGTATTTTATTCTCCTTATGTACACTGAGATCATATACACCAAAAACAAATTCCTTGTGTGTCCAATCACACTTGGCCAATAAAGAATTCTATTCTATTCTATTCTATTCTATTCTATTCTATTCTATTCTATTCTATTCTATTCTATTCTATTCTATTCTATTCTATTCTATTCTATTCTATTCTATTCTATTCTTTCTATCCTATCCTATCCTATCCTATCCTATCCTATCCTATCCTATCCTATCCTATCCTATCCTATCCTATCCTATCCTATCCTCCTATCCCATCCCATCCCATCCCATCCCATCCCATCCCATCCCATCCCATCCCATCCCATCCCATCCCATCCCATCCTAATGCCCTGGCTGAAAAAACTGAAGCATTGAAACTTGACTTGAAAGTCAAATCATGATATCAGAATTAATGATGGAGAATTAGAAAAGAAACTCTATTTAGTTCTGGCCTTTGATATCTGGGAAGGCACTTAATCTGAATGCAATTATTGATCTTGATTGTTAGCTTTCCTAGGGGGAAAACGGAGGCTCCAAATTTATCTAATAATAAGTATGGGTCTGTCCTTCCATGGCAGCTGGTGTTACCTCAGTATCATTCTTCAACAGAAAGAACCTTTTCTTGTATTTCTAACTGGGTCTTATAAATTTTGCTTTCTGACAAAGGGCTCATATTCATGTCCCACATGGTGCAGCAACAGATGTTTGAATTAATTTTTTTTTTGAGAACATGTTCTCGTGATCTTGTACTTTCCCTACATTTTTAGAAAAGACTTAGTCCCCTTTGACCAAGATAGCAACCATTTAAATTGAAGAAAATATATAGAAAAAAACAAAGAGGAAATTTCCTTTAAGGAAATGTCAGTCATGATTTGTTCTATGTAACTATGTATTTATATATATTTATATGAAATTCAGAGACTACTTGGCTAATGTTCATGTTGGCCTCCATTTTTCATAGATGATTAGTCTTGACATATTTTCTTTGTCATTCCTTGTTTTTCTGCTTAGTCTCTGCCTGAATCCAAATGTGTAGAAAATTGTCATCCAGGATTTGTCAAGCAGGTTCGAGAAGGAGAGCCAGTTTGCTGCTATGACTGTGTTCCTTGTCCGGAAGGGACCATCTCTACTGAGGAAGGTAGCTGACGAATTTTTTTTAAAAAAATAAAATAAAATAAACGGTGGGTGAGAGGCAGGTCTCATGCCAGTGGATTTATCCAGAGCATTTTTATGAAAGTTGCAAGTTAAAAGGCAGGTTGCGATTCCACCACTTTCTAATTTATTTTTAAATTGCACAATTTTATATCTCAATGGAAGAATAAGAAAGCAAACTTGAAGAAGGGACTGGGAAGAAATAGGGGTGTGTGGCAGATTTGGCAAGCTTTACTAGATAAAATATCTCTTTTGCTTTTTGGTTTGGATGTATCCTTCCATGTTTATCTATCTGAGAATATTTGAGTTCTTTGAAATGAGAGGAATGGTCTTACATCAATTTCCAAGAACAGGAGGTTCTACATTGGCCTCCCCTTGAGTATTACTGAGAAGATGCCAACGATCCACAATGAGATGATGTGGACAGTTATGGGTGCACCTCATTAAACCTATTTAATCATTGATTGATTGATTGATTCAATTTATAAGCCGCCCTTCTCCAGAGACTCAGGGAGGCTTACAATGCGTTAAGCAAAAGCCTTCACACTTTTGTATATACCTGATTAGTAGGGCTTTAAGCACCGCCTATACGGTGTTCTTTTTTTATACAAAGTCAGCTTATTGCTCCCACAATCTGGGTCCTCATTTTACCTACCTCGGAAGGATGGAAGGCTGAGTCAACCTTGAGTCTGGTGAGATTTGAACTCACAGTAATTGCAGGCAGTTGGCAGTTAAATGCTACTTAACAGTACTTTAGTCTGCTGCACCACCAAGGCTGGGGTAAGTAGATACCCCAGATAATTGTTTGCAGGACTAGCTTTCTCTACCAGTGAATTTTCACCAGATCCTCTGAACTGGATCTAAAAGATTAACTGACTAATTATTTACTTCCAATAATGTAGGTTCCTATCAAGATTCAGCAAATTACACAGGAAATTCTTCAGGTCCTAGGACTTCCTTACTTCATAGACCTTACTTAGACTAGACTAGACTAGACTAGACTAGACTAGACTAGACTAGACTAGACTAGACTAGACTAGACTAGACTAGACTAGACTAGACTAGACTAGACTAATATAGATAGATAGATGATAGATAGATAGATAGATAGATAGATAGATAGATAGATAGATAGATAGATAGATAGATAGATAGATAGATGAGAGAGAGAGAGAGAGAGAGAGAGAGAGAGAGAGAGAGAGAGAGAGATTCTTCTTCATTTTCTTCTGCACAATCGTTAAATTATGGAATTGTTTCAGAAGATGTTGCTTTCATCAGACATTCTCCCAAGACCATATTTCTTGAAAAGTAAAAAGACAGAACAGTAAAGAATTGTGTCTGCTGATGTTCAACAAATTGTTTTTATACTTTTATGAACTGTTTACTATTTACTGGGGCTTTCCTTTCTCCCAGTATCAGCTGCCCAAGATGGTATTAATTGAATGTGTGATTTAAGATTAAGAAATAAGTCTTATGGCAAAATAGAATAGATAAAATTTTGTTAAAGATGACAAAAAAATGAACAAATTGATGACTGGATCAAAGTTGTGTTCTGAAAAAATGTAATTTTTATGTTTGGAAAAAAATAGAAAAAATTTGCAAAAAAAAAAAAAAAAACCCACACCATAATATTAAAGAAATATTGGTGTTTGGTTTCCTCAGATACAGAAAAATGCACCAAGTGTCCAGATGAAAAATATCCAAATGAGGATCGAGTCCAATGTATCCCCAAAGTCTTATCCTTCCTGTCTTATGAAGAATATCTGACTATTATCCTGGTCTCTTTTACCTTATTCTTATTCCTAATCACACATTTTGTTTTAGTCATATTCATTAAATACCGAGAAACTCCCATTGTGAAAGCCAACAACAGAGACCTCTCTTACATCCTCCTGGTCTCCCTCCTGCTTTGCTTCTTATCTCCTTTTCTCTTCATTGGTCAACCAAGGAAATCCACCTGCTTTCTCCGACAAACGGTGTTCAGTATCATCTTCTCTGTTGCCATTTCTTCTCTCTTAGCCAAAACAATCACAGTGGTATTGGCTTTCCTAGCCACAAAACCAGGAAACCAAATGAAGAGATGGTTGGGGAAGAGCTTGGCCAACTCCATCATCCTTTCTTGTTCTGCTGTCCAAATTATCATCTGCTCCACCTGGCTGGGAGTTTCTCCTCCATTTCCTGACTCTGATCTCCACTCCCAGCCTGGAAGGATCATCCTTCAGTGCAATGAAGGCTCTGTTATCATTTTCTACATCACACTCAGCTACCTGGGATTCTTGGCTGCCATCTGCTTCACAGTGGCTTTCCTGGCCAGGAATCTCCCTGGGGCCTTCAATGAAGCCAAGCTGATCACCTTCAGCATGCTGGTCTTCTGCAGTGTCTGGGTCACATTTGTGCCCACCTACCTGAGTACCAAAGGAAAATACACGGTGGCCGTGCAGGTCTTCTCCATCTTGTCATCCAATGCTGGTCTGCTGGGTTGCATCTTCATCCCCAAGTGCTACATTATCCTCCTGAGACCAGATCTAAATACTAAGGAACATCTAATGATAAAAGTAGGGAACTAATAGTGAAACGATTTCTTAGGCTCATCATGTTTAATTATTCATTATTATTGTGTTTGTCTGCTTCCTTTGCACCTATTTGACAAGGTTATTTAAAATTAGATAAAATTATGAACATGTAAAACTAAAGAAAATAAAATCTAATATTAGACAATAGAATAAATGAATTCATCATTAATATTTGTATTTATTTATTTCATAGTTGGTATATACCTCAGCATGGGGGTTAGCCAATATTTGGCTTCAGCAACCATTCAAAATAGGGCAAATATGAGATATCCTAGGCATAAGGATGCCACATGTTTGACAGGTGTTTCAAAGAAAATTACAAAGGTCTCAGTGTCATCTCCTTCACAGTTCTTTTCTTGAACAGACAAAATCTGCTCAAGTGGGAGATCAAACAGGTTCTTGACCAACCTTGCTGAATAGTTCACATCCAAAAGGTAAGAGGATGGAATGAGAGAGACAGCTCTACTGGACCTAATTCTTTCTAACAGAGAAGACTTGATAGAGGGGTTGAAGGTGCCTCAACTTAACCCCTCTTTAAACCACTAGTCCACTCTGTCCAGAATGTGGACTATGCCAGGGGGTGGGCTTCAGATCCTTTAGCAGCAAGTTTGCTGCCCTATTAGTGGGTGGGCGTGGTCATGGTGGGCGTGGCCTAGTCGGCCACCTGCACCACAGTGAGGGGGGGCATTTTTCACCCTCCCCAGGCTCCAAAGTCTTTCCTTGAGCCTCTGGGAGGGCAAAAACTGGTTCCTCCAGGCTCCAGAGTCCCTCCAGAGGCCATAAACAAGCCCATTTCTGGACTTCCAGAATCTCCGGTAGGCCCTCCCAGACCCTCCGTGCGGCCACTGCACTTAGCTGGAATGATGAACGGCCCATGTGGAGACTCCTAGGAGGGGTGGGGTGGGAGGGGTGGGGCGGGGCGGGGCAGGGTAGGGCAGGGCAGGGTTGGCATGGCCAGCCAGGGGTGGCATTTGGGGGTTTTCCTGGATTATGCTCTGTTCTAAAGAGTGGCCTTTGTCTTTCAAATGCAGATGGACTGCTAATAATCAGATAACTGCAAGGAATATAAATATTTCCATTCCTCCCCACCACTGTTCAGTCACAAGTGAAAAACTTCTAGGATGAGAAGTGAAACCGCTTCAAAGTGGGGGTGGGGAGTCCAGTTGCCTTTTGAAAAAAGCACTTTGGGGGCAACCTGGAAATTCCTCCTTATTTTCAGGTTGGATCTCCCACTGACACTTTTCCAGCCTTTGCTTCGTGTCCTGCCTTCAGATGCTTGGGATGACAAATCGGCATCCTCTTCCCTGTGACAGCCCTTCAAGTACTGTATGATGTTTATCATGTCTCCTCTAAGCCTTCTCTTTCTTAGACTAAACATCCCTAGTTCCCTCAGCCTTTATTTAGACAACTTACCTTCCAGACCCCTTATCATCTTGGTTGCTCTTCAGTGCGCTCTTTCTAAGGCCTCAGTATCTTTTTTGTGTCTTGCATGTTCCACCTCCCCTATTCACGCCATATTTCATTTCTCAATCACTCATTGCTTTCTTCTTTTAGTACAGGGGTGTCAAACTGGCGGCCTGCGGGCTGGATGCGTCACACTCGGGCCACGCCCACCCCAGCTCCACAAAGGGGAAAAACGTAGTCTATCTTCTGGAGTGTTGGCTCTTCCTGCCAGCTTGATGTCCTCTGCAAATTTGATGAATTCCCTATCTATCCCCCAAATCATCAGAGATGGATAGGTCAAAAGGGCCCTTCACCAACCATGTCCATAGAAAAAGGAGATGGACTACAAGTTTCCCCAAAATCAGTTTCTGGAGGGTGTGGCAAAAATCAGGTTGGACTATCCACAATGATATTTTGAGTGGGAATATAAGGGGGGGAAGATGGAGAATAGCATGTTAATGGAAAATCACCAATACACGGCTTGGGCATTTTTCTGTATTGGTTGTGTCTTTCTTCTTAGAACATGTCCAATAATGGTGGGTGGCTTGGAGGAGACTATATTGAAATTAATTAAATAGTTGGTGTTTTTTGGAGGGGACTATGCTGAGAATCAGCTAAACAGAATACATTGGAAAACAGCCAATAAATAGAGGGAGGTATGGTCGAAGATATGTTGGAAATTAGATTAAATAAAACATCTTTTCGTGATAAACCTGTGTAATAGGTAAAGTGTAATAGATGAAAAGTGGGATAAAATCAACATAAATCAATAAAGCTAGATATTAAGATTTGAGGATAAGGGTCAAAGGAGTAAAAACTGGATAGAATTTAGTTTTATAAAGTGTAATAAAAATGGAGCTGTATTGAATTTGAAATTAAGATTAATGGTGATAAATCGTAAGATAAACACTTAGAATAAGAGGTTAGAATATTGTCAAAATTATTGGGATATGGATTGTAATAGATATAAGATGAAGAAGAACAAGATATGATTAGGATTGATATATAGATATAAAAATGAGTGAAAGTGAATTGAAATTAACTTGTATTGATATAATGGATATGTTTAGATGAAGATGTTAGAATTGATGTTAAAATTGGTTCTTTTAAGTTTTGAATTTCTTATTTCTAAAAGACGTAATGGGAAAATGTGAATGGAGCTCGTTAAAGGAATGTAAGAGTGGTAACCATGAATGACCGGATTGAGATTTTGCTCTTGAAAGTTATATTTTATGTTTAAGTTTGGAAAAAATAAAAAAAATATTTACCAAAAAAAACACAAACATGTCCATAAAGTAATGCTGGAGGAAGATAGTATATTTTGAAGTTCCGTATTTTATTAAGTAAAGAGAGTGGGCCATGAGCTCTGCAGCTGTGACAGTGGCAGTACCCAGAGCATAGTGAATGGTGCAACCTGATTTCTTACCACACCCATCCAGAAACTGGTTTGGGATGATCAAATGGTCCCTTTCTTTTCCTGTGGACATAGGTTGATAGAGTGGGGGCTCTTTGGCCTTCCCATCTTTGAGGCTCTGTGTAAATCCTTTCCCAATATTGTCAGATGGCCATTAGGTGTGATTGGTGGTATATTCCTGATGTACCTAGTTGAGAAGGTTTTGTTTCCTATCTTGATATATACATTTTAGGCATTAATTTGAGGTTTGAATGAAAGAGGGAATCTGAAGGAATATGTAAGACCATCCTGAAAATGAAAGGTAGAAAGTTGGCCATACTTGGTGAGTCTGATCTGGTATTCAAAAGTTGTCCCATTGTATGTTGTTGTTGTTGTTAGTTGCAAAGACATGTCCGACCCATCGTGACCCCATGGACAACTTTCCTCCAGGCCTTCTTGTCCTCTACCATCCTCCGGAGTCCTTTACGCTCATGCCGACTGCTTCAATGACTCCATCCAGCCACCTCATTCTCTGATGTCCCATTCTTCATTTGCCCTCAGTCTTTCCCAGCATTGGGCTCTTCTCCAGTGAGTCCTTCCTTCTCATTAGGTGGCCAAAATATTTGAGTTTCATCTTCAGGATCTGTCCTTCTCAAGAGCAGTCAGGATTGAGCTCCTCTATCTTGTGACCGAGGTCCAAGTAGTGATTACCACCACAATTCAGTCCTGAACAAACTTATTTTATTAAAATAGCTGAGAATGAATGAATTACTTACTCCAAAACACATTCTTCACAACCAGTCCATCAGCCTTATCAACAGCCTTTGATGTCTTTGGCAACCTGCCAAAGACTTTTGTTGGCAAACCCCCCACAAGAGACGCTGAAAAGAAGCACTGGAATCAACGTTGCTTTTCTACAAAGAACTCAACAGCTTGTTGCTGCTCTTTTAAGCCTTATGGGAGTGGCCAATCATCTTCTGGCCTTATTCCCAAGTTGTCCTTTTTGCTTCAGCTACTCTTGCCTCCTGGCAGCTCTTCGCATGCATGCACTAGGAACAGACTCCTCCTGTTCCTCTGCCTCTCTGCTGTCTGCCTTTGGAGGCTCTGGAGTTTGCGCATTGCTCCCAGACGGCCCTGGACCCATCTTTGCCTCCAACGCAGAGCCCTCGTTTGGGCCTTCCCCTGACTCCAGGACTGGCCCATTGTCCTCTCTGGCCTCCTCACTGTCCAACTCTGCTGCCAGGTCCACAGGCTGCTGGCGGACCACAACATTCTAGGACTGACCGGTTTGATAGCCTTGCGATCCCTTCATTTGCACTTCTAACACTCTCCTACTTTTCTTCCTATTTCATGTACTCCTATATTGCAGGATCTCTCTAATTTCTTGCAGTCCAATTTCTTGCAGTCCAAGGGACTCTCCAGCACCATAGTTCAAAGGTCTCAATTCTTTGGTTGCTCAGCCTTTCTTATGCTCCAACTTTCACAACCATACATTGCAACTGGGAACATCATAGCCTTGACTATATGCACTTTTGTTGGCAGGACTTAGAATTATATATCACTTCATAGTTCTTTTACAGCCCTCTCTAAGTGGTTTACAAAGTCAGCCTGTTGCCCTCAACAATCTGGGTCCTCATTTTACCCACCTTGGAATAATGGAAAGATAAATCAACCTTGAGCCGGTGAGATTTGAATTGCCGAACTGCAGCTAGCAGTCAGCTGAAGTAACCTGCAGTACTGGACCACCTCAGTAGTTTTTCACTAGCATGCTTTTCTTCAGCTATCCCTCTACACATTGTGTGAGGGATCTCACAAAGAACGATGGTTCGTTGAGGGCACTTCCAAGAAAATTCAGCAGAGAAGGATGCAATTAAGTTAAATCTTTATTTAGGAATAAAGTAGGTGAAATGAGTTCCCAGGCATGGAGGCATCCATGCCTGGATTGAGCCCATGGGTCAGTCCCATAGGAGAGTAGAACAAGAGCAGAGGGGAGCAGGCCCTGTGCAGGGGTTCTTATAGGGGTCCCTGGCCCCTCCCTTAATGATGTAGGGGGGGTGGAGGGCCATTAACTTTCCCCAATGGGGCTGCAGGGGCCGGAGCCCCCTTGACCCACCAGTGGGATCAGATGTGCCTCTTTGCTCCCATCTGGTGGCCTTTGAAGAAAATGCCATGGCTGGCACAAAACACCTAACACATTGAGCCCAGGAAGAACTTCAGGACCCACAGAGGAGAAATTGCTTTTTACTATAATTATCACCATCCTGGTCTGAGAACCTCTTCTACTAATTCTCCAGAGACTGCCTTTGATGTAAACATCAGATAGAAGCAACATGCATCACAAAAGGATAACTGCCTCTAGTCGTGCTGAGAGTTGTGTACAACCTTTAAGACAAGCAGGGACAGTGCTCTTGAATGTACTTTCTTCCCTTTCCAGGAGAAGCTCAATTTGTCTCTGTCTGAATCAGGAAAATATCTGGCTATTCCATTTGGTGAAAGTGCTTTCAATTATTCTTAATACTGTTCAGAAACAGGAAGGGGATTGATTCTGTCCTATGAACAATGGACTTCCTGCTTTTGCTTTTGATACTGCTGGTGTCCCCACCAATCTCTGGGAAGTTTAGGATGAAGTGCCCACCGACTTTGGATCATCAGCATGAAAAAAAACCTTGGAGCTATTACATGCCAGGAGACCATCTCATCGGCGTAGTCACAACTGCAAGCCAAACGCCAGATATACCTTTGCTTTTCAACGTGGCTCCTTATAGTCAGTCTCGCTTGTAAGTAATTCAGTGTGAAGGAATTGCACTCTCTTCATTTGCACTTCTAACACTCTCCTTCTTTTCTTCTTATTCCATGTACTCCTATATTGCAGGATCTCTCTGATTTCTTGTATTGTTTTGATTTCCCTGGTTTCCCTTTGTCTTATTTTGTGGAAGAGACTCAAATCCAAAGATGGGGAAGAAAAAAATACCCCCAAAAAAGTCAAGATTATTTTCCTCGACCATCCAGTCCTGAGTTCATCTCTTGAATATTAACTTTTGTTCAGAGTAGTAATTGAACAGGTCCCAGTTGCAGGTGCCCTGCCGATTTCCATATTTAAATAACTACTCTTTGATACTCAGTGCCTGATACTTAGAGGAAGAGAGTATGGTTTGTTTCTACAATTGCTTTTTTACGTCACTAATGGAACACTCTGCTCCTTATGTGGTAGTTTGCCTTTAATGATTGAACTATTTTGAATTCTTGTTCTTGGAGAAATAGCAATAAGAAATGGAAATCACCACCAGTACAAATGATGATATATTTGTGACTATTAAGCCTCCAGGCTATCTTCTTAACACTAATACAAATTTCATGGTGATGTGTGACTATCATTGACCTCTGGTTTAAAATCAGTCTTGGATTGTGTGTGGAGATAAATAGGATTATATTCTTTAAAAAGGTATTGTTGCTTTTAATAATAGTGAGAGTAACATGAGCATTTGTTTTACACTAGCTTATCTGTTGATAAGTCAAGAATACTGCACTTCATTTTCTCTATTCAAGTGGTCAACAAGAATCAGTGGGTCCTGCAGAATCTCACACTTGGCTACAATGTCCAGGACAACTATTTGAGCACAATTGCTACTTCAGATGCCTTGCTGGACATTCTCTCGATTGGAAAAGCCAATGTTCCCAACTATAGCTGTGGAAGGAAGGACAATCTTTTGGCTCTTCTTGATGGAGCTAAGAGGGACATTTCCAGCCAGATGTCAACATTAATAGGCACCTACAAAATCCCCCAGGTTTGTTTGTGTGTGTCCTTCTATCTGGTAAAGTTTGTTTGATAGGGGTAGCTAAGTGATAGATCCGACCATATTTTTTCTATAAAATTCAAGAGGTGCTTTTCACCATGGTCACTGTAGATGTCATGCATAGGGATTGGAATACAGAGTAGAAAGGGAGAAAAAAATCAAAACAGCCATATTCTCTCATGAAACCATCCCCATTGCTTTGGGAGCTTCTATTGCACACTTATGAAAGTAAGAGGAAGCTGTGTGACCACATGAGTGGGTATTCTGTACACACAGAAGGATCAGAATAGCAATAAAGACTCCACTTGCTGAACTATTCAAAAATATCTCAGGTTGTGGGTTCCTCTATTGACAAGTTGATTTAAGATATATATTAAAAATATCTGCCGTTCCCAGTTGAGTAGAAAATGTCAATAGTACTTCCTCTACATAAAAGTGGAGTAAAGGGGAACAATTAGTCATTCATCTAATAGATCTTGTGGCTAAAATATTTGCTAGGCTCCTCTTGAGTAGAATTGAAAATGGGTAGATGAAAAGTGCATCCTTGCAGAAGAACAAGCGGGCTTTAAAGAGAGGAAATCTGTAACTGATGATTGCTTTGTCCTGAACTATCTAATTATTAAATATGTCAGTCAATGGAAACAACATTGTGATGATTTTAGTGCAGCATTTGACACAGTAAAAAGAGAAATATTATGCAGGAAATTGATTGCATTATTATTATTATTATTATTATTATTATTATTATTATTATTATTATTAATTGAATTTGTAAACCGCCCTTCTCCTGGGGGACTCAAGGCGTTAGACAGCCAAAATTTAAAATACATACAGTATAAAAGTTAAGACTGGAGGCCGTGCGGGTCTGGATGGGGAGAAACAGGCTCCGACTCAACCCCTCCAAGACCGAGTGGCTGTGGCTTCCGGCATCCTGATATAGCCAGCCTGTGCCATCGCTGACTATTGGGGGTGAGACATTGGCCCCCACAGAGAGGGCTCGCAACTTGGGTGTCCTCCTGGATGCACGGCTGTCTTTAGAAGAGCACATGATGGCCGTGGCCAGGGGGGCTTTCTATCAGGTTCGCCTGATACGCCAGTTGCGTCCCTTTCTGGTTCGGGACTCCCTACTCACGGTCACTCACGCTCTCGTGACTTCCCGCCTGGACTACTGTAACGGTCTCTACATGGGGCTCTCCTTGGGGTCCACCCGGAGGCTCCAACTGGTCCAGAATGCAGCCGCGCGGGGGATTATGGGAGCGACTCGGTGCTGCCATGTGACACCTCTCCTGCGTGAGCTGCACTGGCTCCCAGTGGTCTTCCGGATGCGCTTCAAGGTGTTGGTGACCACCTTTAAAGCGCTCCGTGGCTTAGGGCCTGGGTATTTGCGAGACCACCTTCTGCCTATGAGGGTCTTGTGAAATAAATTTTAGGGGTGATCCAGAAAAACGATTTGCATTCTTTATCCTTATTTTCTTCTACTTATTTCTTTTTCTTCTATATTTATGTACAGTCTTGTTAAGGTCCCGTGTTTTATATTTTTTATCTTGATATGGACTGATAACTAATCAACAATAATTGAATGTATGTAAAACCAATATTTTGGACTTGATGTGACCCCACATGTAACATAGCATTTTTCATTGCTCTTTCAGATCGATTGTGCATTTGTTTCAGAAGCTCTGAATGAAAAAAGTCAATTTCCCTTTCATCATCAGCTTTTACCCAAAAAAGGGTTCTTCTACAAAAGAACTGCCCAAGTGCTCCTCCATTTCAGATGGACCTTGATTGGTCTCTTTGCTTCAGATACAGACGAGGGAGAATATTTCATAAGGACTTTGACTCCTATGCTCGTCAGCAATGGAATTTGTGTTGTTATATCACAACAATTCTCAACAACTGGAAATACAGCAACCTTCAGGGATGCCCTCTCTAGATGGAGACAAGTCAATGTCTTTGTTCATTTCATAGAATTTGTTTCCCTTTTGGACAGAATTCTTCCTTTCCATTTAACACTTAGGCGTTTGCCAGGAACCATTGAAGGGAAAGTCTGGATCATGGCAACTTATGTGGATTGCCCAAATAAAAGCAGTAGAATTCTCAGATTTGTCCATAGTATTTGGAACTTTGCTTTTAAGGTTAGAAAAAGGCGAAAGGATTATGGTTTTGAATCAGGTTTCTTTCTGGAATCCAAATATGAAGATAAGTCCTTTCGCTGTTCTGTTTCCAAGCACATCTTTTCTGTCAAAGGACGAAGAAGATGTACCCAGAAATCACCACTGGACACCCAAAAGAAAAGGAACAGTATCTGGATGCACAATGACTCCTATATTTACAGTTTCATTTTGACTCTGGCCCATGCCCTGAATGCTGCATATCTATCCATATCCCGGAGGAGAAGAAAGGAGGGTAAAAATATATTGGGGGCTCCAAGGTTGCAACCATGGCAGGTATGGGGTCCTGACAAGGATCTATCAAATTAAATTCTTTTTGAGATGGAATCCAAAGAAAAAGAAGGAGAACCATCTCAACCTCCTTGAGCCAGCACCATGACACATACATTTTAATATTAAACCCAGCTAAATTTAAAAAGGATACATGCATTTTTAAAAATTGCTTTATGTATAGATTTGTGTCTATGCATAAAATGTTACCTTTATAAATTGGAAGGAAAATCTGAGAGCATCTCAATCAACCCCTCGTCTCTGTAGGAATCCCAGTTAAAGCTTCTCTGACTGATGGCTGCTCAGTCTTTGCATTGAGTTAATCACTGAAAGGGAGACTGAACTTCTCTGCTTATATTGGCTCACCTCTAAGACTCCTTCATCCAGTGGTGGGTTTCTACTGATTTGCCCTGATTCGGGTGAACCGGTAGTGGCGGTGGTGAGAGGCTCCGCCCACCCGCCTGGATGTCATCACGGACACTCTACGCATACACAGAAGGTTCTGTGCATGCACAGAAGCGCAGAAGCATCCCACACAAGCACTTCTGGTTCCGAACCAGTAGTGAAGCTAAGAGGAACCCATTACTATCTTTATCCCATTAGTGTTGTGACCCATACGCGGCCTGTGTGGCTGGTGGCTGATTAGGACAGCGAGGAAGCTGGTGTGGTGCTGCGCCACTAGCCTGTGCAGCTGGCACTTGAGTCGGACAATGAGGCTGGAGAAGATGTGATGCCAGAGGCGAGGATTCAGCCAGGGCCTTCAGAATGTCCAGAAACTCCCTTAAGTGAAGAGGACGAAGAGGAGGAGCCTCTTCTCGATGCACGAGTGCGCAGAGCTGCCAAAAGACAGGAATATCTCCTGAGGAGGAGGTCTCCTTGAGAATAAAGTTTGGGGATAATTGGCCACTCCCTTAGCTTATTTAAGGAGGAACACCAACTGAAGCAATTTGCAGGGAACAACTTCATTTACTCTCCTTTGTGCCTTGGTCTTAGTTCTTTGCAAATTGCTTCTGGGCTTTCTGCCAACCATAGTAAGATTAAGATTATTTATTCTTTGGATTCTTGTAGGCTGTTAAGAAAATTAATTAACAGCCTTTTGGGGAAAAAAACTTATTTAATTTAGTAAACTAAGGTTTGTACAGACTTTCTGTGTGCTGTGTTCTTTGGGGTCCGTAGCTGGGGCAGAACAATTAGGGTGTTTGTCTTTATATTCTGCCAGACACTCTCTCTTGCGATTAAGTTCATTTTACTGTGTCCCACAGTGTGAAAAAAAGAGAATATCTTAATCTTTTTTCTAACATCTTTCAGTTATTGGAAGAATATCCTCCCTTCTCCAACAAATAAAGTGTTTAATTGGAAAAGATCTTCCCAGACTTGTTATTTTCAGCTCCTGCAGACCAACATGGCTTTTCTCCTTGTTGACTTTCCTGAAGTTTAAGAGTAGTTCGTTTGATATCTTCCTTGGCTTCTTTACCCTTCCCTAAATCTGATCCAGATTTTCTGTCATGTTTTCTCGAGCGTGATGTCTGAAGTAGGACCTGGTATTTGATTGGCATCTCTTCAAAGCGTGATGTCCACAATTTCCTAATATTTTTATGAATGTTCTGCCTTGTTTCCACAAGCATCACATAGAACATAGAATAATAGAGTTGGAAGATACCTTGGAGGTCATCTAGTCCAACTCCTTGCTCAAGCAGGAGATCTTATACCATTTCAGACCCATGGTTATCTAGTCTTTTCTTAAAATCCTCCAGTAATGGAGCACCTACAACTTCTGAAGGCAACATATTATTGGTTGATTGCTCCCACTATTAGAAAATTTCTCCTTAGTTCTAGGTTGCTTCACTCCTTGGTTAGTTTCCAGCAATTGTCTTGTCTTTTGGTGCTTTGGAAAATAGTTTGATCTTCTCATCTTTGTAGGAGTCCCTCAAATATTAGAAGATCCATATAACGTCACCTCCCATCCTTATTTTCATTAGATTAGACAATACCTGTAACCCAGGGGTGAAATCCAGCAGGTTCTGACAGGTTCTGGAGAACCGGTAGCGGAAATTTTGAGTAGTTCGGAGAACTGGCAAATACCACCTCTGGCTGGCCCCAGAGTGGGGAGGAAATGGAGATTTTGCAGTATCCTTCCCCTGTCACACCCACCAAAGCCATACCCACAGAACCGGTAGTAAAAAAAATTTGGATTTCACCACTGCTGTAACCATTCTTTGTATGCTTTAGCATTAGTTCTTCATATATTTTAGCATTTGTATGTTTTAGTAACCATTCTTCAGTATGTTTCACTTTGCTGGCTCACATTTGGTTTGCAAGCAACTACTATTTTGAGGTCATTTTCACAAGTTATCTTATCTTTCTTCCCATGTATCATTAATGACATTATCACCAAATTAATAATATGTTTCTTATGAAATCATTAAAGTACAACTACTACTAATTTGTTATAATCAGTGACCAGTAGACAAGGTATACATAATATTATGAGGAAAAAGTACAAATTAAAGCTTACTGAAATCTTTATACAGTATTCTATAAACCAGGCGATTGTAATCCCCAATCGCCCGGTGCGCTCCCACAGACAAGGCTTCCTCAGGGTGCCATCGGCCAGACAGTGTAGGCTGGCGACCCCCAGGGACAGAGCTTTCTCTGTGGGCGCAATCACCCTCTGGAACCAACTTCCTGTGGAGCTCCGGATGGCTCCTCAACGCTGCTCGTTCCAATTTGAAGACCTGGTTGTTTCGTAGTTTGGACTGACAGGGATTTCTTAATCAATTTTAATTGTTTTAAATTTTAAATTTGATTTTAAATTATATTGTTTTAACGAGGGATTATGCATTTTTTATTGTTGTGAGCCTCCCTGAGTCCTCGGAGATAGGGCGGCATATAAATTGCAGAGAGAGAGAGAGAGAGAGAGAGAGAGAGAGAAATTGTAGATGCCATCTATTTGTCCTTATACGAGATACCATCATTTGTCAAATCGTAGTTGTTAAAAATCAGATATATTTTTTTCTATTGGATTTTGTTTATGATCTTCTGTCTAACAGGAAATCATAAATATTTTTCTGGGAGTTTGGTATTTTTGAAAGACCTCAAAATAGCTTTTTGTATGAATTAGTACAAATCTTGCATCATGTCATGGCTCCATCAGAGGTCTGGTCTGAGGAGGAGGAGGGGCTGAAAGAGAAAGATGAGGCAGCCTCTCTGACCCTGGAGGAACAACTAGGGGAGCAGGATGAGGCAGCCCCAGGTCCCTCAATACTGGGAAGGATCGTCAAAGAGGAAGAGAAAGCGTAGGACAACCGAGCGAGGGGGCAAGAGACGGAAAGGGCCAGCAATGGAGCAGAAGAGTGACAGAGCTCCAGAGAAGAGCAACTTCCTCCCCCGCCTGATCCCTGAGCACGAAGAATGGAGAAGAGGTGGAATCAGCTCAGGGCAACCCAGTGACTTGGGAGGAGGGTGCCCCACCCCTCATTACCAGGCTCAGCTGGGGAATAGGATTTAAGGAGGGGCCGTGGGGAGGGGCATTTGTCAGGAACAATGTTCTCCATAATTGATACATTTTGTATCAGCTATTTATTTTGCTAATATATATTTTATCAACATGTGCTTGACAAACATTGCTGAACCTTTATTTTTCACTTTTGAAGATGGTGGTAATACATTTTCTCACAGTTTCGCATATGAGCAAGTTTGATAAGTATAGAAGAAGATTTAAATTGTGCAAAGACAGTGGGAGAAAAAGAAACCAAGTTTTCTGTTTTTAAGCTTCTTGGATGTTTCTATTCTAGTTCCATCCCTTTCTGGCTAAGAATGAGTTTTGGAATTTTTCCCGAGACGAACTGTACTTAAAACCAAATGGAGATGTAGAAGGAGATGTAAAAATTAGGAGCTGCATGCTTTCCGCTAAGGAGAATTCTATACTAAAAAATCTGGGGAATTTTGAAAGACAGAGACTTACTAGCAACCAAGATGCTCTTTCAGAGCTCAATTTGCTCAGGAAGGTGGGTGAAATATTGGTATTTTTTTCTCTCACAGCTTTAGGACTCATTTCAATTGGGCTAAGCCTGATGACTAAATGGATGAGAACTGACTGTGGATTGAATGACTGGAGAAAAACCCTTGTAGGTTTCTTAAATGGCTTGGTAGACTACAGTACTATTGAGCAAGATGTCCTTCAGAGGCTATCATATGGAATACTGTCGTAAGTCATTCAGCCATGCTAAGGGACTATACCAGGGGTTGGCAATCTTAAACACTCAAAGAGCCACAAAGATCTTAAATGGAAGCCCCCATTCAATTCTAGAGCTGACTGGAAGTCTGATTCCTCCACCATAGAGTCTCCTCCTAGCGCAGCATCCTTTTTCCTCTACCTGTCCTAACTAAAAGCCCTATCAATTGTGGAGCCAACCAGCAACAAGGAGTCACAGCAGAGGGATGAAAGAGCCACATGTGGCTCCAGAGCCACGGGTTGCTGACCTTTGGACTATACCTTAGGATAGAGATCAAGGTCACGATCTTGAGGGCCAAGCTTTCAGTTCATCATCATAATGACTGGTCTGATGGGAAATAATGGCAAACAAGGTGAACACAGACTTCAATGGATAATTAGAACTGCAGAAAAAACAGTTGCTACCAGCCTGACATCCATTGAGGACCTGTATACTGCACGAGTCAAAAAGAGGGCTGTGAAAATATCTACAGAGCCCTCACATCCTGGACATAAATTGTTTCAACTCCTACCCTCAAAACAATGCTATAGGGCACTGCACATCACAACAACTAGACACAAGGACAGTTTTTTCCTGAATGCCATCACTCTACGTAACAACTAATTAATTCCCACAACACTGTCAAATAATTCACTAAGACTGTATTATTATTATTATTCTCTTCCTTACTAGTATCTGTCTCTTTCCACTTATTACTATAACCATGTTGCTTGTATCTTTCAATTATATTGTTTTTATTTGTTTCCTAGTACAATTTGATAGCTTATTAGTAATCTTGACTATCACTAAGTGTTGTATCTTTTTATTCTTGATGAACATATTTTATGTACACTGAGATCATATACACCAAAGACAAATTCCTTGTGTGTCCAATCACACTTGGCCAATAAAGAATTCTATTCTATTCTATTCTATTCTATTCTATTCTATTCTATTCTATTCTATTCTATTCTATTCTATTCTATTCTATTCTATTCTATTCTATTCTATTCTATTCTATTCTATTCTATTCTCCTATCCCATCCCATCCCATCCCATCCCATCCCATCCCATCCCAATGCCCCGGATGAAAAAACTGAAGCATTGAAATTTGACTTGAAAGTCAAGTCGTGATATCAGAATTAATGATGGAGAATTAGAAAAGAAACTCTATTTAGTTCTGGCCTTTGATATCTGGGAAGGCACTTAATCTGAATGCAATTATTGATCTTGATTGTTAGCTTTCCTAGGGGGAAAACGGAGGCTCCAAATTTATCTAATAATAAGTATGGGTCTGTCCTTCCATGGCAGCTGGTGTTACCTCAGTATCATTCTTCAACAGAAAGAACCTTTTCTTGTATTTCTAACTGGGTCTTATAAATTTTGCTTTCTGACAAAGGGCTCATATTCATGTCCCACATGGTGCAGCAACAGATGTTTGAATTAATTTTTTTTTTGAGAACATGTTCTCGTGATCTTGTACTTTCCCTACATTTTTAGAAAAGACTTAGTCCCCTTTGACCAAGATAGCAACCATTTAAATTGAAGAAAATATATAGAAAAAAACAAAGAGGAAATTTCCTTTAAGGAAATGTCAGTCATGATTTGTTCTATGTAACTATGTATTTATATATATTTATATGAAATTCAGAGACTACTTGGCTAATGTTCATGTTGGCCTCCATTTTTCATAGATGATTAGTCTTGACATATTTTCTTTGTCATTCCTTGTTTTTCTGCTTAGTCTCTGCCTGAATCCAAATGTGTAGAAAATTGTCATCCAGGATTTGTCAAGCAGGTTCGAGAAGGAGAGCCAGTTTGCTGCTATGACTGTGTTCCTTGTCCGGAAGGGACCATCTCTACTGAGGAAGGTAGCTGACGAATTTTTTTAAAAAAAATAAAATAAAATAAACGGTGGGTGAGAGGCAGGTCTCATGCCAGTGGATTTATCCAGAGCATTTTTATGAAAGTTGCAAGTTAAAAGGCAGGTTGCGATTCCACCACTTTCTAATTTATTTTTAAATTGCACAATTTTATATCTCAATGGAAGAATAAGAAAGCAAACTTGAAGAAGGGACTGGGAAGAAATAGGGGTGTGTGGCAGATTTGGCAAGCTTTACTAGATAAAATATCTCTTTTGCTTTTTGGTTTGGATGTATCCTTCCATGTTTATCTATCTGAGAATATTTGAGTTCTTTGAAATGAGAGGAATGGTCTTACATCAATTTCCAAGAACAGGAGGTTCTACATTGGCCTCCCCTTGAGTATTACTGAGAAGATGCCAACGATCCACAATGAGATGATGTGGACAGTTATGGGTGCACCTCATTAAACCTATTTAATCATTGATTGATTGATTGATTCAATTTATAAGCCGCCCTTCTCCAGAGACTCAGGGAGGCTTACAATGCGTTAAGCAAAAGCCTTCACACTTTTGTATATACCTGATTAGTAGGGCTTTAAGCACCGCCTATACGGTGTTCTTTTTTTATACAAAGTCAGCTTATTGCTCCCACAATCTGGGTCCTCATTTTACCTACCTCGGAAGGATGGAAGGCTGAGTCAACCTTGAGTCTGGTGAGATTTGAACTCACAGTAATTGCAGGCAGTTGGCAGTTAAATGCTACTTAACAGTACTTTAGTCTGCTGCACCACCAAGGCTGGGGTAAGTAGATACCCCAGATAATTGTTTGCAGGACTAGCTTTCTCTACCAGTGAATTTTCACCAGATCCTCTGAACTGGATCTAAAAGATTAACTGACTAATTATTTACTTCCAATAATGTAGGTTCCTATCAAGATTCAGCAAATTACACAGGAAATTCTTCAGGTCCTAGGACTTCCTTACTTCATAGACCTTACTTAGACTAGACTAGACTAGACTAGACTAGACTAGACTAGACTAGACTAGACTAGACTAGACTAGACTAGACTAGACTAGACTAGACTAATATAGATAGATAGATGATAGATAGATAGATAGATAGATAGATAGATAGATAGATAGATAGATAGATAGATAGATAGATAGATGAGAGAGAGAGAGAGAGAGAGAGAGAGAGAGAGAGAGAGAGAGAGAGAGAGAGATTCTTCTTCATTTTCTTCTGCACAATCGTTAAATTATGGAATTGTTTCAGAAGATGTTGCTTTCATCAGACATTCTCCCAAGACCATATTTCTTGAAAAGTAAAAAGACAGAACAGTAAAGAATTGTGTCTGCTGATGTTCAACAAATTGTTTTTATACTTTTATGAACTGTTTACTATTTACTGGGGCTTTCCTTTCTCCCAGTATCAGCTGCCCAAGATGGTATTAATTGAATGTGTGATTTAAGATTAAGAAATAAGTCTTATGGCAAAATAGAATAGATAAAATTTTGTTAAAGATGACAAAAAAAATGAACAAATTGATGACTGGATCAAAGTTGTGTTCTGAAAAAATGTAATTTTTATGTTTGGAAAAAAATAGAAAAAATTTGCAAAAAAAAAACCCCACACCATAATATTAAAGAAATATTGGTGTTTGGTTTCCTCAGATACAGAAAAATGCACCAAGTGTCCAGATGAAAAATATCCAAATGAGGATCGAGTCCAATGTATCCCCAAAGTCTTATCCTTCCTGTCTTATGAAGAATATCTGACTATTATCCTGGTCTCTTTTACCTTATTCTTATTCCTAATCACACATTTTGTTTTAGTCATATTCATTAAATACCGAGAAACTCCCATTGTGAAAGCCAACAACAGAGACCTCTCTTACATCCTCCTGGTCTCCCTCCTGCTTTGCTTCTTATCTCCTTTTCTCTTCATTGGTCAACCAAGGAAATCCACCTGCTTTCTCCGACAAACGGTGTTCAGTATCATCTTCTCTGTTGCCATTTCTTCTCTCTTAGCCAAAACAATCACAGTGGTGCTGGCTTTCCTAGCCACAAAACCAGGAAACCAAATGAAGAGATGGTTGGGGAAGAGCTTGGCCAACTCCATCATCCTTTCTTGTTCTGCTGTCCAAATTATCATCTGCTCCACTTGGCTGGGAGTTTCTCCTCCATTTCCTGACTCTGATCTCCACTCCCAACCTGGAGAGATCATCCTTCAATGCAATGAAGGCTCTGTTATCATGTTCTACATCACCCTCAGCTACCTGGGATTCCTGGCTGCCATCTGCTTCACAGTGGCTTTCCTGGCCAGAAATCTCCCTGGGGCTTTCAATGAAGCCAAGCTGATCACCTTCAGCATGCTGGTCTTCTGCAGTGTCTGGGTCACATTTGTGCCCACCTACCTGAGCACCAAAGGAAAATACATGGTGGCTGTGCAGGTCTTCTCCATCTTGTCATCCAATGCTGGCCTGCTGGGTTGCATCTTCATCCCCAAGTGCTACATTATCCTCCTGAGACCAGATCTAAATACTAAGGAACATCTAATGATAAAAGTAGGGAACTAATAGTGAAATGATTTCTTAGGCTCATCATGTTTAATTATTCATTATTATTGTGTTTGTCTGCTTCCTTTGCACCTATTTGACAAGGTTATTTAAAATTAGATAAAATTATGAACATGTAAAACTAAAGAAAATAAAATCTAATATTAGACAATAGAATAAATGAATTCATCATTAGTATTTGTATTTATTTATTTCATAGTCGGTATATACCTCAGCATGGGGGTTAGCCAATATTTGGCTTCAGCAACCATTCAAAATAGGGCAAATATGAGATATCCTAGGCATAAGGATGCCACATGTTTGACAGGTGTTTCAAAGAAAATTACAAAGGTCTCAGTGTCATCTCCTTCACAGTTCTTTTCTTGAACAGACAAAATCTGCTCAAGTGGGAGATCAAACAGGTTCTTGACCAACCTTGCTGAATAGTTCACTTCCGAAAGGTAAGAGGATGGAATGAGAGAGACAGCTCTACTGGACCTAATTCTTTCTAACAGAGAAGACGTGATAGAGGGGTTGAAGGTGCCTCAACTTAACCCTTCCTTCAAACCACTAGTCCACTCTGTCCAGAATGTGGACTATGCCAGGGGTGGGCTTCAGATCCTTTAGCAGCAAGTTTGCTTCCCTATTAGTGGGTGGATGTGGTCATGGTGGGTGAGGGGGGGCATTTTTCACCCTTTCCAGGCTCCAAAGTAGTTCCTTGAGCCTCTGGGAGTGCAAAAACTGCTTCCTCCAGGCTCCAGAGTCTCTCCAGAGGCCATAAACAGGCCCATTTCTGGAGTTCCAGAATCTCCAGTAGACCCTCCCAGACCCTCCGTGTGGACCCTGCACTTAGCTGGAATGATGAACGGCCCATGTGGAGACTCCTAGGAGGGGTGGGGTGGGAGGGGTGGAGCGGGGCGGGGCGGGGCGGGGCGGGGCGGGGCAGGGTAGGGCAGGGCAGGGTTGGCATGGCCAGCCAGGGGTGGCATTTGGGGGTTCTCCTGGATTATGCTCTGTTCTAAAGAGTGGCCTTTGTCTTTCAAATGCAGATGGACTGCTAACAATCAGATGACTGCAAGGAATATAAATACTTCCATTCCTCCCCACCACTGTTCAGTCACAACTGAAAAACTTCTAGGATGAGAAGTGAAACCGCTTCAAAGTGGGGGGGAGTCCAGTTGCCTTTTGAAAAAAGCACTTTGGGGGCAACCTGGAAATTCCTCCTTATTTTCAGGTTGGATCTCCCACTGACACTTTTCCAGCCTTTGCTTCGTGTCCTGCCTTCAGATGCTTTGGATGATAAATTGGCATCCTCTTCCCTATGACAGCCCTTCAAGTTCTGTATGATGTCTCTCATGTCTCCCCTAAGCCTTCTCTTTCTTAGACTAAACATCCCTAGTTCCCTCAGCCTTTATTTAGACAATTTACCTTCCAGACCCCTTATCATCTTGGTTGCTCTTCAGTGCGCTCTTTCTAAGGCCTCAGTATCTTTTTTGTGTCTTGCCTGTTCCACCTCCCCTATTCACGCCATATTTCATTTCTCAATCACTCATTGCTTTCTTCTTTTAGTACAGGGGTGTCAAACTGGCGGCCTGCGGGCTGGATGCGTCACACTCGGGCCACGCCCACCCCAGCTCCACAAAGGGGAAAAACGTAGCCTATCTTCTGGAGTGTTGGCTCTTCCTGCCAGCTTGATGTCCTCTGCAAATTTGATGAATTCCCCATCTATCCCCCAAATCATCAGAGATGGATAGGTCAAAAGGGCCCTTCACCAACCATGTCCATAGAAAAAGGAGATGGACTACAAGTTTCCCCAAAATCAGTTTCTGGAGGGTGTGGCAAAAATCAGGTTGGACTATCCACAATCATATTGTGAGTGGGAATATAAGGGGGGGAAGATGGAGAATAGCATGTTAATGGAAAATCACCAATACACCGCTTGGGCATTTTTCTGTATTGGTTGTGTCTTTCTTCTTAGAACATGTCCAATAATGGTGGGTGGCTTGGAGGAGACTATATTGAAATTAATTAAATAGTTGGTGTTTTTTGGAGGGGACTATGCTGAGAATCAGCTAAACAGAATACATTGGAAAACAGCCAATAAATAGAGGGAGGTATGGTCGAAGATATGTTGGAAATTAGATTAAATAAAACATCTTTTCGTGATAAACCTGTGTAATAGGTAAAGTGTAATAGATGAAAAGTGGGATAAAATCAACATAAATCAATAAAGCTAGATATTAAGATTTGAGGATAAGGGTCAAAGGAGTAAAAACTGGATAGAATTTAGTTTTATAAAGTGTAATAAAAATGGAGCTGTATTGAATTTGAAATTAAGATTAATGGTGATAAATCGTAAGATAAACACTTAGAATAAGAGGTTAGAATATTGTCAAAATTATTGGGATATGGATTGTAATAGATATAAGATGAAGAAGAACAAGATATGATTAGGATTGATATATAGATATAAAAATGAGTGAAAGTGAATTGAAATTAACTTGTATTGATATAATTGATATGTTTAGATGAAGATGTTAGAATTGATGTTAAAATTGGTTCTTTTAAGTTTTGAATTTCTTATTTCTAAAAGACGTAATGGGAAAATGTGAATGGAGCTTGTTAAAGGAATGTAAGAGTGGTAACCATGAATGACCGGATTGAGATTTTGCTCTTGAAAGTTATATTTTATGTTTAAGTTTGGAAAAAATAAAAAAATATTTACCAAAAAAAAAAAACCATGTCCATAAAGTAATGCTGGAGGAAGATAGTTGAATACTCAGGGAATTGATTTCAGCTGTCTTTCAACATGTCTTGTCTCCAGAGACTATTGGCGAAGGTCATCCAGAGCTATGAAGTTTGGTGCAACTCTAGGTTGCTGACACGTAGGTGTAGGATTCTACCAGTTCGCACCTATTCGCTAGAACTTGTTGTTAACTTTCTAAGCAGTTCGGAGAACTGGTTGTTGGAAGAAATCTCCTTTTGATTTTTTCCCACTTTACAAGGCTAATCCTGTAAGGAAGGCCGGAAGGAAACATTCTGGTGTTGTTTCTAGCCTAATCTTTACTGCCATGTTTACAGAAACTGCCTCTCTGGTTAACCCTTATTACATTCTTAGAAATATGTCTAAACTTACTGTTGCCTGAGCTTCTCCGGAGGGTTTTTTTTCTCCCTTTTGGTGGGAAGGTAACAGCGCTCTGTATGCCTTTGGCATTTAGTCATGCCGGCCACCTGACCACGGAGACGTCTTCGGACAGCGCTGGCTCCTCGGCTTTGAAATGGAGATGAGCACTGCACATTGTGTGAGGGATCTCACAAAGAACGATGGTTCGTTGAGGGCACTTCCAAGAAAATTCAGCAGAGAAGGATGCAATTAAGTTAAATCTTTATTTAGGAATAAAGTAGGTGAAATGAGTTCCCAGGCATGGAGGCATCCATGCCTGGATTGAGCCCATGGGTCAGTCCCATAGGAGAGTAGAACAAGAGCAGAGGAGAGCAGGCCCTGTGCAGGGGTTCTAATAGGGGTCCCTAGCCCCTCCCTTAATGATGTGGGGGGGCGGAGGGCCATTAACTTTCCCCAATAGGGCTGCAGGGGCTGGAGCCCCCTTGACCCACCAGTGGGATTAGAGGTGCCTCTTTGCTCCCACCTGGTGGCCTTTGAAGAAACTGCCATGGCTGGCACAAAACACCTAACACATTGAGCCCAGGAAGAACTTCAGGACCCCCAGAGGAGAAATTGCTTTTTATTATAATTATCACCAGCCTAGTCTGAGAATCTCTTCTACTAATTCTCCAGAGACTGCCTTTGAGGTAAACATCAGATAGAAGCAACATGCATCAGAAAAGGATAACTGCCTCTAGTCGTGCTGAGTGTTGTGCACAACATTTAGGACAAGCAGGGACAGTGCTCTTGAATATACTTTCTTCCCTTTCCAGGTGAAGCTCAATTTGTCTCTGTCTGAATCAGGAAAATATCTGGCTATTCCATTTGGTGAAAGTGCTTTCAATTATTCTTAATACTGTTCAGAAACAGGAAGGGGATTGATTCTGTCCTATGAACGATGGCCTTCCTGCTTTTGCTTTTGATACTGCTGGTGTCCCCACCAATCTCTGGGAAGCTTAGGATAAAGTGTCCACCGACTTTGGATCATCAGCATGAAAAAAAACCTTGGAGCTATTACATGCCAGGAGACCATCTCATCGGCGTAGTGACAACTGCAAGCCAAACACCAGATATACCTTTGCTTTTCAACGTGGCTCCTTATAGTCAGTCTCGCTTGTAAGTCATTCAGTGTGAAGGAATTGCACTCCCTTCATTTGCACTTCTAACACTCTCCTTCTTTTCTTCTTATTCCATGTACTCCTATATTGCAGGATCTCTCTGATTTCTTGTATTGTTTTGATTTCCCTGGTTTCCCTTTGTCTTATTTTGTGGAAGAGACTCAAATCCAAAGATGGGGAAGAAAAAAATACCGCCCCAAAAAAGTCAAGATTATTTTCCTCGACCATCCAGTCCTGAGTTCATCTCTTGAATATTAACTTTTGTTCAGAGTAGTAATTGAACAGGTCCCAGTTGCAGGTGCCCTGCCGATTTCCATATTTAAATAACTACTCTTTGATACTCAGTGCCTGATACTTAGAGAAAGAGAGAATGGTTTGTTTCTACAATTGCTTTTTTAAGTCACTAATGGAACACTCTGCTCCTTATATGGTAGTTTGCCTTTAATGATTGAACTATTTTGAATTCTTGTTCTTGGAGAAATAGCAATAAGAAATGGAAATCACCACCAGTACAAATGATGATATATTTGTGACTATTAAGCCTCCAGGCTATCTTCTTAACACTAATACAAATTTCATGGTGATGTGTGACTATCATTGACCTCTGGTTTAAAATCAGTCTTGGATTAAGACTGTTTGTGTGTGGAGATAAATAGGATTATATTCTTTAAAAAGGCATTGTTGCTGTTAATAATGGTGAGAGTAACATGAGCATTTGTTTTACACTAGCTTATCTGTTGATAAGTCAAGAATACTGCACTTCATTTTCTCTATTCAAGTGGTCAACAAGAATCAGCGGGTCCTGCAGAATCTCACACTTGGCAACAATGTTCAGGACAACTATTTGAGCACAATTGGTACTTCAGATGCCTTGCTGGACATTCTCTCGATTGGAAAAGCCAATGTTCCCAACTATAGCTGTGGAAGGAAGGACAATCTTTTGGCTCTTCTTGATGGAGCTAAGAGGGACATTTCCAGCCAGATGTCAACATTAATAGGCACCTACAAAATCCCTCAGGTTTGTTTGTGTGTGTCCTTCCATCTGGTAAAGTTTGTTTGATAGGGGTAGCTAAGTGATAGATCCGACCATATTTTTTCTATAAAATTCAAGAGGTGCTTTTCACCATGGTCACAGTAGATGTCATGCATAGGGATTGGAATAGAGTAGAAAGGGAGAAAAAAATCAAACAAGACATATTCTCTCATGAAACCATCCCCATTGCTTTGGGAGCTTCTATTGCACACTTATGAAAGTAAGAGGAAGCTCTGTGACCACATGAGTGGGTATTCTGTACACACAGAAGGATCAGAATAGCAATAAAGATTCCACTTGCTGAACTATTCAAAAATATCTCAAGTTGTGGGTTCCTCTATTGACAAGTTGATTTAAGATATATATTAAAAATATCTGCCGTTCCCAGTTGAGTAGAAAATGTCAATAGTACTTCCTCTACATAAAAGTGGAGTAAAGGGGAACAATTAGTCATTCATCTAATAGATCTTGTGGCTAAAATATTTGCTAGGCTCCTCTTGAGCAGAATTGAGAATGGGTAGATGAAAAGTGCATCCTTGCAGAAGAACAAGCGGGCTTTAGAGAGAGGAAATCTGTAATTGATGATTGCTTTGTCTTGAACTATCTAATTATTAAATATGTCAGTCAATGGAAACAACAGTGTGATGATTTTAGTGCAGCATTTGACACAATAAAAAGAGAAATATTATGCAGGAAATTGATTGCATTATTATTATTATTATTATTATTATTATTATTATTATTATTATTATTATTATTTATTAAATTTGTAAACCGCCCTTCTCCTGGGGGACTCGAGGCGTTAGACAGCCAAAATTTAAAATACATACAGTATAAAAGTTAAGACTGGAGGCCGTGCGGGTCTGGATGGGGAGAAACAGGCTCCGATTCAACCCCTCCAAGACCGAGTGGCTGTGGCTTCCGGCATCCTGATATAGCCAGCCTGTGCCATCGCTAACTATTGGGGGTGAGACATTGGCCCCCACGGAGAGGGCTCGCAACTTGGGTGTCCTCCTGGATGCACGGCTGTCTTTAGAAGAGCACATGATGGCCGTGGCCACGGCGGCTTTCTATCAGGTTCGCCTGATACGCCAGTTGCGTCCCTTTCTGGTTTGGGACTCCCTACGCACGGTCACTCACGCTCTCGTGACTTCCTGCCTGGACTACTGTAACGATCTCTACATGCGGCTCCCCTTGGGGTGCACCCGGGGGCTCCAACTGGTCCAGAATGCAGCCCCTCAGGGGATTATGGGAGCGACTGGGCGCTTCCATGTGACACCTCTCCTGCGTGAGCTGCACTGGCTCCCAGTGGTCTTCCGGGTGCGCTTCACGGTGTTGGTGACCATCTTTAAAGCGCTCCATGGCTTAGGGCCTGGGTATTTGCGAGACCACCTTTTGCCTATGAGGGTCTTGTGAAATAAATTTTAGGGGTGATCCAGAAAAACGATTTGCATTCTTTATCCTTATTTTCTTCTACTTATTTCTTTTTCTTCTATATTTATGTACAGTCTTGTTAAGCTCCCGTGTTTTATATTTTTTATCTTGATATGGACTGATAACTAATCAACAATAATTGAATGTATGTAAAACCCATATTTTGGACTTGATGTGACCCCACATGTAACATAGCATTTTTCATTGCTCTTTCAGATCGATTGTGCATTTGTTTCAGAAGCTCTGAATGAAAAAAGTCAATTTCCCTTTCATCATCAGCTTTTACCCAAAAAAGGGTTCTTCTACAAAAGAACTGCCCAAGTGCTCCTCCATTTCAGATGGACCTTGATTGGTCTCTTTGCTTCAGATACAGACGAGGGAGAATATTTCATAAGGACTTTGACTCCTATGCTCGTCAGCAATGGAATTTGTGTTGTTATATCACAACAATTCTCAACAACTGGAAATACAGCAGCCTTCAGGGATGCCCTCTCTAGATGGAGACAAGTCAATGTCTTTGTTCATTTCATAGAATTTGTTTCCCTTTTGGACAGAATTCTTCCTTTCCATCTAACACTTCGGCGTTTGCCAGGAACCATTGAAGGGAAAGTCTGGATCATGGCAACTTATGTGGATTGCCCAAATAAAAGCAGTAGAATTCTCAGATTTGTCCATAGTATTTGGAACTTTGCTTTTAAGGTTAGAAAAAGGTGAAAGGATTATGGCTTTGAACCAGGTTTCTTTCTGGAACCCAAATATGAAGATAAGTCCTTTCGCTGTTCTGTTTCCAAGCACATCTTTTCTGTCAAAGGACGAAGAAGATGTATCCAGAAATCACCACTGGACACCCAAAAGAAAAGGAACAGTATCTGGATGCACAATGACTCCTATATTTACAGTTTCATTTTGACTCTGGCCCATGCCCTGAATGCTGCATATCTATCCATATCCCGGAGGAGGAGAAAGGAGGGTAAAAATATATTGGGGGCTCCAAGGTTGCAACCATGGCAGGTATGGGGTCCTGACAAGGATCTATCAAATTAAATTCTTTTTGAGATGGAATCCAAAGAAAAAGAAGGAGAACCATCTCAACCTCCTTGTGCTAGAAAAGGCCAATCTAATTGCCCAGCACCAAAGAGCCAGCACCATGACACATACATTTTAATATTAAACCCAGCTAAATTTAAAAAGGATACATGCGTTTTTAAAAATTGCTTTATGTATAGATTTGTGTCTATGCATAAAATGTTACCTTTATAAATTGGAAGGAAAATCTGAGAGCATCTCAATCAACCCCTCGTCTCTGTAGGAATCCCAGTTAAAGCTTCTCTGACTGATGGCTGCTCAGTCTTTGCATTGAGATAATCAGCGAAAGGGAGACTGAACTTCTCTGCTTATATTGGCTCACCTCTAAGACTCCTTCATCCAGTGGTGGGTTTCTATCATTTTGCCATGGTTTGGGTGAACCGGTAGTGGCGGCAGCAGGAGGCTCCGCCCACCCGCCTGGATGTCATCACGGATGCTCTGCGCATATGCAGAAGGTTTTGCACATGCATAGAAGCACAGAAGCACCCCACACAAGCTCTCTTGGTTCCGAACCAGTAGTGAAGCTAAGAGGAACCCACTACTGTCTTCATCTCATTAGTGTTTTTTTTTTTAATTTTTATTTCATAATCAACATACAACATCTCGGCATATAAACACAACATAATCAGTCATCAAAATATCTGTACCCTAGAAAAAATATTTTCTACCACTGCTGCAACCATTCTTTGTATGTTTTAGCATTAGTTCTTCATATATTTTAGCATTTGTATGTTTTAGTAACCGTTCTTCGTATGTTTCACTTTGCTGGCTCACATTTGGTTTGCAAGCAACTACTATTTTGAGGTCATTTTCACAAGTTTTGGTATCCCTTATCTTTCTTCCCATGTATTATTAATGACATTATCACCAAATTAATTATATGTTTCTTATGAAATCATTAAAATACAACTACTACTAATTTGTTATAATCAGTGACCAATAGACAAAGTATACACAATATTATGAGGAAAAAGTACAAATCAAAGCTTACTGAAATCTTTATACAGTATTCTATAAACCAGGCGATTGTAATCCCCAATCGCCTGGTGCGCTCCCACAGACAAGGCCTCCTCAGGGTGCCATCGGCCAGACAGTGTAGGCTGGCGACCCCCAAGGACAGAGCTTTCTCTGTGGACGCAACCACCCTCTGGAACCAACTTCCTGGGGAGCTCCGGATGGCTCCTCACCGCCGCTCGTTCCGATTTGAGGACCTGGTTGTTTTGTAGTTTGGACTGACAGGGATTTCTTAATCAATTTTAATTGTTTTAAATTTTAAATTTGATTTTAAATGCATTGTTTTAATGAGGGATTATGCATTTTTTATTGTTGTGAGCCTCCCTGAGTCCTCGGAGATAGGGCGGCATATAAATTGCAGAAAGAAAGAAAGAAAGAAAGAAAGAAAGAAAGAAAGAAAGAAAGAAAGAAAGAAAGAAAGAAAGAAAGAAAGAAAGAAAGAAAGAAATTGTAGATGCCATCTATTTGTCCTTATACGAGATACCATCATTTGTCAAATCCTAGTTGTTAAAAATCAGATATATTTTTTTCTATTGGATTTTGTTTATGATCTTCTGTCTAACAGGATATCATAAATATTTTTCTGGGAGTTTGATATTTTTGATAGACCTCAAAATAGCTTTTTGTATGAATTAGTACAAATCTTGCATCATGTCATGGCTCCATCAGAGATCTGGTCTGAGGAGTAGAAGGGGATGAAAGAGAAAGATGGGGCAGCCTCTCTGACCCTCGATGAGCAACTAGAGAAGCAGGATGAGGCAGCCCCAGGTCCCTCAATACTGGGAAGGATCGTCAAAGAGGAAGAGAAAGCGTAGGACAACCGAGCGAGGGGGCAGGAGACGGAAAGGGCCAGCAATGGAGCAGAAGAGCGACAGAGCTCCAGAGAAGAGCAACTTCCTCCCCCGCCTGATCCCTGAGCACGAAGAATGGAGAAGAGGTGGAATCAGCTCAGGGCAACCCAGTGACTTGGGAGGAGGGTGCCCCACCCCTCATTACCAGGCTCAGCTGGGGAATAGGATTTAAGGAGGGGCCGTGGGGAGGGGCATTTTTCAGGAACAATGTTCTCCATAATTGATACATTTTGTATCAGCTATTTATTTTGCTAATATATATTTTATCAACATGTGCTCGACAAACATTGCTGAACCTTTATTTTTCACTTTTGAAGATGGTGGTAATACATTTTCTCACAGTTTAACATATGAGCAAGTTTGATAAGTATAGAAGAAGATTTAAATTGTGCAAAGACAGTGGGAGAAAAAGAAACCAAGTTTTCTGTTTTTAAGCTTCTTGGATGTTTCTATTCTAGTTCCATCCCTTTCTGGCTAAGAATGAGTTTTGGAATTTTTCCCGAGACGAACTGTACTTAAAACCAAATGGACATGTAGAAGGAGATGTAAAAATTAGGAGCTGCATGCTTTCCGCTAAGGAGAATTCTATACTAAAAAATCTGGGGAATTTTGAAAGACAGAGACTTACTAGCAACCAAGATGCTCTTTCAGAGCTCAATTTGCTCAGGAAGGTGGGTGAAATATTGGTATTTTTTCTCTCACAGCTTTAGGACTCATTTCAATTGGGCTAAGCCTGATGACTAAATGGATGAGAACTGACTGTGGATTGAATGACTGGAGAAAAACCCTTGTAGGTTTCTTAAATGGCTTGGTAGACTACAGTACTATTGAGCAAGATGTCCTTCAGAGGCTATCATATGGAATACTGTCGTAAGTCATTCAGCCATGCTAAGGGACTATACCAGGGGTTGGCAATCTTAAACACTCAAAGAGCCACAAAGATCTTAAATGGAAGCCCCCATTCAATTCTAGAGCTGACTGGAAGTCTGATTCCTCCACCATAGAGTCTCCTCCTAGCGCAGCATCCTTTTTCCTCTACCTGTCCTAACTAAAAGCCCTATCAATTGTGGAGCCAACCAGCAACAAGGAGTCACAGCAGAGGGATGAAAGAGCTACATGTGGCTCCAGAGCCATGGGTTGCTGACCTTTGGACTATACCTTAGGATAGAGATCAAGGTCATGATCTTGACGGCCAAGCTTTCAGTTCATCATCATAATGACTGATCTGATGGGAAATAATGGCAAACAAGGTGAACACAGACTTCAACGGATAACTAGAACTGCAGAAAAAACAGTTGCTACCAGCCTGCCATCTATTGAGGACCTGTATATTGCAGGAGTCAAAAAGAGGGCTGTGAAAATATGTACAGACCCCTCACATCCTGGACATAAATTGTTTCAACTCCTACCCTCAAAACAATGCTATAGGGCACTGCACATCACAACAACTAGACACAAGGACAGTTTTTTCCCAAATGCCATCACTCTGTGTAACAACTAATTAATTCTCACAACGTTGTCAAATAATTCACTAAGACTGTATTACTACTATTCTTCTCTTCCTTACTAGTATCTGTCTCTTCCCACTTATTACTATAACCATGTTGCTTATATCTTTCAATTATATTGTTTTTATTTTTTTCCTAGTACAACTTTATAGCTTATTAGTAATCTTGACTATCACTAAGTGTTGTATCTTTTTATTCTTGATGAACATATTTTATGTACACTGAGATCATATACACCAAAGACAAATTCCTTGTGTGTCCAATCACACTTGGCCAATAAAGAATTCTATTCTATTCTATTCTATTCTATTCTATTCTATTCTATTCTATTCTATTCTATTCTATTCTATCCTATCCTATCCTATCCTATCCTATCCTATCCTATCCTATCCTATCCTATCCTATCCTATCCTATCCTATCCTATCCTCCTATCCCATCCCATCCCATCCCATCCCATCCCATCCCATCCCATCCCATCCCAATGCCGTGGATGAAAAAACTGAAGCATTGAAATTTGACTTGAAAGTCAAGTCATGATATCAGAATTAATGATGGAGAATTAGAAAAGAAATACTGTTTAGTTCTGGCCTTTGATTTCTAGGAAGGGACTTAATCTGAATTCAATTATTGATCTTGATTGTTAGCTTCCCTAGGGGGAAAACGGAGGTTCCAAATTTATCTAATAATAAATATGGGTCTGTCCTTCCATGGCAGCTGGTGTCACCTCAGTATCATTCTTCAACAGAAAGGACCTTTTCTTGTATATCTAATTGGGTCTTATAAATCTTGCTTTCTGACAAAGGGCTCATATTCATGTCCCACATGCTGCAGCAACAGATGTTTGAATTATTATTATTATTTTTCAAGGACATGTTCTCATGACCTTGTATTTTCCCTACATTTTTAGAAAAGACTTAGTCCCCTTTGACCAAGATAGCAACCATTTAAATTGAAGAAAATATATAGAAAAAAAACAAAGATTGTTTCCTTTAAGGAAATGTCCGTCGTGATTTGTTCTATGTAACTATGTATTTATGTATATTTATGTATTTATGTATATTTATATGAAGTCCAGAGACTACTTGGCTAATGTTCATGTTGGCCTCCATTTTCCATAGATGATTAGTCTTGACACATTTTCTTTGTCATTCCTTGTTTTTCTGCTTAGTCTCTGCCTGAATCCAAATGTGTAGAAAATTGTCATCCAGGATTTGTCAAGCAGGTTCGAGAAGGAGAGCCAGTTTGCTGCTATGACTGTGTTCCTTGTCCGGAAGGGACCATCTCTACTCAGGAAGGTAGTTGACCAATTTTTTTAAAAAAATAAAATAAAATAAATGTGGGTAAGAGGCAGGTCTCATGCCAGTGGATTTATCCAGAGCATTTTTATGAAAGTTGCAAGTTAAAAGGCAGATTGCGGTTCCACCGTTTTCTAATTTATTTTTAAATTGCACAATTGTATATCTCAATGGAAGAATAAGAAAGCAAACTTGAAGAAGGGACTGGGAAGAAATAGGGATGTGTGGCAGATTTGGCAAGCTTTACTAGATAAAATATCTCTTTTGCTTTTTGGTTTGGATGTATCCTTCCATGTTTATCTATCTGAGAACATTTGAGTTCTTTGAAACCTGAGGAATGGTCTTACATCAATTTCCAGGAACAGGAGGTTCTACATGGGCCTCCCCTTGAGTATTACTGAGAAGATGCCACTGATCCACAATGAGATGGTGTGGACAGTTATGGGTGCACCTCATTAAACCTATATAACGATTGATTGATTGATTGGTTCAATTTATATGCTGCCCTTCTCCAAAGACTCAGGGAGGCTTACAATGCGTTAAGCAAAAGCCTTCACACTTTTGTATATACCTGCTTAGTAGGGCTTTTAGCACCCCCTAAGCGGTGTTCTTTTTTTATACAAAGTCAGCTTATTGCTCCCACAATCCGGGTCCTCATTTTACCTACCTCGGAAGGATGGAAGGCTCAGTCAACCTTGAGTTTGGTGAGATTTGAACTCGCAGTAATTGCAGGCAGTTGGCAGTTAAGTGCTACTTAACAGTACTTTAGTCTGCTGCACCACCAAGGCTGGGGTAAGTAGATACCCCAGATAATTGTTTGCAGGACTAGTTTTCTCTACCAGTGAATTTTCACCAGATCCTCTGAACTGGATCTAAAAGATTAACTGACTAATTATTTACTTCCAACAATGTAGGTTCCTATCAAGATTCAGCAAATTACACAGGAAATTCTTCAGGTCCTAGGACTTCCTTACTTCATAGACCTTACTTAGACTAGACTGGACTGGACTGGACTGGACTAGACTAGACTAGACTAGACTAGACTAGACTAGACTAGACTAGACTAGACTAGACTAGACTAATATAGATAGATGATAGATAGATAGATAGATAGATAGATAGATAGATAGATAGATAGATAGATAGATGATAGATTCTTCTTAATGTTCTTCTGCACAATCGTTAAATTATGCAATTGTTTCAGAAGATGTTGCTTTCATCAGACATTCTCCCAAGACTGTATTTCTTGAAAAGTAAAAAGTCAGAATAGTAAAGAATTGTATTTGCTGATGTTCAACAAATTGTTTTTATATTTTTATGAACTGTTTACTATTTACTGGGGCTTTTCTTTCTCTCAGTATCAGCTGCCCAAGATGGTATTGATTGAATGTGTGATTTAAGATTAAGAAATAAGTGTTATGGCAAAATAGAATAGATACAATTTTGTTAAAGATGACAAAAAAATGAACAAAATGATGACTGGATCAAAGCTCTGTTCTGAAAAGATGTAATTTGTATATTTGGGAAAAAAATAAAAAAAACTTTTTGCAAAAAAAGAGAGAACATAATATTAAAGAAATATTGGTGTTTGGTTTTCTCAGATATAGAAAAATGCACCAAGTGTCCAGATGAAAAATATCCAAATGAGGCTCGAGTCCAATGTATTCCCAAAGTCATATCCTTCCTGTCTTATGAAGAATATCTGACTATTATCCTGGTCTCTTTTACCTTATTCTTATTCCTAACCACACATTTTGTTTTAGTCATATTCATTAAATACCGAGAAACTCCCATTGTGAAAGCCAACAACAGAGACCTCTCTTACATCCTCCTGGTCTCCCTCCTGCTTTGCTTCTTATCTCCTTTTCTCTTCATTGGTCAACCAAGAAAATCCACTTGCTTTCTCCGACAAACGATGTTCAGTATCATCTTCTCTGTTGCCATTTCTTCTCTCTTAGCCAAAACAATCACAGTGGTGCTGGCTTTCCTAGCCACAAAACCAGGAAACCAAATGAAGAGATGGTTGGGGAAGAGCTTGACCAACTCCATCATCCTTTCTTGTTCTGCTGTCCAAATTATCATCTGCTCCACCTGGCTGGGAGTTTCTCCTCCATTTCCTGACTCTGATCTCCACTCCCAGCCTGGAGAGATCATCCTTCAGTGCAATGAAGGCTCTGTTATCATGTTCTACATCACCCTCAGCTACCTGGGATTCTTGGCTGCCATCTGCTTCACAGTGGCTTTCCTGGCCAGGAATCTTCCTGGGGCCTTCAATGAAGCCAAGCTGATCACCTTCAGCATGCTGGTCTTCTGCAGTGTCTGGGTCACATTTGTGCCCACCTACCTGAGTACCAAAGGAAAATACATGGTGGCCATGCAGGTCTTCTCCATCTTGTCATCCAATGCTGGTCTGCTGGGTTGCATCTTCATCCCCAAGTGCTACATTATCCTCCTGAGACCAAATCTAAATACTAAGGAACATCTAATGATAAAAGTAGGGAACTAATAGTGAAACGATTTCTTAGGCTCATCATGTTTAATTATTCATTATTATTGTGTTTGTCTGCTTCCTTTGCACCTGTTTGACAATCTAGGTTATTTAAAATTAGATAACATTATGAAGAGTGTAAAACTAAAGAAAATAAAATCTAATATTAGACAATAGAATAAATGAATTCATAATTACTATTTGTATTTATTTATTTCATAGTCGGTATATTCCTCAACATGGGGGTTAGCCAATATTTGGCTTCAGCAACCATTCAAAATAGGGCAAATATAAGATATCCTAGGCATAAGGATGCCACACGTTTGACAGGTGTTTCAAAGAAAATTACAAAGGTCTCAGCGTCATCTCCTTCACAGTTCTTTTCTTGAACAGCTTCTTCAGTTCTGACTGAATTATGGGGAATGGAAAGATTCATATTCCTTGAAGTCAACTGGCTGTTAGCACTCTGAAAGTCAGTCATTTGCCCTCTGAGAGTCATTGAGGCCATTTGGGGGTTTATCTGAGCCCTCAGGGTCTCCTGAATCAAGGGCAAATGGGTGTGGAACCTTCTTGGTACATCTCAAAGGACTGTGTTATAAACAGGAGATACGTGGTTTTGTATCCCCTCCCTCTCAAATGTATATAGATTCAAATGCCTACACACAGGTGCTCAAAGTTTGGGGAATAAACAAGGTGAACTTGCAGTACAGAAAGGCAAATATGATATGATTGCCATTACCAAAACTTGGTGAGATGAAACTCATGACTTGAATGTACTGATGGAAGGATACAAACTGTTTTAAAGAAACAGACCTAACAAAAGAGGAAGTGGAGTTGTATTATTATAATAATCATAAGTTTATGTTGTCAAGCATATATAAGATAACAGGTGAATGTATAAACATAATTTGAATACATGAAAAGAGTAAGTAAAAAGGAATATTAGGACAGGGATGGTAGGCATGCTAGTGCACTTATGCATGCCCCTTACAGACCTCTTAGGAATGGGGTGAGGTCAACAGCAGACAGTTTAAGGTTAAAGTTTTGGGGGTTTGGGGAAGAAACTACAGAGTCAGGGAGTGCATTCCAGGCATTGACCACTTTGTTACTGAAGTCATATTTTCTGCAATCGAGTTTGGAGCGGTTTACCTTGAGTTTGTATCTATTATTTGCTCGTGCATTGTTGTGGTTGAAGAATACATATACACCTCTACATCAATGCACAAAACCAAGAATGAAAGCCTCCTAGGATGGATATGGGTCAATATAAAAGGGGAAAAAAGAATAGCATTGTCCTGGGCGGATACTACAGACCACCCAACCAAGCAGAAGAAATAGATGGACTTTTTGCTAAACAGTTCACAAATGTATGTAGGAAACACACCACAGTAGGAATGGGGGACTTTAACTACCCAGACATCAACTGGGAGACAAAATCTGCATCAAGTGGGAGATCAAACAGGTTCTTGACCAACCTTGCTGAATAGTTCACATCCAAAAGGTAAGAGGATGGAATGAGAGAGACAGCTCTATTGGACCTAATTCTTTCTAACAGAGAAGACGTGATAGAGGGGTTGAAGGTGCGTCAACTTAACCCTTCCTTCAAACCACTAGTCCACTCTGTCAAGAATGTGGACTATACCAGGGGTGGGCTTCAGATCCTTTAGCAGCAGGTTCACTGCCCTATTAGTGGGTGGGCGTGGTCATGGTGGGCATGGCCTAGTCGGCCACCTGCACCACAGTGAGGGGGGCGTTTTTCACCCTCCCCAAGCTCCAAAGTCTTTCCTTGAGCCTCTGGGAGGGCAAAAACTGCTTCCTCTGGGCTCCAGAGTCCCTCCAGAGGCCATAAACAGTCCCATTTCTGGACTTCCAAAATCTATGGTAGGCCCACTTTTTGCCCTCCCAGACCCTCCATGCGGCCCCTGAATTTAGCTGGCCCACGTGGAGATTCCTGGGAGTGGTAGGGTGGGAGGGGAGGGGCAGGGAGAGGCAGTGCAGGGCAGGGCAGAGCAGGGTTGGCATGGCCAGCCAGGGGTGGCATTTGGGGGTTCTCCTGGATTATGCTCATGCTAAAGAGTGGCCTTTGTCTTTCAAATGCATATGGACTACTAACAATCAGATGACTGCAAGGAATATAAATACTTCCATTCCTCCCCACCACTGTTCAGTCACAGTGAAAAACTTCTAGGGTGAGAAGTGAATCCGCTTCAAAGTGGGGGGGGGGAGTCCAGTTGCCTTTTGAAAAAATCACTTTTGGGACAACCTGGAAATTCCTCCTTATTTTCAGGTTGGATCTCCCACTGACAAGTTTCCAGCCTTTGCTTTGTGTCCTGCCTTCAGATGCTTTGGATGATAAATTTTTATCCTCTTACCTGTGGCAGCCCTTCAAGTACTGTATGATGTCTATCATGTCTCCCCTAAGCCTTCTCTTTCTTAGACTAAACATCCCTAGTTCCCTCAGCCTTTATTTAGACAATTTACCTTCCAGACCCCTTATCATCTTGGTTGCTCTTCAGTGCGCTCTTTCTAAGGCCTCAGTATCTTTTTTGTGTCTTGCCTGTTCCACCTCCCCTATTCACGCCATATTTCATTTCTCAATCACTCATTCCTTTCTTCTTTTAGTACAGGGGTGTCAAACTGGTGGCCTGCGGGCCGGATGTGTCACACTTGGGCCATGCCCACCCCAGCTCCACAAAGGGGAAATATGTAGCCTATCTTCTGGGGTGTTGGCTATTCCTGACAGCTTTTTTTTTATTTGATTTATATGCCGCTGTTTTCTGGAGACTGGAGGCTTACAATGCATTAAGCAATAGCGTTCATACTTTTGTATATTTATACAAAGTCAGGTTATTGCTTATTGGTTGTCTTAATTTGTCCGGCCAAATTATTTAATTTAATTTTATTCTGCTTTTTAAATTTTGTAATTGTGTATTTTATTGCATGGCTATTCACCACCCTGAGTCCTTCGGGAGTAGGGCGGTATACAAATGAAATGAAATGAAATGAAATGAAATGAAATGAAATTGCCCCCACAAACTGGGTTCTCAATTTACCTACCTTAGAAAGGATGGAAGACTGAGTCAACCTCGAACCTAGTAAGATTTGAACTTGCAGCAATTTCAGGCACCTGAATGTTAATTACAGTGCTTTAGTCTGCCGCGCCACCAGGGTCTTGAGGTACTTGATGTACTCTGCAAATTTGATGAGTTCTGTTAGAGGAAAAACCTCTCAGCATCTTTGCTGCAACTAATCAATTGTTTGGTTGAACTGTTTGAATGAACCAATCAGAGCACAGCTTCCTGGCTCTGAGTTTCCCGCACTTTCCAACGGTCAGGGATGAGTATATAAGTAGCAGCAGGACTGACTCTCTCCAGAGTCTTTGAGACCAGAGAGACCGCTAGAGACTCTCATGCAGACCTCCAGAGTTGAAATCACTACAATGAGCTGAGTCACTGCCTAGTTCCTGAGAAGACTGACAAAGAACACAGAGAGCCTCCCACATTTGGGAAGAAGACTAGAACTGATGGACTTTGCTAAGAGGAAAAGCTTGTAGGCTGTTAATGCCTCCTTGTAGGTTTTGTTTTTATGTGTTTTTATTAAAATAGTTTTTCAAGACTTCTCAGTCAATTTCCATGCTAGTGCATTTGTGTGCATATCGGGCCACGGGCCACTCGAACCCAGAAACCCCTCATCCTTTACAAGTTCCCCATCTATCTCCCAAATCATCAGAGATGGATAGGTCAAAAGGGCCCCTCTTCACCAACCATGTCCATAGAAAAAAAAAGAGACGGACTACAAGTTTCCCCCAAATCAGTTTCTGGAGGGCGTGGCAAAAATCAGGTTGCACTATCCACAGTGCACGGTCATTGCCACGCATCATAGTTTCAGATGACAGCCCGCTATTTAATAAACTAAGATACTTCAAATTATAATTAATTTCAGTTTCTTAGACAAATATGGAAAGACAAAGGAGAGAGCATCAAGGACAAAATATTAAATGTTCTTTCTACTCTAAAACTATTAACCACATGGTACAATCTACGGTCCGACATTTGCCCGCTCTTAGTCAGCTCTCATCCAAAAATCAATATTTCTAGAAAACAATGGAAATTAAAAATGCACTTTAAACATAAACAATTTTAAAATCATCTCCAACTTAGGATTCATATATGGAGATCTAATAGAAATCTGTATGACTGAGTGACTGTAACTTTGTTGCTTGTATCTTTACAATTGATATTGATATTGTTCCTGATTGCTTATTTGTACCCTATGACTATCATTAAGTGTTGTACCTTATGATTCTTGACAAATGTATCTTGTCTTTTATGTACACTGAGAGCACCAAGACAAATTCCTTGTGTGTCCAATCACACTTGGCCAATAAAAAATTCTATTCTATTCTATTCTATTCTATTCTATTCTATTCTATTCTATTCTATTCTATTCTATTCTATTCCATTCCATTCCACTCCACTCCACTCCACTCCACTCCACTCCACTCCACTCCACTCCACTCCACTCCATTCCATTCCATTCCATTCCATTCCATTCCATTCTATTCTATTCTATTCTATTCTATTCTATTCTATTCTATTCTATTCTATTCTAAACAAAATGAACTGTTAACATTAGACAGGGCTCAGGGGTACTGATTACTTAATAGGCATTAGAACACAGCACTACAGTTATCTGTCACCAACCTAGAATGTCACCAAACTCCATAGCTCTAGTTGACATTTCCAGTGTGCTCTGGAGACAAGATCCCATATTAAAGGACAGCAGAAGTCATTATCTGGGTGTTGAAGTATCTTCCTCCAGCATCACTCTCTGGGCATGTCCTGACAGAAAAGACCACAACCATTAGAGAACACTGCCCCCAGGGGTGGATTTGTGATTTTTTACTAAGATACTAAAATTCTGCAGCTGTCCCTTTACAAAATGCAGCCCTGGAAGGAGTTCAGGATCCCAAGAGGAGAAGTTTCTTCTCACTGTAATTTTCATAATTCTGGTCTTTGAGGTCTCTTCTGTTACTTTTTGCCTTTGACATAAACATCAGACTGAAGAAAGATGAAAGGGATCTTGCATGAGAAAAGGAAGAAAATGCCACAGGTCGTGATATATGGCACAAGTTATGAGACAGACAGAGATTGTGCTCTTGAAGGTAGCCTTCTCTTCTTCCCAGGTGAAGATTGATTTGTCTCTGTCTGAATCAGGAAAGTGAAGGTGCTTTGGCTTCTTCTAATTCTTGTTGTTGTTCATGTTTAGAAACAGGAAGGGGATTGATTCATCCCTATAAGTTATGGATCTTCTGCTTCTGACGCTGCTGGTATCTCAGGCAGTTTCTGTGAACCTTAGAAGGAAATGCCCACAGCATTTTGAGAACCAGGATGGGGAAAAACCATGGAACTATTACAGGCCAGGAGACCATTTCATTGGCATAGTCACCACTGAAACAACATCATCACCTAGAGCGTTGCCTTTCAACATGGCTCCTTCTAGTCCGTCTCGCTCGTAAATTATTCAGTGTGATAGAGTTTCATTCCCTCCATTTGCAGTCCTAAAGCTCTTCTTTACTTTTGATTTGACTTACTCCTTGCTAATATTGCGGCACCTGTCTAATTTCTTGACTCATTCTGATGATCTAAGCTTCCATCTTTCATCTTCTATTGTGGAAGAGACTCAAATCCAAACACGAGGCAAATAAAACCTGAAACAAGTCCAGATTATTTATCCATTCTCTCTCAATACTGACTTCATCACTTGAATACTAAGTTTGGTTAGTATTGACTGAAAGGGTTGCAGATTCTTCTGCCCACCTCATTTTCATATTTATATAACCACTAATTGACATACCATTCAATGCCTGATCCTTAAAAGAATAGAGGATGACTTTTTACAGTTGCTTTTCTGTGACACTTATCAAGCAACTTCTTCATTATATGGTGGTTCTACTTCAATGATTGAATGAAAGTTCAATCAAGGATTGAATACAGGTTATTGGGCAGATATATATTAGGATTGGTAGAAACCATTGTGCATTTGTGATTCTTAACCGTGGTGGAGGATTATCTCCATTCCATCTTCTCATTGTTCATAAACGCTACCTGCTGATGGGTGGCTATCATTATAAGACAGGAGGCTTGTGGAAACAGAGGGGATTAAATTTAAAAATGATTTTGCTGTTTCTGTTGATGATGATGGTAATAATAACATGAACATATTTTACAGTACAGGACATTATTTTAAATTGCTAATCATGGTTTACGCCATTCAAATGGTTAACAAGAATCCCCAGCTCCTACCCAATCTCACACTTGGCTACAACATGCACGACAACTATGTCAGCACCCTTGCTACTTCGGAAGCCTTGCTGGACATCCTCTCTACTGGACAAGCCAACGTCCCCAACTACAGCTGTGGAAGGAAGGAAAACCTTTTGGCTCTTGTGGATGCAGCTAAGAGAGAAACCTCCATTCAGATGTCAACATTAGTAGGCACCTACAAAGTCCCACAGGTTTGTGTGTGTGTTTTTCTATCTGGTAAAGAGGGTTGGGTGAGAGGTAAACCCAGACATATTGTGTCTATTTAATTCAAGAGCTTCTTTTCTCCATGGCCTTCACTGGTATCATGGCTGTGGATTGGAATACTCTCTGGGGAGGGGGGAAAGTATCTTATGATACCATCCCCATTGCTTTGGGGGCTTCTGCTGCACATTTGTGAAGGTGAGGAGAGCCTTTGTGTCCAGTCAAAGGGTCTTCTGACTGCTGATTGGTGTTCATAGATGCATTCTGCTAACCTTCTGCCTCTCTGTCCTACATAGAGGCTGTCGTAGTCCTTACACCCTATGTTGTAGATGACTTTTTACCTAGAATGTTTTGGAATGCTTTGGTGGAACCAAGCAATCTTTTGGTTGTCAAGAAACCAACTTTAGTTGTTACAGTGATATCATGTGGTTATAATAGTTTGTTGGTGAGATTTTTTTTTTTTTTATGAACAGCAGTGTTATCCTTTTCACATCTTGTGTTAGTTGTGTTATATTCGATTGGATGATCAGGAAAATTTGGATGAAATTGCTTGGACGTCTATTTCGTTGGAAAACGTTGTATAGATGAACTGTTTCCTTTTTGTGATGTTCATGGTTGCTGTTGTGTGTTTGTGCTTCTCTAAATAATGCCCAACCAAGGAACTAGCAAGACTACTTCCACCCACACTGACTGGGCCAAGAATTCAAAAAGTGAGCAAATCCCGTTCCCTAGATGAAATTACTTAATTTGGTTATGATATGTCTACAAGAAAACAATCAAGCTCAGAGAGCACCAGGTACCTCAGATTTCAACTTTGAGCTATAAATATTCTCCTCTATCAATTTTAAGATTATTAGTAAATAAAACTCAAATTTATGGTCTCTAGAAATGACACCATAGCCATATATGGCTGTTTGATGATGAACCAATAGAGTGAATTAACATATTTTCTTATCCAGGAGTAGTTTTTTCCGAAACTGGATCTAACTTCCCCCTTCATCAAAAGAGCTTAGAACAAGGGCTTAAGTGAATTTGCTGCTTAAATTTCAAAAAACAAAACCAAGCATAACATATCCCAATATTTTACTGTCTGTCGTGCCAAGGTTACTGAAATGCTCTTAAATAGAGCGGATATTTAGTACTTAAAATATATCACTGCTAGAACAAAATCATCAAATCTGAAATGTATCTTATAGGTGGATAACAGAACTTCAGCTGCTGCCCTCAGAATTGATTTCAGAATATATGTACTATGTACTTTGTCTAAAATCCAGAAGTATATTTAATAGTCTAAAATTAAAGCTATGGAAAAGGAGAGAATGCCAACATTCTGTCTTTTACAGTAGTGGCCAAAATTGTGAAAACCTTTTGGGAAAAGTGTATTTTTGAGGTTTGATGGCTGATAACACCATTTTTTATCTTTTGGAGTTTCAAGATAATCTTATTCCAGGGCTGGAATGGCCTGGGAATAGCCCAGACCTTAACCCAATTGAAAATCTATGGAGCCGACTAAAGAAACTTGTTAGTCAGAAGCGACCCAGCAATAAAACCCAGTTAATAGAAGCAATCATTCAATCTTGGTTTCACATTAGAACAGCTGCAGAACTAAAAGACTTGGTTCACTCCATAGGAAGACGTTGTAAGGCCATAATTCATGCTAAACGTTACCCAGATAAGTATTAACTGACATGGTGGTAATTTTTGTATATCTCTTTTTTTCTACGTGTTTCATTTTTCTTCTTTATACTGTAACTGCTATTCTAATAGCAAATCCTTCATAAAAGTTATTGCATTACATTCTTGATTAAATGATCTTTCCATTGATATATAATTTTATACTACTACTCAAAAAAAGGGGAGGGGTGTTATTAGCTAGTTTTAGAAAATACACTTTTCCCAAAAAGTTTCCACAATTTTGACCACTACTGTAGAACAAACAAATTTTTAATTAAACGCTTCTTAAATTGTACAACTGACTGATTGTATCAGGAGCTTTGGTCTCCTTGTGTTTTGAGCAACTGGAGAACAAGCTAAAAAGAGTGCTGTACAAAGAATCCGGGATATAGAGAAAGATACCTCATTAAGGTTTGAACATTGAAATTGATGAGCCTCTACAAATGGATCTTCCAAATTGCCAAGTATTTCAATGCAAAAATATGTTAGGATGGTATTTACTCAAGATTTGAGCAATTGGATACAATGGTTAGTTAGGGAAGATTTAACCAAATCCCTGTTACAGAACATGCTTACATTTGCAGAGCTCCAGAGCTAAAAAAAATAATAACATTCTTATTCATTCTTCAATTGTATAAGGAAGAGAGAGGTAAATATCTTAGACTGTACAATAGAGCAATGTCCTATTATTGATCCTTATATTAAAATAATGTAAGGATTATTTCCTGTATATATTTCCTGTATAGTCAGAACTCAAAAACAAAATATACTAAAGATATTTGTTTGAAAAAAACAGTTCAGTTGAGATCTGCATATGTAGGTCGATGATATGATGATGATGTTATCCATTCAATCGTGTCTGACTCTTGGTGATTCTATGGAACACATCTCTCCACATCTTCTCATCTTGCACTGCTTCTGTCAGCATTCCAGAAAACCCCACTTCAATTAAAATATTAGGACCAGAAACTTCCATGCTGCCAGCTTCTTTGAGTTGCTCTATGTTCTGGCTGGTGTCAACTTTGATGGTGTCCAGCCACCATGTTCCTTGACAGCCTGGGTTCCTTTTACCGCTAACATGAAGTAGAAATCTGATTTGCATTCTTTATATTTATTCTTTTTAACTTAAGTTGTGTTCTTCTTTTTTTATATATACAGTCTTGTTATTGTTCTATGCTTTATATCTTATATCTTAATAGAGTAAAAAGAGTAAAAATGGAATATTAGGACAGCGATGGTAGGCACGCTGGTGCACTTATGCACACCCCTTTCAGACCTCTTAGGAATGGGGTGAAGTCAATACTAGACAGTTTACGATTAAAGTTTTGGAGGTTTGGGGAAGAAACTACAGAGTCAGGTAGTGCATTCTAGGCATTGACCACTCTGTTACTAAAGTCATATTTTCTGCAATCGAGTTTGGAATGGTTAACCTTGAGTTTGTATCTATTATTTGCTCGTGTATTGTTGTAGTTGAAGCTGAAGTAGTCATTGACAGGAAGGACATTATGGCGGATAATTTTATGTACTATGCTTAGGTCAGACTGAAGTTGGCATAGTTCTAAATTGTCTAACCCCAAAATTTGGAGTCTGGTGGCATAAGGTATTTTATTGCAGTTAGAGAAATGGAGGACTCTTCTTGTAAAATATCTCTGTACCCTCTCGATTGTATTTATGTCCAATATGCAGTATGGATTCCAGACAGATGAGCTGTATTCAAGAATTGGTCTAGCAAATATTTTGTATGCTCTAGTTAGTAGTACAACATTACCAGAGAAGAAGCTACGCAAGATTAGGTTAACAACTCTTAATGCCTTTATGGCAAGGTTATTACAGTAGGCTTGGGCACTTAGATTTTTAGAAATTAGTACTCCAAGGTCCTTGACAGAGTGAGGGTCATCTACAAAGTCATGTCCATCTAATTTGTATTTTATGTTTTGATTTTTATTTTATTTTTTTGCCAATGTGCAAGACAGAACATCTGTTGGTTGAGATTTGAAGTTGCTACATGTTAGACCAATCTGTAGAACAGAATTCTTTATTGGCCAAGTGTGATTGTACACATAAGGAATTTGTCTTTGGTGTATATGCTGTCACTGTACATAAGGAGAATAAAATACATGGTTATAGTAATAAGTGGGAAGAGATAGATAATAGTAAGGAAGAGAAGAATAATAGTAATACAATTTTAGTAAATTATTTGACAGTATTGTGGGAATTAGTTGTTAAGCCGAGTGATGGCATTCAGGAAAAAAAAACTGTCCTTGTGTCTAGTTGTTCTGGTGTGCAATGCTCTATAGCATTGTTTTGAGGGTAGAAGTTGAAGCAATTTATGTCCAGGATGAGGGGATCATAAATTGTTTCAACTTCTACCCTCAAAACAATGTTATAGAGCAGTGCATCCCAGAACAACTAGATACAAGGATATGTCTAATGTAATATGTTTTATAATTTAATAATTTAAATTATATTAAATTATAATTTAATAAGTTTAATATGGTTCAGTGTGTAATTAATAATGTATCCTCCTAGGATGTTCATGAGTAGCAAGTTGGATTTATTAAAATTTAGTATTTTGAACTCCAAATATAGCATAGCATTCTTGATTACTTTTTCAGATCAGTGATGCAATTGTTTCAGAGGCTCTAAATGATAAAAGTCAATTCCCCTTTTTCCACCGGATTCTCCCCAAAAAAGGGATCACATATCCAGCAATTGTCCAGCTGCTCCTCCATTTCAGATGGACCTTGATTGGTCTTTTTACTTCCGACACAGAGGAGGGAGAGAATTTCATGAGGATTTTCACTCCTACGCTTGTCAGGAATGGAATTTGTGTTGTTATATCACGACGATTCTCAGTGTCTGGACATACAACACCGCTCACGGATGCCGTCTCTAAGTGGAGACAAGTCAATGTCTTTGTGAACTACATAGAAACTGTTAACGTTTGGGACAGAATCCAGACTTTGCAGTTAACATTTGAAAGTGTGCCAGGACCGATTGAAGGGAAAGTCTGGATCGTGGAAAGCATCGAGTATTTGGTATTAGGACGGGAGAATCTTTACAAATATGTCCATAATATTTGGAGCTTTGCTTTTCAGGAAAAGACAAGGCCAGAAGAACCCAATCTATTTGTGGAACTGAAATTTGCAAATCGGTCTTTTCACTGTTCTTATTCAAAGCAAATTTCTTCTGTGAAAGATCGGAAAAGATGCACCCAGAAAGCACCACTGGAGCCTGGAGAGGAAAGGAGGAGTATATGGATCCCATTTCACCTCCATTTGCACAGTGTTATTAGGACTCTGGCCTATGCCTTGAATGCAGCCTATTCTTCCAGATCCAGGAGGAGAAGCAAAAAGGACCAAGAGAGGTTGGGGGTCCCAAGGCTGCAGCCATGGCAGGTAGGGAGTCCCTACTAGGATCCATGAAACTCTAAGGAAGGGTGTGAAGTAGTGGTGGGTTTCAAAAATTTTTACTACCACTTCTGTGGGTGTGACTTGGTGGGTGTGGCATGGTTTGTGGGCTTGGCTTCGTCAGTGTGGCAGGGGAAGGATACTGCAAAATCTCCATTCCCACCCCACTCCAGGGGAAGGTTACTGCAAAATCCCCATTTCTTCCCGATCAGCTGAGACTTGGGAGGCAGAAAATAGATGGGGGCAGGGCCAGACAGAAGTTTTACTACCCGTTCTCTGAACTACTCAAAATTTCCACTACCGGTTCTCCAGAACTGGTCAGAACCTTCTGAAACCCACATCTGGTGAAGAACCTTCTCAATCTGCTTCTGCTATAAAGGGCCAACAGTTTGACCAATCTGGGTGGTCAACAAATATGATAGAAAGAAAGAAAAAAAGGAAGGAAGGAAGGAAGGAAGGAAGGAAGGAAGGAAGGAAGGAAGGAAGGAAGGAAGGAAGGAAGGAAGGAAGGAAGGAAGGAAGGAAGATTCCAAAGTGTCAGAACTATGATGCATATATTGGTGTGAAACCTGCTACTTTTGAAACAATGCATACCTTTTTACATAAATTGCTCTATGTAGGCTATTATGAGTAACACTGTAGAATTTTAGATTGATCAGTTTGAAGGATACCATGAGGTCATATAGCCCAACATTCTCTCTGCAGGAGTCCAAATTAATGTGTTTCTGATCATAGAATCATAGAGTTGGAAGGAACCTCAGACTCTTCTAATCCAACCCCTGCTCTAGTAGAAGACCCTTATACATTTGAGACAAATGATTGTCCAGTCTCTTTTTCAAAGCCTTCAGTGATGGAGCATCCATAACTTCTGAAGGCAAGCTATTCTATTAGTTGATTGTTCTCACTGTTAGGAAATTTCTCTTTAGTTCTAGGTTGCTATCCTTCTCGGTTGGTTTCCAACCATTGTTTCTTGCCTTTTGATGTTCTGGATGCCTTCTCAATTGTTACATTAAGATAATCAATGAAGGGGAGGCTGACCTTTTCTGGTTCATTGGTTCAGCTCTAAAGGTTCTACTCCCTTTAGGATTTTTCCTCTCATTCATCCACAATCTCTTCTGTTTATTTTTTATTTTTTTTTTATTTTTTTCATTTATGATGCTCTGGAATAACAGTGGACAGGTTTTCGGTGTAACATATTTTAATTACTGTAAGTAAGAGCCCTGGTGGCACACTAATTAGAATGCAGTATTGTAGGCTAATTCTGCGGACTGCCAGCAGTTCGATTCTGAATGGCTCAAGGTTGACACAGCCTTCCATCCTTCCGAGGTGGGTAAAATGAGGACCCAGATTATTGGTGACAATAGGCTGACTCTGTAAACTACTTAGAGACAGCTGTAAAGAAATGTGAAGCAGTGCTATTGCTCCTGAAGAGTACTTTTTTAAAAAAAATTGATTTATATGCCACCGTTCTCCGGAGACTCAGGACAGCTTACAATGCGTTAAGCAATAGCCTTCATACTTTTGTATATTTATACAAAGTCAGCTTATTGCCCCCACAAACTGGGTCCTCAATTGACCTACCTTAGAAAGGTTGGAAGGCTGAGTCAACCTTGAGCCTGGGGAGATTCGAACTTGCAGTAATTGCAGGCAGCTGAATGTTATTAACAAGCTATTTAGTCTGCTGCACCACCAGAGCTCTATTTCTACTTCTACTTCTACTTCTTTCACCAACCAAAAGATTTTTTTTAACGGTGAGAGGGATCTTGGATCCTAGTGTGCAATCACTTAAATATGAGCCAGCAGTGTACAACAGTGGGCAAAAAAAAAAAAAAACACAAACAAACCCACCCACAGTTCTAGGCTGCATTAACAGAGGGATAGAATTGGGGTAAAATGCACTTACCTTCGCTACTGGATCACCAATGTGAGCATGTGTGCCTCCTCCACGCATGTGCAGGGATGTGATGATGTCCGGGCAGGTGGGTGGAGCCTCCTGCCGCCAGCCCTACTGGATTGTGTGAGCCAGATAGATCAGGCTGAATTTCACCACTTGATAGAATCAAGATCACATGAAGTACTAGTACCATTTTATAAAGCCTTACTAAGACCACACTTAGAATACTGCATCCAGTTTTGGTCACCAAATTATAAAAAAAAGATGTAGAGATTTTGCAGAAAAGACACAGGTAAGGGGACCAGAAGCTAAGATATATGAAGAACTGTTGCAGGAATTGGGTATGTTTACGTTAAAAAAAGCAGGACTAGCGGAGATGTGATAGCAGTCTTCCAATTTTGAGCGCTGCCACAAAGAAGAGGGGATCAATCTATTTTCCAAAGCAAAGACAATAAGCAATGGATGGAAACTAACCTGACAGTGAGACAAATTAACTGGTGGAAGAATTTCTCTATCAAAGTTGTAGCTGCTTCAGATGTTTAAGAAGGGATTGGATAGCCATTTGTCCAGAATGGCTGGAGCAGTGGGTTGGATTAGAAGACCTCCAAGGTCCCTTCCAACTCTGTTATTCTATTTTATTAAGTGTTTCTTTTTTCCAGCTCCCAAAGAGCCAATATGGCTCTTGTCCTTGTTGTCTTTCCTCAAGGTGAGAAAAAACCACGGGTGAAATGCTCCCAGTTCGGACCGGATCTCTTGATCCGGTAGCGATGGCGGTGGGTGGTTTGGAGAACCGGTAGCAAAAATCCCTGAACCCCCCACTCCTCCACCATGCCCAGCTGAGCTGCACGATCATCAATTTTTTTGGTTTGTTTTTTACTTTTAAAAGCATTTTTTCTACAACTTCTGCCACCGAAAAAATGCTTTTAAAAGTTAAAAAAAAAAAGCCTCTGATGATCGCACGGCTCAGCTGGGATCGTCAGAGGCTTTTGCCTCTCTGACGATCCCAGCTGAGTTGCCTGATCGTCAGAGAGGCTTTTCAAAGCATTTTTTTAAAGCCTCTCTGATGATCCCAGCTGAGTTGCTTGATTGTCAGATATTTTTTTAAAAGCCTCACTGATGATCAGGCAACTCAGCTGGGATCGTCAGAGAGGCTTTTTAAAAAAATGCTTTGAAAAGCCTGTCTGATGGTCAGGCAACTCAGCTGGGATTGTCAGAGAGGCTTTTAAAGCATTTTTTTTCTTCTCTTCAGTGGAAGAGGTGGTAAAAAAATGCTTTGAAAAGCCTCTGACAATCCCAACTGTGTTGCCTGATCGGCAGAGGCTTTTCAAAGCATTTTTTTGCATTTGCAGAAAAAAATGCTTTGAAAAGTTTTTTTTAAAAAAAAGTTGGCCACGCCCACCCAGTCACATTACCCGCACCACCACCGAGCCACACCCACAGAACCGGTAGTAACAAATTTTACATTTCACCCCTGGAAAAAAACCTCCTGTGATCTCTACCTTGTCCTTCCTTAAACCATGATCCAGGTTTTGTGCAATGTCTACTCCAAGCATGGTTCCTGCAAGAGGACCTAATACTTGAGTAAGGGTCTTTTTCATTCACTTCCTGAGATTTTTTATAGGTGCATTTCCTTCTTTCCATGTGCATCAAACTGTTGACTTACATTCAGCTTGCAATCAACTACTATTTTGAGTTTATTTTCACAAGTATTCTTACCATGTTTGGCATTCCCCATCCTTCTTTTCTTGCACCTCATTTTACTTCTTCCAAGTGTAGAACTTTGCACGAGTCTCTCTCTAACATTCCATTCAGTTTTTCCCCCCAGACCATTTTAGTAAACCTTTAAGAAATAGTATGGGAAAACATACAAATATGTTGGTAGGAGATTTGTACTATAAGACTTGTAGGAGTCTCTTAATGTACTCTTTACAATAATGTAAAATCAGCTCGTGTGGTTCTATGGAGATTCTCAGTAATCCAGGTCATGGTTGTCACAAAAGTACTTTTTCAAGAGGCAACTGGACTTTTCTCTGAAGAGGTTTTACTTCTCATCCAAGAAGCTTCTTCAGCTTTAACCTCAGTGGTGGGATTCAAAAAAATTTACTACTGGTTCTGTGGGCGTGGCTCGATGGGCGTGGCATGGCTTGGTGGGCATGGCAGGGAAGGATACTATAAAATCTCCATTCCCTCCCCACTCCAGGGGGAGGATACTGCAAAATCCCCATTTCCTCCCTATCAGCTGGGACTCAGGAGGCAGAGAATATATGGGGGCAGGTAGTGGTAGGATTCAAATAATTTTTTTTTTATTGAAAAAGTTTTACAATACAAAAATTTTTCCATTCTCACCCCCCCTCCCCAGTCCCCCTACCCACCCCCTCCCATCCTCCCTCAACCCCAACCCCTCCCCACCCTAACCCCCCCCTGACTTCCGCTACAAGTTAAAAAAACCAAAACTTAGAACAAGGGAAAAAGAAAAAGATTAAGTATTCGAATTCTCAATTAAACAAATTTCGAAAGAGGAAGAGAAAGAGAGAGAAGGAAAGAGAGAGAAAAGAGTAAAAAAAACAAACAAACAAAGAACCAAACAATAATATATTTAAACAATATTGAAAAAAGACCATTAATAGTCATTATAATTAAGAACACTATTATAATTGTCCTAACTACGCCCCTTAACTAAAGAAAACCCCCAAAAACATAAAATAAGAAATGTACGTGCATATATATTTATAATCATACAGTTATATCATAAAGAGAATTATCTTATTTAATTCATTTCTCAAACTCTATAATCCAACTTTAAATCTTCTCTTCAACTTGATTGATGTCAAACATATTTCGTCTCATAAATCCAACTTCGATAATCTTCGTCTTGACGCTGCCCCCATCAGCAAAATAAAACGTTTCTCCACACCCCCCCCCCCGAGTGACTTTATATGAATAAAATTCAACCACGAAGATATTCACCGCTCTAGGAAGATTCATTCAAGCTAACTTATACTATACCTAAAAATAGGCTTTTGCAGCCTTGGCATTCAAACCTTGAAAAAAAAAAGAAAAAACCAACTAAGTGCTGCATTCCCAGATGTTCCTGTAAAATTGTTTCAAATCCTGCCACCCTTTGCAATCCAATCCTTCGGGTTATAAGATATTTTCAATTTCATAGTCTTCTCCTAGATGATAAGTTCCACAAAAAATATATAATTGGGTAACCAGTGATCGCTGCTAATTTTGCAGCAATCCATCTGAACTCAGGATATCATGTCCAATCCAGGATAAACTTCATAGTAAAAGTTTTTATAATCCATTTTAATAGATAAATTTAAAGTTAGTCCAACTCAGAATGAACTTTTAACAAATTGTTGTACTTCTTAAAAGAATTTTTATAATCCACTTTTTCCAGATCTTTCAATGCTTTCTGATTCAATATCAAACAATTGACAATGCTCTTTAAATTTGTCAGCTGTGGTTTCCAGTCGGATTTCTTTGTTAACCTCTAGTTCCTGTCGATTAGCATCACCCCCCATGTCTTGAAGAGTATTAGACCTCTGTTGCTGGTCATCTCGAAGTAAATCTTTGTTTGTTGAGGCTTCCTCCAGCAATTCAAGGTCCTGTAATCCCCCAAGGACACTGAGGTGTTCAATTTTCTCATCAGAAAAATCCATAATAGAATCCTCTGGACAACCACCAAAATCTCCTTTTGTTTTTAACACACTTTGATTTTTTTCTTTCTGTTCACATTTTGTAGACTCTGTTTTTGACTTTTTATCCTTAAGATGTTTCGGTGCTCCCTTAAAAATATTTTGATAGAAATATTCTGCTTTTTCAATAGTATTCAGACAATGTCTCACACCTTGATATCTAAAAATTATACCAACTGGAAAATCCCATCTAAATGGGATATTACTTTTCTTCAGTTCCTTGACCAAAAAATCAAAATCTTTCCTGTCTTTTAAAACCTTCGATGGTAACTCTTTGAAAATCCTAATTTGTGTACCTGCTACCTGCACTCTATCAAAATAAGACTTTTGTAAAATATCATCTCTCAGTCTTTTATCGGTGAAGTAAACAACAACATCTCTAGGCAGATTTCTTTGCTTAGCCAAACGTGAATTAACTCTGTAAACTTTCACTATTGAGCCCAAAATTGATTCTTCTTGTAGCTTTAATAATTCTGCAAAGGCCTTTGCACAGGTTGTTCTTAAGTTTTCTCTGTTGTTTTCTTTTATCCCTCTTAATCTAATTGCAGATTCTTTAACCTTAATCTGAAGCATAATAACATCATTCTGAATATTATAGTTTTTGGCCTCTGCTTCCAAAAGTTTCGTTTGCAACTCTTGTATCTGAGTTTCAAATTTATTACTCATCTCAATCATTTTCTTCCCCATTGCAGCCATCGCAGTTGTAAAATCTGAAGCTACTTGAGCAATAATTTGATTTAATTGGTCATATTTCCCAAAAACCAGTTCCTGAATATCCTTCTGTGAGCCTTTTACCTGGTCTACCACACTCTCTAAAGACCTTGTAATTAACTCTTTTAACTCTTGTTCTGTAAGTCTCTGCAAATGAGACATTTCAACTTTATTCATCTGATTCAAGGGGAGCCCCCCCTTCCTTTAGGTTTAGGCATCTTTACTTTTAAAAAGGACCAAAAAAAAAAAGAATCCTTCTTACTTCAATAGAAAAAAAAAAGGAAAAGAAAAAACAGGAGAAATCTATCCAGGCTCTGTTCCTTTAAGTTCTTTGTCTGTAAATATTTCCGCTATTACTTTCCTTTCAAGCAGAGCCAGTCGCCATCTTAAAAACTTTCACTTTTCTTCCTCTCCTTCCCCCTTCCCCCCCTCCTCTTCCAAAAAAAAAATCCGTTGAAAAAAAATCCATACTTGCTTAAATTTCCCTTCTTTCTTTTCCAATTTGCTCTGATTCTCATTCAAAGTGTGGTGTTGCTCCCAGCGTCTGGCTCCGCTGATTTAGCGGAGGTTCCTCTCGGCGCGGAGCATACCCTGGGGGTATGGAGGGAGCCATCCTTCTGAGCCCTCCCCAGGACAAAGAAAAAATCCTGGGGGGCTTGAGGAGGCTCAACCTCACCCCCAGAAGCTCTCCCTGCTCCTCCCGTCAAGGAGCAGGTTTTTCGAGCCACCTGCCAGCTGTGAGGTGGCTCTAACGCGCCGAGAGACCGGCGGGCATGGAGGAGCCCGCCGCCGACGAGGAAGGCGCCACAGGAGTCAGGATTCAAATAATTTAACAACCGGTTCTCTGCCCTAATGATTTATTCCAACAACCAATTCACCAAACTGCTCAAAAAGTTAACAACCGGTTCTCCCGAAGTGGTGCGAACTGGCTGAATCCCACCACTGGGGGCAGGCCAGTCCGAGGTGGTATTTACCAGTTCTCCATACTACTCAAAATTTCCACTACCGGTTCTCCAGAACTGGTCAGAACCTGCTGAATGCCACCTCTGTTTCACTTTATGTGGTTCTGTTTCTAATCTGGTTTACTTGGGAGAAGATTAGCCTGGCAACTTTCTTCTTGAGAACTCCATGAGCTTTTTTTTCCCCCCAAGGCATTTATGAATAATCTCATTATTTGTTTCTTTGTTCAATTTATTTCTCATGAGCTCTAAAATCCTCCCTTTAAGAGGCAAACGTGGTCAATTACATTTTGTCAATACATATTTTTATGATTGACCAATTTATCAGAGACTATTTCACTTTTGAAGAAAGTGGTAACACTCGTCCTCCCAACTCACTATACTTGCAAGTTTGACAACCATAGATGAAATTTTCAAATGTGAAAAGACCACCTGGGATAAGAAACCAAGGATTCTGCTTTTAAAATTCCTGAATGTTTCTGTTCTAGTTCCATCCATTTCTGGAGAAGAATGAATTTTACAATATTTCCCATCGGAAATTGTACTTGGACCAAAATGGAGATGTAACAGCAGATCTGAATGTTATAACCTGGGTGTTTATTCCCTCATTGGATCCCGTCGATGAGCAACTGGGAAGTTTTGAAAGGCAGAGATTTACAGTCAATGAAGATACTCTGTCATTGCTAAACTTTCTCAACAAGGTAGGAGAAATATTGTTGTCCATTCTCTATCTCTCCAAAGCCTGAGCATCCATTTCTAGTTGGCTTAACCTAATCAACAAGGTGGATGACATTCAGAATTGAATGTGGGGAGGGTTTTTTTAAACTGCTTGGAAAGCAGGTATCCTTTACATGCTAAAATATGGACTATTGTTTTAAGATGATTCTGCACTATGCTGGATGACAATTTCTTGGAACGCAGATCATGGCCTACTCAGTCTGGTATTTCCCTAAAACTGATAAGAGACACCCTCAAGTGCTGATGATTGTGGTACCAATAGATTCATTTCTTCCTGTTCCTTATTCTAAAATAGCAAAGGAGAAGGCAATTCTGTTAAACAGTTGCCATAAGCAGGATTGGGGAGAACCGATGGAGCTGTTCGGCTGCCTTGACCGAAAGCACATTCCACACATTCGCCTTTCTCCAGGTTGTATCCCAGGTTACCAGAGCCAGAAGGAGGGGTGTGGTTTCTACAGCCCACAAACTTACTTTGTTGGAGAATGTGATTTATGAAATACCGAGAGAGGAAGGGGAAAACAGGGTCATAGGGGACCGTAAATTATGTGGAAGCAGAGCTGACTCCACTTGGGTAATTACCGAAATGTTGCTCATAATGAATAACTGGATTTTGATTTCTTTTGGGCATGGCATGGCTTGGTGGGCGTGGCTTGGTGGGCATGGCAGGGGAAGGATACTGTAAAATCTCCATTCCCTCCCCACTCCAGGGGAAGGTTACTGCAAAATTCCCATTTCCTCCTGATCAGTTGGGACTCGGGAGGCAGAGAATAGATGAGGATGGGGCCAGTCAGAAGTTTTACTATCGGTTCTCTGAACTACTCAAAATTTCCACTACTGGTTCTCCGGAGCTGGTCAGAACCTGCTGAATACCACCTCTGATCCATGGTTTCCTTTCATTCCAGTGGGATAGAGCACTAGATCTCCTTGTCAGTTTTGGAAGCCATATTAGGCCAGAAGCTTCAATGCTGCCATCTTCTCCTGTGTGGGAAAGTAGGAGGAGGGAATTAGTAGAGGGGTTTTTGGTAGTCATAATAGCATTCTTCCTGTCAGTCAAGATCAGGGTGATCCAGCATCCAGAGAAGGAGTGGTCAGAATGCTGGGTTGAGATGGGATGGACCTGGATCAGAGCATGTGATCGACTGGGGAGAAAGGGGATGGTTTTGGGGGGTTTGATTTACTGAGGGAAAACCCAGATCTTTCAGATTTGGCTTTTCCCAGAGGTGCCACTTTGTCTATTCTAGTAAAGAGAATTTTGGAAAATGATTGCTTCCACGTCTTTACTCCAAGTTGGCGTTTTCTGGAATGCTGACACTCCTGGTCATTGGAAAGAAGTCCAAGGTATTGAGTTCACCTGGAATCACAGTGACTGGTCTGATGTGCCCTGCCCCAGAAAACTGGAGCAGTGAAATATGAGTTTGATTGAAGAAAATATTAGCAGTAACAAGAGATAATTTGAAATTAAACGTTACTTAGATTTGGCTTTTGGCTTGTAAAAGGGGATTCCATCTGAGAACCCTTGAATGATGTTGTTTATCATGATTGCTTCCCACATTAAGTCTTGCTGAGCAGAAACATGGCTCCAAATTTACCTAATAATAAATGTGAGTCTATCTTTCCATGCCAGTTTGTGTCCCCTCATTGAAGTTCTTCAACAGAAAGGACCTTGTCTTGGATACCTAGCTGGGCCTTAGAAATAACTTTTTCCAACAAAGGTCTCATATTCATATTCTAGCATAGGATGCTAGACATTTTGAGGTTCTCATGACTTTATCTCTATATCATCTACTTACACTTTAGACACTAGGCACTTGGTTTTAGTCTCATATAACTAAGAGGGCAGCCATATAAATTAAAGTAAAATATACAAATGAACAAGGTGTCAAGGTTCCAAGTAACACCCCCAACCAACTAAGACTCCAAGGCCAGCAATTCCTCAAAGATCCAATTAATTAGAGATGTCATATTGGCACAACTGGGAAAACCCGAATCTGAAAGCTCCTGAGTTTTTCCCACCCAAAAGTAAGTCAAAGTCCCTTCCCTGCACACACATGTCCATCACATGGTCCAATCAATTCATTGTCCCAACTGGAGATGCCTCCCAGTCACGCCTCTTTAGATGCAGGCTGAATGTCCTTGACTGTCAGAGAAAAGAATGTTGTTACAGATAAAGAGCCTCAGATAGCTCAACCGGCTGAATAGCCTGTTATTAACATCTAGCTGTCTGCAATTACACCAGTTCGAGGCTCAAGGTTGACTCAGCCTTCCATCCTTTCTAAGGTAGGTAAATTGAGGAGCCAGTTTGTGGGGGCAATAAGCTGACTTTGTATAAAAAATATACAAAAGTATGAAGGCTATTGCTTAATGCCTTGTAAGCCATCCTGAGTCTCCAGAGAAAGGCGGCATATAAATCTAATTAAAAAAAAAACTCTACCAACTCCATGCAACCCCCACTCCCACTTTCCCAAAGCACTAAGTTTGGCAGCCCTGAAGATCCAAAAGAAAAGATGGCTTCCAGGGCTGACACAAGGATCTTCTCTTTTAACGTTGACTCTATTTTAAGAATCTTTTCCTATGTCTCTTAAGCAGGAGACTATTTTAGACTACTTTCCAAGGGGTGCAGCTTTTTATGTAGTCTTGAAGAAACCTCTGCACAGGGATAAGCTTCTTTCTTCATCACAAGTTTTATTCTCTTTTTACAAATCTAATAGAATAAAACTTTAGCAAATGTTTTAGAATCACGTTGATTCTATCATTTAACACAGATGCATCATCCTACTTTAAAATCATGGCTATGTGAAGAATGGAGCAGTACATTTTTTTAAAAAAATTATATTTATATGCCGCCCTTCTCCGGAGACTCAGGGCGGCTTACAAGGCGTTAAGCAATAGTCTTCATACTTTTGTGTATTTTTTATACAAAGTCAGCTTATTGCCCCCACAAACTGGGTCCTCAATTTACCTACCTTAGAAAGGATGGAAGGCTGAGTCAACCCTGAGCCTCGAACTGGTGTAATTGCAGACAGCTGGATGTTAATAACAGGCTATTCAGCCCGTTGAGCTATCTGAGGCTCTCTTTTAATACAGCCATGCGAAGGAAACCACCAGTTGCCACTTAATGCTTAAAAATCTTTTCTTAATTTCATCCCTCTTAACTTTATTAAGTAGAAAAGTCCTTTATTTCAATGAGACATTCCAACAGCAAAAGGGATTAATGTCTGTGGAGATTCTCAGTCATCCAGGTTATGGTTGTCCCAAAAGTGCTTTTTCTGGACTTTGTCCCTAAATGAAGAATCTGTCAGTAGTTTTATCTCCTGCAACTATTTGGAACAGGTGGCTCAGTGGCTAAGATGCTGAGCTTGTTGATCAAAAGGTCAGCATTTCATCAGTTCGAATCCCTAATGTTACATAATGGGGTGACTCCCATTACTTCTCCCAGCTTCTGCCAACCTAGCAGTTCAAAAGTACATACAAAATGCAAGTTAAAAAAAAAATAGGGACCACCTTTGGTGGGAAGGTAACAGCGTTCCGTGCACCTTTGGGTGTTTAATCATTCCAGCCAAGTGACCACGGCATCGTCTTGGGACAGCGCTGGCTCTTCGGCTTTGAAACGGAGATGAGCACCGCCCCCTAGAGTTGGGAATGACTAGCACGCATGTGTGAGGGGAACCTTTACCTAGAGAGTTCCGACTTATCTAAGTGAAGACCAGAGACTCTTTGGCTAATATTCATTTCGACCTTTATTTTCCATGGATGGTGAGTGCTAACTTTTTTTTTTTTTTTTTTGCATTGCTGGTTTTTCTGCTTAGTCTCTGCCTCAGTCCAAATGTGTGGAAAATTGTCACCCTGGATTTGTCAAGCAGGCCCGAGAAGGAGAGCCGGTTTGCTGCTACAACTGTGTTCCTTGTCCAGAGGGGACCATCTCCATTCAGGAAGGTAGGTCACTCCAAAGAAAAGGGCAGGCCTTATGGAAGTGAATTCATTCAGAGCATTTTCATGAAAGTGCAAGTTAAAAGACAGATAGAAGCTCAACTGTTCTCTTGTTCATCTTCTAATTGCTCCATTTATTATCTAAGGTGAGGAATAGCAAAAAGAAATGGAAAAAGGAGCTAGTTAGAGAGAGTAGGGTTTGGCGGATTGGGCAAGCTTTACTACTGCCAGTTTTTAAAATCTGTATTTATCTGCTGAACAGAACCGAAAAGAATAACCGAGTTGGAAGAGATCTTGGAGGTCTCCTACTCCAACCCCCTGCTCAAACTGGAGACCCTAGAGCAAATTTTTCTCCAAAGCACCTGAGGGCAGGACAAGAAGCAATGGTTGAAACTAATCAAGGAGAGAAGTAACTTAGAACTAAGGAGAAATTTCCTGACAGAACAAATAATCAGTGGAACAACTTGCCTCCAGAAGTTGTAAATGCTCCAACACTGGAAGTTTTTAAGAAGAGATTAGATAACCATTTGTCTGAAGTGGTGTAGGGTTTCCTGTCTAAGAAGGAGGGTTGGACTAGAAGACCTCCAACTCTGGGTCCCAAGAGTTGGGTCTCTGGGTCTCCAAGGTCTCTCCAACTCTGTTATTCTATTTCTATTCCAGGCAAATGGCTGTCCAGTGTGTTCTTAAGAGCCTCCAGCAATGGAGTACCCATAACCTCTGAAGACAAGACATTTCAGTTGTTAATTGTTCCATCAGGAAATTTCTCTTTAGTTCTAGCTTGTTTCTTCGCTTCAGTAGTTTCCATCCATTGTTCCTTGTCTTGCCTTTTGTAAAATAGGTTGGCCCCTTCTTTTCTGAGGCAGCCACTCAAATATTGGAACGTACATTGAGTTCAGTTTGTCAGCCAGTTGTAGTTTTCTTCTATATTTTAATTTCTAGGAACATCAGATATATTTGAATCTTGAGGAATTATGTTAGGATAATGATTGGAAGGATTATTGCAATACATGCATTATGGGCTCATTGGGATCGCTGATCCACAGTTTGTGTTCTGTTATGTTATGGGGAGCCCTCATTCCATTGATATTTCCAGTCTTCCCATTAGCCATTCCAGATTATTTGGAGGACTAGTTTTGCAGGACTAACATTTTCTGCTATGTTACCAAATTTCATAAAATAAATATATCTATATAATATACTGATTCCAGCAGGATTCAGGAACTGTGTCTAGAAAGATTAACTGATTCACTATTAACTTCTAATACTGTAGATTCCTATGGAGGTTCAGTACATTAAACATGAAATCTTTTAGTTCCCAAGATTTGCCCAAATTCCATAGATCTTAGTTATGTACAGTATTTATACATAGAAAATTGTATTCTTATTGTTATTCTGAGGAGATGCTAAAACATGCATTTGGGAAAATGTTTCTAGTGCCAGTTGGTGTCCCAAGAAACTACTTCTTTAAATGTGAATAGAGAGACTTAAAAAAAAATAATAATAATCCTTTTGGTATTCTCAGATACAGAAAAATGCACCAAATGTCCACCTGATCAATATCCAAATGAGGACCGAGTCCAATGTATCCCTAAAATTAAAACCTTCCTGTCTTATGAAGAAAATCTGGGCATCATCCTTGTATCTTTTGCCCTATTCTTGTTCTTAACCACAACCTTTATTTTAATTATATTCGTTAAATACCGAGAAACTCCCATTGTGAAAGCCAACAACAGAGACCTCTCTTACATTCTCCTGGTCTCCCTTCTGCTTTGCTTCTTGTCTCCTTTACTTTTCATTGGTCAACGAAGAAAAGCTACCTGCCTTCTCCGACAAGCAGTGTTCAGCATTGTCTTCTCAGTTGCCGTTTCTTCTCTCTTGGCCAAAACAATCACAGTGGTGTTAGCTTTCCTAGCCACAAAACCAGGAAATCGAGTGAAGAGATGGTTGGGGAAGAGCTTGGCCAACTCCATCATCCTTTCTTGTTCTGCTGTCCAAATTATTATCTGTTCCATCTGGCTGGGAGTTTCTCCCCCTTTCCCTGACTCTGACCTCCACTCCCAACCCGGAGAGATCATCCTGCAATGCAATGAAGGCTCTGTTATCATGTTCTACATCACCCTCAGCTACATGGGTTTCCTGGCTACCATCTGCTTCACAGTGGCTTTTCTGGCCAGAAATCTCCCTGGGGCCTTCAATGAAGCCAAACTGATCACCTTCAGCATGCTGGTTTTCTGCAGTGTCTGGATCTCCTTTCTGCCCACCTATCTGAGCACCAAAGGAAAATATATGGTAGCTGTGCAGGTCTTCTCCATCTTGTCCTCCAGTGTTGGTTTGCTGGGCTGCATCTTCATCCCCAAGTGCTACATTATCATTCTGAGGCCAGATCTGAATACAAAGGAACAACTTACAACCAGAAGAAATGTATAAATGTGAGATAGAGGAATTTTAAGCCTCAACATTTGTCAATCGTCCACACCTAGGAAATGGTCAATTTGCTCTCCATACATAAGTGGGGCAGTTATTTTTCTAGAAATAATTAAAGGGGCTTGGAAGATAATGTCCCCACCATATATAGTAAAATTCCAAAATGTCCAGTGAGCTTTTTTGAATTCTCAAGGCACCATATCTGTCTAATGCCCTTAGTGTATTGAGGCCCGAGATGCCACATCCTGCTTTTGAAACATGACATTTGTACAATGGGAATCTTGTTGATATGCCCAAAAATATAGTGGGAAGCTCTATAAATTCCATTACTTTAGTTGTAATTTTTAGGGACAAGATTCTGTCAATTCCCTGCTGGGGGAGAGTCCAAGTCATCTTTCTTCAGCTGTCTTGTTCAACCTTCCTCTGAAAATTGGCATTTGAAATAAGAAGGAAATGCTTTATTGACAAATTGTATAATAGAAGTGCCTGAACATCATTGAGATTTGTCATTGAGATTGCAACTCAGGTGGATTTTGGGAGAAGCTGGAGTTCTTGGTTGAACTCAGTTGACCTAAAGAAATTTCCAGTATTTGGTGGATTTTCAGAGGATCAACATGCATTCCTCCTTCATTTAGTCTATATAATACATTTCAGTTCTGCTAGTACTTTTATTCACTTTGGGTTTAAAGAAGAACAGTTGAGAATGAAGGCAAATATATATGTACCAGGATAATGTTGCAGGATCCAATCTGAGTCATTCATTGGCACAAGCTTTCTGGCTCATGGTGGAAACCATTCTCAGGAAACTTCTCTCTCTGTAGAATGTGTCCCTCCAGAAGAAGAAATTGTTTCTCTAGAAGGAGAGAGAGAAGTTCCCTGAGGATGGGCTGTGTCCCAAGTCCAAAAGTTTGGAGGAATAAACCTCTGGTCCTGGTGAATGAATCAGATTGGATCCTGCTAGAACTATTGTGAATTTCATCTGTGGATACCAAGTTGGCTCTGGAGTCCCATTCCTGAGGCTCAGAGTCTAGCATAAGGGAGGCACTGAAAGTCTATTGTTATATTAGCTGTGAGTGTTATTCTGTGTTGTCATGCACTGTTTTCTATCCGTTTTGGGTGGTGTTTATCTGCAAAGCCAGTGGTGTTCTGCCTCAGCTTAATAGTTGTTCAAACCCAAGTACAGTTTAAATTAGTACACAGCACACACAAAGTCCATACAAACCTTAGTTTACTAATTAAGGAGTACTAATGAGCTTTCTTAATAGTTGTTCAAACACAAGTACAGTTTAAATTAGTCTTTTCTGAACAAGGGCTGTTAATTTAACTTCATTAACAGCCAACAAGAATCCAAGGAATAACTCAATTCTGAGGCACAGTATTTCAGATAACTGTAATCTTACCGTGGTTGGCAGAATGCCCAGAAGCAATTTGCAGAAAGCTGATAAGATAAGCAAGACAAAATGCAAAGGAGAATGAACTAAGTTGTTCCCTGCAAATTGGCCTTCCTCCTTAAATGGGCTAAGGGAATGGCCAATTAGCCCCAAGACTTCCTCTTGAGGAGACCTCCTCCTGAGGAGCCACTCCTGCCTTTTGGCAGCTCTGCGCACCCGTGCATTGAGAAGAGGCTCCTCCTCTTCTTCCTCTTCACTTATGGGAGCTTCTGGAGGTTCTGAAGGCCCTGATTGAATCCCCGCCTCTGGCACCACATCTTCTCCAGCCTTCTCATTGTCTGACTCAAGCGCCAGCTGCACGGGCTGCTGGCGCAGCACCACACCAGCCTCCTTACTGTCGGAATCAGCTACTAACTACACAGGCCACTGATGGCCCACAACAACAGGGCTTGCCAGAGGTTCTATTAGCAGCTGCTGTTTCGAGTTCCCTTGGCTGGATATCACAGTGGCTTAGGGTTTCTTTCACAGAATCTGGCTCTTGCAGGTTGACCTTGAGGTTCTACTCAGATTCCAGTACAAAAGAGAGCAACTGGCAAGGCATAAAGTGACCATCCATTATAATAATGTGTCCTTCCCCCATTTCATCTGGGCTCTGATAATTTCATCATGAGCTGATTAGAACTTGATCCTTGAAGATACACTTTACCTTTGCAAAGGGGCTTTTTCTGCCCACCTGAAAATCCAAATTGCCAGGTAAATCAGGCAAAGCAAAAAGCAGATATTAAATGGTGTGTGTGTGTGTGTGTGTGTGTGTGTGTGGATGCGTGTGTGTGTGTGTGTCCAAGACTTTTTATAGGGTATAGAAACAAATGATGCATACCTTTGCAATATGTGATATATCAGAAAGCAAGTGATCAAATAATAAAAGACATTGATCACCTGGGAGACGTCAACAATGAGAAATCCCTTGATTCTAGATAACATTCCAGAAGTGGCAACTTTATGGGTTATATTACCTGTTTCCCAGCAGGGTTTGCACCTCACATAAAAAGTGTGTTTGGGTCTATTTTATAGATAAGATAAAGATATGATCCATATGGTACATTTGATGTGTGTGTAATACAACAGAAAGCAAGTGATCAAACTATAAAAGTCAATTTTATTTAAAATATTGAATGTTTTATCGTGGTTTTTTTTATTGTAAAACACCTAGTCACCTGTTGTCAAGATGGGCAGTGTACAAATAAACAAGATAAATAAAATAAAAGGAATGAATTACATGTTCAGTTACATTGAACAAAGGAAAAACAATTATTCAAATAACATTCCCTAAATGGCAAATGTATGAGCTACATTACACTTTTTTGAGCTGGTATCTTTTTGAAGTATGTTCAACATACGACTTCAAGTATACTTCAACAGACTATTCTGTTGTTTTGTGCTCAGAAGGCAAAATACCACATACACCAAAAGAAATAGCCTTGGCAAAGAAGAAAAAATAAATGTTCTTCTGAAACTAACAAAGAGGCCTAGTTAAAAGTGTTAATATCACATTTTAAATGTTAATCGTGAAGCTTAAAATTCCAGGAAACACTCTTATAGATGTCAGAACTATAAAACAACTACCCTATCACAGTGATGGCTAATCTTTTTGCCATTGTGTGCCAGGAGGGGGGGGTAGGGGGTCACATGCACATGCGTGCCTACACCCATAATTTTATGTGTTCCGCACATGCGCGCACGACCCCCCCTCCCACCCCCACTCCTGGCACATGATGGCCCAGTAGGCCCGTTTTTCTTTCTCCCCTGGCTCCAGGGCCTCTCTAGGAGTCTGGGGAGGGTGAAAATGGCCTCCCCCCCCCCCCGGAGGTCCTCCAGAGGCTGAAAATGCCCCATTTGACAACTTCCGGTGCGACCTGAGCTGAGCTCGCGTGCCACTGATATGGCTATGCATATCCTATTGAATGGTGGTTATAAACTCTTTTAGGTTAGTCTTGGCTGATAGATTACAGAATATCTTCAAAGCACTTGGAGGTCTTTTATGCGAGGAGGGTTTTTCATACAAAGCTTCAGAAATGAGAATGTCAAAGGTTCCAACTCAACAATTGCATCCACACAACCAGAAGAAGGGCCACCAAGTCATCCCAAACCTGCTTCGGAGTGGACGTGACAAGAAATATCACCTAGAAATCTCACAGCTCACTGTTTATTTAGTAAACTAAAAAAAATAATGATATAAAGGAACTCTAGGTCAATATGGAAAGACAATAGATATCCAGGGAAAAAAATAAAAATAAAAACTTCTACCTATTCTACCTATTCTCCCTATTTGCCCAATCTTAAGAGTACTGAAGCTCTGAGTTTCCTGTCTCTTAGTCAGATCTCATCCAAAACCTGATATTTTTTAGAAAAGATGGGGAAATAAAATGGAATTTCACTTTCACATGCAGTTTTAAAATAGGCTACAATTTAGGACCCATATAAGGAGAACTAATAGAAAAGAAAATAACAAACTCAAATCCCCAAATCCCAATATAAAATACATAAAATAAAATAGAAAATTAAAAGTAGTAATTCAAAAACAATAAACAAATAAAAAGAAAAAAAGGTCAAAGGCAGAGTTGATGGACTACTAGGTATTTATCTACTATCTGTTTTCTACGTTTCTATTTTCAAACAGGCCCTACTCTGAGCATTAGGCAGGGATCAAGAATACTTATTGCTTCCTTGGTGTTAGAAGACTGGCAGCAATAGAGTTAAGTGCCATCAGCCTGGTGTGGCATAAAGCTCCACAACTCTGGGTGACCTTCCAAGCAGAGTCCGGAGAGAAGAGACCATGTTGAATGACAGCTGTCAGGCCTGGAAGCCATCTTTTACCTTTGAGCCTTCAGGCCAGCCACAAATTCTACTGTGGGAAAATGGGAGGGGGGATTGTATGGAGTGAAGAAGATAAAAGAGCCTGGTAGCTCAGCAGACTAAAAGCATTGTGATTAACACCAGCTGTCTGCAATTACTGTAAGTTCGAATCTCACCAGGCTCAAGGTTGACTCAGCCTTCCATCCTTCCTAAGGTAGGTAAATTGAGGACCCAGTTTGTGTGGGCAATAAGCTGACTTTGTATAAATATACAAAAGTATGAAGGCTATTATTTAACGCATTGTAAGCCACCCTGAGTCTCTGGAAAAGGGCGGCATATAAATCATTTTTTTAAAAAAAAAATGTAGTCAAAGTAACATTCTTTGCAGAAAGTCAAGGTCGTTGTGCCCTGCAGCTGTGCTGAGAAGAATGAGTCGGTATCTTCTGTTCCTGAGGGTACCTGATTGGTTTGTGTGATGGATATGTGGGTGATGGGTAAGGACTTGAACTTACTTTTGGGTGAGGAAAATCCAGAACCTTTCAGATTCGGGTTTTCCCAGATGTGCCAATATGACATCTCTAATAAAAATTAGCTTTCGGGAAATTCAAGCCTCAGAGTTTGATTTCATCAGGACTGTTACTTGGAATCCTGACAACAGCAGAAGTAAATTCCCTTTGTGTTGAAGAATCTTCCTCCATCATCATATACTAGACATGTCCTGACAGGAAGGACTACAACCATTGCAGAACTGGGCCCCAAGGGATGCATCTGTGATTTTTCACGAATACACTTTTCTCTAGTCTCTCATTTAGACATGAAGTCCTGGGAGAACTTCAGGATCCCCCAAGGAAAAGTTGCTTCTTGATCTAATTATCACCTGCCCAGTCCAAGACCACTTCTTTTACTTCTCCAGTGCCTGCCTTTGATGTAAACTTCAAACTAAGACAACATGCAAAGGTTCAGAAAAGGATAAATGCCTCATGTCACGTTATGTATGGGTGCAAATTTTGGGACTGAAATTCTTCAATGAAACATTTTCCCCTTTCCAGATGAAGTTCAGCTTGTCTCTGTCTGAATCAGAAAAGCCACTGGCATTTCCATCTTGGCAGAGTGCTTTGGGTTTTCGAAGACTTCTTGTTGTTCTTATTGAAAAATCAGGAAGGGGATTGATTCAGTTCCCATCAGTTATGGATCTCGTGCCTCTGCTTCTGATGCTGCTGGTGTTCCAACCAGTCTCTGGGAAGCTCAGACTGAAGTGCCCACTGACTTTGGAACACCAGGATGGAAAAAGACCATGGAGCTATTACAAGCCAGGAGACCATCTCATTAGTATGATCATTACTATAACAAGTATATCCCCTAGAATGTTTCCTTTCAACACAGTTCCTTCCACTGAGTTTCCCTTGTAAGTCACTCAGTCCAACCAGTCCTATTTTATTTTATGTATTAATTTAGTTTGTCAAACATGTACAAGATAACAGGTATAAGTTTAACATGGACATGAGCCAGGTAATGAGTACAAATAAATGGGACAGTAGGCATGCTGGTGTGCTTATGCACACCTTCTTATGGACTTCTTAGGAATGGGGTGAGGTCCACGGTAGACAGTTTAAGGTTGAAGCCATGGGGGTTTGAGGATGTAACAACGGAGTTGGGTAGAGCATTCTAGGCATTGACCACTCTGTTGCTGAAGTCATATTTTCTACAATCGATCTACTGTTTCCCCATGGAATTTTACTTCTTTCTATATTGCAGGACTTTTCTAATTTCCTCAGTCGTTTTTATTTCCATGGCCTCCTTTTTATTTGTCTTATTTGGGTTATCTGAGTCACTTATGCTGTATCCTTTCCCTTTTCTAATGGTTCTTTCCATGATTTCATTCTTTTGCATCCCAGTTAGTGGATTGATGAAAATTAGTTTCGCTACAAATATTGGTGTGTTTGTGAGTCTTAATCCTGATAGACTATCTCTATCCCAGCTGACACGAATTAAAATTACATGGTGATCGGTGCGCTTTTTTTTTATTGAAAAAGTTTTACAAACATAAATTTTTCCACTTTCCCTCCCCTTTCCCCTCCCTAATCCTCCCTAACCCTCCCCTCCCCCTCATGACTTCCCAAGGTGAAATCCAAATCATACCATATCATTCAATACCCCCCAACTATTCTGCCCCCTGTCTATACTATAAATTTCTACATAACATTTAGCTAAAAGCTATCTGATACTTCCTTGTTTGATATTTATTCTGCACATAATCAATCCATTTCTTCCATTCCCGCACAAAAGTTTCTTGAGTCCGGTCTTTTAAATATGCTGATATCTTTGCCATTTCTGCAAAACTGGCCACCTTCAAAGTCCATTCTTCAATAGTAGGCATAATATCTTTTTTCCAATATTGACCAATCAATAACCTAGCCGCTGTAATCATATATAATATCAGTTTTGTGTCAGTCAATGAAGAATCCTTAATTATGCCCAGTAAAAACAATTGAGGAGAAAATTGGAGTTTTTTCTTCAAAACATTTTGCATAACCCACCAAACGTTAATCCAAAATGCCTTCACTTTCTTGCAAGTCCACCATATATGATAATATGTAGCATCTAAGCAATCACATCTCCAACATTTTGGCTGAACATTAGGATACAGGCACGACAATTTCTTAGGATCTAAATGCCACCTATAAAACATTTTATAGAAATTTTCCCTCAGGTTCTGTGACTGTGTAAATTTAACATTCTGAACCCATATTTTTTCCCATGTTTCCAGTGATCGGTGCTTTTGAAGCTGCTAAAAATGAATTTGAAATGATACATTGTAGTAATGACTGACATCTAATAGCTAAGGTTTATAACATGCTGTTACAGTTAAGTCTAGAAAGTGTAGTGAATATGTTAAACATTGCATAGTTCAATGAGCAAGAAATTTTGTTTATAATGTAATGTTAGAGCAATCCAGGAGCCTGGATAGCTCAAGAAACTAAAAGCCTGTTATTAACATTCAGCTGTCTGCAATTATTGCAAGTTCGAATCTCACCAGGCTCAAGGTCGACTCAGCCTTCCATCCTTTCTAAGGTGGGTGAATTGAGGACCCAGTTGTGGGGGCAATAAGCTGACTTTCTATAAAATATACAAAAGTATGAAGGCTATTGCTTAACGCATTGTAAGCCGCCCCGAGTCTCCGGAGAAGGGCGGCATATAAATCTACTTTTTTTTAAAAAAATGGGAAACTATGTAGATTAAAGGACTAAAATTCATATTGAAACATAACTTTAAAGAGAACTTCTATAAAATGAAGTACCAATGGTATTTAAAAACCAGGTAAGCTGTTCAAGGTAGTTTCAAATATTTGTTCCAATTATAAGTCTAAAGAGGGTAACTTTTTATCACATGTGGACATGTGATGAAGCAGAGATTCATGGTTTAATTCAGAAAATTTTAAAAACAGCCTTACAATGGAAACCACAAATGTTTATTTTAATAATATTAGATAAAGAAATGGGAGAAAATTGGAACTTTGTTGCTATAGACAAAAGAATTCTATACATCCAGAAATGGAAAGAAGTGCTAATTTCCACAATAGAGAAATTGATTGAAGGAAAAAAAAAAACAATGGAAATGATGAAGCTGTATTAATTTGAGACAACAATATAAACAATTTTGCAGTTTCTTGGAAAGAGAAAAAAATGGAATTCTGACTCTGGGTTTTAACAGTTGAGTATATTATTGTTATAGAAAATGTCTAATAGTTGCTATTTAGTGTAAATAGTAAATTGATACTAAAATATCATTAAGTATCTTACTACAGTACACTGAAAAAAATTGGAAGCTACTGAATTTTGGTTTTTTTTAAAAAATTCCATTTTCCCTCACTTTATCTCCTCTATCCCTGTTACTTTCCTTTTATTTCATTGCTTTTATTTCTATTTGTATTTTATATAAAGAAAAACATACTTTAATGAAAATATATTATAAAAAATATTGGCTTATGACTCAGTAGGCTTGTGGAGACAGAGGATTGAATTTAAAAAAAAGTATTTTCTTGTTTCTTTTGTTGTTTATGATAATAATATGAACATTTTTACAGTAGCCTCTCTGTCGGTCATGCAACATTGCTTTGCAATATTTTCGCCATTCAAGAGGCCAACAAGGATTCCCAGCTCCTGCAAAATCTCACATTGGGCTACAACATCCATGACAACTATCTGAACATACTTGGCACTTCAGATGCCTTGCTGGACATGCTCTCTACTGGAAAAGCCAATGTTCCCAACTACAGCTGTGGGAAGAAGGACAACCTTTTGACTCTTCTTGATGGAGCTGACAGGGACATCTCCATCCAGATGTCAACATTAGGAGGCATCTACAAAGTCCCACAGGTTTGTGCATGTATACTGTATTTCTATCTGGTAAAATGAGCTGGATGGTGATAGATGAGCAATAGATCCAACTATATCTTCTATACAGAATTGAAGAGCTGCTTTTCACCATGGCCATTCCGGTGTGCCATGTCTGAGGAGTGGGATTCACAGTGAGGAGGGGGCAAAGATCAAAGCAGACAAATCCTCTCATAATATCATCATTACATCGCCATGGGGGCTTCTGGAAGTACACTTGGAGATGAGGACAGCTTTTGAGTCCATTGAAAATATCTTCTGTACAAAAGGAAGGTGTAGCAATGATGGGAAGCTCATATTTTGTACATAAACTTAAAACAATAGTATTTTCAATAGTGAACAAATCCCATCTCTTTTGGAATGTTGGCTATTCTTGCCAGCTTGATGAAGATATTGAAGAGCACTGGGACTAAGACAAAAACCATAAGATATCCCACTGCATACTACCCTCCATGTAGATGTACCTCCATTAAGAACTACATGTTGAGTGTGGTTGATCAGTTAGTTACTAATTGATCTGATGGTGATGCTAACTAATCCACATTTTTATCTTATCAAATAATAGGTTGTGGTCTACTTTATCAAATGCTTTACTGAAATCCAAGTAAATTATGTCCACAGCATTTCACTGGTCCATTAATTTTGTCACCTTGTCAAAGAATTAAACTCACATTTGGCTTCTGGTTATATCTTTGCTTGCCTCTAGGTGTTCACCAATTCCTTGCTTGTTTATCTTTTTCAGAATCTTTCCAGGTATTGATGTCAGTCTGATGAGTCTGTAGTTTTCTGAATCCATTTTTTTTTCTTTTTTGAAGATGGGAACCATGTTAGCTCTTTTCCAGTCCTCGGGTAATTCCCTGATGCTCCAGGATCTTTGAAAGTTACGGTTCAGTGATCCCACAATCACGTTTGCCAGTTCCTTCAGACACCTAGGATGTAATAAATTTGAACCTTTTGGGATTTTCTTTTTTTAATTTGATTTATATGCCACCCTTCTCTGGAGACTCAGGACGGCTTACAATGCGTTAAGCAATAGCCTTCATACTTTTGTATATTTTATACAAAGTCAGCTTATTGCCCCCACAAACTGGGTCCTCAATTGACCTACCTTAGAAAGGATGGAAGGCTGAGTCAACCTTGAGCCTGGTGAGATTCGAACTTGCAATAGTTGCAGACAGCTGAATGTTAATAAGAGGCTTTTAGTCTGTTGAGCTATCCAACAGTCTAGAATTCATCTAGGGCAGACAGGTGTTCTCTTATCATTTTGTTCCTATTTTGACTTGCATTCCTAATCTTTTCTGGTACTTCTTTTGATAGGTTGGGCTGCTTTTTCTTTTGCATAAATGAATTGAGCGGTTTTGCTTTCTCCATGCTTGTAGTTATCTTTCTGCCAATTTCTTTCATTGATGAACCAATCATTTCCTTGATATATTTTTCTTGATTTTTACATGTTGAAAGAAGCTTCTTTGTTTTATTTTATTTTTACATTTGTTGCAAGTCTTAGTTTATTTTGAGCCTTAGCTTTCCTGACTTCATCTTTGCAGGTTTGGGATGTATGCTGATATCCTGTGCCTCCCTTTCCATTTTTTTTTTTTATACTTGCCCTTTTTCGTCTTTCAGTTTATCACAGAATTCTTTGTGCAGCCATGATGGCTTCTTCTGGGATCTCTTATTTTTCTTCTTCATTGGTATTGTGCTAGATTGGGCTTTTATAATCTCACTTTTTAAAGTTTTCCAAGCTTCTTGGGGGTTCCCTTCGAGCATTTCCATCCTTGGAATTCTTTCTGAGCACTCTAGTTTGTTGTTCAACAAAGTTTGTTGAAATCAGCTCTCTTAAAGTCTAAGACTCTAGTTTGACTTTGTTGTATTGCTTGTGTCTACATTATGTTGAGTTCCAATAAGGCATGGTAACGCTTCCCCAAGGTTCCTTATGAACTGCACTAATTAAAAAAATATCCTAATTGGTGGAGCCCTCTATTGTCATGTTCTTATACAGATACCAACTGTATTGCTATCTCGCACCTCTAGGACCATCGCTGATACCCAGAGTTACTCTCCCTTACCTCGTCATACTTATATGGCTTACACCTCGACGGATCTGCTCACGCTGCATCTTGGCTGCTCGCGCTGTTTTTACTTGGCTGTTCACCGCCCTGAGTCCTCAGGGAGAAGGACGGTATACAAATTTAAAAATAAATAAATAATATAAATATAAATATGAATATAAATATGAATATAAATATGAATATAAATATGAATATGAATATAAATATAAATATAAATATAAATATAAATATAAATATAAATATAAATATAAATATAAATATAAATATAAATATAAATATAAATATAAATATAAATATAAATAATATAAATAATACCATATTTTTTGGAGTATAAGACACACTTTTTTCTCTCCTAAAAGAGGCTGAAAATTTGTCTTATACTTCGAACGTAACCCTGCCCACCCATTGGCCCCTACCCTGTGGCCTCTACACATCCTCTTCCTGGCTGCAGAGATTGCCACTGACAATGGCTTGTGTTTTGGGGCTCTGTGTGTTGCGTTTTCAGTCTCTAAATACTCTGTTTAAGAGCCCTTCAAGGCTGCGGGGATCACCAAAACACATCACTGCTGATCGTCGCCCAAAAACGCGACGTGTTTGGAGGCTGAAAACACAACCCATGGTGGCCAAAATGGCTACCCAGAACAGCTGTGCCTTCTCTTACCCCTTCTGGCTTCGCCTGCTTTAGTCACTGAAGCTCCCTTAGATGATCACCTGTGCTTTTGAAGCTGTTTTTCCAGTCCCAAGCAGCCCCAATCTCAAAACCAGTGAGCGAACTAATGTGCTGAAGCTGACCAGGCTAAGGACTAGCCAGATGACTGCCTGCTGGCAGAATTTTTTTTTCCTATTTTCCTCCCCCAAAAACTAAGGTTTTTATCTCATACTCCAAAAAATATGGTAATATCTGTTACACTTAAAAAGGAGCCTAAGTAGCGTAGGGGGCTAATGCCTCCTACTAAAGGCAGCAATTAACAGCCAGCTGCCTGCAATTTCTGCGAGTTCAATCCTAGCCAGGCTCAAGGTTGACTCAGCCTTCCATCCTTTCTAAGGTGGGTAAATTGAGGACCCAGTTTGTGGGGGCAATAAGCTGACTTTGTATAAATATAAATATATATACAAAAGTATGAAGGCTATTGCTTAACGCATTGTAAGCCGCCCTGAGTCTCCAGAGAAGGGTGGCATATAAATGAAATAAAAAAAAAACAAACACTAACTAGATGAAAAATGTGTTGTTGTTGTTGTTTTTTGCAGAACAAGCAGCCATTAGACAGAGTTGATTCACTATTGACTTTGTCTTGAACCATTTAATTACAATATATACCACTAAGGGGAGGAATAGTTTGTTGCCTTAAATAGATCTGGTGTATTAGTACTGCATTTGACACAGAAAGAAATGGAAGAAATTGATTGCCCTTAAAATGAAATGCAGACTGCTGAGACAGATCAAAGCCCTTCTTTGAGAGGCTGGTTTGGCTCAATGGAGCCATGAGAAGTAGGATCAATACTGTCCAAGGAATAATACAAGGGTCATTCTTGAACCATTGTTATTCAGTCTAGACAGTAATAACTTACCATGAGTTGTGAATGATTCTGAAGTAGACACTTCTAAGGAGCTACATATCTAGTATTGTAGCACCATATTTTGGTTGACAATGTATTATTGTCATAGTTTCAAATTTTATTGCATAGTCTGTTGAAAATAGGTGGTTCCTAATGTCATCATAATTCTGTGATTATTAATACATAAAAGTCAAATGTTACAGATTTTGGAAATCAATGTCATAGTCATACATGACTATTCAATGAAGAGCCAATAGGGTGAATTAACATTTTCCTTACTTAGGATTAATTTTCTCTTAGGCTGTGAATTTGCTGGTTAAATTTTAAAAAGACCTATATCCGTGATGGCAAACTTATGGCACCGGTGCCACAGGTGGCACGCGGAGCCATATCGGTGGGCATGCGAGCTCAGCTCCAGCACGCATGCGTGCACCAGCCAGCTGATTTTTGGGCCTTCTGGGCCACCAGAAGTCAGGAAACATACTGTTTCTGGCCTCCGGAGGGCCTCTTGGGGGTGTGGGGAAGGCTGTTTTTGCCCTCCCCAGGCTCCTAGAAAGGCTCTGGAGCCTGGGAAGAGTAAAAAACAGGCCTACCATGGCCACCGTGCTATCATGTGCCAAAAGCGGGGGGAGCACGGGGGTGGGGCACATAGAATTATGGATGTGGGCACGCGTGTGTGTGACCCCACCACGCTCCCCCCGCTTTTGGCACGCTATGGCAAAAAGGTTAGCCATCACTGCCTTATATCATAGAATAGCCAAGTTGGAAGGGATCTAGGAGGTAGATTTTTGCAGTTCTTTCAATTTTTTCTTCCGTGAATACTTTATTTTGTATCATAAATTGATGTTGATCTGCCAGCTTCTGTTCTGTTATTTCTGATTCCAGATGTTGTTCTTTTCCAGAACTGTTGCATTCGTTTAAAATATCCTCTTCCTGATGGACTTGATCTGTAATAACAGATTATCAACAGAAGACGATTTTTTTTCAACCACTGTATATTTGTGATAGACCTTTCCTTCCAGTAGTTTTGCAGCTGCTTATCTTGGTTGCTCAGCCAACAATTCTAAATCCCACAGCCCATTTTTCACTAGATGTACAGGAACTCCAATATATAGTGCAGTCCTTGTTAACCAAGGTGATGACAGAACTGGTGTACAGATTTCTGTAATTTATGTCTCACCATATGTTTTATGGGAAAGGCACACTTTATTTGACTCTCCTGAGGAGACCTATCTAGTATACTGCACCTCTGGCATAGCTATCATCTTCCTCAGAACACACAAACCCCACAACCACATCACAGTACTGTGTCGCTGGGAATTAATATTATTGGTTCGTCACAAGCAAGCCATATGTACAGATGGAATTTGACATTTTTTGTCTCCCTATTGAGTCCTTTCCAAAGACCTGGGATAGTCACATCTGGATGTTCTATGGAATTACATAGGATGTCAGCTGTTCCGAGTAAAGCCACCTTTTGCAATTGACTGATAAATGAATTTGTCAGTGCTCATGTTATTCTGGTGGTGCTCCAATTCTTTTGGAATTGCATCCAAGGTGCCTATTACTATCGGAAGTACCTTTGCTTTCTTTTGCCATGGTCATTCTATTTCTATTATTGTTATTGTTATTGTTATTATTAAATCTGTAGTGAGATTCACAGTCTTTGAGGCTGGTTAATAGCTCAGCAGCTCGAGTCCTAACCAAGGACCTAGGAACTGTTAAGGTATCGTCGGAGAATGTAAGCTGTTCCGAGTAAGGTGGTTTTTTGTAGAGTCAAAATATTCAAGTCCGGTAAATTTAGAATCTCTAAATAATGGGGTAGCCCTTTGGGTATTGCTCCAAGGGGTCCAATTACAATTGGGACAACACATGATTTCTTTTTCCACAGTCGCTCAACTTCAATTTGCAAGTCCCGGGACTTTGTGATTTTTTCTTGCTGCTTATCTTCATTGTTATTATTGTTGTTGTTGTTGTTGGTTAATCTGTAGTGAGATTCATAGTCTTTGAGTCTGGTTAATAGCTCAGCAGCTCGAGTCTTAACCAAGGACCTAGGAACTGTTAAGGTATCGTCGGAGGATATAAGCTGTTCCTAGTAAGGTGGTGTTTTGTAGAGTCAAAATGTTCAAGTCCAGTAAATTTAGAATTTCTAAATAATGGGGTAGCCCTTTGGGTATTGCTCCAAGGGTTCCAATTACAATCGGGACAATACATGATTTCTTTTTCCACAGTATTCTTATTCTTATTCTTATTATTCTTATTCTTATTTTCTCTACTGCCTTGCAAGTACACCAAGTGTACTTTATTTATTGGAAAATAAAGTCCAATAAATAAATTTAATTTAATTTATGGAGCTCCAGAGATAGAAAACATAACATGTATTATTTCAAAGTCAATTATAAGATTGAAGATAAGATTATATATATATAATCAAAGATTGACTTTGATTATATATATATATAATCTTGGAGTGCATTACATATATGACATTTTGGATCCTTACATTGAAACAACATATTTCCCATGTGGTCAGAATTCACAAAAATGCATATAATATGGCATTTATTTGAATAAAACAATTTATTTTGGGTCTGATTGTGGTAAGATGTAGGGGTGATACAAAAATATAAGTTACATTATTTATTGTTATTCTTTTTAAATTTTTTATTCTATTTTATGTACACTCTTATAAATTTTCTATACTTTTTAACCTGTCTAATGAATAATCAACAATAAGGTATTTTGTGTCCTCATGAGAACCAATTTAAATTTGTTAAAATCTTGTATTTTGTATTTGATCTTGCCCCAAATATAATACAGAATTCTTCTTTGCTTTTTCAGACCAGTTATGGAATTATTTCAGGAACTCTGAGTGATAAAACTAAATTCCCCTTTTTCCATTCAATGCTCCCCAAAGAAGGTGTCGAGTACCCAGGAATTGTCCAACTGCTCCTCCATTTCAGATGGACCTTGATTGGTCTTTTTGCTTCAGACACCGAGAAGGGAGATAATTTCATGAGAACTTTTATTCCGGTGCTTGTCAGGAATGGGATTTGTGTTGTTATATCACAACAATTTCCCATAACTGGACCAATAGAACCTTTCAAGGATGCCCTGTCTAAGTGGAGACAAGTCAATGTGTACATTCACTTCACAGAATATGTTCCTCTTAGAGACCGACTTCTTCCTTTCCATTTAACATTTATGTATTTGCCAGGACCCATTGAAGGGAAAATCTGGATCAAGACAGCCTTGGGGCACTTCGTAGTTGGTTGGGACAGACTCCTCAAATATGTCCATAGTATTTGGCTCTTTGCTATTCAGGAAAAAGAAAGGTCAAAAGATAAGCAATTCATTATCTTTGTGGAACCTCATTTTCAAGACCAGTCTTTTCACTGTTCTTTTTCAAAGCACAGATATTCTGTCAAGGGCCAGAGAAGATGCACCCAGAAAGTGCTGCTGGACACCCAAGAGAAAAAAAACAGTATCCGGATCAAAACTCACCACCATCTTTTTAGTGCTTTTAAGACTCTGGCCCATGCCTTCAATGCTGCATATTCCTCCAGATCCAGAAGGAGAACAAAAGAGGGCAGAGAGAGTTTTGGGTTTCTAAGGCTGCAGCCCTGGCAGGTATGGGATCCCCCCAAGGATCCATCAAAGTTTCTTTGGAGAAGAAATCCAAAAGAAAAGAAGGAGAACTATATCAACCTTCTTGTGCTTAAAATAATGTAAATGGGTTGGCTTATTGATTCACTCAGGCAATAATGTTCCAAAAAGCAGGAAACATGACAGATAAAATCTGATAATACAGCTGTACATTTCCACCCCAGACCATCCCAACGATGCCGTGGAAGTGATGTCCCAGTGCCTTGAAGCCATGCGGGTCTGGATGGGGAGAAACAAGCTTCAACTCAACCCCTCCAACACCGAGTGGCTGTGGCTGCCGGCATCCCGATATAGCCAGCTGACACCATCGCTGGTTATTGGGGGCGAATCATTGGCCCCCATGGAAAGGGTGCGCAACTTGGGCGTCCTCCTGGACCCACAGCTGTCTTTAGAGGATCACACAACAGCTGTGGCCAGGGGGGCTTTCTATCAGGTTCGCCTGATACGCTAGTTGCGGCCCTTTCTAGATCGGTACTCCCTACGCACAGTCACTCAGGCGCTTGTAATGTCTCGCCTGGACTACTGCAATGCTCTCTACATGGGGCTCCCTTTGGGGTGCACCCGGAGGCTCCAACTGGTGCAGAATGCGGCCACGCAGGGGATTATGGCAGCGACGGGACGCTCCCACATGACACCTCTCCTGCGCGAGCTGCATTGGTTGCTGATGGACTTCTGGGTGCATTTCAAGGTGTTGGTAATCACCTTTAAAGCGCTCCATGGCTTAGGACCAGGGTACTTACGGGACCGCCTTCTGCCGCCAATTGCCTCCCACCGGCTGGTTCGCTCCCACAGAGAGGGCCTCCTCAGGGTGCCGTCAGCCAGACAATGCCGGCTGGTGACCCCCAGGGGGAGAGCCTTCTCTGTGGCAGCCCCTACCCTCTGGAATGATCTTCCTCCAGAACTGAGAACAATCTCCGACCTCCGGACTTTTCGTCGGGCCCTAAAAACTTATCTTTTCCAGCTTGCCGCTTTAGCCTGATCCCTGTTGAATTTTTAAAATTTTTTTAGAGTCCGTAGAGTTGTTGTATTTTAATATTTACTTGTTTTAATTTTCAGCCAAAGTTATATGTGTTTTATAATTTTTTAACTTTTGTATACTGATTTTTTATTTGGCTGTTCACCGCCCTGAGTCCGTCAGGAGAAGGGTGGTATATAAATCTAATAAATAAATAAATAAATAAATAATAAATAATAAACAATTGCACCTGAGGTACAATAAACAATTGCACCTCCAAAGCACCTGAGGGCAGGACAAGAAGCAATGGGTGGAAACTAATCAAGGAGAGAAGCAACTTAGAACTGAGGAGAAATTTTTTGACAGTTAGAACAATTAATAAGTGAGACAATTTGCCTCCAGAAGTTGCGAATGCTCCAACACTGGAAGTTTTTAAGAAGATGTTGGATAACCATTTGTCTGAAGTGGTTTCCTGCCTAGGCAGGGGGTTGGACTAGAAGACCTCCAAGGTCCCTTCCGACTCTGTTATTCTAAATGGATTTTAAAAAGATGTATGCATTTTTAAATAAATCCCTGGCTTTTTTGCGTTTATGATTAGCATCGTAAAAATTTACCATAAATTTCAAGGATTATTTGAGACCATGTAGCCCAAAACCTCCTCTCTGACGGAATCCTAGTTAAAGTTTGAAGGGGAGACTGAATTCCTCTGATTCACTACCTCAGCTAAATCTGCTTCTCTTTTTAGGATCTTTCCCTTCTCATTCAGTCAGAATCTCATCTCTTGTGACTGAGATCTTTTAACCATATCTGACACTCTGGAATAGTGTCAGATATGGTTAAAAGAAGTTCCGGTGTAAGCAAAAGAGTGGTATATCAATTAAGAGATTGTATTATTTGGACCTGGTGGCTCAGTGGCTAAGATGTTGAGCTTGTCAATCAAAAGGTCGGCAGTTCAGCAGTTCGAATCCCTAGTACCGCGTAACAGGGTGAGCTCCAGTTACTTGTCCCAGCTTCTGCCAACCTAGCAGTTTGAAAGCTCATAAAAAGTGCAAGTAGAAAAATAGGGACCACATTTGGTGGGAAGGTAACAGCATTGTGTGCACACAGCCCTGTTGTGAACCAGTAGTAAAGGTAAGTAGAACCCACCCCTGGTTTCTATTCTAGTTCCATCCCTTTCTGGAGAAGAATGAGTTTTGCAACCTTTCACAGGAGAAACTGTATTTGGATAAAAATGGAGAGATATCAGCTGATATGAACATCACAAGCTGGTTGGTTTTCCCCAAGAAGAACCCTATCAAAGAGCAAATGGGGAGTTTTGAAAGACAGAAGCTTCTCATCAACCAAGATATGCTGTCACGGCTTAAGTTGCTCAACAAGGTTTGTGAAATACTGGTGTCTTTTCTCTATTTTTGAAATCCGTGGGGCCCATTTCAAAATGGCTGTGCCTAGTGATCATGGTGGGTGACCTTCAAGTAGAATTTAATATTGAATATTGGGAGTAGAAGATTTAGAGTTTTCTTAGGGTGCTTGGAAGACTTCAGTAGTATTGACCAAGATGTCCTTTACATGTTATATAATATGAACACTCTTTAAAGCTGATTCGGCCATGTCCAATATGAGATGCTGGATTACCGTTTTGTAGGAAATACTATTTTGTGCATCCTCTGGAATCTCCATGAAACTGGTGAGAGATGCCCACAAGTGATGAGGATTTTGGTGCTGATAACATCAATTTGCCTATTCCTTTTTTTAAAAAATTAGATTTATATGCTTCCCTTCTCCGGAGACTCAGGGCGGCTTACAATGCGTTAAGCAATAGCCTTCATACTTTTGTATATTTTTATACAAAGTCAGCTTATTGCCCCCACAAACTGGGTCCTCAATTTACCTACCTTAGAAAGGATGGAAGGCTGAGTCAACCTTGAGCCTGGTGAGATTCGAACTTACAGTAATTGCAGACAGCTGACGTTAATCACAATGCTTTAGTCTGCTGAGCCACCAGGCCCATGGATGAATGGTCAGATGTGAGCTGACTCAGAAAACTAAAGCACCGAAACATGACTTTGATCCATATAAAAGCCCTTCCTTATATCTGAAGTAATGAAGGACACTTTGAAATTAAATGCTTCTAAGATTTGGCATTTGGCTTGTAAGTGGGGTCTTCATCTGAAAATCCCTTGAATGCATTTTATCTTGATTGTTAACTACCTTAAGCCTCTTTGGGAAAGAGATGAGTCTCTAGATTTAACTAATAATAAATGGGGTCTGTATTTCAGTTGTAGTTGGTGTCACTTAATTGTAGTTCTTCAACAGAAATGAACTTTTCGTGCATATCTAGATGGACCTTAGAAACATCCTCATCATACTGGGATAATATTCATCTCCGATGTGCTGCAGCAAAACTGACCTAGTCTTTTTTTTTTAAATTATTTTAGTACAAATAATCATATTCTTCTGGGTGTGTCTTCTTGGTACTAATGTTTGTGCAATAACAGTTAAAATTTACAATCATATTCATTATTTAATCTATTCTTAACTTAATACCAATACATTAAATATCTAATACTTTACATCCTCTTCTTAATTTGCTTAACTCTATTAACTATTTTCTATATTTTACTTGTCTACTTTTATGTCTGATTTTTATATTTGCCCTCTAACCATCGATAGAATATTTCCCATATTGCATAATAACCAGTTTGTTCTTTCTCTTTAGTTGCCAGTGTTAATCTATTAATTTCTGCACATTCTAATATTTTCCTTATCATATTCTCCTCGGTAGGAATTATCTTCACTTTTCCAATTTTGTGCAAATACAATTCTAGCTGCAGTTATTACATGAATAATCAAATATATATTTTCTTTACTATAAATTTCTGGCAGTATTCCCAACAAAAATATTTCAGGTTTCAAACTAATATGTTTTTGTATCATATTTTCCAACCACGTACATATTTTTGTCCAATATTTTTTAGCTTCTACTCATGTCCACTACATATGATAATATGAGCCAGATGACATTTCCAACATTTAGCTGATTTATCTTTAAACATCTTCACCAGTCTCGTTTTCATGGCCCCATCTTCCATCTCATCTCACAACACTTATTGAAACTAGACAGTTGGTTTTAGTTTCATTTGACCCAGATGGCAACCATATAAATTGAAGGAAAAATGCAAATAAACAAAAAAACATATCCTTTAAAGCTGACAGCCCTAAATTGTACTTATTTTTTCCTTTCTTTTTTTAACTGGAAAACTGTGCTAGATTTCTTTCAAAGAGGAGAATCTTTGCAATACAGTATTTTATGTAGTCCAGTCAGACATTTTTTTTTCTACATCATATTTTGATTCTATTTTAATAAATCTAATACAATAAAACTATAACACATTTTATGAAATAAATTTTATTCTAAAATTTAAAATTAACCCATCGTCATTCTTTCAAACCATGGATATAAGAGGAATGAAGCAATTCATATTCCTACAGTGACGAGGAGAAACCATTTCTTGTCACCGAATGATAAATCTTCTCTCAGTTATAGTCTTCCAGTATTTGTTAGGTAGAAAAGTCCTTTGTTGCAATGAGATACTCCAGAAGCAAAAGACAGGTACTAAGTGAAGAATCTGTGTATAATGGTATCACCTGCAATTTAAAATTTACCTCAGCGAAATCCAGAGACTTCATGTCAACCTCCATTTTGCCTGGATAATGACTCCTAACACATTTTCTTTGGCGCTCCTTCTTGTTTTGCTTAGTCTCTGCCACAGTCCAAATGTGGGGAAAAATGCCAGCCTGGATTTGTCAAGCGGGCTCAAGAGGGACAGCCAGTTTGCTGTTATGACTGTGTTCCTTGTCCTGAGGGGACCATCTCCACTGAGGAAGGTGGGTGACACCAAAGAAAAGGGAAGGCCTTGTGGGAATGGATCGGGGTGAAATGCTCCCGGTTCGGACCGGATCGCCCGATCCGGTAGTGATGGCGGCAGGTGGTTCGGAGAACCAGTAGCAAAAATCCCTGCCTCCCCCATGCCCACCTGAGCTGCGCGATCATCAGAGGCTTTTTTTTAACTTTTAAAAGCATTTTTTCTTCAGCCGAAAAAATGCTTTTAAAAGCAAAAAAAAAAAAGCCTCTGAAGTTTGCACGGGTCAGCTGGGATTATCAGAATCTTTTAAAAGTATTTTAAATGCTTTTAAAATGGTGGTAGAAGAGGTTGTAGAAAAAATGCTTTTAAAAGTTAAAAAAAAAAGTTGGCCACGCCCACCCAGTCACATTACACCCCCCTCCCACCAAGCCACGCCCACAGAACCGGTAATAACAAATGTTACATTTCACCACAGGAATGGATATACCCAGAGTGTTTTCATGGAAGTGCAAGTTAAAAGACAGATTGAACCTCAACTGTTTTCTCCCCTTATTTTGAAAGTGCATAATTACTTATCTAATGGGAAGAATAGTAAAGAGACCTTGAAGGAGGGGATGGGAAGAGATAGAAGGCTGAGGTAGATTGGGCAAGTTTTACTACAGTCAGTGAAAATATCTCTTCTGCTTTTTAATTTGGATGTCTCCTTTCACTCTTATGTTTCAAAGAACAAGTGAGTTCTCAGAAATTTGAGGAATTGTCTTATGTCCATCCTCTGAAAATTTTATTGCCGTGCATTCTACTTCGGCCTCCACTTGAGGATTACTGAGAATGTATTGCTGGTTCACAATGAAGTGGTGTGCACTTCATTACAAACAGACAATCTCTGCTCCCAGGAGCCATTACACATTATTTTGCGGGCTACTTTCCTCAGCCAGCCAACAAGATAGGCATCCTGTTCGTCCAGTATATTAACAAGTGCCATACACCATGTCCCGGAACTTTGCCTAAAAAGAATAAGTGACTAATTATTTACCTCTAACTTTGTAGGGATACGGTGGCTTAGGGGTGGGGGGCACCATTCTACGGTGGTTCTCCTCCTATCTCTCTGACCAGTTGCAATCTGTGTTGACAAGGGGGCAGCGGTCAACTCCGAGGCGCCTTGTTTGTGGGGTGCCACAGGGGTCGGTCCTCTCGCCCCTTCTGTTCAACATTTATGTAAAGCCGCTGGGTGAGATCATCCGTGGGGTGGAGTTCCATCAGTACGCTGATGACACCCAGCCGTACATCTCCACCCCAGGCCACCCCAACGATGCCGTTGAAGTGATGTCCCAGTGCCTGGAAGCTGTGCGGGTCTGGATGGGGAGAAACAGGCTCCGACTAAACCCCTGCAAGACCGAGTGGCTGTGGCTGCCGGCATCCCGATATAGCCAGCTGACGCCATCGCTGACTATTGGGGGCGAGACATTGGCCCCCACGGAGGGGGCTCACAACTTGAGCGTCCTCCTGGACACACGTCTGTCTTTAGAAGAACACATGACGGCCGTGGCCAGGGGGACTTTTCATCAGGTTCGCCTGATATACCAGTTGCGGCCCTTTCTAGATCGGGACTCCCTACGCACAGTCACTCATGCTCTCGTGACTTCCCGCCTGGACTACTGCAATGCTCTCTACATGGAGCTCCCCTTCAGGTGCACCCGGAGGCTCCAACTGGTCCAGAATGTGGCCGCGCAGGGAATTATGGAAGCGATGTGGCGCTCCTATGTGACACCTCTCCTGTGCGAGCTGCACTGGCTCCCGGTGATCTTCTGGGTGTGCTTCAAGGTGTTGGTGACCATCTTTAAAGGACTCCATGGCTTAGGACCTGGGTATTTGCTGGACCGCCTTCTGCTGCCAATAGCCTCCCACCAGCCAGTACGCTCGCACAGAGAGGGCCTCCTCCAGATGCCGTTGGCCAGACACTGTCGGCTGGTGACCCCCAGGGGGAGAGCCTTCTCTGTGGTGGCGCCTGCCCTCTGGAATGACCTACCCCCAGAGATACGCAGGATACCAGATCTCCGGACCTTTCGTCAGGCCCTTAAAACCTATTTGTTCCATCTAGCCGGGCTGGCTTGATCTCATCCTCTGTTTTTAGTTGAAATTGATTTTAAATTGGATTGTTTTAATTGTCGGCTGAAAATATTTAATAATTTTTAATTGTTTTTTAACTTTTGTATACCATGTTTTATTCTGGCTGTTCACCGCCCTGAGTCCGCAAGGAGAAGGGCGGTTTATAAATTGAAATAAATAAATAAATAATAAATAAGTGGCTTGTCAATCGAAAGGTTGGCAGTTCAGCAGTTCCATTCCCGAGTGCCACATAATGGGGTGAGCTCCCATTACTTGTCCCATTACTTCTGCCAACCTAGCAGTTCAAAAGCATGTAAAAAGTGCAAGTAGAAAAATAGGGACCATCTTTGGTGGGAAGGTAACAGCGTTCCATGCACGTTTTGTGTTTAGTCATGCCGGGCACATGACCATGGAGACGTCTTCGGACAGCGCTGGCTCTTTGGCTTTGAAACGGAGATAAGCACCGCCCCCTAGAGTCGGGAACAACTAGCACATATGTGTGAGGGGAACCTTTACCTTTAATATTGTAGGTTCTTTTGAGAGTTTTGCACATTACATAGGAAATCATTTAAGAAGTAGGACTTCTCACAATTTCATAGACTTTACCTACACCTTTCTTTTAAAAAAAATGATATTCTTATATTTCTGTGGAATTCTTAAGAAATACACTACATTTGGAATTTCCTCCCGTTATTAGCTGTTCTCCCAAGAAGGTGTTTGTTGAAAGGTAAAAGGACAGAATGTTAAATAAATGCTACCTATTGGTTTTCTCAGATATGGAAAAATGCACCATATGTCCTGATGATAAATATCCAAATAAGGACCAAGTCCAGTGTATCCTCAAAGTTAAAACCTTCCTGTCTTATGAAGAACATTTGGGTATCATCCTGGTCTCTTTTGCCCTGCTGTTGTTCCTAATCACAGGCTTGGTTTTAATTTTATTCGTTAAATACCGAGAAACTCCCATTGTCAGAGCCAACAACCGGGACCTTTCTTACATCCTTCTGGCCTCCCTCCTGCTTTGCTTCTTGTCTTCTTTTCTCTTCATTGGTCAACCAAGGAAAGCCACCTGCCTTCTTCGACAAACAGTTTTCAGCAACATCTTCTCACTTGCCATTTCTTCTCTCTTGGCCAAAACAATCACGGTGGTGCTGGCATTCCTAGCCACAAAACCAGGAAATCAAGTGAAGAGATGGTTGGGGAAGAGCTTGGCCAATTCTATCATTCTTTCTTGTTCTGCTGTCCAAATTATCATCTGCTCCATTTGGCTGGGAGTTTCTCCCCCATTCCCTGACTCTGACTTCCACTCCCAGCCTGGACTGATTATCCTGCAATGCAACGAAGGCTCTGTTCTCATGTTCTACATCACCCTCAGCTACCTGGGCTTCATGGCTGCTATTTGTTTCATGGTGGCTTTCCTGGCCAGGAATCTCCCTGGGGCCTTCAATGAAGCCAAGCTGATCACCTTCAGCATGCTTGTCTTCTGCAGTGTCTGGGTGTCCTTTGTGCCGGCCTACCTGAGCACCAAAGGAAAATACATGGTGGCTGTTCAGGTCTTCTCCATCTTGGTCTCCTGTGCTGGTCTGCTGGTCTGCATCTTCATCCCCAAATGCTACATCATCATTCTGAGACCAGACCTGAACACAAAGAAGCAGCTTACAACCAGACATAATGTGGAAATGTGAGACAGAGTAATTTCCATATTTTCAAAATGTTCCAACAGGCCAAACTTTGAAAATGATATAAGATGTTCTCCATGCATGAGTGGGCCAGCATTTTGTTTGAAAGAAGTAAAGGGCAGCTGAATGACAGACTCTCCCATGCTAGTCAAACTGAATTGTGAGATGGCCACTGAGCACTTTTGAGCAGTCAAGGCATCTGATTTGGCCTGTGCCATTAGTCTGTCTGAGGTCTGAAATGCCACACCCAGGTGTTTGAAACATGATAGTCTTGCATTTAGAATCATAAATAAACTGGGAACTCTCTAAAAATCCATTACGTGTATCATAGTTAATCTGCAATTCAGGTTCTTTTTAATATTGGCCTCAGCATCATCAGCATAAGGAGACTAGAGAGGTGCCTCCCATCCAAATTAGGAGAAAGGTATTGTGGATTATGCAACTGGCCCCCTAAATTATTTTGCTGAAGTTAAACATGAGAGGAGCTAAAATATAGCATCATGCAATTTGTATAAAACCATTCTGCAGACTGAGATGACTGAGCACCTTATGGGAATGGTGTGAGGAAGGCAGGTGAGATTGGGAAGAGACACCCAGTAGAAATTTGGATAATTCATTCATCTCCATCATCTCTCAAAGTCCAAGCCCGTGTCCACTTTGTGAGAGACGGTAACAGGACAAAGTAAGAGATTGCTAGGAGTGCGTGAAATAAGCACAACCTAGTGCCATTATGACCATTACGGCAAACATGAGGGCCATCTTGAGTCACCATGAAACATTCTGGTTAAAGAGGCTTTGGTGAAGTTGCAACAAGCCCAGCAAGCTGACAATTGACAATACATTGCGACAGACATTATTATGAGATACAAACAGACTGATCAATGAAAAACACTGCAGCAATGTTGAAGGACTAAGAGTCGGAACAGGAAAATAACAATAGCACTTAGATTTATATAGCATGTCATAGTGCTTTATAGCGCTCTCTAAGCAGTTTACAGAGTCAGCCTATTGCTCCCAACAATCTGGGTCCTCATTTTACCGATCTTGGAAGGATGGAAGACTGAGTCAATTGTGAACCGTTCAGAATTGAATTCCTAGAGTGAGCAGTGAGCTAGCTTGCAGTACTGAATTCTAACCACCAATGGCTTTTATAATACAAATACAAAATAGGAACCTCGAACACAGTCAGTTTGGGAAATAAAACGGAAGAAACTGTAGAAAGAATGGAAAGAAAAGGCACTGAGATAAAGGGAGTAACTGATATAAGATGCAAAGAATACAATAGTAAGAAAATTCACAAAAGATACTTTTTTGACGGGAGGGGCCAAGTAAAGAATGGAGTGGACTTCTTGGTACATGCAGACACAGCAAAGTGCATTTGAAACATCTACAACTATTTGGACAGAATAATAACATTAAAAATGAAGAGAGGAGAACAAACTGAAATATATGTAAAATTTCTTTTTTTGGAGTATAAGATGCACCTTAGTTTTTTGGGAAGAAAATGGGGAGGGGGGAGAGACAATTCTGCCTACCAGGTATTCATCTGGCTAGTGTCCTTAATCTGGTCAGCTTAAGCACATTAGTTCGCTGCAGGGGTGAAATCTAAAATTTGTTACTACTGGTTCTGTAGGCGTGGCTTGGTGGGGGGTGGTAATGTGACTCGGTGGGCGTGGCCAATTTTTTTTTACTTTTAAAACCATTTTTTACATGTAAAACCATGTAAAAATGCTTTCAAAAGGTTCTGACGATCCCAGCTGAGTTGCCTGATCGGCAGGCAACTCAGCTGGGATCGTCAGAGCTTGGATCATCAGAGTCATTTAAAAGAAAAAACTTTTTTTCTTTTAAATGGCTCTGACGATCCCAGCTGAGTTGCCTGATTAGCAGGCAACTCAGCTGGAATCGTCAGAGCTTGGCTCGTCAGAGCCATTTAAAAGGAAGAAAAGGCTCCGATGATCGCGCGGCTCAGCTGGGCATCGGGGGTGGGGACAGGGATTTTCGTTACCATTTCTCCAAACTGCCGGCTGCCATCCCTACCTACTCGCCCGAGCCGGTCCAAACTGGGAGCATTTCACCCCTGGTTTGCTGGTTTTGAGCGCATGCATGCACTTTTTATGCCCTGGTTGGGGATGAAAAACAACTTCTAAAGCAGAGCTGAATGTCAAAGGGAGAAGCAATGAGAAAAGCAGGCAAAGCGCAGAAGATCACCTCACTCACTAGCACCTTGTTAGGGCTGAAACACAGCTTCTAAAGCACAGCTGATTGTCAGAGGCAGCAGCAATGAGAAAAGTAGGCAAAGCATGGGAGATTGCTTCACTCGCTAGCACAGGGGTCAGCAACCTGCGGCTCCAAAGCTGCATGTTTGGAACCTGCTCCTGTTGTGGCCTACCAGCGGCCTGTACGGATTGTGGCTGATCCCGATGATGAGGAGGCTGGTGTGGTGTCATGCCAGCAGTCTGGGCAGCCAGTGCTCACGTCAGACAGCGAGGAGGCTGAAGAGGATGTGGTGCCAGAGGCAGAGACTTAGCCAGGGCCTTCAGAACCTCCAGAGACTCCTTCAAATGGAGAGAGCGAAGTGGAGGAGCCTCTCCTCAATGTTCGAGCATGCAGGGCTGCCAAAAGGCAGGAGTGGCTACTCAGGAGAAGGAGGAGGAGGTCTCCTCAAGAGTAAGGCTTGAGGATAATTGGCCCTTAGCCTATTTAAGTCACACGCTATTAGTAAGTTTCTTGCTGGAAACAACTTGTAATTATCAAGTTGTTGATAATTGTTGTCTAACAAAAATGTTAGAGCATTTTTGTAAAAAGTCTTATTGTATCTTGTTTTCTGAGTTGGTTGCCAACCTTTGCCAGTCTTTGGTTTATTCTTGTTACTTAATAAATTTGATAAGGACCATTGGTGTGTGTCAATATCCTCAGGAATCTGGAGCTGGGACAGAACAGCTCCAGGCAAATTCCTGGCCAGAAAAGCTACTGTGAAGCAGATGGCACTAAGAAAGCCCAAGTAGCTGAGGGTGATGTAGAACATGACAACGGACCCTTCATTTCATTGCAAGATCTTTGATCCATGCTGGGAGTGGAGGTCAGAGTCAGGGAATGGAGGAGAAACTCCCAGCCAGATGGAACAGATGATAATTTGGATTATAGAACAAGAAAAGATGATGGAATTGGCCAAGCTTTTCCCCAACCACTTGATTTCCTGGTTTTGTGGCCAGGAAAGCCAATACCACTGTAATTGTTTTGGCCAAGAGAGAAGAAATGGCAACTGAGAAGATGATGCTGAAAACTGTTTGTCGGAGAAGGCAGGAGACATTCCCTGGTTGACCAATGAAGAGAAGAAACAAAGTAGGAGGGAGACCAGAAATATGTAAGAGAGGTCCTGGTTGTAGGCTTTCACGATGGGAGTTCCTTGGTATTTGATGAATATGATTAAAACAAGAACTGCAGTTAGGAATAAAAGTAGGGAAAAAGAGGATGATGCCCAGATGTTCTTCATAGGACAAGAAAGTTATAACTTTGGGGATACATTGGACTCGCACCTCATTTGGATATTCATCATCTGGACATTTGGACACTTTTTTGCATCTGAAAAAACAAAAAAAGCAATATCTCATTAATATTCCATCCTTTCACTTTTCAAAAAAAAATATTTTGGGGCAACAATTGATACCACCAGCACAATAATTGAATAGAATATAATTTTCTAAAATACAAGCTATATTTTAATAGTTTTTGAATTTGGCGGAAGTCCTAGGACCCTAATGGTTTCCTGTGTAGTACACAGAATCCTCATAGGAACCTACATCATTAGAGGTAAACAAGCCATTAATCTTTCTGGCAAACTTCCTGAGGTTAAATATTCTTTCATCCCCCTCTCTCCACCCTGCTTCATCTGATCATAGTTTCTTTCCTAAAAGAGATTTCCCCTTCAACTCCTCCAGTTCTGAGGGAACACAGAAGGCAGGCCAGGAATAGAGGCAGCCACTAGGGGGAGAGAGAGAGACAGACAGACAGTCTCTCTCTCTCTCTCCCCTAGTGGCTGCCTCTATTCCTGGCCTGCCCCTGTCATCATGGCAACCCAGCAGCCAATCAAACAGGAAGGCAGAGACAATGGTTGCCTGGGAGCTCAGCCACCAATCAGCCTCATGGAGAAGAGGTTGAATAAACAAAGACAATGGGATGGGGTGGAGGTGAATCAAATAAAGATAAAATCAAAAGCTTTTTGGGGTGAGAAAGAGACAGAAAGAGACAGAAATGCAAATTCACCCCTAATCTACTGCTCCAATTCAAAGAATTTCCCCCCTTCCATCCATCTCCCAGGGGACATTATCTCCAGAGAAAATAAGTAGGAGAAAGGTAACCATCCCGTTGCAGACGCCTGCGTTCTCCTTCTTATGTCAGCCCTAGGATACATGCATCTTGACGTGCTGACAGCCAAACTGAAGCTTAAGAAACATCCACTGGCTGCCTAACACATGAGTCATATATACAATAACAAGAGCAGCTCTCAGAATCAGAAGCATAATCACAGAAGCACAGTTAACAGAAGGAAGGACAATAGTAGGAGCACACAACTTATATTTATACATGTCAATTAACCTAAGCCACACCCAGGCTCCAAGCTGTTTCAGCTCCAAAACAGCCCTCATTGGCTGACTTAGTTGCTATGCCTATACATTGGCTGACCTTGTTACCATGTCCTATTCCAGCCAATCCCCAATGGCTGACCTGTTGCCATGCCTATCCCAGTCATCAACTCTCATACACACTGACACCCTCTTTATGGTATAGAGGTGTTGGAAGTCCCACGGTCTTCCAGATGTGGCTTTCCCTCTGCCTGGAAGCTTCTCCTCCTTCCATCCTGCCCTAATGGGAACCTGCAGTACTTGGGCCTGATCCTCATATCTCCTGGGAGTGGTCATCCTTTTCTTTCTTTTTTTCCTTTATTTTTTTTTATTTTAAAAACAAAACTTTATTAAACATATAAAAAGCAAAATGTTATACCATGTATATACAAGATACATATATTAATACAAACGACAATGCATAAAAAGAAAACGTGACTTTGGTCTCATGCCCATTATCTTATTAACAGTGCATACTTATTAATTATTATTATTGGGCAGAATTTTACGTTTACTCTCATTTCTACGAGTTATCCAATTATACCACCTATTCTATGCTATATAACCTTTTGAGTCTTATGTTTCATTTCAAATGTTAATTTGTCCATTTCCACACAATTATAGATCTTTTTTAAAAAATTTGATTTATATGCCGCCTTTCTCCAGAGACTCAGGATGGCTTACAATGTGTTAAGCAATTGCCTTCATACTTTTATATATTTTATACAAAGTCAGCTTATTGCCCCCACTGTTAAGTCCTCGCCAGTACGACCGTCCTCGAGCCGGCTGTGTCATCAGCAGACTCAGATGGGTGAAGACGCACAGCAACTAAAGTAGCAGGAACTGCCTGGCCCCAGAGTCATCCCTATCGATCTAACACCCACAAACTGGGTCCTCATTTTACCTACTTTAGAAATGATGGAAGACTGAGTCAACCTTGAGCCTGGTGAGATTCCAGTTTACAGTAATTGCAGACAGCTGGTGTTAATCACAATTTAGTCTGCTGAGCCACCAGGCCCTTTCGGATTATCAGTTGGTCTATTGGCTGTTGATCAATTTTCCAATATTGGGTGAGTGCCAATCTGGCTGCCGTGACTATGTGCAATATTAAGTACTTTATTTCTTTCCTATAGTTTTCTTCAATCGTCCGTAGTAGGAAAATCTCTGGTTTGAGTTCTATTTTTTTTTCTAATGTTATTTCTATTAACCAAATTCTTATTTTTCCCCAATATTTCTTAATTTTTGGGCAAAGCCACAGTGGTCACCCCTTTCAATACTCTGACAAGTCTTTGTAGAAGTGGTGGCTGCTTTTGAAGTTTTCTACCCCGATCATCAGGCTGTTGGGGGACTGTAAACCTCTCCTGGCTCTTGCTAAGCTTGGGACACCAGACTCTGTATGCTAAGGTGGCAGCTTTAGGACAAGTTTCCTAAATCCACTCCTTTGCTTTGACCCCTCCCTCCCCCTAAAACCCACATTTCTTCAATAAAGAAAACAACAACAACAAAAAGCTGGGAAAGACAGACTTGTTCATTTTTCACTTCTCCCCTCCAAATTAGATGCTAAACCACTGCCCTCAAATCTCTATCACTTTTAACAACTTAATTTGCTAAATTTACTGCATGTCCAGAAATTGGATGGCAAAAGCTATAAGCTACTGTAAGAAGTTAGCACCTACCCCTCTTCTAGAAAAATGAGATATTTTAGGAAATATTAAAAGGGCAGAATATTTCTCCTAAAAGAGAGGCAGAAACTCAGCCCCCACCCCCTTGTCAATGGGCCATTAAGGCCTGGGGCAGTCTATTCTACATAACAAAGATCTATCTCCATAATAGGAAGCCATAATAGGAATTGTCCAAAGCCCTTTCATTACATCATCACCCAGCAAGAGTCAACCAAGCCTGGGATTCAAAAGACAACCTATGAAGTTACCCTTGCATGGCCCCATGGGAGTATGACAACCAATCAGAACACAAGCTCAAATTCAAAGCCCAACAGAGAGCATAAAACCCAGGCACTCTCAGCATCTCTTTTTGTCCAGGATCTCAAGCCATGTGATCCTGTTCATCAATAAACCTTCTTTCCAAGCAACTTCCATGTTTCCAGTGTCTTTTTCCCCACTTGGAAATGAACTCAGATGGACATTTCTTCCAACATTACTCCTCAGAGAGTCAAAGAGGAGAGAAAAAGAAGGAAGCAAGGAAAGAAAAACTTTCCCCTGTACTGGCAATGCTGACTGTGAGGTCAGAAATGCTCAGCAGCCCCACCATATGTGAGGGAGCACCCCTCATTTAGAAGAGATCACACCTTAGGCTGTCCAGGCTGGATAGGGTTGGAGGCTCTTGAAGGCTATTCCTTAATGCATTGTAAGCCGCCCTGAGTCTTCGGAGAAGGGCGGCATATAAATCAAACTAATGAATGAATGAATGAATGAATGAATGAATGAATGAATGAATGAATGAATGAATAAATAAATGAATAAATAAATAAATAAATAAATAAATAAATAAATAAGTGGGTGGGTGGATGAATGAATGAATGAATGAATGAATGAATGAATGAATGAATGAATGACATTTCTGAAAACAATCAATTTGTAAAAGTTATTTTTCTACTTTATTTTGACATCAGATGTTCTTTGGTATTCTGATCTGGCCTAAAAATGATAATGTAGCACTTGGGGCTGAAGATGCAGCCCAGCAAGCCAGCACTGGAGGCCAAGATGGAGAAGACCTGAACAGCCACCATGTACTTCCCCTTGGTGCTCAGGTAGGCTGGCACAAAGGACACCCAGACACTGCAGAAGACCAGCATGCTGAAGGTGATCAGTTTGGCTTCATTGAAAGCTCCAGGCAGATTCCTGGCTAGGAAAGCCACTGTAAAGCAGACAGCAGACAGGAAGCCCATGTACCCAAGGGCAATATAAAACATGGTGACAGAACCTTCATTACATTGGAGGATGATCTCTCTAGCTTGGGAGTGCATGTCAGAGTCAGGGAACGGTGGAAAGGTTCCCAACCAGATGCTGCAGATGACAACTTGGAAGCCAGAACAAGAAAGGACAATGGAGTTGGCCAAGCTCTTCCCCAGCCATTTCTGCACTTTATTCCCTGGTTTTGTGGCCAAGTAGGCTAACACCACTGTGATGGTTTTGGCCAAGATTGAAGAAATGGCAAGTGAGAATATAACGCTGAAGGCTGTTTGTCGGAGGAGGCAGGTTATTCTCCTTGGCTGGCCAATGAATAGGAAGGAGGTCAAGATGGAAAGCAGGAGGGAGACCAGGAGAATGTAGGAGAGGTCCCGGTTGTTGGCTTTGACAATGGGAGTTTCTATGAATTTAATGAAGATCCCCAAACCAAAGCCTGTGGTTAAAGACAGGAACAAGGCAATGGCAGTCAGGATGATCCCCAGATTTTCCTTATAAGAAAGGTAGCTTTTCATTTTAGGAATACAGCGAACTCGATTGGTGTTTGGATGTTGATCTTCTGGACATTTAGTACATTTGTCTGCATCTGAAAAAGAGCAAGAATGGGATCTCCCTTTAATCAAAAAGCATTCTTTGGGTAAAATTGATGGTGTGGATGATTGTATGTAGATGTCTAGAACAGCTTAATACCATTTTTTTCATGTCATGATTTCATCAATGTACTTGTTGAGAGAGAATAGAAGGAAGGAGTAAGAAAGGATTTAAGGAAAAAAGGCAGTTCCCGTAGTTTTCCCATTCTACTTCTGAACCTGTTGAAAACTGGATCCCAGCCTTTTGTTAGTGCTTTCAGGCACCAATGAGATCCAGCCTACAATGTGATGAAATTCATGTGAATGATTGCCTAGCATAGCTTATGCCAGCTGAAGTGGATGAACCCTATTTTTGCCATGGAGAAAGACAGGTGGAGTTCCCCTGGAAGATGAGTTAAATAGGGAGTGAGGACATCAAAATGCATCCCTCTCTTTTGTATAAGCAGAAAGACCATCTTAAAGTCAAGAAGGAAGTTTGTCTAAGTCCCAACTCATGGTTCCTCTCCTCTTCTGATCATGGGCCAGAACTCAGACAATGACTTTTAAAACAAACCTCCAGCATAGAGCTGGCATTCAGCTGATTCAGACTAATTTGGATGAACCAATAGCAGCGACGCCAGGTGGGCCTGCCTGGGTCTGCTCAGATGTAATGCTGTCCTATTTATCCATGTTTTTGAGGCTGGGTGCATGACTCCCTACAATATCTTGATCCAGATTCAAAGAGGTGGGACACACTCTGGTCAAGCCTTTCAAAATATATGTTCGTAGAAAATCCCAAGATCTGTGGTCATCTCCAAAGTCTGCCCCTTTCTCTTGCTATCACCCACCTTCCAGGGTGGAGATGGATCCTACTGTGCAAGGATGACAATTGTAGCAGCAGATGGGCATCCCTTCCTGAGCCACCTTCATAAACCCAGGAGGGCAGCTTGCCACACATCTGGAAGGGGGCAGGGGCTGGGCAGAGAGAGGGAAAGAAAGAACATTCACAAAATGAATTATTGTATTTCCAAAACGAAGCGAAATGTCAAAGTTTGGGGATCTCCAGTTCAAGGTTTAGCCTTGCTAAATTTGAAGCCTCCCCAAAACTTTGAGCTCATCGAACTGATTTTGTTGCTTTGGTTTTGCCTACTTCTAAATTTTCCCATTCTAAAAAAAAAAATTAAATTCCTAATGTAAGTAATCATGGGGAAATTTGTCAGAGTAATGACAATTTAAAGCTGAGCAGCTGATGTAAGGCTGTGGACCAGACTGATGCAATGAGGATGAGTCAGCATAGTTATTGATGCTGTCTATATAAGGGAGGCCATGAGAGGGCGTCTCTCTCTCTCACTCTCTCTCTCTCTCTCTCTCCTCATGTATTTGCATTGTACTTCTCCATGTAGAGTTGAAGAACACTGAATGCTTGTCTGATATGTGCCTACCCCATGTATGTAAGTCTTGTATATAAACCACTGTTTGTAAGACAAACCTCTGTGTACTGTATTTTGCTCCTGGCTCGTCTCAAAATAGCAGTCATGCTGCAAGCACTTTGACAAAATTGAATGAATTTTCTGCTTTGACAAAGAACCATAGAATCTCTTTCCTCTCTGGGATAACTTGGTTGACTTTTTCTGCCCCAACTCTGCAATCCTCTTGGTAAGATTGTCAAAAGGATACAATTAAACAATTTCTCCACCTTGTTCAGCAGTTCCATCTTTGCAGTAGCATTCTCGTAGATGATAACATTGAAATCCAAGGATCCCTGTCTTTCTAGACTCCCAAATGTCACTTTGCTAAAAGACCCATTGGACAAAATCACTGTGTTTACAATGTCCAGATCTGCTACCAGCTCTCCACTCTCATCCAAATATACCCCATCGATGGAATTATTACGAAACTGAGAAGTCTGAAGGAAAGAATGAAGCTGAAATGGAAGAGAAAATGAACAGTGTTACCCAGGACAGAGAAAGCTCTAGGGAAAGACTCCATTTGCCACATATGTTTGTCTTGGCTTCTGGGTGCTCACTAAGAAAGGATTTTTCAAAATGACCGTCAGAGCATTAGTATTTCCTATATTATTATAACACACTCTGATGCTAATTAGTTAGATGTTCTACTCCTGTTCCCAACTTGAAAATAACTCTGGAGAGAATGGGATAGGATAGGACAGGATTCTGTGGGGCAAGCCTGAGGGAGAGAAAGGGCTAGAAAGCCTGAGGGAGAGAAGGGGATAGGATAAGAGACATTTCTGTGAGGCAAGGCTGAGGGAGAGAAGGGGATAGGATAGGGGAGGATTCTGTGGAGCAAGGCAGATGGGGAGAAGTGGATAGGACAGGGAAGGATTCTGTAGGGCAAGGCTAAGGGAGAGAAGGGGATAGGATACGGGAGTTTCTGTGGGGCAAGGCTGAGGGAGAGAGGGGGAGAGGAGAGGCCAATCATAACTACTGATTGATTTTCAAGCTTAACTGTGAATTTATCAAGCCCCATCACATAGTTTCATAGTGAAGCATTGGTATCCAGCTACTATTCCATAAAGATTCCATTAGAAGTACCAAGAGTGACTTTGAAAACAAGGGAGGTGCCCTTGATCTCTTCCCATTCATAATTGTCACTGCAGAGGTTAGGAAACCAATGGGAAGTATTGCAAAAGAAAACATCCAGAGTGAGCTTAGTTTGATGCAATCCGGTAGTTCCCACTAATGAGGTCCTGGGAGGTTGGGACTGGGAGGCATCTCCAGTTGGGATGGTGTTTTGATTGGACCATGTGATGGGCATGTGGTTGCTGGGCAGGGACTTGAACTTTCCTTTGAGTGGGAAACCTTGAAATCTTTAAGATTCGGGGTTCCTAGAAGTTCCAATAGGATATCTCTAATCAAATGTAATTTTGAGGAAACTCAGGCTTCGGAGTTTTCTTTCATTGAGGGTGTTACTTAGAACCCTGACACTTGGCATGGAGAAGAGACTACAGATCTTCATAGTGAAATATGACTTTTTTTTTTACCAGTTAAGGTTACCTCCTTGCAATTTTATGGAACATATATGGAATGTTTTATGAACATTCATCACTCTTGATGATCCTAGACTGTTCCCAGTGCAACCTTCATCTTCTGACCTGGCCTCAGTACGCTTAGTTTCTTGGCCCAAAGTTGTTTCTCCATATCCTGATGAGACTGTTTGATGTTTCTGATGCTACTGAGAGTTTGAGTAGGGGGAGAGGAATCAAAGGGGTTCTTAGTCAAGGGATGAGAACAGAGGTGAGCGTTACATAATTTAACAACCGGTTCGCCTAGTGCAGAACTGAAAATGTGCATTCACCTTCTGGAGACAGTGAGATATATCGGACGGGATAGCATCAGGGCAGGTGGACAGGCCCAGCCAGTGCCTGAAACTACTGGTTTGCCCAACCCAGCTTATAATGGTAAAATTGAGTCTCAACTGCAGTGAGTTATCCTGTGATAAGATGGGAGGCCAACTAATTAAAATACACACCAATAAACATAAAATGGGCAGCTGTGCAATAGAAAAGAAATACCTGCCATGCCTTCAGCCTTGGAGCTTTCATGTTGTTAAAACCTTTAAATGTCCTCCTGGGTCTGGATAAACATGCAGCATTTATGGCCCGTGCGACAGCCCAGATTGTGTTGTAAATGAAATAGCTATCGAGAACCAGGATCGGATCCATCTCCTCTTTTCTCAGAGTCTCCAGTTCTTCTCTTTCCCTGCACCTTCTCCAGACTTTCACCGAAAAGGCATCTTTGGTATGAGAACACAGGAAGGAGTTGTTTACAAGATGAAACATGAAAGAATCAAACTGCTGGTAACCACCATACTTTGCCATTTGATTTGTCTTCAGAAGAAAGAAAAAAATACTATGAATATATTGAGTGGGAAGGTAGTCCTCTTTAAAATAAACTGTGAAGTCCCAGCGTACGGTGGTGATCAGGACTTTTCCTTTAACAGGTTCAGTAAGGGTTCCAAATATAACGTGCATAATGAAAATCCCTATATAGAATGTATTCATGTCAGCACCATACATAAAGACTTTTGCCTTTCTCCACTTGAAGTATAAATTCCAGTCTACGAAGACTTTCAGAGAAGACGGCGAAAAGGTTTGTGAAAGAATTTGACAAATGCCATTCTTTATCAGCATGGAAGTCAATGTCCTCATGAACCTTTGTCCATTCTCAGTGTCTGGAGCGAGGAGACCCAGCAAGTTCCACCTGAAATGGAGGACCAGCTTCACCATTCCTGGGTACTGAAGTCCTTCAGGTGGGAGCATTGGGTAGAAGAATGAAAGCTGAGTTTTATCACTCGGAATCTGGGAAATAAAACTGTGACTGATCTGAAAAGGAAAGAAAGGAGACTTTATAAACCTATAAAACCAAAAATCTAGCCCTAATGGAGGAATTGTCCACTTTTGTAGGGAGTCTCTGGCCATTTCATTTCTCTTCTCACTTCAGTGTAACATTTTGTTCGTGCCAATGGCCAGTAGACATGCAGAATCTGCATTAAGAGTTTCACGCAGGGGATTCTTTTCTGCTCAGATTCTTGTCTCCCATTCGATAGAACCTTCATCCTTACTTTATACAATTCCTATACTAGAACTTTGCTCTTCATTCATAACAGAAGATATAAAAAAGCCTGAAAGTTGCATGACTAAAAATTCATCTTCTCAACAAAGACACACCTGAGGGATTTTGTGGGTGGCTAATATGGTTGACATCTGGATGGAGATGTCAGTATCAGCCTCTTCAAGAACAGCCACTGTGTTTCTTTCCCTTCCACAGATGTAGTTGGGAACATTGACCTCCCCCTCTGAAAGCAGGTCCAGCAAAGCCTCCGAGGTCATTTGTGCACTGAAATAATTTTCATAGATGTTGTAACCCAAAGTGACATTGAATGAAATATTGGGATTCTTGTTAATCTCCCAGATGGCCAAAAGGAAGGATAGCGATTTCCAATACTCTGTTGATGCTATCCTGAAAATTTGAAGATATTGGAACATAATCAGTGGAAGGAACATTTAATTAACCTCTTTGAACGATAATATTTTTAATCCACCAAAGACTGAGAGGTTTGGAGCATTTAATTGTGTACCTCATGGATTTTTTTTCAAAGCTCCAAAAATATCTCATCTATTTGATTGTAACTCTGGAGTATTTCAATTTTATTGTCATATACCAAATGCATCATGTCTGAAGTAATCTAATCATATTAGCTTTGTCTAATTCTTTTTTTAAAAGATTTATATTTATTAAGAATGTTACATAAAATTAAAAAAAAATAGTGAAAGAAAGGAAAGAAGGGAAGAGAGGAAGAAGAAAAGGTAGAAGAAATTAAAAACTGAAAGTTACAGATATAGATTAACAGAGTTGGAAGGAATTTTGTAGGTCATCTAGTCCAACCATCTACTCAAGCATACCCTACACCATTTTTGACCCATGGCAGTCTAGTCTCTTCTTGAAAACCCTTCCAGTGATGAAGCTCCCACAACTTCTGAAAGAATCTTCTGTTCCGTTGGTTGATTGTTCTCACTGTCATAAAATTTCTCCTTATTTCCAGGTTGACTCTCTCCTTGTTCACTTTCCATCCTTTATTCCTTGTCTGGCCTTCAGGTGCCTTGGAAAATAGCTTGACCCCCCATCTCTCTGTGGCAGCCCCTCAAATATTGGAACACTACTATCACGTCTCCCCTGGATGTTCTCTTCACTAGACTAGACATGCCCAGTTAGCCTTCAGTCCCCTCATCATCTTGGTTGCCTTTCTCTGAAACTCAAGTTCAGAAATGTATGACTGACTTCCAGCATTAAATATCAGTAACTGCATATCATGACTCAACTTTCAGGCAGCTGTATCTGGATGACTGAGACTCTTCATCAATTCCCAACTTTTTTTCAACAGATAATTTGTCATTTCTGCAAATTCTGACATTTTCACAATCCAGTCCTCCACCGTGTGAGTTTCATTATTCTTCCATCATTGTGCATATAATAATCTTCCTGAACTTACCATATACAAAATCTCTCTACTATCATTCTTTTCTAATTTGTGTGCAGAACTCCCAATCAATGGAATTCTGGTTTCTTCAAATCTTTAGGTCACATTCCAAATATTTAATATTTGGATAGTGACCTATTCTTCCATATGAAATATAAGATCATTAAAGTACACATACACACAAACAAAATGAGCAACCATGATTGTTAACATCATGTGAATTCTTATTTATTACTAAATTTCTGGAGAAGTTTACATTGTCCATATTTCTACAATGGAGACTAATTTAAGTGATCATCCAGCTAGAATGCCTGGCATTCATTCAAATGGGAAAGCCAATTCTGATCTGGATTTCATTTATTTAATTAGTGACTTTGCGGATGGAACAAAAATTGTGGTGGTTAACTCATTTTTACTGCAGGGGAGAATGCAACATTCCCCCATTTTTGTAGTCACATTGACTGCTTTGTTGGATAAGGGAGGGCTAGAAGAGAAGAACCACTCTCTATTCTCCATCCACTGTCCTGCTCTGTTCATAGGATGTCAAGAAAAGTGGATTCTTGTTCTTCAAAATCAAGAAAAATAGAAGGTCTTATAGATTTATTTGAGAATTTGCTATCTCAAATACAGCTGATCTACCTGGAACCCACACTGCATATCAGACATTAATACAATTGAGCGAGTCCAGAGATATTCCATAAGAAGAGTCTTCCACTCCTCTACCCACAATAGAATACCTTATGCCACCAGGTTTGATATTTTGGGCTTAGACAACTTAGAACTATGCCGCCTTCGGTCTGACCTAAGTGTTATACATAAAATTATCTGCTAAAATGTCCTACCTGTCAATGACTACTTCAGCTTCAACCACAACAATACACAAACACACAATAGATACAAACTTAAGGTAAATCTCTCCAAGCTCAATTGCGGAGAATACAACTTCAGCAACAGAATGGTCAATGCCTGGAATGCACTACCTGACTCTGTGGTTACTTCCCCAACCTCCAAAACTTTAACCTTAGGCTGTCTATTGTTGACCTCACCCACTTCCTAAGAGGTCCGTAAGGGGACATGCAGAAGTGCACCAGTGTGCCTACCATCCCTGTCCTACTATCCCCATTTATTTGTATCCATTTCATGCATTCATAATCATGTTTATACTTTTAACTGTTAGCTTATAAATGCTTGACGAAAATAAATAAAAAAATAAAATAAAAATAAAAAATAAATACAAATTTCAAATCAGGCTCAACAGCCGCAGGATGGAAATGATTCCTCAAGGATGAAATAAGAAGAGACAGAGAAAAAAACTTGCAGATCAGACCTTTCATTGTAAGAGATGAGACTGGAAGTTGTTAGAAATCAGGGTGGAATGGTGTGGCTTTCATGCTGTGCAGGAACTTTGACTTACTCATCAAATTGAGTCAAAGGAGATTTGTTAAAACGTAGTGATTGAAAATCAGCCTTTGTTGCAGAGACGATGCCCCCAATGTGAACCTCTCCTGGTCTGTAATAGTTCTGTGGGTGTACCTCATCCTGCTTCAAAGTCAGAAGGCATTTGGCTTTGAGACTCCCCAAGACTGCCTGGGGTAGCAGAAGCAGCAGAAGTACCAACATGACTTTTGTTCCTGATAGAGTCTCCAGACAGGGGTCTACTTGAAAGAAACCAAACCCCTCTTCCAAGACAGAAGCTTCAAAAGATTACTAATCCAGACAGAGTCCAGCCGAGGCTACATGTCTGAAGGAGAAGGGAGCAAACACATCCGTTGCCTATATATATATAAAAAAACACCTGTTCAGTTTTTTTCTTTCTCCATTTTTGCCCCCAATATTTTCCAGTGCAAAGGCATTTGCCAACAAGGTTTTGATGTGATGTCAAGGTGAAAGAATCTTATTGCTGTTTGTGTGACACCTGAAAGCTGCCCAAAATGTCTTTAGAAACTTAGCATCAAAACAACAACTAAATCACTATGATTTGGATAATGGCTGTAAGGATCACCTCTCTAAACTCTGAGTGAGTTGAAGGAAGAAATATCTTTCTGGGTTCAGCTCCAAGTAGGGAAAAAGACACTGGAAACATGGTGATTTCTTGGAAAGATGGTTTAATGGTGGACAGGATCACATGGTTTGAGTTCCTGAATAGAAAAGAGGGCGAGATTCAGCGAGTCCCTGGGTTTTATACCATCTCTGGTTTTGAAGTACCTGGGGTCCTTATTGATTGTCAGGCTCCCAGGGGGTGGGAGTCTTAGCTAGCCTTGCTGGCTGGTGTAATCTTCCCAGGTGCCATGTGTTGAGTTTCTGTCCTAGATGGGTCCCATTGTGTTAGACAGAGTTACATAGCTTTGGTGTATTGTAAGAAATTTTCACCGGAACCTTAGAAGGGCGGAAAGGAGGGCTTGTCCAACCTGCCACTCAAAGGAACTACTCTGTCAGAGATGGACAGGTAGTCCCGGACCATCAGAGGGACGGAGGCCAAGGGAGTCATCCTCTAAAATTGCAGAGTTAATCTCTTCTTGATGAGATTGGGTAGAAACCTTCACGGAGGAGCTTCCTCAATTCCGAGCTGAAAAAGGGCCAAATGGCATTCCTCATTAGATATCAGCCAGTCCAGATAAAGGGACTTTCTACTTCTTCCACCAAGAATTCTACTTTGGCTATTTCCTGGAAGAAACCAGCTCATCTAATTCATATTTTTTGGAGTATAAGATGCACCTCCCCCCACCAAAAAAAAGAGGCTGAAAATTTGGGTGCGTCTTATACTTATAGCTTTTTGAAGCTTTTTTTCAGCCCTAACAATGCACTGAGTGATCTTCCCAGTTTTGCCTGCTCCCTCTACTCTGCACTGTCCTTTAATGAGGTGCTAGGGAGTGAAGGGATCTCCATGCTTTGCTCCGATTCTCAGCTGTTGCTTAGAAGCTTTTTTTTCTGCCCTAACTTGACGCTTGCCAAGTGAAGCAATCTCCCCCCATGCTTTTCCTGCTTTTCTCATTGCTGCTTCCTCTCAGCTGTGTCTTAGAAGCTGTTTTTTTTTATCCTGAAGCAGGAGATAAAAAACCAGCAAACTAATGTGCTGAAGCTGACCAGAGTAAGGATTGTAGCCGGATGAATACCTGGTAGGTCCGGGTTCAGCAAGCTGGCTTGGTGCCTAATGCAGGATTGGAACTCATGGTTTTCCAGGGCCTCAACCACTACACCATATTGGCTCAGATGATATCTATATAACCCATGTAACCCAGTCACTTCACCAAGGGCTGCATTCACACTTCAATATTTAATCATGGTTTGCTTTCTGAGGTTGAACTGTTGGCTGATGAGTTAGTGAATTATGGGAACTGAGAAGTACTTTGATTCAATGGGAACAAGTTGAACCATAGTGTATAACTGAAATAAGCTGGGATGCTTTTCTTCCTGCAAGGAACATGGTCACACAATATACTTCATCAGGCCAGGAAATGTTTTCCCAGCAACCCTTAGACCAAAAAAGAAAACAGGTCTAGGTGCAGCTTCCTGAAAGAGTGAAACAAACCATAGTTGGCAACAGAAGCCCAGGGGAGAGGAGGACACAACAAGGCTTCAGCACAAGACAGCAGATGACATAAGGGACAAGAACAGCCTTATTATGCATCAACTGGGTATCCAAAAGCAATGGTTGGAATCCAGAGCCATCAAGGAGCTGGTTGCCAGGCACTGAGAGTGGAAGCCAAGGACCATACATTTCATCTAGATTAGTAGAACCCAATAATATACAAATGTTAAAAATATCTCTGTTCAATTATCAGTGTCTAGGCCCGTGATGGTGAACCTATGGCACATGAGCTGTCACCCCAGCTCAGCTTCACCACTCATCTGTGTGTGCCTCCCGCCAGCCAGCTGGTTTTTTGGTCTCTGCCATTCATGTGTGGGGGTTGGGGTGTGTGCGGGAGATGTGTGTACATGCACAGGGGTCACACAGACATGTATGTGGGTGCATGGAAAGGGTCACATGTGCATGCACGGGAGTGGGACACACATGAGGGGGGTCATGTGCACATGCATAGGGGCTGGGCCCGTGGGGTGGGGGTTGCACACATATTGCATTATGGCTATCGGCCCACAACGACAAAAAGGTTAACTATCACTGATCTAAGCCAATTAATCACTAAAGCACAGGATTGTTTCTGTTAAAAAACCTCAGATACTGAACCGGTAGATGCCCTCAGCTTACATCTGGTCATGATGTGATCTACAGTTTGATGTGGGACCCTGCAATCACACTGAGGGGAGGATATTATACCCCATTTACACAGAGAGTCCCATGCGAGGTGCAAATCCTATTCAGGATTATCCATTGTTGATATGGTAGTTCAAAGCCTGGTACCTTTTTTGTGGAGTCATTTATATGTCTTCCTATAACTGGGCATTCAGTGACCCACTTGGTTTTCCATTGGGAATTGAGGTGACAGTTATTGGGCGAATTTTGGGCAGGTGGCAGTGGGAGGGGGCTTGTTGGATTTGAATCTTCCTCCTGATAAATGAGGAATTTCAAAATTCAGCGGTAAGAGTGAGTTGCTCATATCAGGTTCTGACAGATTCTGGAGAGCGGAAATTTTGAATAATTCGGAGAACCGGCAAATACCACCTGTGGCTGGCTCCAGAGTGGGGTGGGAATGGAGATTTTGAAATATTATTATTATTGTGGTGGTGGTGGTTGTTATTATTGTTGTTGTTGTTGTTGTTGTTGTTGTTGTTGTTGTTATTATTATTATTATTATTATTATTATTATTATTATTATTATTATTATTATTATTATTATTTATATATAGCCCTTCTCCTGAGGGAGTCAGGTTGGTGAACAGCCAGAATTAAAATACATACAATAAAACTTAAAACTTAAAATAATTTAAAACAAGATTAAATTAATTTGGCTTCCCCAATTTAAAACCCCCTATAAAATTTAAACATTACAAATTTTTTTAAAGTAGTCCAGTTTGCTGAAATAGAAAAGTCTTCAGGGCCTTGCAGAAAGTACAGAGATCCGGGATCAATTGTATCTCTGGAGGTAGCTCGTTCCAGAGGGTGGGTGCCCCCACAGAGAAGGCTCTCCCCCTGGGGGCTGCCAGTCAGCATTGCTTGGCCGATGGCACCATGAGGAGACACTCTCTGTGGGAGCGTATTGGCCAGTGGGAAGTTACCGGTGGCAGAAGGTGGTCTCATAAATACCCAGGCCCTAAGCCATGGAGCGCTAATATCCTTCCGCTGGAGTTGGGTGGGAATGGAGATTTTTCAGTATCCTTCTCCTGCCACGCCCACCAAGCCACATCACACCCACCAAGCCACACCACGCCCACCAAGCGACAGCTACGGAACCCTTAGTAAAAAAAAAATTGGATTTCACAACTGCCAGCAAGTTGAAGTGGTTTTAATACAACCACTTACAATCTTCATGGTGTTGTGCCTGGCATTTAACTTACTAGGATGGCAATAGTTAACTCATTCAGTGGCACAGTATCCTGTTGCGGAATAAAAGAAAATCCTAAAGAGGCAAAAGGGTCTTAGGCAAGATCATTCCACTTTTCTTTGGGATTGCGTGTGAGTCTTGTCTCTTCTCTTTAGCTACTTTATTCAATACTAGCTGATAACCTTGTGTTGCCAAGGTATTTATGTATCCCAATCCTTTCAGGCTTTTAAAAGTACATGTACAGTATACACATTATAAAGTAAAATCATACACAAAATCACTATAAGTGTTTAAGCCCAACCTCCTGTCCATCTGGCTGCCTACGCCTACTGGTAACCACCATCCGGCGCCCGGGAGCATTGGGATTGCCCATGACCAGCTACCATGGTAACCACCTGGGCTGACACCCATCTAGCGGCAACGGTCCTCCTCGCCATCTGGAATGGCCCTGCGGGTGGCTAATGGCCACTGAGGAATGTGGCCGGGACCAATTAGCTGGGCAACGCGGCCACTATATTCACACCGAGGGAGATTAGGATTGTCTTAACCCCCACAGTATTTTTTTTTTCAGAGAGTAAGTCATCCGTGTACCAAGATTGGTTGAAATTGCTCGAGGAGTTCTAGAGTCATTCTGGAACATACACACACAGACAGAGCCATTTATATATACATATATAGATAAATAAAGATTTAATAATTAAATCTATTATTTTACTTTTTTATAATATTATTCTTTTGCATTCTAATTTCTTTTGGATTCTGATTTGATTAGTCTTACAAATAACCCTAATTGTCAAACAGATTAAAAGGAAGAATGGAAACCCAAAAATCAATGAAATGAATAATTTAAAAAGGCACCTAAGAAACAATTTTTCTCTCACTACCCTCCTTTTATCCTGAGATGTTCCTCAGTGTTTAGATCTGGCCTCAGGATGATAATGTAGCACTTAGGGAAGAAGATGCAGCCCAGCAGTCCAGCACTGGAGGCAAAGATGGAAAAGATCTGAGCAGCCACTGTGTACTTCCTTTTGGTGCTCAGGTTGGCCCAGATGCTGCAAAAGACCAGCATGCTGAAGGAGATTTTTAACTGGGGTTTATTCTTAATGATTAAGGCCAATTTTAAAACATCTTTTAAAATGTTTTTAAATTTTGTATTTGGATTTTCTTTGCTGTTGGCTGCTCACTGCTGTGAGTTCTTTGGGAGAAGGGCGGTATAGAAATTAAATTAAATAAAATAAAATAATAATAATAATAATAATAATAATAATAATAATAATAATAATAATAATAATAATAATAATAGTAATAATAATAAATTCTCTGTACTGGCAATGCTGACTGTGAGGTCAGAAATGCTCAACAGCCCCACCACGTGTGAGATAGCACCCCTCCCTTAGAAAAGAGGTTTCTAACCACACCTTAGGCTGTCCAGGCTGGATTGGGTTGGAGGCTCTTAAAATGACATTTCTGAAAACAATCAATTTGTAAAGTTATTTTTCTACTTTATTTTGACATCAGATGTTCTTTGGTATTCAGATCTGGCCTAAAAATGATAATGTAGCACTTGGGGCTGAAGATGCAGCTTAACAAGCCAGCACTGGAGGCCAAGATGGAGAAGACCTGAACAGCCACCATATACTTCCCCTTGGTGCTCAGGTAGGCCGGCACAAAGGACACCCAGACACTGCAGAAGACCAGCATGCTGAAGGAGATCAGCCTGGCTTCATTGAAGGCTCCAGGGAGATTCCTAGCCAGAAAAGCCACCATGAAGCAGACAGCAGACAGGAAGCCCATGTACCCAAGGGCAATATAAAACATGGTGACAGAACCTTCATTACATTGGAGGATGATCTCTCTAGCTTGGGAGTGCATGTCAGAGTCAGGGAATGGTGGAAAGGTTCCCAACCAGATGCTGCAGATGACAACTTGGAAGCCAGAACAAGAAAGGACAATGGAGTTGGCCAAGCTCTTCCCCAACCATCTCTGCACTTTATTCCCTGGTTTTGTGGCCAAGAAGGCTAACACCACTGTGATGGTTTTGGCCAAGATTGAAGAAATGGCAAGTGAGAATATAATGCTGAAGGCTGTTTGTCGGAGGAGGCAGGTTATTCTCCTTGGCTGGCCAATGAATAGGAAGGAGGTCAAGATGGAAAGCAGGAGGGAGATCAGGAGAATGTAGGAGAGGTCCCGGTTGTTGGCTCTGACAATGGGAGTTTCCATGAATTTAATGAAGATCCCCAAGCCAAACCCTGTGATTAAAGAGAGGAACAAGGCAATGGCACTCAGGATGATCCCCAGATTTTCCTTATAAGAAAGGTAGCTTTTCATTTTAGGAATACAGCGAACTCGATTGGTGTTTGGATGTTGATCTTCTGGACATTTAGTACATTTGTCTGCATCTGAAAAAGAGCAAGAATAGGATCTCCCTTTAATCAAAAAGAATTCTTTGGGTAAAATTGTTGGTGTGAATGATTGTATGTAGATGTCTACAATAGCTTAATACCATTTTTTTAATGTCATGATTTCATCAATGTAGTTGAGAAAGAATAGAAGGAGGGAGGAAGAAAGGATTTAAGGAAAAAAGGCAGTTCCCATAATTTTCCCGTTCCACTTCTGAACCTGTTGAAAACTGGATCCCAGCCCTTTGTTAGTGCTTTAAGGCACCAATGAGATCCAGCCTACAATGGAATGAAGTTCATGTGAATGATCGCCTAGCATAGCTTATGGCAGCTGAAGTGGATGAACCCTATTTTTGCCATGGAGAAACACAGGTGGAGTTCCCCTGGAAGATGAGTTAAATAGGGAGTGAGGACATCAAAATGCATCCCTCTCTTTTGTATAAGCAGAAAGACCATCTTAAAGTCAAGAAGGAAGTTTGTCTAAGTCCCAACTCATGGTTCCTCTCCTGTCCTGATCATGGGCCATAACTCAGACAATGACTTTTAAAAAAGAGCCTCCAGCACAGAGGTGGCATACAGCTGATTCAGACCAATTTGGATGAACCAATAGCAGGGACGCCAGGTGGGCCCGCCTAGGTCTGCTCAGATGTAATTCTGTCCTATTTATCCATGTTTTCGAGGCCGGGTTCATGACTCCCTACAATATCTTGATCCAGACTCAAAGAGGCGGGATGCACTCTGGTCAAGCCTTTCAAAATGTATATTCGTAGAAAATCCCAAGATCTGTGTTCATCTCCAAAGTCTGCCCCTTTCTCTTGCTATCACCCACCTTCCAGGGTTGAGATGGATCCTTCTGCGCAAGGACGACAATTGTAGCAGCAGATGGGCTTCCCTTCTGGAGCCACCTTCATGAACCCAGGAGGGCAGCTTTCCACACATCTGGAAGGGGGCATGGGCTGGGCAGAGAGAGGGAAAGAAAGAATATCCACAAAATGAATTATTGTATTTCCAAAAAAAAGCAAAATGTCAAAGTTTGGGGATCTCCAGTTCAAGGTTTAGCTTTGCTAAATTTGAAGCCTCCTCAAAACTTTGAGCTCATTGAACTGATTTTGCTGCTTTGGTTTTGCCTACTTCTAAGTTTTCCCATTCTAAAAAAAAAATCATTTAAATTCCTAATGTAAATAATCATGGGGAAATTTGTCAGGGTAATGACAATTTAAAGCTGGCCAGCTGATGTAAGGCTGTGGACCAGAATGATGCAATGAGGATGAGTCAGCATTGGTAGTGATTTAGTTAAAATGTCTGCAACTTGTTCATTAGTTTTGCAATGTACTGCTTTAATAAAGCCTATATGAGATAGTTGTCTAACATGTTTATACTTTATATCTATATGATGCGATCTTTGGCCTATAGCTTCAGATGTTGAGATATCTATGGCAGCTTTATTATCTTCATGAATTACTATGGGATAAATAGGCTCCAAATGTTAGATAACAAATCATCAAACCAAGTTAGATTATTTGCTGCTTTAGATAAACAAATATATTCAGCTTCGGCTGTAGATGTTGCGATTAAATTTTGCTTATCAGTGTACCAATGTACAGGACAATTATTTATAAGAAAAGCATACCCAGATGTACTTTTTCTACTTTTTGTGTCCCCAGCCCAATCAGCATCAGCATAGCTTGCTAAAATGGGTTTTTCAGAATGGATAGGCTCTAAATGTAAACAAGCATCAACACTGAATTTTAAATATCTGAGAATCCTTTTGATCCCTTCCCAATGATAAGAATTTGGATTGCTTACATGTCTAGATTCAAGATTTACAGCAAGACTAATATCTGGTCTGGTCCAATTAGAGATGTATAATAATGATCCAATGACAGCTCTATATAAAGTGTTATCTTTGAAGGGATCACCTTCGTTATTCATGTTTTTCATGAAATCAGTTTGCATGGGAGATTCACATGGTTTTGAATTCATCATGTTACATCTTTCTAGTAGTGCTAATATTTTTTTCTTTTGAGATAATTTAAATCCTCCTTTTGTTTTGTCAATCTGAACTCCTAGGTATTTATTTACTTTTCCTAAGGTCTTCAAAATAAAGTGTTTGTTTAATTTTTCTGCGAACTCATCACATCTTTGTTTGTGTTGTCCAAAATATAAAATGTCATCCACATAAATAAGTATGTACTCTAGAGAGTTGCTTGCTTTTCTGATAAAAAAAAACGTAAGTCTGCAGATATGGCTGAGAAACCCATTTCCTTAAGTATTTTTGCCAAACATTCGTACCATCTTTTTCCAGATTGTTTCAACCCGTATAGACTCTTATTTAGCAACCAAGTTTCTCCTTTTTGAATATCCTCCCAGGGGGTGCCCTCACATAAATTTCCTTGTCAAGATTTGCGTGTAAGTACGCAGTTTGAACATCAAACTGGTATACATCTAAGTTTAAAATTGATGCCATCACTAGTGCGCTTTTGACACTTTCTGATCGAATTGTGGGTGAATATGTATCTACATAATCATCTGGGAACCTTTGTGCGAATCCCTGGGCTACTAATATAGCCCTGGCTTTATATAAAAATTTGTTATTCTTTAATTCTTTAATTTTAAAAATCCATTTGGTACCTATGGTTGTTTTACCTGCTGGTGTTTTTGCAGGGGTTCAATTCTTTTAAACGATCCATTTCCTTTTTCATTGCTTGTTCCCAATGTTCTCTCTCACTTTGTGGTAATTTTAATATTTCCTCATATGTGTTGGGTGTGATTTTGTTGGCATTGATGGATAGTACATAGTCTTCTAATTTTTTTTTGATTTTACGTTTCTATTGGTTCTAATTGGCCTATTTGGGTATGAATCTGCATCACGCATGTATTTTGCTTCTCTTTCTGTCAGAGCATCTACTTGTATGATCGGATGGTCCCTTTTCCATTTGTTAGAGTTTATCTTTTGATGTATGGGTTTCTTAGTTTTTTCTGCTTTGGGTTTAATTGTGAGTGACTTGCATTCTTTATGAGTTTCTGTTGTATTTTCTGTTTTGTGATAAATTTCATTAAGATGTATTTTAGACCAATTAGCATGTTCATGAAATATGGCTGTCCTAGATATGACAAATCTGTTATTTTTATCTATAAATCGATACCCTTTAGTTCCTGATTCATATCCCATGAATCATAACCTTTTTGATACTTTCTGAAGTTTGCGTCTTAATTGTTTTGGGACATAGACATCAGCAGTGACACCAAATATATGTAAATGAGCAATTTTAGGTTTTCTGTTATACAATGCTTCATATGGTGTTTTACCAATTACGCTGGACCACAATCTATTTATGGTGTAATTTGAATAAGTGAGTGCTTCGGCCCAGAAAATTTGTCCTAAACCAGCATCATCTAACAGACATCTAATCATGGTTTGTAATAAACCATTTTTTCGTTTTACAACTCCATTTTGAAAAGGTGAAAAAGGTGAAGATTTGAAATGTCATATTCCCTGCATTTTGAGCCAATTAGAAAATTCTTTTGATAAAAATTCTGATCCCCTATCTGTCATAAATTGTTTGATTTTGACATTATGTTGTGTTTCTATTCTTTTGTGAAATTTTTAAAAAATTTTGAATACTTCATATTTATTGTTGAGTGTGTACACGAATCCGTATCTGCTAAAGTCATCAACTATAGTCAGGAAGCATCTTTTTTTATACTTAATTGACGGTTTCATGCACTAACTGAAATATTAGTCCATGTGCACTAACTGAAATATTGATTGTGTAGTACATGTGGTTTTTCTTGGTCTAGGCTTGTTTCTAATTTATGAAGATTTACATACAGAACATTCCAAATAATTTTTGCAATTTTTTTACTTTTGCATCATCAGAACATTCTAACATTTTTTGAGTAACTGGGAACTGGCATGTCCCACTTTCCTATGGAGTAAATGAGTACACTCATCATGTATTGGTTTACATTACATAATTTTTCATTGGAAGTTGTAATATTTATGTTGTCATCCCTCACTTCATCCTTATGTTTTTCTAACTGCGTGGTTGCACATGCTAACTCATAGGTTTCTGCGTGGTTGGAGATAAGTTAGTCTTCCCTTGGTGAAGATTTTACCTATATTCCTCTTGTTTTTTTGTCATATATACTTTATCATTTTTAAAAGTGATTTCTATTTCCTTTTCTTCACTTAATTTAAGTGTAGCCAATATATTGTGAGGGATCTCAGGGATGTATAATACCCCCTCTATTCTTCCTATGCCTTCTATATGTGTATTACCTACTCCTTTCACTAATACTTTGTCTTGATTGGCTACTTTGAGATAGTAGTTTTTTTTCATTGAAATTACTGAGTAGTTCTTTATTATTAGTGGTGTGATTAGTGGCTCCAGAGTCGATGAGCCATGTATTGTTTGAATCTGTATGCGTGATCTTATTGTTTCCCAATCTGTACATTGATCCATTTCTCCTATCTCTGGAATTATCTCTGTAACCTTTCCTATCTCTTGGATCGGGAGATTCCTTGCGTTTGTATCTATAATCAGGTGAATACCTGTCTGAGAAATTTTGTTTTCTATCAGATCTATCCTTGTAATATGATTGGTCCCTGTTTCTTGTATTTTTAGGGCAATCTCTTCTATAATGGTTCTTTGAACCGCATGTATGACATTCTGCTGCATATCTGCCTCTACTTTAAAATTCTACCTTCTTGGTGTTTCTACTTTCCCTATGATCTATGGAACGTTCCCTCCTAAGATTATCCTCTGCTATGAGTTTGTTGGTGAGCATTTCCAATGTAATATGTTCCAGGCTGAGACTATCTAATAGAGTTATGTAGTTGTCCCAAATAGAATCCAATGAGTTAATTATTATACTCTTCATACTACCCTCTGAAATATTTTCCCCTCTTTGAATAAGGTCAGCTCTGGTTGCATTTAACTTTAAAATATGTTCACTCATAGGTGTTCCACTTTTCAGTTTAGCAGAATGGAACTCCCTGGAAACCCTGGTTGTAGTGGCCACATTTTTGCTATAGAATAGATTGAACAATTTTTGGAATATTTCAGAAGCAGTTTGATTATGTTGAAAACTAGGTGTTATGCTAGGTGTTATGGTGGCAATGAGAATATAATAAGCTTTATGATGCAAACAGTCCAGTCCAAAAGTCCAGGGTTTGCTAGGAGGGTTGTTAATAAAAAATAACATATTTTCTCTTAAATATATAACTTGGAGCTGCTGACTCCATTCTAATAAATTACTGTATTTTCCTGCGTATAAGACTACTTTCTAACACACAAAAATCTTCTCAAAAGTCGGGGGTCGTCTTATACGTCGGGTCTCATTCTCCTGTAACCAGGCAGACCAGCCCATAAGGCTCTGATGAGCCTTAAATGGCTCTGAGGAGGGTCGTCTTATACGCCCAGTCATCTTATACGCTGGAAAATACGGTAGTTCCAACTAATTTTAATTTGCTGTAATCTGCAGGTAAAATTCCTGAGTGATGTGAAAAGTTACTTACAGCCTGTTGCTGTCCATGGTCTAAGTCATTAGTGAATTCACAATATGGCATTGGTATGGTAAAGGTGTATCTGTACTGATTTGTATCTATGTTCACTTCTTCTTTTCTTTCAGCTGCGATCTGCACTTGCCCAAGGTTCATTTTTCTCCAGCAGTCACTGAGAGAGGATCCGAAGTCTGCAGCTCTCTGAAGACAGTCCCAGTCGGTCTGTTGTTCCTTAAACTTAGTCTTTGGAGGCTTTAGATATTCGACAGTTGCCTGGGAGGTTGTTCCTGTCGCTGTGGTGTCCCTGTAGCACCAGCGGTCCACGAAGTCCTCTCAGAGACTCCGGCAACTCTGCTCCTCGGCGCGGCAGCAGCATGGGTCCCAATCTGGATCGTCGTCATCTGGATAGGCGGATTGCCTATAGTGCTGTCTTCTGGTTGGTGAGTAATATTTTTTATTTCTTGATTCCTGTGTGGCTAGCGTGAGCATCGGGTAGTGATCTTCAGTGGGTGACAGCTCGTAGGCTCTCTTGCAGTCATCTTCTTCGTTTTCTAGGTAGGTTGATTTTAGATTGTCTTGAGTGTAGTTAGGTTTAGCGAATCTTTCTGTGTTTGTTGGCAGTTTGAGTTTTGTTCCAAATGCTATGGTTAGTACTCGCATGGTATTATCTATTTCTAGTGCGGTAGGCATGTTTGGTGTTTCATTTCTAGAGCGTCTTTCATTTGTTTTTAGCGTTGGGTAGGTGTTTCTATTGTAGTCCTCACTTCCCGCCTTAGGATTCGAATCTATGAATCCTATTGGTAGTTGGTCGGCCATCTTTAATGGGCTTGCTGCACAAGATGGCTGCCATGAAAAGGGCGCAAAATCTTCGTGGGCTTTTTCAGTAGGAAAATAGTCTGTATTCTGTTTTCCTACCTTATCTTCTTCATTTTGACTGCATTCTGTTTCTTCCTCATCTGTTGCTGCTCCGTGGTCTTCCAAGAGGTTGCAGTTTCGCAAGCAGATTTTGAACATCTGGAGTGTTTTCTATTAGATTAATCAGTCTCTTTTTTATATCGTCTTCTTTTTCAATGGCAGTGATTTTATATTCAATTTCAGTTTTTTGTTCTTCAAAATCTGGCAAATCATTTAGGATGTGTAGCTGCTCACCTTTTTTATTGCTTTCTTTTGTATTGATTTCTGTAGGTGTTAGTTGAGCTGCCATTCTCCGTTTTAAAGATCTGGTGATAGGTCTTCTTATTTCTTTATTCAGTTTTCCTGTTTCTTGTATCTTCCAGTTGGTTGGGCCTTCCAACCATCCTCTCCTACCAACATGTTGCTTATTTATCATAGCATAGGCCCAGTAAACAGGACACAAGCTAAGACAGTTCTCTCACATTTATTTGTTCCGTTCCATTTACAGGAAAGCATCAGACAAAGATAAGTAGCAACGCAGAACATCAGTATATATACACTGGAGGTGGAGTAAAGGTAAGGAGGAGTTAATGGGAGGGACATTGGGTATGCTTGAATATTAACCCTTACATATCTGTACACATTTATTTACACACAGTTGGGTATTTTCACCTGCAACATACAATAAATTCTTTTCCCCACCTGGTTCACCAGTTCCATCTTTGCAGTAGCATTCTTGTAGATGATGACATTGCAATCCACGGATCCCTGTCTTTTTAGACTCCCAAATCTCACTTTGCTAACAGACATATTGGAGAAAATCACTGTGTTTACAATGTCCAGGTCTGCTACCAGCTCTCCACTCTCATCCAAATATACCCCATCGATGGAATTATTATAAAACTGAGAAGTCCGAAGGAAAGAATGAAGCTGAAATGGAAAGGAAAATGAACAGTGTTACACAGAACAGAGAAAGCTCTAGGGCAAGACTCCATAGAGTCTTGAGCTTCACTGAAGGATCTGTCCTGTGGAATCTATATATCTAAAAACAAAAACCACTCACACCATAATCACAAAATCTCCAGAACAGTTCTTTACACTCTAAAAACTTGAAATTTGCTACATATGTTTGTCTTGGCTTCTGGGTGCCCACTAAGAAAGGATTTTTCAAAATGAGCATCAGAGCATTAGTATTTCCTATATTATTTTAACACACTCTGATGCTGATTAGTTAGATGTTCTACTCCTCTTCCCAATTTGAAAATAACTCTGGAGAGAAGGGGATAGCATAGGACAGGATTCTGTGGGGCAAGCCTGAGGAAGAGAAGGGGTTAGAAAGCCTGAGGGAGAGAAGGGGTTAGAAAGCCTGAGGGAGAGAAGGGGATAGAAAGCCTGAGGGAGAGAAGGGGATAGAAAGCCTGAGGGAGAGAAGGGGATAGAATAGGAGACATTTCTGTGGGGAAAGGCTAAGGGAGAGGAGGGGATAGGATAGGCTTCTGTGGGGCAAGGCTGAGGGAAAGAAGGGGAGAAGAGAGGCCAATCGTAGCTACTAATTAATATTCAAGCTTAACTGTCAATTTATCAAGCCCCATCACATAGAGTGAGATATATCGGACAGGATAGCATCAGGGCAGGTGGACAGGCCCAGCCAGTGGCGTGAACTACCGGTTTGCCCAAACCGGTCTGAACCGGCAACAGGCTACCTCTAGAAGAGACCCATTCTGAATCAAGGCTCTCAGGAAACAAAGGGCCTACCCAGGAGGTGAGTTGCTTGAAAGTGTTAGACTGCCTAATATTTGCAGCACACTTTTTTAAAGCTGTAGATGGACACCTAACATCAAAAATGTCCTCAAAAAAGCGCAACAAAGAATGTTCTTTCTGAGCCAACTCAGGAAGCTCAAACTGCCCAAGGAGCTGCTGATCCAGTTCTACAGAGGAATTATTGAGTCTGCAACTCTACAACTCTCTGGTTTGGCTCTGCAACACAGACTTCAGCGGATAACTAGAACTGCAGAAAAAACAATTGCTCCCAACCTGCCTTCCATTGAGGACCTGTATACTGCACGAGTCAAAAAGAGGGCTTTGAAAATATCCAGCTCGCATCCTGGACATAAACTGTTTCAACTCCAACCCTCAAAACGACGCTATAGAGCATTGCACACGAGAACAACAAGACACCAGAACAGTTTTTTCCCAAACACCATCATTCTGCTAAACAAATAATTCCCTCAACACTGTCAAACTATTCACTAAATCTGCATTATTATTACTATTAATCTTCTCAGTGTTCCTATCACCCATCTCCTCCTACTTATGACTGTATGACTGTAACCTTGTTACTGGTATCCTTACGATTTATATTGACTGTTTCCTAATATGATTTGATTGCTTATTTGTGCCCTACAAATATCATTGTTATATGTTATGATTCTTGATGAATGTATCTTTTCTTTTATGTACCCTGAGAGCGTATGCACCAAGACAAGTTCCTTGTGTGTCCAATCACACCTGGCCGATAATATTCTATTCTATTCTATTCTATTCTATTCTATTCTATTCTGTTCTGTTCTGTTCTGTTCTGTTCTGTTCTGTTCTGTTCTGTTCTGTTCTGTTCTAGATGGCACAGCAGTGCTCCTGCTTATGAAGAAAAAAGTCCAAAAAGAAAGAGGCTGGAGGCAAAATATATATATTTACCAAGCAGCTATTAAAAAGTATAAAAATAAAATAAATGAGCAGGATGAAACAAGTGCAAAAGGAAGAGAAATAGAAAGTTGTAATTAATTTAATTTATATATATATATATATCAGAATAGTAACCCAGCTTATAATGGTAAAATTGATTATCAACTGCAATGAGTTCTCCTGTGATAAGACGGGAGGCCAACTAATTAAAATATACACCAATAAACATAAAATGGGCAGCTGTGCAATAGAAAAGAAATACCTGCCATGCCTTCAGCCTTGGAGCTTTCATGTTGTTAACCCCTTTAAATGTCCTCCTGGGTCTGGATAAACACGCAGCATTTATGGCCCGTGCCACAGCCCAGATTGTGTTGTAAATGAAATAGTTATCAAGAACCAGGATCGGATCCATCTCCTCTTTTCTCAGAGTCTCCAGTTCTTCTCTCTCCCTGCACCTTCTCCAGACTTTCACCGAAAAGGCATCTTTGGTATGAGAACACAGCCAGGAGTTCTTTACAAGATGAAACATGAAAGAATCAAACTGCTGGTAACCACCATACTTTGCCATTTGATTTCTCTTCAGAAGAAAGAAAAAAATACTATGAATATATTGATTGGGAAGGTAGTTCTCTTTCAAATAAATTGTGAAGTCCCAGCATACGGTGGTGATCAGGACTTTTCCTTTAAGAGGTTTGGTAAGTCTTCCAAATATATGGTCCATAATGAAAATCCCTATATTGAATGTATGCATGTCAGCACCATACATGAAGACATTTGCCTTTCTCCAATTGCGGTATAAATTCCAGTCTACGAAGACTTTCATAGCAGATGGGGAAAAGGTTTGTGATAGAATTGGACAAATGCCATTCTTTATCAGCATGGAAGTCAATGTCCTCGTGAACCTTTGTCCATTCTCAGTGTCTGGAGCAAGGAGACCCACCAAGTTCCACCTGAAATGGAGGACCAGCTTCACCATCCCTGGGTACAGAAGTTCCTCAGGTGGGAGCATTGGATAGAAGAAAGGAAGCTGAGTTTTATCACTCGGAATCTGGGAAACGAAACTGTAACTGATCTGAAAAGGAAAGAAAGGAAACTTTATAAACGCAGAAAACCAAAAATTTAGCCCTAATGGAGGAATTGTCTGCTTTTGTTGGGTGTCTCTGGCCATTTTACTTCTCTTCTCAGGTCAGTGTAGCATTTTGTTCGTGCCAATGGCCGGTAGACATGCACAATCTGCATTAAGAGTTCCACGCAGGGAATTCTTGTCTGCTCAGATTCTTGTCTCCCATTCGATAGAACCTTCATTCTTACTTTATACAATTCCTATGCTAGAACTTTGCTCTTCATTCTTAATAGAAGATGTAAAGGAGCCTGAAAGTTGCATGAATAAAAATTCATCTTTTCAGCAAAGACACACCTGAGGGATTTTTTGGGTGGCTAATATAGTTGACATCTGGATGGAGATGTCAGTATCAGCCTCTTCAAGAACAGCCACTGTGTTTCTTTGCCTTCCACAGCTGTAGTTGGGAACATTGACCTCCCCCTCCGAAAGCAGGTCCAGCAAAGCCTCCGAGGTCATTTGTGCACTGAAATAATTGTCATAGATGTTGTAACCCAGAGTGACATTGAATGAAATATTGGGGTTCTTGTTGATCTCCCAGATGGCAAAAAGGAAGGATAGATATTTCCAGTACTCTGTTATTTCTATCCTGAAAATATGAATATATTGGAACATAATCAGTGGAAAGAACATTTAATTAACCCCTTTGAACAATAATTTTTTTAATCCACCCAAGACTGAGAGGTTTGGAGCATTTAGTTGTGTATCTGATGGATTTTTTTTCATAGCTCCAAAAATATCTCATCTATTTGATTGTATTTCAATTTTATTGTCAGATACCAAATGCATCATGTCTGAAATAATCTAATAATATTAGTTTTGTCTAATTCTTTTTTAAGATTCATATTTATTAAGAATGTTACATAAATTAAAAAAAATTAGCCAAAGAAAGGAAAGAAGGGAAGAGGGGAAGAAATAAAGGTAGAAGAAATAAAAAAGAAATAAGAAAGTTACACATACAGATTAACAGAGTTGGAAGGAACTTTGTAGGTCTTCTAGCCCAACCATCCATCTAAGCATACCCTACACCATTTTGGACAGATGGCAGTCCAGTCTCTCCTTGAGAGCTTCTAGTGATGAAGCTCCCACAACTTCTGGGGACAAGCTGTTCCATTGGTTGATTGTTCTCACTGTCAGAAAATTTCTCCTTATTTCCAGGTTGACTCTCTCCTTGTTCAGTTTCCATCCTTTATTCCTTGTCTGGCCTTTAGGTGCCTTGGAAAATAGCTTGACCCCCCCTCCTCTCTGTAAAAGCCCCTCAAATATTGGAACACTGCTATCATGTCTCCCCTGGATTTTCTCTTCACTAGACTAGACGTGCCCAGTTAGCCTTCAGTCCCCTAATCATCTTGGTTGCTCTTCTCTGAAACTCAAGATCAGTAATGTATGACTGACTTCCAACATTAAATATCAATAAGTCCATATCATGACTCAACTTTCAGACAACTCTATCTGGATGTCTGAGGCTTTTTCATCAATTCCCAACCTTCTTTTCAACAGATAGTTTGTCATATCTTCAAATGCAGACATTTCCACAATCCAATCCTCCCCTGTGGGAGTTTCATTATTCTTCCATCATTGTGCATATAATAATCTTCCTGAACTTACCATATACAAAATGCCTCCACTATCATTCTTTTCTAATTTGTGTGCAGAACTCCCAATCAATGGAATTCTGGTTTCTTCAAATTTTTAGGTCACATTCCAAATATTTAATATTTGGATAGTGATCTATTCTTCCATATGAAATATAAGATCATTAAAGTACACATACACACAGACAAAATGAGCAACCATGATTGTTAACATCATGTGAAGTCTTATTTATTATTAAATTTCTGGAGAAGTTTACATTGTCCATATTTCTACAATGGAGACTTAATTTAAGTGATCGTCCAGGTAGAATTCACTCAAATGGGATACACACATGTATGGCGTTCACTCAAATAGGATACACACATGTATGGAAAGCCAATTCTGATCTGGGATTCATTCATTTTTACTGGAGGGGAAACGCAACATCCCCCCATTTTTGTAGCCACGTTGACCCCTTTGTTGGATAAGGGAGGGCTAGAAGAGAAGAACCACTCTCTATTCTCCATCCACAGTCCTGCTCTGCTCATAGGATGTCAAGAAAAGTGGATGCTTGTTCTTCAAAATCAAGAAAAATAGAAGATCTTATAGATTTATTTGAGAATGTGCTATCTCAAATACAGCTCATCTGCCTGGAACCCACATTGCATATCGGACATTAATACAATTGAGAGATTCCAGAGATATTTCATGAGAAGAGTCCTCCACTCCTCTACCCGCAATAGAATACCTTATGTCACCAGGATTGAAATGTTGGGCTTAGACAATTTGGAACTATGCCTCCTTCGGTCTGACCTAAGTGTAATACATAAAATTATCTGCTACAATGTCCTACCCATCAATGACTACTTCAGCTTCAACCACAACAATACACAAGCACACAATAGATACAAATTTAAGGTGAACCTCTCCAAACTCAATTGTAGAAAATACGACTTCAGCAACAGAGTGGTCAATGCCTGGAATGCACTACCTGACTCTGTGGTTTCTTCCCCAACCCCCCAAAACTTTAATCTTAGACTGTCTACAGTTGACCTCACCCCATTCCTAAGAGGTCTGTAAGAGGGTGTGCAGAAGTGCACCAGCGTGCCTACTATCCCTGTCCTACTATCCCCATTTATTTGTATCCATTTCAAGCATTCATAATCATGTTTATACTTTTATCTGTTATCTTATACATGCTTGACAAAAATTAATAAAAAAATAGAATTAAAAATAAAAATAAATAAAAATTTCAAATCAGGCTCAACAGCCGCAGGGTGGAAATGAATCCTCAAGGATGAAATAAGAAGAGAGAGAGAGAAAAACTTGCAGATCAGACCTTTCATTGTAAGAGATGAGACTGGAAGTTGTTAGAAATCAGGGTGGAATGGTGTGGCTCTCATGCTGTGCAGGAACTTTGACTTACCCAGCAAATTGAGTCAAAGGAGATTTGTTAAAACGTAGTGATTGAAAATCAGCCTTTGTTGCAGAGACGATGCCCCCAATGTGAAACTCTCCTGGTCTGTAATAGTTCTGTGGGTGTACCTCATCCTGCTTCAAAGTCAGAAGGCATTTGGCTTTGAGACTCCCGAAGACTGCCTGGGGTAGCAGAAGCAGCAGAAGTACCAACATGACTTTTGTTCCTGATAGAGTCTCCAGACAGGGGTCTGCTTTAGAGATAGCAAACCCCTCTTCCAAGACAGAAGCTTCAGAAGATTCTTAATCCAGACAAAGACATTTGCCAACAAGGTTCTGACGTGATGTGAAGGTGAAAGCATATTATTACTCTTTGTGTGATACCTGAAAGCTACTCAATATGTCCTTAGAGATTTAGCATCAAAACAACAACTAAATCACTATGATTTGGATAATGGCTGTAAGGATCACCTCTCTAAACTCTGAGTGAGTTGTAAGAAGAAATATCCTTCTGGGTTCAGCTCCAAGTAGGGAAAAAGACACTGGAAACATGGAGATTGCTTGGAAAGATGGTTTAATGGTGGACAGGATCACATGGTTTGAGTTCCTGAACAGAAAAGAGGACTAGATACAGTGAGTCCCCGGGTTTTATGCCCTCTCTGGCTTTGAAGTTCTTGGGGCCCAGAAAGAATATCCTGATTGGTTGTCAGACTCCCAGAGGGTGCGGGTCTTAGCTAGCTAGCCTTGCTGGCTGGTGTAATCTTCCTAAATGCCATGTGGTGAGTTTCTGTCCTAGATGAGTCCCATTGTGTTAGTTTCTGTTGCTATTGTGTTGTAGATGGGTCCTATTGTTAAAGATTGAGTTTCTACCTCTGGCCCATTAACCAATGGTGGGAGGCAGGAAGGTGGGAGCTGCTTTGTCTTTAAAACATACTTCTCCATTTCTCATCCAAGGAAACATAATATTCTGCCTTTTTAATATTTTCCAAAATATTTCATTCTTCTAGGAAAGGGATGAGTGCTAACTTCCTACAGAGTCAACAGTCAGGTGCCCAATGGGAAGCAAATCACAAATAGGGTAAAACTCTGAAAATGAGCCAACTCACTGTGGGACAATTTAACAATTCAATTTAATTATTTAAAATAAATAAAATTATTTTAATTGTTGCCATTCACATTTCATTCTGTCCTTCCTTCTGTATCCTTTTTTTAATGATTCTATTCCACCATTTCTTTGATATTAGTGTAATTCTTGTCCTACAGCAAGTTGGCTATGGCGAGTTGCCCCACAGCGAATTGTCTTGCAGTGAGTTTCCCCACAGCAAGTTGGCTGTACCAAGTTGGCCACAGCAAATTGTCATAGACCCCTATAAACTAGCTTGCTAAGAATTCGGAGAGTTAAACTTCCACCTCTAAAAGATGCCCACGTTGTGGAATACATTGATAAAAGAAGTCATATTATTTATTTATTTATTTGTTTGTTTGTTTGTTTAGATTTGTATACCGCACTTCTCCTTGCGGACTCAGGGAGGTGGACAGCCAAATAAAAACAGTACACAAAAATTAAAAATTTCTTAAAAAGGCATATAACTTTGGCTAAAAATTAAAACCATTAAATATTAAAATACCCAACCATATAATACAAATCTTAAAAATTCAGCGGGGTCAGGCTAGAAAAGCAAGCTGAAAGAGATGGGTTTTCAGGGCCCGATGAAAAGTCCGGAGGTCAGCAATTGTTCTCAGTTCTGGAGGAAGATCATTCCAGAGGGTAGGGGCTGCCACAGAGAAAGCCCTCCCCCTGGGGGTCGCCAGCCGACATTGTCTGGCTGACGGCACCCTGAGGAGACCCTCTCTGTGGGAGTGCACCGGCCGGTGGGAGGCTATTGGTGGCAGAAGGCGGTCCCGTAAGTACCCTGGTCCTAAGCCATGGAGCGCTTTAAAGGTGGTCACCAACACCTTGAAACGCACCCGGAAGTCCACCGGTAGCCAATTCAGCTCGCGCAGGAGAGGTGTCACGTGGGAGCGTCCCGTCGCTCCCATAATCCCCCGCTAGGCCGCATTCTGCACTAGTTGGAGCCTCTGAGTGCACCCCAAGGGGAGCCCCATGTAGAGAGCATTGCAGTAGTCCAGGCGAGAGGTGACGAGTGCCTGAGTGACTGTGCGTAGGGAGTCCCGATCTAGAAAGGGCCGCAACTGGCGTATCAGGTGAACCTGATAGAAAGCTCCCCTGGCCACAGCTGTTGTGTGATCCTCCAAGGACAGCTGTGGGTCCAGGAGGACGCCCAAGTTGCACACCCTTTCTGTGGGGGCCAATGATTCGCCCCAATAACCAGCGATGGTGTCAGCTGGCTATATCGGGACGCCGGCAGCCACAGCCACTCGGTCTTGGAGGGGTTGAGTCAAAGCCTGTTTCTCCCCATCCAGGCCCGCATGGCTTCAAGGCACTAGGACATCACTTCCATATTAGACAGAGTTACATAGCTTTGGTGTATTGTTAGAACTTTAGAAGGGCGGAAAGGAGGGCTTGTCTAACCTGCCACTCAAAGGAACTACTCTGTCAGAGATGGACAGGTGGTCCAGGGCGATCAGAGGGACAGAGGCCAAGGGAGTCATCTTCTAAAATTGCAGAGTTAATCTCTTCTTGATGAGATTGGGCAGAAAACTTCAGGGAGGAGCTTCCTCAATTCCGAGCTGCAAAAGGGCCAAATGGCATTCCTCATTAGATAACAGCCAGTCCAGATAAAGGGACTTTCTACTTCTTCCACCAAGAATTCTACTTTGGCTATTTCGTGGAAGAAACCAGCCCATCTAATCCGTATTTTTTGGAGTATAAGATGCACCTTCCTCTCCCCCCCCCCAAAAAAAGAGGCTGAAAATTTGGGTGCGTCTTATACTTATAGCTTTTTTGAAGCTTTTTTTCAGCCCTAACAATGCACTGACTGATCTTCCCAGTTTTGCCTGCTCCCTCTAGTTTTCCACTGTGGTTTAACTAGGTGCTAGCAAGTGAAGGGATCTCCATGCTTTGCTCCGACTCTCAGCTGTTCTTTAGAAGCTTTTTTTCAGCCCTAACTAGGCGCTAGCAGAGTGAAGAAATGTGAACATCACCTGGGATAAGAAACCGAGGTTTCTGGTTTTAAAATTACTGGGTGTTTCTATTCTAGTAAGACCACATCTAGAGTGCTGCATCCAGTTTTGGTCATCACACTATAAAAAAGATTTGAGACTCTAGAAAAAGTGCAGAGAAGAGCAACCAGGATGATTAGGGGACTGGAGACTAAAACATATGAAGAACGGTTACAGGAACTGGGCGTGGCTAGTCTAGTGAAGAGAAGAACCAGGGGAGACATGATAGCTATTTTCCAATACTTGAGGGGCTGCCAAAGAGAGGAGGAGATCAAGCTATTTTCCAAAGCATCTGAAGAGCCAGACAAGGAATAATGGATGGAAACTGACCAAGGAGAGATTCAACCTACAAATGAAGAGGAACTTTCTGACAGTGAGAACAATCAACCAATGGAACAGAAGTTTTTTTTAAAATTATTATTATTTTTAAATTTTCTTCCCTTCCTTACTTGTCAATTTTAAACCAATGTTAGTAGTACTATTTGTTGTTTTAATCTTTCTTCTTTTTTTCTTGATTGTAAGCTGCCAAAAGCCATGTCTAGCCAAGATGGGAAGCATTTAGGTTTAATAAATGAATAAACAAACAAACATTAAATGAGCCAAAGTGGTGCAGTGGTTAGAGTGCAGTACTGCAGGCTACTTCAGCTGACCGCTAGCCACAGTTCGGTAGTTCAGATCTTACCGGCTCAAGGTTGACTCAGCCTTCCATCTTTCCGAGGTGGGCAAAATGAGGATCCAGATTGTTGGGGCATTATGCTGGCCCTGTAAACCACTTAGAGAGGGCTGTAAAAGCATTAAGAAGCGGTATATAAGTATACGTGCTATTGCTATCAAACCCATTAATCAAGACTACTAAATGAAATTTTTGAGAAAAAAAAGAATAGATTTGTAAAAGTCATTTTTTAAATTTTATTTTGACATCAAATATTCTTTGGTATTCAGACCTGGTCTAAAAATGATAATGTAGCATTTGGGGCTGAAGATGCAGACGAGCAGACCAGCACTGGAGGCCAAGATGGAGAAGACCTGAACAGCCACCATGTATTTCCCCTTGGTGCTCAGGTAGGCACAAAGGACACCCAGACACTGCAGAAGACCAGCATGCTGAAGGAGATCAGCTTGGCTTCGTTGAAGGCCCCAGGGAGATTCCTAGCCAGAAAAGCCACCATGAAGCAGACAGCAGACAGGAAGCCCATGTACCCAAGGGCAATATAAAACATGGAGACAGAACCTTGATTGCATTGTAGGATGATCTCTCTAGGTTGGGAGTGCATGTCAGAGTCAGGAAATGGGGGGGAAGTTCCCAACCAGATGCTGCAGATGATAACTTGGAGGCCAGAACAAGAAAGGACAATGGAGTTGGCCAAGCTCTTCCCCAACCATCTCTGCACTTTATTCCCTGGTTTTGAGGCCAAGAAGGCTAGCACCACCGTGATTGTTTTGGCCAAGATTGAAGAAATGGCAATTGAGAAGATAACGCTGAAGGCTGTTTGTCGGAGGAGGCAGGTTATTCTCCCTGGCTGGCCAATGAATAGGAAGGAAGTCAAGATGGAAAGCAGGAGGGAGACCAGAAGGATGTAGGAGAGGTCCCGGTTGTTGGCTTTGACAATGGGTGTTTCCAGGAATTTAATGAAGATCCACAAGCCAAAGCCTGTGATTAAAGAGAGGAACAAGGCAATGGCACTCAGGATGATCCCCAGATTTTCCTTATAAGAAAGGTAGCTTTTCATTTTAGGAATACATTGAATTTGACTGATATTTGGATGTTGATCTTCTGGACATTGGATACATTTGTCTGCATCTGAAAAAGAGCAAGAGTAGGATCCCCCTTTAACATGTTCTTTAATTTGTCCTAAAATTTGAAACTCTAAACTATGGCTGTGGTTCCTACCAAACATGGATACTTGGAACAAATTGATCAATCTGTTTCCAAAGACCCAATCAAGGTTCAATCAATATATAGTGGAATATGATAAAAAAATCTCACTATTCAGAGTAAAGATATAAACGGTTATATGGAACATGGAAGATGTGATGTCAAAGATGTCACCTGTCTCATAGTACTCAACTCTCACTTATTCTGTATCTTTATCCATAATTGGTAACCCAGTTTACTTGACCAGCATACAAGATTAACCGCCAAGATAATTTCTTATAATTCAGTGTGAAATACACGCATACTTTGATTAAGATTCAAAAGGATGGGGCCCACTCTGGACAAGTCTTCAAAAACGCATGCTCATGGAAAATGTCAGGGTCATTCTCCTCCCAAAAATACTTTCTACTGCCGTCACCCACCTTCCACGGTGGAGATGGTTCCTTCTGGACATGGACGACAATTGTAACAGCAGATGGGCTTCCCTTCCTGAGCCACCTTCATGAATCCTGGAGGGCAGCTTTCCACACACCTGGAAGAGGGCAGGGGCTGGGAAGAGAGAAAAAGAAATAACATCTACAACATGATGTATTGTATTCCGTAAACAGGTAAAAATAAAAGTTGGGGATCTCCAAACTGATTTGGTTCCTTGTTGCCTATTGATCCTCTCTTCTAACGTTTCTCACACACAATTTTTATAGAATACAGAATAACAGAGTTGGAAGGAACTTTGGAGGTCTTCTTGTCCAGTCCATTCCTGCTCAAGCAGGAGACCTTGTACCATTCTGGACAACTGTCTGTCCAATTTCTTCTTTAAAAATCTCCTGTTGTGGAGCAGCCATAACTTCTGGAGGCAAGTTGTTCCACTGATTACTGGAGATTTCTCCTTAATTCTAACTTGGAGCTCTCTTTGATAACTTTCCATCTGTTACTTCTTGTTACCGTCCTCAGTAAGCCACACCCACATCTCATGTTCCTCCCTGTAAAGGCACAATGTCTATTTTCTTACTTTTCGTAGGTTTAATTGTGCCTTTACAGGGAGGAACATGAGATGTAAGTGTGGCTTACTGAGGACTGCTAACGAGCCAGAAATAGCTATATAGGTCTCCCACAATGCAGCACAAAAATTTGCTTGCTGCCAGAAAGAAAAGATGGAGAAAGAACCCAGAAAGTAGTGAATGTGATTTTACTCAATTGTGGTTCCAGAAAAATCTTGGCTACATAGGAAAAACCTGGCTTAAAGGAAAAACACACACGTGTGTATGTGTGTGTGTGTATGTGTGTGTGTGTGTGTTTTCTGAGATTTTCGTGGGTGTTTGTATGTAGGTCTTTGGTTATTCAGGTCTTGTCCTGTGTAAAATTGGAAGTGTCTTGGCGACATTTCGACGAAGTCCCATTCGTCATCTTCAGGCTGGTGTTCTCAGCTTCGTGCTTCCAGGAGCAATTTGCATGAAGCACGAGAACACCAGCCTGAAGATGACGAATGAGACTTCGTCGAAATGTCCCCAAGACACTTCCAACTTTACACGGGACAAGACCCAAAAAACCAAAGAGATAGATAGATGATAGATAGATAGATAGATAGATAGATAGATAGATAGATAGATAGATAGATAGATAGATAGATGATAGGTAGGTAGATAGGTAGGTAGGTAGGTATGTATATATCGGTAATATTTCCCCCTATATTTTTTTGTTTATTTCTCATTTTTAACCAACTATACCATTTGTTCCAAATTTTGTAATAATCTGATTCTTCTCTTTCTTGTATTTCTTCAGTTAACCTATCCAATTAACTACCCAGTTAAGGGTATTTTTCTGAGACACCTGAACATGGAACCAATGAATGTTTCCTCTCGGGGAACTGAGATGACATCCTTGCCCCAACTCTGCAATCTCTTGGTAAGACCTTCAGGAAGGATAGGTTAAATTCTGAAGAGGTTTAGGGTTTCCTGCCTAAGCAGGGGGTTGGTCTACAAGACCTCCAAGGTCCCTTCCAACTCTGATATTCTGTTCTCTTTTGTCCTTCCCCCACCTTGTTCAGCATTTCCATCTTTGCAGTAGCATTCAGATTCATCATCAACTTGAAATCCACGGATCCCTGCCTTTCTAGACTCCCAACGGTCACTCTGCTGACAGACATATTGGAGAAAATCATCCAGTTCACAATGTCCAGGTCTGCCACCAGCAATCCATTCTCAGTCAAATATACCCCATCAATACAATTATTATAAAACTGAGAGGTTCGAAGGAAAGGATGAAGCTGGAATGGAAGAGAAAACGAGCAAAGTTACATTAGATGCGAAAGTTCTCTGGCAAAACTCCTCCATTTGAGCTGGAATGAAGGATCTAAGGAACACAGAATAAACATCTTGCTAAAAGGAAGCAAAATGAAAAGGATGGTGAGCAGAGGCACTTTACCTCTTCCCTTTCATAATTGTCACAGTAGATTTGGAAAACCAACAGATGAGCTGATGATGTCCAAAATAAAAAACTCTGAAGGAAATGGATATGTACAAGCACAATAAAGGAATTTTGCCAACGAAGCCAAAATTAAATCAAATCTCCCACAAAGAAACAATCTTGTTAACATTGGGGAATGTTAACAGGATCCCCGATACATTGGGAAAACAAAACTACCACTTCATAAATGTATGCCACAACATAGGAGAACAAACCCAACAGGAAAAGATTCAACAGTCCATCTTCATTTAAAAGACAAAGGCCAGTCTTTTGAAGACAGCAAAATCCACATTTTCAAGAGAGAGGACGCTGGTTTGAAAAAGGGATCAAAGAGGCCATCTATGCCAAAATTGAACATGCCTGTGTAGCGTAGGGGAGCCTGTGTAGCATAGGGGAGTAATGCCTCCTACAAAGGCAGCATTTAAAATCCAGTAGCTGTAATTACTTCTGAGTTCAATCCCAGGCAGGCTCAAGGTCAAAATTGAGGACCCAGTTTGTTGGGGGCAATAAGCTGACTTTGTATAAATATAAATATACAAAAGTATGAAGGCTATTGATTAACACACTGTAAGCCGCCCTGAGTCTCCGGAGAAGGGCGGCATATAAATCAAATTTTAAAAAAAATCCCTCTCTCAACAGAGGAGGAAGGATATGACACCATCTATCTGCAATCTACAACAGAGTCCTTTCAACTGTTCCAAGAAGGCTCCATATTCATTTGCACTACTCAAGACCCTGAGGATCCAGGTAAATCTCCAAGTGGCCTCAACGACCTTCCTTCCATCCTTCCATTCCCACCATCCAATCAGAGCTGAAGAAGCTTCTTGGATCAGAAGCGAAACATCTTCAAAGAAAAACAAGAAAGTCCAGTTGCCTCTTGAAAAAGCATCTTTGGGACTAGTGTTAGTCTGCTTAATGTGCATAGCACACTTTTTTAGACTCCTGGGGGGTACAGTAATGCTCCTGTGAATTGAGTTTAGAATTCAATTTAATTTTGATTTTCAAAATAAATTATTACTAGCGGTCAGAATCACTACACGGTTCTTACCGTTATAAAAATTGATTCTCAACTGCAATGGAGAGATGTGTGATAGAAAAGAAATACCTGCCATGCTTTCAGCATTTGATTTTTCACGTTTTGACTCCCTTTATATGTTGTCCTCCTGGATCTGGATAAATAAGCGGTATTTATGGCCCGTGCCATAGCCCAGATTGTGTTGTAAATGAAATAGCTGTCCAGAGCCAGAACAGGATCCATCTCTACTTTTCTCAGAGCCCCCAGTTCTTCTCTCTCTTTGCATCGTCTCCAGATTTTTACCGAAAAGGCATCCTTGGAGTAAGAACACAGGAAGGAGTTCTTTGCAAAGACTTCCATGGTGGAATCCGGCTGCAGATATCCATCATTCTTTATCATTTGATTTTTCTTCATAAGAAAGGAAAAGATGCTATGGATGTATTGAGTTGGTAAGTGATCACCTGTCCAGTAAATACCGGTTGTGAAGTCCCAACGGGTTGTGGTGATCAGGATTTTTCCTCTAAGAGGTTCAGTAAGGATTTCAAGTATATGATACATAATTAAAAACCCTATATTGAATGTATTCATGTCTGCGCCATAAATAAAGACCTTCACTTTCTTCCAAGTTTTGTATAGATTGAAGTCTATGAATAGTTTCTGAAAATCTGGGGGGAAGGATTGTGATAAAACTGGGCAAATGCCATTCTTTATCAGCATGGAAGACAATGTCTTCATGAACCTTTGTCCATTCTCAGTGTCTGGAGCTAGGAGGCCCACCAAGGTCCACCTGAAATGGAGGACCAGCTTCACCATCCCTGGATACTGGAGTCCTTCAGCAGGGAGCATTGGGTAGAAGAAAGGAAGCTGAGCTTTATCACTCAGAATCTGGGAAATAAAACTGTGACTGATCTGAAAAGGAAAGAAAGGAAACTCTATAAACACATAAAACCAAAAATTTAGCCCTAATGGAGGAATTGTCTGCTTTTGTTGGGTGTCTCTGGCCATTTTACTTTACTTTGCTTCTCTTCTCACTTCAGTGTAGCATTTTGTTCTTGCCAATGGCCAGTAGACATGCAAAATCTGCAGTAAGAGTACCATGCAGGGAATTCTTGTCTACTCAAATTCTTGTCTCCCATTCGATGGAACCTTCATCCTTACTTTATACAATTCCTATACTAGAACTTTGCTCTTCATTGATAACAGAAGATGTAAAAATGCCTGAAAGTTGCATGAATAAAAATTCATCTTCTCAGCAAAGACACACCTGAGGGATTTTGTGGGTGCCTAATATAGTTGACATCTGGATGGAGATGTCAGTATCAGCCTCTTCAAGAACGGCCACTGTGTTTCTTTGCCTTCCACAGATGTAGTTGGGAACATTGATCTCCCCCTCTGAAAGCAGGTCCAGCAAAGCTTCTGAAGTCATTTGTGCACTGAAATAATTGTCATAGATATTGTAACCCAGGGTGACATTGAACGAAATGTTGGGATTCTGGTTGATTTCTTGGATGGTGATAAGGAAAGACAGCAATTTCCAGTGCTCTGTTGGTGCTCTCCTGAAAGTGATGAATATATTGCAACGTAATCAGTGGAAATACCATTTAATTAACCCTTTTGAACAATAACATTTTAATCCACCCAAAAGTAAGAAGTCTGAGAGCATTTCATTGTATATTTGAATGGATTATTTCCAAAAATAATCTCTGCTATTTGAATGGAATAACGGGAGTCTTGCAATGTATTTTATTTTAAGATGATGAATGCATCTTATGTCTGAAGTAATCAAGTGGTTATTAACTTTGGCTTATTTTTCTTTCATATTTCATGAGAAATTTATGTAGAATAAAAGTTGAACTCTAAGAAGAAAAGAAAAGGAAGGGGAAAAAAATCTTGTTGCATTTTTCATATACAAAATACATCGTTTCTCATTCATTGTTCAGAGATCCCAACTGAGTTTCACACATATATGGAAAGTCAGTTGTGACCTGGGATTCTTTCTTTTACTTAGTGAATTCTGGTTCATAATAAAAATTGTGGAGAAAAAATATTATATTACTGCAGAGAAAAATTATTGCAATTTTGTACCCATGTTGACCCCTTGATGAAGCAAGGAAGCAGTAGAAGAGAGCAGCCATCATCTCTTCTTCATCCACAGTCCAGCTGTGTTTCAAAGTGAAAAAAAGAAAAGATCTAATGATTTACTTGAGAATTTCAACTCAGGCATTTCAAATCTGTCTGGAACCCACACTGCATATCAGATATTAATACAATCAAACGAGTCCAGAGATATTTCATAAGAAGAGTCTTCCTCTCCTCTGCTCGCAACAGAATATCTTATGCCACCAGACTTGAAATAATTGGGTTTAGACAACTAAGAACTTCACTGTCTTCAGTCTGACCTAAGGTTAGTACATAAAACCATCCGCTACAATGTCCTACCTGTCAATGACTACTTGAGCTTCAACCAAAACAAGACAAGAGCACACAATAGGTACAAACTCATGGTAAACTGATCCAAACTCGATTGCAGAAAATACGACTTCAGAAACAGAGGTCAATGCCTGGAATGCACTACCTGACTCTGTGGTTTCTTCCACAAACCTCCAGTATTTTAATCTTAAACTGTCTACTGTAGACCTCACCCCATTGCTAAGAGGTCTTTAAGGGACATGCATAAGCGCACCAGTGTCCCTACCATCCCTGTCCTAATCTTTCCTTTCATTTGTATCCATTTCATGTATTTGTAATCATGTTTCCACTGTTATCAAATACATGCTGGACAAAAGACATAAATGAATACAAATAAAAATGAGTAAATAAATATCAGTGGCAGAGTGAAAATTGGTTCCCCAAGGCCAAAATGAGACAGAAAGAGAGAAAAGTTCATAGATCAAGGGGCCCATTCATTGTGAGAAAGGAGGCTGAAACTTTAGAAATCAGAGAGGAATAGAGTGGCTCTCATACAATGCAGGAAATTTGACTTACGGAAATAATTCAGTTAAAGGAGATTTATTGAAGAGAAGGTATTCAAAGTCAGCCTTTGTTGCAGAGACTATGCCGCCAATGAGCAATTCTCCTGGCTTGTAATGGTTTCCTGTGTCCACCTCATTCTTCCTCAGAGTCTGAGGACATTTTGATTTGAGACCCACCAAGACTGCCTGGGGCAGTAGAAGCAGCAACATGACTTGTGTTACTGATGGTGTCTCCAGCTTTGCATCTGTTTTGAAGAAATAATGGCATGAAGAGGTGAGGGGAAACCAAAACCTTCTTTCAAGAGAGAACTTTGGGGGTTTCTTAATCCAGAGTCAAGCCAAGGCTTCACATCTGAAGGGCAGGAGAACAAATGCAGGACCTGCCTCTCCTTAAAGCCTCCCCATGTGTTCTCTTTCTCTAGAGTCATTTCTGCCCCCAAGGTGTCCCAATGCAAAGATGTTCACCAACAAGGCTTTGATGTGGGATAGAGGTGAAAACATGTTATGGCTGAGTTTGTGTGTGACATCCACAAGTTTTCCAAAATGTCTTTAGGGATTTAGCATCAAAACAACACCTAAAACACTATGATTTGGATAATGGCACTAAGGAGAGACATCAACTCTCTAAACTCTGAGTGAGTCAACAGGCAGGTGCCCAATGAAAGGAGAAGTCTACAGAGGTCCACAACGGGGGGTCAGAATGGCAAAAAGAACATGGAGCTTTTGCCCATCTATTTTGTATCTGAGTTGGGGCAGTTCTGCATGTGCTTCTACAATTTATTTATTTTTATGTTTTATTTATTTTGTCTAGCATGTATGAGAAAATAAGTAGAAATATAAACATAACATTTAAACATATAAGTATAAAAAGGTATAAGTATAAACATAAAAATTAGTACAAAAAATGGAAACAGTAGGACGGGGATGGTAGGCACACTGGTGCACTTATCCATGCCCCTTACAGACCATTTAGGAATGGGGTGAGGTCAACAGTAGACAGTCTAAGGTTAAAGTTATGGGGGACTGAGGATGTAACAACAGAGTCAGGTAGTGCATTCCAGGCATTGACCACTCTGTTGCTGAAATTGTATTTTCTGCAATCTAGTTTGGAGTGGTTTACTATAGGTTTGTATGTATTGTTTGCTCTTGTATTATTGCGGTTGAAGCTGAAGTAGTCATTGACAGGTAGAACGTTGTAGGAGACAATTTTGTGTACTAAGCTTAGGTCAGAGTGTAGGCGGCGTAGTTCTAGGTGGTCCAGGCCCAAAATTTCAAGTTTGGTGGCATAGGGTATTCTATTGCAAGAAGAGGAGCAGAGTGCTCTTCTCATGAAATACCTTCAGACTCATTCGATTATATTAATGTCCGTTATACAGTGTAGATTCCAGGCAGACAAGCTGTATTCAAGAATTGGTCTGGCAAAGGTTTTGTATGCCCTGGTTTGCAGTACACTGATTCCGGAGAAGAAGCTTTGCAAAATTATGTTTTTTTAATGCCTTCCATTCTCAGTCATGAGTGACAAAGCCTGTAGATATGATGTGACTTGAAGCTGCCCTTGTTTAGGACTCCAAAAAGGAGGAAAAAACCTAAGATGGAGCTAAAGACAACTTAAGTCAATCTTATTTGTGAACTGCAGACAATGGGAGGCAGTGTCTTAGGGGGAGCAACAGAAAAACAGTAATCAATGCATGTTTCTGCCAAGGTGAAGTACAAATGAACAATTAATCAGTGTGATTACAAATTTGAATGAACAAAATAAAAAAAAATGTGACAAGGACAGTAGTGCATTTACGTAGGCCCCTTACAAAACTCAATTTGGAAATTATAAAACAGAAGTTGGAAATGAGGCCGGAAATCTTTCTTTTGGGAATAATTACAGCACAATACACCAAAGAAATAAAATACTTAATTATTCATATCTTAACAGCAGCACACATACTCTTTGCCCAAAATTGGAAATCTGAGCAACTACCGACAGAAAACAAAATAATCGCAAAAATTACAGAATGCGCAGAAATGAATAGCTTTACAAAGGAACTTCAAGAGAAAGATGATACTGATTACTATTTAGTGTGGCAAAGATGGTATAGCTGGCTGGAGGAAAAGATAGGAACATAAAAATAACTTTGAGTACCTAATAGGAGTCCGTAAGGAGAAGAGCAGTATATAAATCTAATAAAACTTAAAGAACTAAACAAAGAGTGGACTATAATGTTTTATATATAAATATGTAAATATGTAAATATAGTTATGCATAGAGAAAGATAAGATAAATAGAAAAATAACTCACCAATGTGATAGCTTTAAGAGTCAGTCATAAGACTGAATCGTTTGTTTGTTTTGTATGTTGTTTTAATGTATTTATGTTTGTTTGTACATTTTAATCAATAATTTTTTAAAAGAAAAAACTCTTCAATTTGGTTTTGTTTTATTTTTTTCCAAGTCCAGAAGCAATTTCAAACTACAGAAAATGAAACTTTGATTCTGTTTTTTTGTAAACTAGAGGCTTATTGTTATAGGAATGGATTGTTATAGAAATGGATTGCACATACTGTTGTGTAAAAGCAAAAGGTTGTGGTTGTAACGTTGTTATCTTCGACTGCACCAAAGACAATTGGAAATTGGTGCATTTTTCTTTTCCTTTTTTTATACACAGGTGACCACAAGGAATTGAGAGTGGGGTTTTTTTATACCTTCTCTCAAGCTTTGCACTTGAGCTTCCTGTTCCTGAACAAAAACATGTATTCTTTTGGCTGTTGTCAGACTCCCATGGGGTCATGTAGGGGTGCCTACCGTCCCTGTCCTACTGTCCCCATTTATTTATACTCATTCCTTGTTCATGTCCATGTTTATACTTATACCTGCTATCTTGTGCATGTTTGACAAACAAACAAACAAACAAATAAAAACAATTATGAGACTAAATTCCCAAGACAACAGAAGTGGTTTTTACTTCTAAAATGGAAAAAGAGCTCCACAGGAGTTTGCCTGCTTTCCAGGAAAACCAGTTATTCAATTTAGCTAAAAAATGGCTGACAACTTGTCTTTTTGTGAAATATATGGAAACATCAATGATGCCTAGAGCACAGGGACTTCTGGTTTGGCGTTGCGGCGAGACAGTCAGGGAAATAGCGGGCTCTGATGAGCACCACAAAACCCCCCGGCTGCCGAACTGCCGCCGATGGATCTTCGGACCAGAACTGTCCTGCAGGGATGGGAAAAAAAGAGGGGTACCTCTGACAACAAAGAGGAACAGGCAAGTTCCTCAGAGGTCAGAGGGAACCCTCTATGAGTCGGCGGTGGGGGGCAGCAGCCATGGCGGCTGCCATGAAGCTGAGACAACCAGACTAGAAATGTGCAGGAGGAAAGTGGAGTGAAATGGAGCTCTTTGAAGCCGGGTGAGTGACAACCAATCCAGGCTTGTAACAACTCCTAGAGCAATATTTTTAACCATAAGACCCTTAGCCTTAAAACAGTGGCTGAATAAAAAAGGAGCTATAAAAAGTTTAAAATGTAACTTTAAAGAGACAAAGACCTGACAAACAACTAATTCTTGAACAGAACTAATTGGATTAAATATTGAGATATGGTGAAAAGACTGGATATTTTAAAATTTGAACTGGATCTTAAAAAAGAATATTTGATATTCTTGAAATAAAAGGAAGAAGAGCAATTAAATTGAACTGTTATATAACTGAAATAAAATGGATACTTGCATGACTAATGGAAAATGTGGATTGTAGAGGGACACCTTCTGGCTTAAAAAGGAACATTGCAATTTGTCTTTGTTATGGAAAATTTTGAACTTTACAGATAACAGCCCTGAGATTTTGTGGAGGAGGTTTTTCTTTTTGTCTGCAGGCAGTTTGATTTTGGTGAAAAGAAAAGGAAATTACAATGGAATTCCTATAATTTGAACTATAATAATTTAAAAAAACTGGTGCAGGAATAAAAGAAGGATTTAGCGCAGGCTTAGGAGAAGGGAACTTGATGCACTATATCCAGAATAAAAATAAGAAAAAGATTTAATATAACATATGGAGGACAAAATTTTAAGATTTTGAAAATGGAAGGAAGTATACGCTACCAGGTGAGAAAATGAAGAAATAAGCAATACATGGCTGGAAGATTAAAACAATGTGTTTAAAAATGAAACAATGTATAGGTGGATAGTAACAATAAAAATGAGGTTTTTATAGACAAATATGGATGAATAAGAATATGAGAAGAATATGACAGATATATAAAATTGAAATATTGATGGAAATTAGAACATAAGAGAAATTAAGCATGTGAAAACAGATTTATAAATATATACAAAGGTATGTTTTAAGTAAGAACCATGTTAAACTATAAAAAAAAAAGATAATGACAAATTGGTTAACTGAAATAAACAATGTGTAGATGGATGGAAAATATCAAAAGAGGACCACACTGGGATTAATAGCAAAATTAACTATGATTATGCTGTGTTTAACAGCCAAAAATAAAAATGAGTATTCTGTGTTTAACAGCCAAGAAACAAAAATGAGTATGCTGGGTAGGACAGCAAAATAAAGAGGATTTTGCTGGGAATAACAGTAAAAATGGAATGATTATGATGGGTTTAATAACAAAGATAAAGATAATGATGCTGGGTTTACCAGTAAAAATAAAATGACTATGCTGGGATTAACAGCCAAAAAATAAAAACTATTATGCTGGGTAGGACAGTCAAAATAAGGAGAAGTATGTTTAGATTAACAGTAAAAATGAAATGAATAAGTTGGGTTTAATAACAGAAACTAAGATGATAATGATGAGTTCGACAGTAAAAATAAAATGATTATGTTGGAAATTATGTTTATGTTGGGAATAGTAAAAAGGAAATGACTGTGTTAGGATTACTAGTAATGAAGATGATTATATTGGGAGCAATAGTTAAAATATTTTTTAAATACTTACAATAACTGTAATTATTTATATTGTTAAAATACATCCATCTAAACAACCAGAAAGAGAAAAAATGGAATGATATTTGGTTAGGATTTAAGATTTTAGCAACAGGTTTTTGGGACAATGGCATAGTTAAATTGATAGAATTTTGGGAAATAACTGAGTAAAATATTAAGCTGTGTTAATTGAAAAATAAGATTTGTTAATGATTTGTATTAATCTGTGACCGGATCAATGCTTTGTTTTGGGAAAGATGTGTTTTATGTTTATGTTTTAAAAAATAAAAATAAAAATAAAAAATAAAACTTTTTTCAAAAACAAAAATGATGCCAAGAGCACAGGGATAAATTAGTCTTTATTTCTCTGTGCTCTAGGCATCATTTATGTTTCATAAAAATTGAAACATTGATTGAATCTGACCAAGCACAGGTCTATTATCATATTCAGGCCCACCCAGGCCAGGAAGAGAGGTAACAGCTTCTTATATCTCCTCCCTTATTACATTGGCCAGTTATTAAGATCTGATGGTCTTGTTCCAGGTGGTCAGTTCTCTTTTGGATAAGAGGTGGTCCACATAAATTTTATTTGATTGCTGTGACAAATTATTAAAACATTTTTCTGGTGATATCTCTCAGATTTCCTTCAGTCTGAACTCTGTGTGGACAGACTCTTTGGTAGTGATTGGGGTATTGCAGGCTACATTTTCTGGGATTCAGTCCATAGTTTCCACGAAATGGAGCAGTGTACTTTCTTGATGTCCTCAGGTTCTTGGATGCTGGATCCTCACCCGTTCTGTTCTTTTAAGGATAACTGGGCAAGGAGGTTAACCCTCTGTATCCAAGATATTCTTAATACTTTGTGATAGAGGAAATGATGCCAGCATCCTTGGAAGAAATTCTTATGCATCCCTTCTTTCATAGTTTCCCAATTTTAGTAAATATTCATATTATAGTGGTTTGGAGACACCTAGAGAACATTGATAGCAGTGATGGCTAACCTTTTCTGGACCGAGCACCCCCGCAGGCCTCCCACTTCCCTCACATGCATGGCAGAGATTCAAAGACCAGATGGCTGGCGGGAGGCATGAGCGCATGTGCAGCAGAACTGAACTTGGGTGACGGCTCACATGCCATCAGAGAGGGCGCTAACATATTGTATGTATCATTCGTTGTGTGTATTACATCAGAAAGCATGTAATTGAACTCTAAAAGTCAATTTTATTTTTAATATCTTTTATTTATTTATTTTTTAAATTAATCATATTTCCATGCCGCTCACTCCCCGAGGACTCTGGGTGGCTTACAACAATCGACAGTATACTAAATAGCATATTGCCCCCAACAATCTGGGTCCTCATTTTACCAACCTCGGAAGGATGGAAGGCTGAGTCAACCTTGAGCCGGTGAAATTTGATCTGCTTAACTAGCAGTCAGCTGAAGTAGCTGCAGTACAGCACTTTAACAACTGCGCCACCTTGCCTTTTTATTTTTTTATTTTTTATTTTTTTTAAATTTGATTTATATGCCGCCCTTCTCCGGAGACTCAGGGTGGCTTCCAATGTGTTAAGCAATAGCCTTCATACTTTTGTATATTTATACAAAGTCAGCTTATTGCCCCCACAAACTGGGTCCTCAATTTACCCACCTTAGAAAGGATGGAAGGCTGAGTCGACCTTGAGCCTGGCTAGGATTGAACTCACAGAAATTACAGGCAGCTGGTGTTAATTGCTGCCTTTAGTTTTAGCGTGGAATGTTTTATCCTGTTTTTTTTTTCTTGATTGTGAGCCACCTAGAGTCACCTCTTACCAAGAGGGACAGTGTATAAATAAACATGATAAATAAAAGGAATTGATTTACATGCTCAGTTATATTGAACAGTGGAAAGCATTGATTTTAAATAACATTCCCTAAGTGGCAAATTAATGGATTACGTTACTCTTCTCAGGCTGGGTATCTTTTTTAAAACCTTCAAAAACTGTGTTCAAGGTCACTCTGTTGTTTCCTGCTGAAAAGACCTGTATTCCTATACCCCCCAAAAAAAATAAAAATAAAAATGGCCTTGGTCAGGAAGAAAAATAAATGTTCTCCTGACATAAATCACTTCTTTCTGAACTCCTATATTGCTGAGTTAAGATACCATGTGCATAATCTTCCTTTCAGTTATGAATAAGTCAGTGGTGGATTTAACCAGTTCAGGCTATTTTGGCTCCCAGATAAGTGCAGGGAGGCCTCCTAGGCCCAAAAGGGGGAACGGGGGCGGCAGTGTTTCCACCCGGCCCATTTCCACTCCCAGGAGCCTTCAGGGAGGCCTCTTAGGCCCAAAATGGGGCACGGGGAGGGCGGCATTACTCCCAGGCCCGTTTTTGCTCCCAGGCAGCTTCAGGGCGGCCTATTAGGCCCAAAAGAGGAGGCGGGGTGGTGTGTGTCCCCCCCCCCACAGCTTGTTTTTGCTCCCAGGGGGGTGCAGGAGACCGAGTGCTGTCTTTCACACCCCCTGCCCATACCCACCATGGCCATGCCACCCATCCAATCATTAGAGCAGAGAACCGGTTTTTAAATTATTTGAATCCCACCACTGGAATAACTAGTTATACATTTCAGAAAGGAGGGCACATGATGCAAAAAAAGAGGGGGTAATGATCTATTAAAACATATTCATCAATAATAGCATAATAAATCTCAGGTCTTGCCATCTGCAAAGAAAAATGGTCTTAGATATATTTGCATCTTCAGATTCAAGCGGTTGCTATGGGGACGTTATGATGAAACTTACCACAAGTCACTAGGAGCTGCAAGGCTACATTCCTTATGTCTCCATTTGCCTACTAAACAGTCCCATTCATCTGGAAGCTGATTTCCCCCACGGTATTGTGACTAAAAATGTATTGTTATTGGTTTCTTTAGGACTGTAGAGGAGTAGGGATAGGAATAGCTTTAGGAATAGGAGGAACACTGTATTTTTCAGAGTATAAAATACACATTTTCCCTCCAAAAAAGAGGGTGAAAATCTGGGTGCGTCTTATACTCCAAATGTATCCTCACCCAGCTTCTCAAACAGAGGTTTCAGAGCCTGAAAAAAGGATTAGAAATGAAGCTTTGGGGCAAAAAGCCTCCAGAGCTTCAGAAAAAAAGCCTCCAAACAGAGCTTCAGAAAAAAAAACTCCAAACAAAGCTTCAGAAAAAGAGCCTTAGAAACAGAGCTTCAGATGCTTTTTTTCTGAAGCTCTGTTTCGGAGGCTTTTAGAGGCAGGAAAAAAAAAGCAAGGCACATAGCTTACAACCAACAAACCTGTTCTTAAAATTCACCTCTAAGAACAGCTGATTGGGGTTATTCCGGGAGGCCGATCAATCCGCCAATCAGCTTTTTTCTTATTTTCCTCCCCAAAAACTAGGGTGCGTCTTATACTCCACTGAGTCTTATACTCTGAAAAATATGGTAAGTCCTCTTCATGACCATCTTGCTCCGTGTCTCCCCATGCTTGTCAATTTTAAACCAATGACAGTAGTACTATTTATTGTTTTAATCTTTCTTCTTCTTTTTTCTTGATTGTAAGCAGTCTAGAGTCATCTCCAGTGGTGGGATTCAAATAATTTAACAACCAGTTCTCTGCCCTAATGATTTCTTCCAACATCCAGTTTACCAAACTGCTCAGAAAGTTAACAACTGGTTCTCCCGAAGTGGTGCGAACTGGCTGAATCCCACCATTGGTCATCTCTAGCCAAGATGGGCAGCATTTAAGTTTAATAAATGAATAAACAAACAAACATTAAATGCAGTGGTGGGATTCAGCCAGTTCGCACCTATTCGAGAGAACCACTTCTTAACTTTCTAAGCAGAGTTGTTGGAAGAAATCTCCTTATGTTTTTTTTCCACTTTACAGGGCTAATCCTGTAAGGAAGGTAGGGAGGAAACATTCTGGTGGTGTTTCTAGCCTAAACTTTATTGCCCTGCTTACAGAAACTGCCTCTCTGGTTAACCCTTATTACATTGTAACAGCTAAGGTGAAGCACCCATCAATGTGAGTGATGTTGAGTTGGCCACGCCCACACGTTCACATGACCACCAGCTGGTCATTAGGGCAGAGAACCGGTTGTTAAATTATTTGAATCCCAGCACTCCCTATGCCACCAGACTTGAAATTTTGGGCCTGGACAACCTAGAACTAGGCCGCCTACTATCTGACTTAAGCTTAGTACACAAAATTGTCTGCTACAACATCCTACCTGTCAATAACTACTTCAGTTCCAACTGCAATAATACACGGGCAAACAATAGATACAAACCTATAGTAAACCACTCCAAATTGGATTGCGGAAAATACAACTTGAGCAACAGAGTGGTCAATGCCTGGAATGCACTACCTGACTCTGTTGTTACATCCTCAATCCCCCATAACTTTAACCTTAGACTGTCTACTGTTGACCTCACCCCATTCCTAAATGGTCTGTAAGGGGCATAGATAAGTGCACCAGTGTGCCTACCATCCCTGTCCTACTGTTTCCATTTATTCATACCCATTTTTTATGTTTATACTTATATCTTTTTATACTTATATGTTTAAATGTTATGTTTATACTTTTACTTATTTTCTCATACATGCTTGATAAAAATAAATAAAAAAAATAAAAAATAAAAAAATGAATTGTAGAAGCACATGCAGAACTGCCCCAACTCACATACAAAATGGATGGGCAAAAGCTCCATGTTCTTTTTGCCATTCTGACCCCCCGTTGTGGACCTCTGTAGACTTCTCCTCTCATTGGGCACCTGCCTGTTGACTCACTCAGAGTTTAGAGAGCTGATGTCTCTCCTTAGTGCCATAATCCAAATCATAGTGTTTTAGGTGTTGTTTTGATGCTAAATCCCTAAAGACATTTTGGAAAACTTGTGGATGTCACCCACAAACTCAGCCATAACATGTTTTCACCTTGATCCCACATCAAAGCCTTGTTGGTGAACATCTTTGCATTGGGACACCTTGGGGGCAGAAATGGCTATAGAGAAAGAGAACACATGGGGAAGCTTTAAGGAGAGGCAGGTCCTGCATTTGTTCTCCTGCCCTTCAGATGTGAAGTCTTGGTTTGACTCTAGATTAAGAAACCCCCAAAATTCTCTTTTGAAAGAAGGTTTTGGTTTCGCCTCACCTCTTCATGCCATTATTTCTTCAAAACAGATGCAAAGCTGGAGACACCATCAGTAACACAAGTCATGTTGCTGCTTCTACTGCCCCAGGCAGTCTTGGTGGGTCTCAAATCAAAATGTCCTCAGACTCCAAGGAAGAATGAGGTGGACACAGAAAACCATTACAAGCCAGGAGAATTGCTCATTGGTGGCATAGTCTCTGCAACAAAGGCTGACTTTGAATACCTTCTCTTCAATAAATCTCCTTTAACTGAATTATTTCCGTAAGTCGAATTTCCTGCATTGCATGAGAGCCACTCTATTCCTCTCTGATTTCTAAAGTTTCAGCCTCCTTTCTCACAATGAATGGTCCCCTTGATCTATGAACTTTTCTCTCTTTCTGTCTCATTTTGGCCTTGGGGAAACAATTTTCACTCTGCCACTGATACTTATTTACTCATTTTTATTTGTATTCATTTATGTATTTTGTCCAGCATGTATTTGATAACAGTGGAAACATGATTACGAATACATGAAATGGATACAAATGAAAGGAAAGATTAGGACAGGGATGGTAGGGACACTAGTGCACTTATGCATGTCCCTTAAAGACCTCTTAGGAATGGGGTGAGGTCTACAGTAGACAGTTTAAGATTAAAATATTGGAGGTTTGCGGAAGAAACCACAGAGTCAGGTAGTGCATTCCAGGCATTGACAATTCTGTTTCTGAAGTAGTATTTTCTGCAATCGAGTTTGAATCAGTTTACCATGAGTTTGTATCTATTGTGTGCTCTTGTCTTGTTTTGGTTGAAGCTGAAGTAGTCATTGACAGGTAAGACATTGTAGCGGATGATTTTATGTACTAAACTTAGGTCAGACCGAAGACGGTGAAGTTCTAAGTTGTCTGAACCCAATTATTTCAAGTCTGGTGGCATAAGATATTCTGTTGTGAGCAGAGGAGTGGAAGACACTTCTTATGAAATATCTCTGGACTCGTTTGATTGTATTAATGTCCAATATGCAGTGTGGGTTCCAGACAGATTTGAAATGCCTGAGTTGAAATTCTCAAGTAAATCATTAGATCTTTTCTTTTTTTCACTTTGAAACACAGCTGGACTGTGGATGAAGAAGAGATGATGGCTGTTCTCTTCTACTGCTTCCTTGCTTCATCAAGGGGTCAACGTGGGTACAAAATTGCAATAATTTTTCTCTGCAGTAATATAATATTTTTTCTCCACAATTTTTATTATGAACCAGAATTCACTAAGTAAAAGAAAGAATCCCAGGTCACAACTGATTTTCCATTTATGTCTGAAACTCAGTTGGGATCTCTGAACAATGAATGAGAAACAATGGATTTTGTATATGAAAAATGCAACAAGATATTTTTTTCCTTCCTTTTCTTTTCTTCTGAGAGTTCAACTTTTATTCTACATAAATTTCTTATGAAATATTAAAGGAAAATAAGCCAAAGTTAATAACCACTTGATTACTTCAGACATAAGACGCATTCATATCTTAAAATAAAATATATTGCAAGACACCCATTGTTCCATTCAAGTAGCAGGACAGTTTTTGCAATTAATCCACTCAAATATATAATGAAATGCTCTCAAACGCCTTACTCTTGGGTTGATTAAAACGTTATTGTTCAAAAGGGTTAGTTAAATGTTACTTCTACTGATTACGTTGCAATATATTCATCACTTTCAGGAGAGCACCAACAGAGCACTGGAAATGGCTGTCTTTCCTTATCACCATCCAAGAAATCAACCAGAATCCCAACATTTCGTTCAATGTCACCCTGGGTTACAACATCTATGACAATTATTTCAGTGCACAAATGACCTCGGAGGCTTTGCTGGACCTGCTTTCAGAGGGGGAGGTCAATGTTCCCAACTACATCTGTGGAAGGCAAAGAAACACAGTGGCTGTTCTTGAAGAGGCTGATACTGACATCTCCATCCAGATGTCAACCATATTAGGCACCCACAAAATCCCTCAGGTGTGTCTTTGCTGAGAAGATGAATTTTTATTCATGCAACTTTCAGGCATTTTTATATCTTCTGTTATCAATGAAGAGCAAAGTTCTAGTATAGGAATTGTATAAAGTAAGGATGAAAGTTCCATCGAATGGGAGACAAGAATTTGAGTAGACAAGAATCCCCTGCATGGCACTCTTACAGCAGATTTTGCATGTCTACTGGCCATTTGCAAGAACAAAATGCTACACTAAAGTGAGAAGAGAAACAAAGTAAAAGTAAAATGGCCAGAGACTCCCTACAAAAGTGGACAGTTCCTCCATTAGGGCTAGATGTTTGGTTTTATGGGTTTATAGATTTTCCTTTCTTTCCTTTTCAGATCAGTCACAGTTTTATTTCCCAGATTCTGAGTGATAAAGCTCAGCTTCCTTTCTTCTACCCAATGCTCCCAACTGAAGGACTTCAGTACCCAGGGATGGTGAAGCTGGTCCTCCATTTCAGGTGGACCTTGGTGGGCCTCCTAGCTCCAGACACTGAGAATGGACAACGGTTCATGAAGACATTGTCTTCCATGCTGATAAAGAATGGCATTTGCCCAGTTTTATCACAATCCTTCCCCCCAGATCTTCAGAAACTATCTATAGACTTCAATCTATACAAAACTTGGAAGAAAGTGAAGGTCTTTATTTATGGCGCAGACATGAATACATTCAATATAGGGTTTTTAATTATGTATCATATACTTGAAACCCTTACTGAACCTCTTAGAGGAAAAATCCTGATCACCACAACCCGTTGGGACTTCACAACCGGTATTTACTGGGCAGGTGATTACTTACCCACTCAATACATCCATAGCATCTTTTCCTTTCTTATGAAGAAAAATCAAAGGATAAAGAATGATGGGTATCTGCAGTCTGATTCCACCATGGAAGTCTTTGCAAAGAACTCCTTCCTGTGTTCTTACACCAAGGATGCCGTTTCAGTAAAAATCTGGAGACGATGCAAAGAGAGAGAAGAACTGGAGGCTCTGAAAAAAGTAGAGATGGATCCTGTTCTGGCTCTGGACAGCTATTTCATTTACAACACAATCTGGGCTATTGCACGGGCCATAAATGCCGCTTATTTATCCAGATCCAGGAGGACAACATATAAAGGGCATCAAAACATGAAAAATCAAATGCTAAAAGCATGGCAGGTATTTCTTTTCTATCACACATCTCTCCATTGCAGTTGAGAATCAATTTTTATAACGGTAATAGCCGTGTAGTGATTCTGATGGCTAGTAATAATTTATTTTGAAAATCAAAATTAAATTGAATTCTAAATTCAATTCACAGGAGCATTACTGTGCCCCCCAGGAGTCTAAAAAAGTGTGCTATGCACATTAAGCAGACTAACACTAGTCCCAAAGATGCTTTTTCAAGAGGCAACTGGACTTTCTTGTTTTTCTTTGAAGATGTTTCGCTTCTCATCCAAGAAGCTTCTTCAGCTCTGATTAGATGATGGGAATGGAAGGATTTACAGTATATTCTTTGCATACAGCTAGTCTTTTGCATTATTTTAGACAGCCGTTGAGGCCACTTGGAGGTTTACCTGGGTCCTCAGGATCTTGAGTAGTGCAAATGGGTATGGAGCCTTCTTGGAACAGCTGAAAGGACTCTGTTGTAGACTGCAGATAGATGGTGTCATATCTCTCCTCCTCTGTTGAGAGAGGGATGTTCAATTTTGGCATAGATGGCCTCTTTGATCCCTCTTTCAAACCAGCGTCCTCTCTCTTGAAAATGTGGATTTTGCTGTCTTCAAAAGACTGGCCTTTGTCTTTTAAATGCAGATGGACTGTTGAATCTTGCCCTGTTGGGTTTGTTCTCCTATGTTGTGGCATACATTTATGAAGTGGTAGTTTTGTTTTCCCAATGTATAGGGGATCCTGTTAACATTCCCCAATGTTAACAAGATTGTTTCTTTGTGGGAGATTTGATTTAATTTTGGCTTCGTTGGCAAAATTCCTTTATTGTGCTTGTACATTTCCATTTCCTTCAGAGTTTTTCATTTTGGACATCATCAGCTCATCCGTTGGTTTTCCAAATCTACTGTGACAATTATGAAAGGGAAGAGGTAAAGTGCCTCTGCTCACCATCCTTTTCATTTTGCTTCCTTTTAGCAAGATGTTTATTCTGTGTTCCTTAGATCCTTCATTCCAGCTCAAATGGAGGAGTTTTGCCAGAGAACTTTCGCATCTAATGTAACTTTGCTTGTTTTCTCTTCCATTCCAGCTTCATCCTTTCCTTCGAACCTCTCAGTTTTATAATAATTGTATTGATGGGGTATATTTGACTGAGAATGGATTGCTGGTGGCAGACCTGGACATTGTGAACTGGATGATTTTCTCCAATATGTCTGTCAGCAGAGTGACCGTTGGGAGTCTAGAAAGGCAGGGATCCTTGGATTTCAAGTTGATGATGAATCTGAATGCTACTGCAAAGATGGAAATGCTGAACAAGGTGGGGGAAGGACAAAAGAGAACAGAATACCAGAGTTGGAAGGGACCTTGGAGGTCTTGTAGACCAACCCCCTGCTTAGGCAGGAAACCCTAAACCACTTCAGAATTTAATCTATCCTTCCTGAAGGTCTTACCAAGAGATTGCAGAGTTGGGGCAAGGATGTCATCTCAGTTCTCCGAGAGGAAACATTCATTGGTTCCATGTTCAGGTGTCTCAGAAAAATACCCTTAACTGGGTAGTTAATTGGATAGGTTAACCAAAGAAATACAAGAAAGAGAAGAATCAGATTATTACAAAATTTGGAACAAATGGTATAATTGGTTAAAAATGAGAAATAAACAAAAAAATATAGGGGGAAATATTACCGATATATATATACATACATACATACATACATACATACATACATACCTACCTACCTACCTACCTACCTACCTACCTACCTACCTACCTATCTATCTATCTATCTATCTATCTCTTTGGTTTTTTGGGTCTTCTCCCGCGTAAAATTGGAAGTGTCTTAGGGACGTTTCGACGAAGTCTCATTCGTCATCTTCAGGCTGGTGTTCTCGTGCTTCATGCAAATTGCTCCTGGAAGCACGAAGCCGAGAACACCAGCCTGAAGATGATGAATGGGACTTCGTCGAAGCGTCGCCAAGACACTTCCAATTTTACACGGGACAAGACCCGAATAACCAAAGACCTACATACAAACACCCGCGAAAACCTCAGAAAACACACACACACGTGTGTGTGTGTGTGTGTGTGTGTGTGTTTTCTTACTTTTCGTAGGTTTAATGTGTGTTTTTCCTTTAAGCCAGGTTTTTCCTATGTAGCCAAGATTTTTCTGGAACCACAATTGAGTAAAATCACATTCACTACTTTCTGTGTTCTTTTTCCATCTTTTCTTTCTGGCAGCAAGCAAATTTTTGTGCTGCATTGTGGGAGACCTATATAGCTATTTCTGGCTCCTTAGCAGTCCTCAGTAAGCCACACTTGCATCTCATGTTCCTCCCTGTAAAGGCACAATTAAACCTACGAAAAGTAAGAAAATAGACATTGTGCCTTTACAGGGAGGAACATGAGATGTGGGTGTGGCTTACTGAGGACGGCTAATGAGAAGTAACAGATGGAAATTTATCGAAGAGAGCTCCAAGTTAGAATTAAGGAGAAATTTCCAGTAATCAGTGGAACAACTTGCCTCCAGAAGTTATGGGTCCTCCACAACAGGAGATTTTTAAAGAAGAAATTGGACAGACAGTTGTCCAGAATGGTATAAGGTCTCCTGCTTGAGCAGAAATGGACTGGACAAGAAGATCCTCAAAGTTCCTTCCAACTCTGTTATTCTGTATTCTATAAAAATTGTGTGTGAGAAATGTTAGAAGAGAGGATCAATAGGCAACAAGAAACCAAATCAGTTTGGAGATCCCCAACTTTTATTTTTACCTGTTTACGAAATACAATACATCATGTTGTAGATGTTATTTCTTTTTCTCTCTTCCCAGCCCCTGCCCTCTTCCAGGTGTGTGGAAAGCTGCCCTCCAGGATTCATGAAGGTGGCTCAGGAAGGGAAGCCCATCTGCTGTTACAATTGTCGTCCATGTCCAGAAGGAACCATCTCCACCGTGGAAGGTGGGTGATGGCAGGAGAACGTCTTTTCGGGAGGAGAATGACCCTGACATTTTCCATGAGCATGCATTTTTGAAGATTTGTCCAGAGTAGGCCCCATCCTTTTGAATCTTAATCAAAGTATGCGTGTATTTCACACTGAATTATAAGAAATTATCTTGGAGGTTAATCTTGTATGCTGGCCAAGTAAACTGGGTTACCAATTATGGATAAAGATACAGAATAAGTGAGAGTTGAGTACTATGAGACAGGTGACATCTCTTGTTCTTCATCTTTGACATCACATCTTCCATGTTCCATATTACCGTTTATATCTTTACTCTGAATAGTGAGATTTTTTATCATATACCAGTATATATTGATTGAACTTTGATTGGGTCTTTGGAAAGAGATTGAGCAGATTGTTCCAAGTATCCATGTTTGGTAGGATCCACAGCCATAGTTTAGAGTTTCAAATTTCCTCACAACCCAAGAGTCTACTTCTTGCTATGATCACTATCCAGATCAGAGCTCTCACAAAACTGGCATATCTGATGAACTAAATTGACAGTTTCAATTAGAATAGAGCTGGATGCATTTTATTAAAGGACATGTTAAAGGGGAATCCTATTCTTGCTTTTTTTCAGATGCAGACAAATGTATCCAATGTCCAGAAGATCAATATCCAAATATCAGTCAAGTTCAATGTATTCCCAAGATGAAAAGCTACCTTTCTTATAAGGAAAATCTGGGGGTTATTTTGACTGCCATTGCCTTGGTCCTCTCTTTAATCACAGGCTTTGGTTTGGGGATCTTCATTAAATTCATGGAAACTCCCATTGTCAAAGCCAACAATCGGGACCTCTCCTACATTCTCCTGGTCTCCCTCCTGCTTTCCATCTTGACCTCCTTCCTATTCATTGGTCAGCCAGGGAAAATAACCTGCCTCCTCCGACAAACAGCCTTCAGCATTATATTCTCACTTGCCATTTCTTCAATCTTGGCCAAAACCATCACAGTGGTGTTAGCCTTCTTGGCCACAAAACCAGGGAATAAAGTGCAGAGATGGTTGGGGAAGAGCTTGGCCAACTCCATTGTCCTTTCTTGTTCTGGCCTCCAAGTTATCATCTGCAGCATCTGGTTGGGAACTTCCCCCCCATTTCCTGACTCTGACATGCACTCCCAACCTAGAGAGATCATTCTACAATGCAATCAAGGTTCTGTCTCCATGTTTTATGTTGCCCTTGGGTACATGGGCTTTCTGTCTGCTGTCTGCTTTATAGTGGCTTTCCTGGCCAGGAATCTCCCTGGGGCCTTCAATGAAGCCAAGCTGATCTCCTTCAGCATGCTGGTCTTCTCCAGTGTCTGGGTGTCCTTTGTGCCAGCCTATCTGAGCACTAAGGGGAAGTACATGGTGGCTGTTCAGGTCTTCTCCATTTTAGCCTCCAGTGCTGGTCTGCTGGTCTGCATCTTCAGCCCCAAATGCTACGTTATCATTTTTAGACCAGGTCTGAATACCAAAGAATATTTGATGTCAAAATAAAAATTTAAAAAAATGACTTTTACAAATCTATTATTTTTTTTTCAAAAATGTCATTTAGTAAGCTTGATTAATGGGTTTTGATCATTTAATCAGTGATGGGATTCAAATAATTTAACAACCGGTTCTCTGTCCTAATGACTGGATTGCTGGATGTGGCCATAGTGGGCGTGGCAGGTAGCACTCGGCCTCCTGCACCCCCCTGGGACCAAAAACAGGCCCTAGCAGGAAACACCCGCTGTGCCCCATTTTGGGCCTTGGAGGCCTCTCTGCAGCCTCCTGGGAGCAAAAACGGGCTGCAGGGGGGCACGCCGCACACATGCACACACATCCCATTTTGGGCCTATGTCTCCCTGCACTTACCTGGGAGCCAAAATGGGATGCGTGGGGACTCCTGTCAGGGGCAGGGAGGGGAGGGGCCACCCAGTAATTTAACTACCAGTTTTCCCGAACTGGGACGAACCGGCTGAATCCCACCATTGTTTTAAGGTAACTAAGAGTTGTGATAAAAATTGTATTCAGGGATTTTTTTCAGATTAAGTGCTGCCTTAGAAACCAAAGGCCAAATCTAAGTAACATTGCCTTTCAGATGATCCCTCATTACTTTTGATATCAGAAAGGGCTTTTCCAAGTCATATTTCAGTATTTCAGTCTTCTGGCTGAGGGCACTATCTCACAGATGACCAGTCATTATGATTTTATGTGGATTGAAATTCTTGGAACTCATTCCTAAAAGTAGAAAGCTATTGCACCACCCAGTGGAGTGAAAGAGAGGCAGGGATGATTTGGGGCATCTTAAAAACATCACAAGACTATGGACTTGCCCTTTTACGGGACACTATTCCACGCCAGGACAAGCTGAATCCTAATTCCAAAGTTTTTTTCCCCACTGGGATCAGCAGGGACACCTCCAGTTTTGATTCAGTTTCATGAGATTCATCCCAAATCTAAATTCAGATACTGTCCAACAGATTTGTCTTCTCCTTTGCTATTTTGAGGACAAGGAATATGTGAAACTGCACCACAATCCCCAGCACTTGAGAGCCTCCCTCACAGGTATCATGGAGATACCAGATTCCAGAAAGGACACACAAGAATCATGATCTATGTCCTAAATCACTCAGTATCCCATGCTGGACAATGCTGAATCAGCTTAAAACATTGTTGTGTTCTACAAGGTTGTGTTCTGGAGAACTGGTAGTGGAAATTTTGAGTAGTTCAGAGAACTGGTAAATACCACCTCTGACTGGTCCTGCCCCCATCTATTCTCTGCCTCCGAGTCTTAGCTATTTATGAAGAAATGGGGATTTTGCAGTATCCTTCCTCTGGAGTGGGGAGGGAATGGAGATTTTATAGTATCCTTCCCCTGCTATGCCCACCAAGCCATGCCCACCAAATCACACCCACAGAACTGGTAGTAAAAGTTTTTGAATCCCACCACTGATAAAAACCTTGGCAATAGTACTGAAGCTCCCAAGCAGTCTAAGAACACAATAAGGTTTCTACTCCCCTCATTTAATTATCAGAGAACGTCATCCAGCTAGATGACTAAGCTTAGCTCATTTGAAATCTGTCTAAGGCTATGGAAAACAGAGAAAAGACACCAATATTTCTCACATCTTGTTAAGCAACTTCAGCCACGTGAGAGCATCTTGGTTGATAATAAGTTTCTTCCTGTCAAAACTACCCAATTTCTCTTCAGTTAAATCCTTATCAGGTAGAACCACTCAGCTCACAGTGTTCAGATTTGCCGCTGCATCTCCATTTTGGTCCAAGTACAATTTCTCCTTGGAAAGATTGCAAAATTCATTCTTTTCCAGAAAGGGATGGAACTAGGATATAAACACCCAGCAGTTTTAAAAAGCAGAGACGTTGGTGGAGTTTTTTCTCCCCACATTTAAATATTGTCTCTATGATTGTTTTCCTTGCAAGCATTGTGAATTGAGAAGACGCATGGTACCGCTACCTTCCAATGTGCTGAACAAAGGTTCAGCAAAATTTGTGGATCATAGATTGAGGAAACATAATTTACAAAATTGATCATTTATAGGTGTAGGAAATTAGCACCCACCCCTTTCCTAGAGGAATGAAATATTTTTAGGAAGTATTAAAAAGAGGCAGAATATTATATTTCCCTGGATGAGAAATGGATAAGCATGTTTTGAAGCAGCTCCCATCTTCCTGCCCCCACCCTTTGTCAATGGGCCATTAAGGCCTGGGCCAGACTATTCTACATAACAAAGATCTACCTCCTTCAGGCAGAGCCATAGTAGGAATTGCCAAAAGGTCCAACAAAGATAGGATTAACCTATCTACACAATAGCAGCAGAATGGTTGCCGGAATTGGGTATGGCCAGTCTAAAGAAAAGAAAAATTGTGGGTGAAATGATAGCAGTATTCCAGTATTTGAGGGGCTACCACAAACAAGGGAGGGGGGGTTAACTTCTTTTCCAAAGCACCGGAAGGCAAGATAAGAAACAATGGATAGAAGCTAATAAGAGCCTTGGTGGCGCAGCCGACTAAAGCTCTGTCAATTAGCACTTAGCTGCCAGATGCCTGCAATTACTGCGAGTTCAAATCTCAACGGGCTCAAGGTTGACGCAGACTTCCATCCTTCCGAGGTAGGTAAAATGAGGACTTGGATTATGGGGGCAATAAACTGAGTTTGTATTAAAAAAAAAAACACCGCTTAGGGGGGCCCGAAAGCCCTAATTAGCAGATATATACAAAAGTATGAAGGCTATTGATTAACGCATTGTAAGCCGCCCTGAGTCTCCGGAGAAGGGCGGCATATAAATCGAACCAATAAATGAAATAAATAAAGAAATAATCAAGGAAAGAAATAACTTAGAACTAAGAAGAAATTTCCCAACAGTGTAAACAATTAAGCAGTAGAACAGCTTGCCATCAGAAGTTGCGGCTGTTTCATCACTGGAGGTTTTTAAGAAAAGGTTAGACAAACTTTTTTTCTAAAATGGTATAGAGTGTCTTGCTTGAGCAAGGAGTTGGATTAGAAGACCTCCTCAGGACTGAACCTGTAACGGTACATAAATTAGACTTTTTCAGTTTTTTTTCCCTATCTTTATTTTTTTTCCTACAAAATAGCCCCCCCCCCCAAAAAAGGAAGTCTTGGAAAATCAAAATGATTAAAAAAAAATTGGTCAGGTTGTCAGATCCCTAAAAGTAATACCGCCATTCAATTGGAGGAAGGGGGAGACTTGGACTCGATTTACTAGCATTGCCTGTGTCAACAGATATTTTACAACCTACATCCTGGCGCCAAAGAGCCCTGAGATCCTCTTTACCTGGAGGAATGTTTACGATAGCCATGTGGGTTGTTTCAATTTAAAAGATAACAGTGGGAATGCATGGTTGTTTGGGTTCTCAGGGAAACTAGGAAAGAAAACATCTTCACACTTGTGTATTGGTTAAAATCTGCATTCTGACTTAAAGGGAGGGGCCTCTACTGCTTAAATCCTACTTGTCTTGCCTAAGGGTATTCAGATCTTGCTTTAACTGGGTGGCTATCACTTCTCCTTAATAAAAAGATCCTTTTGAACAACCACGTTTCAAGAGATTTTACTTTCTTAAGTTGGAAGGAGAGGCAATCCCTATACAGGTCCTACAATATATGTGTAAGTGGAATAAGAAGAAAAGAATGTTAGAACTGCAGATAGAGGGAATGCAGCTCCATCACACTGAATGACTTACAAGTGAGATTGACTAGAAACAGCCATGTTGAAAAAAATGACAGAGAGACAAAACAAAACTTGACAAAACATTAAAAAATATGAATTAAAACAAACAAAGGACATCTCCCTCGTTGAACACTAACAAATCTATTGTGACAAGAATATCTTCCCCCCACCCACCCACTTACAAGGCAGGTCCAAAATTTATAAGCTTGTACGTCTATTTGCAATCCAATTGACCTGTCACACATTACATATATGAAAGAAAAAACTAGTTAACAGGTTAAACAACAGCAAAGTTAACGTTTGAAGTTTAAAACATTCAGTTATTGTAGTTTGCTTGTAGAAAGTTTTTACATGATTTCTTACTTATCACAAATCACCCCAGTCATTCTGAGTCCAGGATCAAATACCCTGGATTGGTTCTTAATAATAAAAACTTTCCTCAGATTTTAATTGGGAACTTCCCAACAATCACCTCTCATTTTCAAAGTTCATAAGTCCCTGTTGTAAATATCTCTGCCATATTAACAGGAATCTTATTGCACAAATGCCATATTTCATAAACCTGAATGTAATATCTCAGACCACAAGTAGGCTAAGGGCAGAGGACAGACAAACTCCTTTGAGGGTTCAACAGAGCTCTGTGGATATCTTCAAATTTCACTGAACAAATATTGGGGACACTTCCAGCTGCCCTTTAACTATTTCAAGCAAAAGTGTTGGGCCACTCATTTATGGAGAACAACTTGGACCATTTTCTAGGTGTGGCCTGTTGTAATATGTTGAGACTTGAAATTCTTCTGTCAAAGTTTTACATTTCTTCTGGTTGTAAGCTGCTCCTTCCTATTCAGATCAGGCCTCAAAATGATAATGTAGCACTTGGAGAGGAAGATACAGCCTAGCAGACCAGCATTGGAGGACAAGATGGAGAAGACCTGCACAGCCACCATATATTTTCCTTTGGTGCTCAGGTATGTGGGCACAAATGTCACCCAGACACTGCAGAAGATCAGCATGCTGAAGGTGATCAGCTTGGCTTCATTGAAGGCCCCAGGCAAATTCCTGGCCAGGAAAGCCACCGTGAAGCAGATGGCAGCCAGGAAGCCAAGATAGCTAAGGGTGATGTAGAACATGACAACAGAGCCTTCATTGCATTGCAGGATGATCTCTCCAGGCTGGGAATGGAAATCAGAGTCAGGATATGGTGGAGAAACTCCTAGCCAGATACAGCAGATGATCACTTGGATTGCAGAACAAGAAAGGATGATGGCATTGGCCAAGCTTTTCCCCAACCATCTCCTTACTTGATTGCCTGGTTTTGTGGCCATGAAAGCCAGCACCACCATGATGCTTTTGGCCAAGAGAGCAGAAATGGCAACTGAGAAGATAATGCTGAAAAATGTTTGTCGGAGAAGGCAGGTGGTTTTCCTTGGTTGACCAATGAAGAGAAAAGGGGACAAGAGGCAAAGTAGGTGGGAGACTAGGAGAATGTAAGAGAGGTGCCGGTTATTGGCTTTGACAATGGGAGTTTCTCGGTATTTAATAAATATGATTAAAAGAAGAGCTGTGGTTAGGAACAGAAATAGTGCAAAAGAGACCAGGATGAATCCCAGATGTTCTTCATAAGTCAAGAAGGTTATTCTTTTGGGGATACATTGGACTTGGTCCTCATTTGGATATTTATCATTTGGACATTTGGTGCATTTTTCCATATCTGATAAAACCAAAAACAGTATTTCTATATAAGTTTCTTCACTTTTACCTTTCAAGAAGTACTTATTGGGAAAACAGCTGATATGGGGACAATGTTCCAAGATGCCTTTCTTAACAATTCCACAGAAAAATGTTAAGAGGAATATCATTTTCTAAAAAACACATGGCTAGGATCTGTGAAACATGGGGAAGTCCTAGGATGTGAAAGATTTCCTGTGTAATGTACAGAACCTTCATAGCAACCTAGATTATTAAAGTAATTAATGACACTTTTTAATATACTGAACTCAGAGGATGTCCCCCTCATGAAATCTAGTTGGCTCGCAGAGAAAGCTAGTCCTGCTAATAATCTGGAATGACTACCTGGATCCGTGGCAATATGAGTGTAATGAGGTGCACCTTATCAGTGGTGAGTTGCTACCAGTTCGCCCTCGTTCAGGCGGTGAGAGGCGGCGAGAGGCTAGTAGTGGCAGCGGCGAGAGGCTCCGCCCACCCTCCCAGATGTCATCAAAAATGCCCTATGTATGCGCAGAACTTTCTATGCATGCGCAGAAGCGCTGTGTGCTCACAAAGCATGCGTGTGTGCCCAGACCCTCCCAAGAGCGAACTGGTAGCGCCGGGGATTTGAAACCCACTACTGACCCAAATGTGTCCACCCCACTTTACTGTTGACCAGTGATACGTTTCTAGTGATCCCCAAGAAAAGACTCATGTGGAATGCATGGCAATAATCTTTTCAAGAGGTTGACTTGAGACAGTTCTTCAAATTTCAAAGTCCTCTTATATTCCTAGGAAAATAAATAGAGAAGGATCCGTAAAAAAATAAAAAGCAGAAGAAATGTTTTCTCTGACAGAGGTAAAGCTTGTCCATTCTGCCATAGTTTCCTATCTGCCATAGTTTCCTATCATAGTTTCCCTGCTCTCAAGATCCTTTTGATATTTTTCCCCATAGTTTTTTTAAAAATGGGCATTTTGATAGTAAATATGATAACAATTGAGCCTCAATATGTCTATCAACATGCACTGTCACCAAAGTGCTTTGGATTATTCCATTTCTGCAAGGTTTTCAGTGTCACCCACCTTCCTGAGGGGAGATGGTCCCCTCCGGACAAGGAACACAGTCATAGCAGCAAAGTGGCTCTCCTTCTCGAGCCCTCTTGACAAATCCAGGATGACATTTTTCCACACATTTGGACTGAGGCAGGGACTAAGTAGAAAAACAAGGAATGCCAAAGAAACTATGTTGAGATTCACCATTCACAGAAAATTGAGGTAGACAAGTCAGTCTTTGGGCTTCATTTAATTCAGTGTGAAATATTACCCAACTGGATTGGCCCATCTTACTTGTTCCAGGGCAAAGGGGCCTATTTCAGATCCCATCTGAAATTTTAAAATTAAATTTGTTCTTAAAGATTGATTAAGTATTATTGTATTATATTTATTAAAATAGAACAAAACTAATGAAGAAATTTCTCACATGTAGGTTCTAGAAAGGTTTCTTCTAGACAATGTTAAACATTGCCAATCTGTTCCACTTTGAAAGTATTCAAAAACCACCTCCCAATTATCCCACTTATCCAGTGGTGAAATCCAAATTTTTTACTACCGGTTCTGTGGGCATGGCTTGGTGGGTGTGGTGTGACTTGGTGGGTGTGGCTTGGTGGGCGTGGCAGGGGAAAAGATACTGCAAAATCCCCATACCCTCCCCACCCCCAGAATTCTTCAGCCAGCATAGCTGGAAGTTGAAGTCCACAAGTCTTAAAGCTGCCAAGTTTGAAGACCTCTGCTCTACCACCTATCTGCAAGGAATATAAATTCTTCCATTCTTCACTGTCCTGTCAGAGCTGAAGAAGCTTCCTGAAAAAGCACCTTTGGGACAACCATGACCTGGATGACTGAGAATCTCTAAAGAACTGAAGGACATGTTGGTCAATGCTACTGAAGCCTCCCCAGCCATTTTAAAAATCTATAAGGATTGTACAATCCACACTGAACTCTCAGTGAAGCTCATCTTCTTTGGTGACTATATTTATCCCACTTAAAATGGGTCTTAAGCCTTTGGAAAACAAAGAAAGCTCTCCAATATTTTCCCCACCTTGTTGAGAAACTTTAACCGTGAAAGGGCATCTTCACTGATAATAAGTCTCTGTCTTTCAAAAACCCCTAGTTGCTCTTGGATGGGCTCCTCATTGGGGAGAAAAACCCAGCTCATGATGTCCAGATCTGCTTTTACATCTCCAGTTTGGTCCAAGTACATTTTAAAGTTGGAAAGATTGCAAAACTCATTCTTCTCCAGAAAGGGGTGGAACTAAAATAGGAACACACAGGAATTGTAAATAAGAAAACTTTGTTTTTTATCCCATGTCTTGCAACCTCCTTCTACAGTTGTCTAACCTGAAATTATGCTTAGATGGGAGAATTAAGATTTATCAATATCTTTAAAACATACCGTATATTGAACAAAATAAATAATTGGTAAAATTCTTCAATTATAAGGATAATCCTAGAGCAGGTTACAAATAACAAACAAACTGAGAGGTTATTCATAAACTAAACTCTAAAGCCGATCAGATGGTTCCGCCCCAGGCGCCTGATGGATCCTGATAGGTTCCAGATGGAGCTTGGGCCATTTCCTGAGTCTCTGGCTCACGACTCAACTGAAAACCTGGTGGCCGCCTAGGATAGGACGGCCGCCGGGGCTTTGGACCGAGTAGTGCCTTTACGGCCTCTGACCCGGCGCCGGATCTGCCCAGCTCCTTGGTTTTCTGAGGAGCTGAGGGAGATGAAGCGCCAGAAAAGATGCCTAGAGAGTGGTTGGAGGGCCAGTCGCTCCGAATCCGACCGAACACTAGTTAGGTCTCATATTAAGACCTACTTAGTGACGATAAAAGTGGCAAAGTGTAATTACTTTTCCGCTCTTATTGCATCGGCAGATAACCGCCCAGCTGCCCTGTTTAGGGTGACCCGTTCCCTCCTCCATCTGGGAGCGCGGGATGACCCCTTGCAGGGACGGGCTGAGGATTTTCTACAGTATCTGCACGATAAAATCGCTCAGATTCGGGAAGGCTTGGACTCTGACTGGGTAAGTTCCGGTGAGGTGTCTGGGGCAGGTCTTGAGACTGTTGTATGGGATGAATTTGACCCTGTGACTCCCAAGGACGTGGACAGGATCCTGGGGAGATTGAACGCAACCACATGTTTATTGGACCCGTGTCCCTCCTGGCTAGTGCTGGCTACCCAGGAGGTTACACGAGGCTGACTCCAGAGGATTATAAATGCTTCTTTCAGTGAGGGTTTCTTGCCTCCTGCCTTGAAAGAGGCAGTGGTGAGACCCCTCCTCAAGAAGCCTTCTCTGGACCCGGCTGTTTTGGGAAATTATCGTTCGGTCTCCAACCTTCCCTTCTTGGCGAAGGTTGTAGAGAGTGTGGTTGCGCGACAGCTCCCACAGTACCTGGATGACACTGTCTATCTAGATCCGTTCCAGTCCGGCTTCAGGCCTGGAGACAGCACGGAGATGGCATTGGTCACGTTGGTTGATGATCTCTGGAGGGCTCAGGACAGGGGTTGCTCCTCTGTTCTGGTCCTATTAGACCTCTCAGCGGCTTTTGATACCATCGACCATGGTATCTTGCTGCACCGGCTGGAGGGATTGGGGGTCGGAGGCACCGTGTTGCGGTGGTTCTCCTCCTATCTCTCCGACCGGTTGCAGTCTGTGTTGGCGGGGGGGCAGAGGTCGACCCCGAGGCGCCTTGCTTGTGGGGTGCCGCAAGGGTCGGTCCTCTCGCCGCTCCTGTTCAACATTTATGTGAAGCCGCTGGGTGAGATCATCCGTGGTTTCGGGGTGCAGTGTCATCTGTACGCTGATGATACGCAGCTGTACATCTCCACCCCGGATCATCCCAATGATGCCCTCGAAGTGATGTCCCAGTGTCTGGAGGCCGTACGGGTCTGGATGGGGAGGAACAGGCTCCGACTCAATCATTCCAAGACCAAGTGGCTGTGGATGCTGGCGTCCCGATATAGCCAGTTGGTGCCTTCGCTGGCTACTGGGGGCGAGTCTTTCCCCCCACAGAGAGGGTTCGTAACTTGGGCGTCCTCCTGGATCCACGGCTGTCTTTAGAAGAGCATATGACGGCCATGGCCAGGGGGGCTTTTTATCAGGTCCCCTGATACGCCAGTTGCGTCCCTTTCTGGATCGGGACTCCTTATGCACAGTCACTCATGCCCTGGTCACTTCTCGCCTGGACTACTGTAATGCTCTCTACATGGGGCTCCCCTTGAGGACCACCCGGAGGCTCCAACTGGTCCAGAATGCGGCCGCGCGGGTGATTATGGGAGCGACTTGGCGCCCCCATGTGACACCTCTCCTGCGCGAGCTGCACTGGCTCCCAGTGGTCTTCCGGGTGCGCTTCAAGGTCTTGGTTCTCATCTTTAAAGCGCTCCATGGCTTAGGGCCCGGGTACTTACAAGACCACCTTCTGCCACCGATAACCTCCCACCGGCCAATACGCTCTCATAGAGAGGGCCTCCTCAGGGTGCCGTCGGTCAGGCAATGTCGACTGGCGACCCCCAGGGGGAGACCCTTCTCTGTGGGGGCTCCCGCCCTCTGGAACAAGTTACCCCCAGGGATTCGATTAATCCCAGACCTCCGCACTTTCCGCAAGGCATTAAAGACTTTTCTATTCCAGGAAGCCGGGCTGGCTTAACGTAGATTTTAATGGGTGAATTTTAGGAGGGATTTTAATTTGGGGAAGCCAAAATTTGATTTAATTACATTTTTAGATTATTTTTAACTTTTATATTGCTTGTATTTTAATGTTTTAACGTTTGGCTGTTCACCGCCCTGAGTCCGTCAGGAGAAGGGCGGTATATAAATCTAATAAACTAAACTAAACTAAACTAAACTAAACTAAACTAAACTAAACTAAACTAAACTAAACTAAACTAAACTAAACTAAACTAAACTAAACTAAACTAAACTAAACTAAACTAAACTAACTATTTGAAAAGAACGAGGTGATTAGTAGAAAGCATGGACTTGTCATGAAATAATTTGCCAAGCTAATCTTCTCCCAGGTACACCAGATGAGCTAATTCTACTTTATCATAAGGCTACATTAACAGAATCTCACAAGTCTGAAAGTGCTAATCTCCCAACAACTAATTTTTAAGTCTGAAAAGTTAAGAGGGGGATCTTTTCCAAGTTTCTTTGTCTGCCTTTATACAGCTGTGATCTCCCCCTCTTAACTGATCTTTCCTGGGCAGTATTACTTCCTTCATCATGAATGTCATTCCCACATATAATTAAATTTCCTTAATAGATTGTGGGAATGCTTCTGATATAATTTGATTTTAGAGAAAATATCTATCTATCTATTTATCTATCTATCTATCTATCTATCTATCTATCTATCTATCTATCTATCTATCTATCTATCTATCTATCGGGCTGAACTAGGGCTGCATAAATTCTTGGTTTAGATACAAAGAACCTGGCTAAAGAGAAATACACATAAAGCCTATGAAAAGGAAAGAAAACAAATACTGTACCTTTACAGGGAGGATACATGAGATGAGGGTGTAGCTAACTGATGAGGCCTTATCAGGCCAAAATAGATCTATATTAGTCTCCCAATGGGCAGCAAAGGGTCTGCTGGCTGCCAGAAGAAAAAAAAGCCTAGAAACTAGTGGATTGTGATTTCACTGAATTAGGGCTGCATAAAATCTTGGTTTACGTAGGAAGAACCCAGCTAAAGAGAAATACTATCTACCTATCTATCTATCTATCTATTTATATATCTATCTATCATAATATCATCTCCATAGAACATTATGCCCCCAACAGTTAGATTTTCCAAACCTGTTGGTCTTTGGTAGCCCTAGAAGCTGAGAAGGTTCTCCTACCTCTCAATTGTATTGCTACTCCAAACGAACAAGCTTTTTTTTTTAAATTTGATTTATATGCCGCCCTTTTCTGGAGACTCGGGGTGGCTTACAATGCTTTAAGCAATAGCCTTCATACTTTTGTATATTTATATTTATACAAAGTCAGCTTATTGCCCCCAACAAACTGGGTCCTCAATTTACCCACCTTATAAAGGATGGAAGGCTGAGTCGACCTTGAGCCTGGCTGGGATTGAAGTAAGTAATTGCAGGCAGCTGGATCTTAAATGCTGCCTTTGTAGGAGGCATTACTCCCCTATGCTACTCAGGTTCCTTGTCTGGACTCCATACCTGCCATGGCTGCAGCCTTGAAGTCCCCAACTCCTCCTCGACTGCCTTCCTTATCCACCTGGATCTGGATGAATACGCAGAATTCAAGGCATGGGCCAGAGTCTTAATGATACTGTAAACATGGTGATCATTTGATATCGAGATGCTGTTCCTTTTCTCTTGGATCTCCAGTGGTGCTTTCTGGGTGCATTTTTTCCGGTCCTTGATAGACAAGAACTGCTTTGAAAAAGAACAGCGAAAAGACTGGTCTTGAAACTGAGGTTGTACAAAGAGAATGGGTTCAAAGCCATCATCCTTAGGACTTTCTTTATCCCTGACATCAAAGTTCCAAATACTATGGACATATTTGAAAAGTCTATTCCTTCCCATTGTGAATTTTATAATGGGTGAGATGATCCAGACTTTCCATTCAACAGGTCCTGGCAAATCTTCAAGTGTTAAAAGGAAAGGAAGAATTGTGTCCAAAATGGAATCATATTCCTTGAAGTGAACAAAGACATTGACTTGCCTCCACTTAGAGAGGGCATCCCTAAGGGATGCTGTGTGGCCAGTCATTGAGAACTGTTGTGATATAACAACACAAATTCCATTCCTGATAAGCAACGGAGTAAAAGTCCTCGTGAAAATCTCTCCATTTTCTGTGTCTGAGGCAAAGAGACCAATCAAGGTCCATCTGAAATGGAGGAGCAGTTGGACGATTCCTGGGTACTGGATCCCTTCTTTGGGCACCATCCGGTGGAAAAATGGGAATTGATTTTTATCACTAAGAGCTGCTGAGCCACTTGCATAATTCATCTGAAAAAGCAATAAGGATTGCTGTATTATATTTGGGTGTCAGATCAAGTCCAAAATCGTACCTTTTAATAAATCCTAGTTTAAGGTTTAAGGTTTTATTGCATTTATATACCACTCTTCTCCCGAATGGTACTCAGGGCGGTTTACAGCCATATTAAAACAATCACATATCACATATGAAAATTAAAATTAATAAAATAATTAAACTATTTGGCCATAAAATTTAAAACCCCTGCTAAAACCCCTTTTCAAAATTTAACACAGATTTAAGTCAGACCGGCTTGATGAAACAACAGAGTCTTCAGGTTTTGTCGGAAGGCACGGAGGTCATCTTTCTTATATCCGGGGGTAGTTCATTCCATAGGGCTGGAACTCCCACAGAGAATGCTGTCCCCCTGGGGGTCACCCGCCGGCATTGTCTGGCCGACGGCACCCTCTGTGAGAGCATATTGGGCGGTGGGAGATATTCATTGGCAGAAGACAGTCTTGTAAATATCCCGGTCCTAAGCCATGGAGCGCTTTGAAGATGGTGATTAACACCGTGAAACGCACCCGGAAGACAAGTTGGTTGTCAAAGACATTTTAGTGTAGTTTATTGCTGATTAGTCATTTGGTCATATCAAGATACAGTCTACTGGGTATCCCCGAAAATAATACCCTGTCTTACATTTTTTTTGAACCCTGAAATAAGTGCTTGGCCTTATTGCCATGCGCTCAAAAACCCGATTGGACTTATTATCAGGGGATGTCTTATTTTGGGGAGAAACTGTGTATAAAGAGCAGAACAAGTCCTTATATAAAAATAGAATAAAAGAAACAAATTAAATACAGAAGAACAATGCCAAAGAATGAAAATCATATTTCTGAATCATCCCTATAATTTACTGTGATAACATCCACATATCCTCAACTCAACTGGACTATTTTATTCAAATAAATGGCATTCTGAAATATATTTTTGGTATTCTGATCACACAGGATATATGTTGTTTTAATATAAGGTTCCAAAAAGGATATTTATTTAATGGGCATTCCAAGATACTGATCACTCGATTTTATATTTGATATTCAAAAAATAGCTCTGTAATTTCTTACATCTCTGGAATTCTGCAAATACAAGACTGTTCATTATAAGGAACTTGATTAAATCTTCTATATTTAATCACTGTGTCCAGCTGCTCAAATATTGTTGAATACTGTCCTACAATATTTAGTCATTTCTGCTTTGAAATACTTGATAAACTTTGAAAATTACAATTTTAGTTACTCATCCTTTTCAGTGTGTCAACTTTCTTGAGGGTGGCTATATCTTTCTCTGCTTAGATACCCCGAATTCTTTGGGCAGCAATCTTTTGAGTTATATTGTACAAAACACAGAGAAACCAAAGCGCTAATATAATTTGCCAGTTATAGTTATAAAGCCAAGTGGTCTTTCCATTTTTGTATATACCTGCTTAGTAGGGCTTGTGGCCACCCCTAAGCAGTGTTCTTTTTTATACAAAGTCAGCATATTGCCCCCACAATCCGGATCCTCATTTTACCTACCTCGGAAGGATGGAAGGCTGAGTCAACCTTGAGCCTGGTGAGATTTGAAATCACAGTAATTGCAGGCAGCTGGCAACTAAATGCTATTTAACAGCACTTTTAGTCCACTGCACCACCAAGGCTCTTACTTGGTATAAGTTTAAATGAACTTATCAGTAGAAAAACCTATCAGTTGAGTAATTTTTTGAATAGTTCAGCCAGTAGCTAGTTGTGTTCTCTCCAGGGACTCTACTGTGTGTGTGTGTGTGTGTGTGTGTGTGTGTGTGTGTGTGTGTGTGTGTTTTAAATGAATTTGAACCTGAACATAGTAGGGCAAAAATAGCATCTTGGCTAAAGTGTTTGCATTTTTATAAAATGGATAATTCATGCTAGGGTCCCTACGATTCTATAAGACACATATTTTTATCAATTGTAAATAAGCTAATCCATTGGAATTATTTCCATGAATACAGGTTTTGCTCACCATTGAAAATACCATTATTTTCGTAAAGATGATTTTTATTTACGTGCATATGTAGTTAAGTATGTATGCATGTACTATTTCTCTTCATGATAAAAAAAAAAAAACCCAGCTCTTGAATTCCACACAGTAAACATGATTGGATCTATTGCTCACTCACCACCACTTCTCTCCCTTTACCAGATAGAGAAACATACGCACAAACCTGTGCGATCTTGTAGGTGCCTACTAATGTTGACATCTGGATGGAGATGTCCCTTTTGGCTGCATCAAGAAGGGCCAAAAGGTTGTCTTTCCTTCCACAGCTGTAGTTGGGAACATTGGCTTCTCCTGTCGAGAGCATGTCCAGCAAGGCATCTGAAGTGCCAAATGTGTTCAAGTAGTTGTCATGGATGTTGTAGCCAAGTGTGAGATTATACAGAAGCTGGGGATTCCTATTTATAAGTTGAATAGCAAAAATGTAGTGGACGATTCTAGAGTGATTAGTAGATAAACTACTGTAAAAAATATTCATGTTATTATCATCATCTTTAACAGAAACAATAAAACATGTTATTTATTTATCTTTGCCTCCTATTTAGGGCAATACTGATTCACAATCAGAGGCACCTCACATCACCATTTAATTCTTATGAGTGCTGTGAATATGTAGATAATCCTCCACCAGGGTTAAGAATGACCAGTGCAGAGAATCGTTATTTGTAACATTCCTAATTTTCATTTCTTCAATAACCAGCATTCAATACCATTCAATAATTAAAAGTAGAGTCATCATAAAATGAAGAGGATGTTTCATAAGCCAAAAAGAGCCAAAAAGAAACTCTAACATCAAGGCAACCCTCATTTTTATAAGGATCAGGCTTTGAATATCAGTGAATAGTTATAAAAATATGGAAATGGGATGGGCAGATGCAACTATAACACTTTCAATAATTACTATACAAAAAGTCAGTATTCAGGTGATGAATGAAGGACTGGATGGGGAGAAGAAAATAACCTGGACATTTTTCAGATATTTTTCTGTCACAACTTTGGATTCTTTAGACATCTTTGGAGAGTCCTCCACTCCTCTGCTCACAACAAAATACCCTATGCCACCAGACTTGAAATTCTGGGCTTAGAAAACTTAGAACTACGCCGTCTTCGGTATGACCTAAGCGTAGCTCATAAAATTATCTGCTACAATCTGTCAATAATTATTTGTCAATGACTACTTCAGCTTCAACCACAACAATACACGAGCACACAATAGATACAAATTTAAAGTGAACCACTCCAAACTCGATTGCAGAAAATACGACTTCAGCAACAGAGTGGTCAAGGCTGGAATGCACTACCTGACTCGGTGGTTTCATCCCAAAACCTCCAAAATTTGAACCTAAGACTGTTTACTTCACCCCATTCCTAAGAGGCCTGTAAGGGGTGTGCATAAGAGCACCAGCGTGCCTGTCATCCCTGTCCTAATGTTCCCTTTATTTGTATTCATTTTATTCATTCAATCCATGCTTATACATACATACATACATACATATATATATATATATATATATATATATATATATTTTTTAATATTTTTGCTGATAATTATAAATAAGTAAGGGAGGCTGTGATAGATCTATTTCGAGCTTATTGGCTCTCGTCAGACAGTCATACCCTTTACTGGGATTTGAACCTGGGCAGTCTGCTTGTAAGGCAGTTGATTTAACCCTCAGGCCACAGGCTCTTATCCAATTACCAGCTCATTTCCAGGTAGGTTTATTTATATGTTTTTGTAAGTCATCCTGGATCTCCACTAATGGAGGAGATATCACATTGTGATATCTCCTCCATTAGTGGAGATCCAGGATGACTTACAAAAACATATAAATATATATATATATATATATATATATATATATATATATATATATATATATATATATATATATATATATATATATATATATATATATATATATATATATATAATCTAATATGTACTTGACTAATAAATAAAATAAAAATAAAGCTGTGAGACTCTTGCAAAAAAATAAGATAAAAGGGGGAAGACATGGAAATCCGAACAATTCAGGAAATTAAACAGGTCCTGAAATATTCCTCTAAGTGTAAGTAAAATATGAAGAAAAGAGAAAGTGTTAGAACTGCAAATGGAGGGAATGCAACTCTATCACACTGAGTGACTTACAAATCTGACTGTGTATAAGGAGCCACATTGAAAGGAAATGTTAAATGAGATATTTTTGTTGCAGTGGTGATCAGACTAATGAGATGGTCTCCTGCCCTATAATAGCTCCATGGTTTTTTTCTATCTTCCTCCTCCAAACGTATCGGGCACTTCATTCTAAGCTTCCCACAGACTGGCTGGGACACCAGGAGCATCAGGAACAGAAGCAGGAGGTCCATCATCTACAGGGCTGGGACATCTGTAGCACCAGAAGCAGAACTAGGAGATGCGTAATTCCTAAGTCTGAATCAATCCCCTTCCTGTTTCTAAACAAGAACAACAAGGAGAATTCAAAGCACTCTCACAAGATGGAATGCCAGTGTCTTTTCCCATTCAGAAAGAGTCATACCCAGTTCCACCTGGAAAGGAGACAGGTGCATTCTGGAATCCAGCCCTTGCTTCTATTAAAATTGTGCCACACACAGTGTGACTCGAGGCATTGGTCGTCTTCTGATGCAAGATCTCTTCCATGTTGCTACAGTGTGATGTTTACACCAAAGGCACTCACTGGAGAAGTAGCAGAAGAGGTCTCAAAGGAAGGAATGATGATTCACTATAATTTCCAGTAACTTCTCCTCTAGGGATCTAAACTTCTATGGAGCTCTATGTGCAGAAGTGTAACTGCAAAAAAGTTAGTGAAAAATCACAGATACACCCATTGGGATGCTGTTCTGTTGTAGTTGTGCTCCTTGCTGTCAGGTCTTGTCTGGAAAGTAATGTGTGAGGAGATAATTCAGTACCCAGGTAACTGAACACCTGTGTGTCCTTCTATGTGGTATAGTATTTTGTTTCCAGAGACTGCTGGGGAAGAGCAAGCAAAACTATGGAGTTTGATGCCACTCTAGATTGGTGACACTTATTTATTTATTTATTTATTTATTTATTTATTTATTTATTTATTTATTTATTTATTATTGCAATTTATATGCCGCCATTTTTCCGAGGGACTAAGGGCAGCTTACAAAAATGACAATTTCCAACACAAATCACAATAAAATTAAAATCAACAACCCAAGTAAAACAATTTAAAATTATGACAATGTATACCCATAATGGATCAGTTAAGTTGACGGAAGAGCCACATCTTCAGCTCGCGATGGAAGGAAAGGAGGTCGGGGGCTATCCTGCGCTTGGTGGGCAAACCATTCCAGAGGGTCGGGGCTCCCACAGAGAACGCTCTCCTCCTCGGGGCCGTCAGTCGACATTGTTTGGCCGATGGTACCCTGAGGAGGCCTACTCTGTGGGAGCGCACGGGACGATGGGAGAGGGGCAAGAGGTGGTCCTGCAAGTACCCTGGGCCTAAGCCATGAAGGGCTTTATAGGTAAGCACCAGCACCTTGAAATGAATCCTGACCGCCACCGGTAGCCAGTGCAGCTCTCGCAGGAGAGGTGTTACACGGGTGTTAACTCTAGTGTTGACTTTCATCTAACACCAAACAGTACAGATAGTCCTCGACTTTCAACAGATCGCTTAGTGACCATTCGAAGTTACAATGGCATTGACAAAAATTGCCGTGACCATTTTTCACACTTATGACCGTTGCAGCATCCCTAGATTCATGTGGTTTACATTTGGTTGCTTGGTAACTAGTTCATATTTATGCCAATTGCAGTGCCCTGGCATCATGTGATCACATTTTTGTGCCCTTCTGACAAGTAAAGTCAATGGGGAAGCAAGATTCAATTAATAGCCATGTTACTAATTTAACAACTGCAGTGATTCACTTAACAAATAAGGTCAGGAAAGTCATAAAATGACTGTCATTTAATCCAACCGTTCAGGAGAGCTCAGCAGCCAATTTGCAATTCTATTGGATAAAAATGGACCAAACTTTAATTATTTCAAGCACAAAAGTTGGCTAAGCTTCTATATTAAAACAGCCCATTTTTTACTTTTGGCTTGCTGGAACATGTGGAGAGTGAAAATTCCTCTTTCTGACATTTATACATTTCTTCGGGTCGTAAGCTGTTCCTTTGTATTCAGGTCTGGCCTCAGAATGATAATGTAGCACTTGGGGATGAAGATGCAGCCCAGCAACCCAGCACTGGAGGCCAAGATGGAGAAGATCTGCACAGCCACCATGTATTTCCCTTTAGTGCTAAGGTAGGTGGGCACAAAAGTTACCCAGACACTGCAGAAGACCAGCATGCTGAAGGTGATCAGTTTGGCTTCATTGAAGGCCCCAGGGAGATTCCTGGCAAGGAAAGCCACAGTAAAGCAGATAGCAGCCAGGAAGCCCATGTAGCTGAGGGTGATGTAGAACATGACAACGGACCCTTCGTTGCATTGCAAGTTTATCACTCCAGGCAGAGAGTGGAGATCAGAATCAGGGAATGGGGGAGAAACTCCCAGCCAAATGGAACAGATGATAATTTGGACAGTAGAACAAGAGAGGATGACGGAGGTGGCCAAACTCTTCCCCAACCATCTCTTCACTTGGTTTCCTGGTTTTGTGGCCAAGAAAGCCAGCACCACTGTGATTGTTTTAGCCAAGAGAGAAGAAATGGCAACTGAGAAAGTGATGCTGAAAAGTGTTTGTCGGAGAAGGCAGGTGGCTTTCCTTGGTTGACCAATGAAAAGGAAAGAAGACAAGAAACACAGCAGGAGGGAGACCAGGAGGATATAGGAGAGGTCCCGGTTGTTGGCTTTGACAATAGGAGTTTCTAGGTATTTAATGAATATGACTAAAATAAGACCTGTGGTTAGGAAGAAGAGTAGGGCAAAAGAGACCAGGATGATGCCCAGATGTTCTTCATAAGACAGGAAGGTTATAACTTTAGGGATACACTGGACTCGGTTCCCATTTGGATATTCATCATTTGGACACTTGGTGCATTTTTCCGAATCTGAGAAAAGACAAAAGCAGGATTGCTTTTATATTATGTCCTTTTACTTTTCAAGAAATACTTTCTTGGAGAAAAGATGCGAGATATACTTCCTAGCATCTCCACAGGAAGAAAATAAGAATAACATTTTCTAAAGCAGCCACAGTTCTAATACTCTATGCAAGTGGGAGATGTATTTGGACCTGAATGATTATCTGTATAATATGAAAAACTTTCACAGGAACCTACAATATAAGAGGTAAATAATGAACCAGTTACTCAGTCTAGGTAAACATCTTTTATTTATTTTATTTTATTTATTTATTTCATTATTAAAATTTATATGCCGCCCATCTCCCATGGAACTTGGGACAGCTCACATAGATTAAAACAACAGAGATAAAACTAAAATACTAAAATACAGTCCCAATTTAAAAACCTCAGAATTAAAACCCCCTAACCCCGTAACCCCGGTCAGGGAATTTGGTGAAAAAGCCATGTCTTCAATACAGTATGGAAAGTGCGGAGATCAGGAGCTGTCCAGAGCTCAGTGGGTAATCCAGTCCAGAGGGTCGGTGTGGCCACAGAGAACACCCTCATCCTGGGGGTCTCCAGCCGACATTGTCTGGCAGATGGCACCTGGAGGAGGGCAGCCCTATGAGAGCACACAGGGCGGTGGGAGGCTGGTAGAAGATGGTTCTGCAAGTACCTGGGGCCCATGCCATGAAGAGCTTTATAGGTAAGTACCAGCACCTTGAAGGCTACCAGCAGCCAGTGCAGCTCGCGCAGGAGAGGTGTTGCCCGGGAGTAGCGGGAAGCTCCCATAACAACCCGTGCAGCTGCATTCTGGATGAGCTAGAGCCTCCGGGTGCACTCCAAAGGCAGCCCCATGAAGAGGGCATTGCAGTAGTCCAACTGCGAGACAATGAGAGTTTGAGTGACTGTTGCGAAGGGCATTCCTGTCTAGGAAAGGCCGCAACTGGCGCACTAGGCGAACCAGTACAAAAGCCCCCCTTGTCATGGCTTTTAGATGATCCACCAAATACAGCCATGAATCAAGGAGGATGCCCAGGTTGCGAGCCCTTTCAGAGGGAGTCAACAACTCCCCTCCCATCAAAACTGATGGAGTAGCTAGACCAGGAGATGCCAGAATCCACAGCCACTCATTCTTGGAGGGGTTGAGCCGGAGCCTCTTTGTACCCATCCAGACCACACCGCCTCCAGGCACTTCGACATCATGGAAAGATGTCACAGTATAGGCATCCCTGGGTAGATTCGGGGTGGAGATGTACAGTTGGGTATCATCAGCATATTGATGATACCCCACCCTGAAACTACGAATGATTTCACCCAGCAGCTTCATGTAGATGTTGAAAAGCAAGGGGGACAGAACCGACCCCTGTGGCACCCCACAGGTGAGGGGCCTTGGAAAGGATCTCTGACCCCCCCCCCAAACAAACTGTGAATGACCCAAGAGTTAGGAGGCAAACCACTGTAGAACAGTGCCCCCCACTCCCAGTCCCCGGAGCCGTTGCAGTAAGATACCATAGTCGATGGTATCGAACACCACTGAGAGGTCAAGTAGCACCAGAACGGAGGAACAACACCCATCCTGGGCCCGCCAGAGATCATTCACTAGGGCAACCAATGCCGTTTCCATGCTGTGTCCGTGCCTGAAACCCGATTGTTATGGGTCTAGGTAATCAGTTTCCTCCAGGAATTGTGGGAGTTGGTACTTTAATTTAATTTTAATTTAATTTTAATTATATTTATATGCCGCCCTTCTCCGGAGACTCAGGGCGGCTTACAATGCATTAAGCAATAGCCTTCATACTTTTGTATATTTATAATATACTTATTAATATACTGGATTAACAGGATGCCTATACTATGAAATTTTATTGGCTGACTGAGAAAGCTTGTCCTTTAGTCCTAGAGCCTAGTCCGGAGCCTGGGGAGGGTGAAAAAATAGGTCTACTGAACCAGAAGTTCAAAAATGGGCCCATATCCAGCCTCCAGACGGCCTCTAGTGCCTGGGTAATGCAGTTTTTGCCCTCCCAGAGGCTCGAGAAACATCTCTGAGGCCTGAGGAGGATGAAAAATGGACCTGAAACAGCCTGAAAACGGGGCTGTTTCCTGCCTCCAGGGAACCTCCAGAGACCAGGGGAGGCCATTTTCATCTTGTATAGGCTCCAGAAAAGCCTCCATAGTCTGGGGAGGGCGAAAATACACACCTCCTGTGGTGCAGGAGGATGAGTAGGCCACGTCCACCATGGCCACGTCCATCCAGCAACCAGGCAGAGAACTGGTTGCTAAAATTTCTGAATCCCACCCCAACCTATACCTTCAATTGGACCTGAAAGGAAACAGATAACGAATGCATCTTGTGGAACAGCTGTCTTATATATGCCATCCTAGGAGCTCCCATAACTATGAAGGCCACTACATTCTGCACCAGCTATAGAACTTAACTGTTGAGTTTCAATATTTCAGAAGAATCCAATTCCACAGAGAGAATTCCACAATTCCTGCTCTTTCTTTGATGTCACCCACCTTCCTGAGCTGAGATGGTCCCCTCTGGACAAGGAACACAGTCATAGCAGCAAACTGGCTCTCCTTTTCGAGCCCTCTTGACAAATCCAGGATGACATTTTTCCACACATTTGGACTGAGGCAGGGACTAGGTAGAAAAACAAGGAATGCCAAAGAAACTATGTTGAGATTCACCATTCACAAAAAATTGAGGTAGACAAGTAAAGTAGTCTTTGGGCTTCATTTAATTCAGTGTGAAATATCACCCAACTGGATTGGCCCATCTCACTTGTTCCAGTACAAGGGGCCTATTTCAGAATCCATCTGAAATTTTAAAGTTAAATTTGTTCTTAAAGATTGATTAAGTATTATTGTATTATATTGATTAAAATAGAACAAAACTGATGAAGGAAGAAAGTTCTCACAAGCAGGTTCTAGAAAGGTTGAGCCTATCAGCGCCACAATCCCCAGAATGTGAGAACCTCTCTCACCGGTTTTATGGAGATACTAGATGCAGAGGGCATGATCTGTCTCCTAAAGAATCATAACTCAGCATCCCATGTTGGAAATGGCCATAGTATATAAGTTTTAAATGATGTTCCATATTATAGCAAGTGTAAGACAGCAAGGGTGCTTTTTCAGGAGGCAACTGAAGTTTCTTGTTTGTTTGTTTTTTCCTTTTGAAGACGTTTTGCTTCTCATCTAAGAAGCTTCTTCAGCTATGACAGGATAATGGAGAATGGAAGGATTTATATTCCTTGCAGACAGCTGGTCCTTTGCATCCTTTTAAAGGGTCATTGAAGCACTTGGAGATTTATCTCTGTGTCCTCAGGGTCACCTGAGTGGTGCTCCTGGTTCTTGAAGTCTGCAATTTTTCCTCTGGAAATCCATTCCTACTCCCACATCATTTCAAGGGTGTTCATCCCAAATTGTATAGCTAAAAATCCATAGAGATTCTCAATCATCCAGAAAGTCATCCAAAAAGGGTGGGAAAAAACAGACAAACCTCAAAGTGCTTCAACGACCCTCTAAAACAGAGGTCTTCAAACTTGGCAGCTTTAAGACTTGTGGACTTCAACTCCCAGAATTCCCCAGCCAGCATAGCTGGGAGTTGAAGTCCAAAAGTCTTAAAGCTGCCAAGTTTGAAAACCTCTGCTCTAAAAGAATGCAGTTTAACACCCATCTGCAAGGAATATAAATTCTTCCATTCTTCACTGTCCTGTCGGAGCTGAAGAAGCTTCCTGAAAAAGCACCTTTGGGACAACCATCAGCTGGATGACTGAGAATCTCCACAGAACTGAAGGACATGTTGGTCAATGCTACTGAAGCCTCCCCAGCCATTTTAAAAATCTATAAGGATTGTACAATCCACATTGAACTCTCAGTGAAGCTCATCTTCTTTGGGGACTGTATTTATCCCACTTAAAATGGGTCTTAAGACATTGGAAAACAAAGAAGGCTCTCCAATATTTTCCCCACCTTGTTCAGAAATCTTAACCGTGAAAGGGCATCTTCACTGATAATAAGTCTCTGTCTTTCAAAAACCCCTAGTTGCTCTTGGATGGGTTCCTCATTGGGGAGAAAAACCCAGCTCATGATGTCCAGATCTGCTTTTACATCTCCAGTTTGGTCCAAGTACATTTTAAAGTTGGAAAGATTGCAAAACTCATTCTTCTCCAGAAACGGATGGAACTAAAATAGGAACATACAGGAATTGTAAATAAGAAAACTTTGTTTTTTATTCCATGTCATGCAACCTCCTTCTACAGTTGTCTAACCTGAAATTATGCTTAGAATTGAGAATTAAGATTTATGAATATCTTCAAAAGATACTCTATATTGAAAAAAATAAATAATTGGTAAAATTGTCCAATTATAAGGATAATCCTAGAGCAGGTTACAAATAACAAACAAACTGAGAGGTTATTCATAAACTATTTGAAAAGAACGAGGTGATTAGTAGAAAGCATGGACTTCTCATGAAATAATTTGCCAAGCTAATCTTCTCCCAGGTACACCAGATGAGCTAATTCTACTTTATCATAAGGCTACATTAACAGAATCTCACATGTCTGAAAGTGCTAATCTCCCAACAACTAATTTTTAAGTCTGAAAAGTTAAGGGGGGGATCTTTTCCAAGTTTCTTTGTCTGCCTTTATACAGCTGTGATCCCCCCACGTCTTAAGTGATCTTTCCTGGGCAGTATTACTTCCTTCATCACCAATGTCATTCCCACATATAATTAAACTTCCTTCATAGATTGTGGGAATGCTTCTGATATAATTTGATTTTAGTGAAAATATCTATCATCTATCTATCTATCTATCTATCTATCTATCTATCTATCTATCTATCTATCTATCTATCTATCTATCGGGCTGAACTAGGGCTGCATAAATTCTTGGTTTACATACAAAGAACCTGGCTAAAGAGAAATACACATAAAGCCTTCAAAAAGGAAAGAAAACAAATACTGCACCTTTACAGGGAGGATACATGAGATGAGGGGTGTAGCTAACTGATGAGGCCTTATAATGCCAAAATAGATCTATATTAGTCTCCCAATGGGCAGCAAAGGGTCTGCTGGCTGCCAGAAGGGGAAAAAAAGCCTAGAAACTAGTGGATTGTGATTTCACTGAACTAGGGATGCATAAAATCTTGGTTTATGTAGGAAGAACCTGGCTAAAGAGAAATACTATCTATCTATCTATCTATCTATCTATCTATCTATCTATCTATCTATCTATCTATCTATCTATCTATCTATCTATCGGGCTGAACTAGGGCTGCATAAATTCTTGGTTTACATACAAAGAACCTGGCTAAAGAGAAATACACATAAACCCTACAAAAAGGAAAGAAAACAAATACTGTACCTTTACAGGGAGGATACATGAGATGAGGGTGTAGCTAACTGATGAGGCCTTATCAGGCCAAAATAGATCTATATTAGTCTCCCAATGGGCAGCAAAGGGTCTGCTGACTGCCAGAAGGGGGAAAAAAAGCCTAGAAACTAGTGGATTGTGATTTCACTGAATTAGGGATGCATAAAATCTTGGTTTACATAGGAAGAACCTGGCTAAAGAGAAATACTATCTATCTATCTATCTATCTATCTATCTATCTATCTATCTATCTATCTATCTATCTATCTATCTATCTATCTATCTATCTATCTATCTATCTATCATAATATCATCTCTATAGAACATTATGCCCCCAAGAGTTAGATTTGCCAAACCTCTTGGTCTTTTGTAGCCCTAGGAAGCTGAGAAGGTTCTCCTCCCTCTCATTTGGATTCCTACTCCAAAGGAACAAGCTTTGCTCTATCCTTGTCTGGACTCCATACCTGCCATGGCTGCAGCCTTGAAACGCCCAACCGCTCCTCGCCTGCCTTCCTTATCCACCTCGATCTGGATGAATACGCAGCACTCAAGGCATGGGCTAAAGTCCTAATGATACTGTTAACATGCTGATCAATTGGTATAGGGATGCTGTTCCTTTTCTCTTGGGTCTCCAGTGGTGCTTTCTGGGTGCATTTTTTCCGGCCCTTGATAGAAAACAACTGCTTTGAAAAAGAACAGCAAAAAGACTGCTCTTGAAACTGAGGTTGTACAAAGAGAATAGGTTCAAAGCCATCATCCTTAGGACTTTCTTTATCCCTGACATCAAAGTTCCAAATACTATGGACATATTTGAAAAGTCTGTGCCTTCCCATTGTCCATTTTACAAGGGGTGAGGTGATCCAGACTTTCCCTTCAATGTGTCCTGGCAAATCTTCAAGTGTTAAAAGGAAAGGAAGGATTGTGTCCAAAATGGAATCATATTCCAGGAAGTGAACAAAGACATTGACTTGCCTCCACTTAGAGAAGGCATCCCTAAGGGATGCTGTGTGGCCAGTCATTGAGAACTGTTGTGATATCACAACACAAATTCCATTCCTAACAAACAACAGAGTAAAAGTCCTCATGAAATTCTCTCCATTTTCTGTGTCTGAAGCAAAGAGACCAATCAAGGTCCATCTGAAATGGAGGAGCAGTTGGACAATTCCTGGGTACTGGATCCCTTCTTTGGGCACCATCCGGTGGAAAAATGGGAATTGATTTTTGTCACTAAGAGCTGCTGAGCCACTTGCATAATTCATCTGAAAAAGCAATAAGGATTGCTGTATTATATTTGGGTGTCAGATCAAATCCAAAATCTAATTTTTTAATAAATCCAAGTTGATTGTCAAAGACATTTTAGTGTAGTTTCTACTGGGTTTCCCCGAAAATAAGACCCTTTCGTACATTTTTTTTTGAACCCTGAAATAAGCGCTTGGCCTTATTGCCATATGCTCAAAAGCCCGATTGGGCTTATTATCAGGGGATGTCTTATTTTGGGGAGAAACTGGGTATAAAGAGCAGAACAAGTCCCTATATAAAAATAGAATAAAAGAAACAAATTAAATAAAAAAGAACAATGCTAAAGAATGAAAATCATATTTCTGAATCATCCCTATAATTTACTGTGATAACATCCACATATCCTCAACTCAACTGAACTATTTTATTCAAATAAATGGCATTATGAAATATATTTTTGGTATTCTGATCACACAGTATATATTTTGTTTTAATATAAGGTTCCAAAAAGGATATTTATTTAATGGGCATTCCAAGATACTGATCACTCTATTTTATATTCGATATTCAAAAAATAGCTTTGTTATGTCTTACATCTCTGGAATTCTGCAAATACAAGTGTCAGGTTTCGAGGTCGTCTCAAATAAATTGCATTTCAAACAACGTCTTTGATGAAAACTCTACTTTATTAAGCACGACATTCTAACTCCAACTTCATCGTAGCCAACACTGACTTCCTGACCCAAAACCCTCCTTTTCCTTTTCCCCACTCTATGCATTCATTGGCCATCTTCCAAGTCACTCTACCCCTAATCTACTGCTTCAGCTCAAAGGATTTTCCCCCTCCCATCCTATCTCCTAGGGGATATTAATTAGTAGTATTAGTAGGGGAGTATTAGTATTAGTTAGATGGCTGAAGACAAAGTTGTCAACAGCGCTTAAAATTTATTTGTTTAAATGGAAGGAATGCACTTTTCATCTACCTACTCTCAGCGCAAATGTGCTTTTCTAAAGGCAACTGGATTTTCTTTGTTTTTTTACTCGAAAACATTGCACTTCTCGTTCAAGAGTCTTCATCAGTTCTGACTGAAGAGAAGTGGAGTCTTATCAAGGAAAACAAAAAACAAAAAAAGTCCAGTTGCCTTTTTTTTTTATTGAAAAAGTTTTACATTACAATTTATTTATAAAAAACCCCTTTCCCCCCCCCCACCCCCCTCCCTAACCCCACCCCCCTCCCTCCCCAACCCCCCCTTGACTTCCGCTATTAAACAAGCATTAACAATCCATATTTAACCACTTTTCAAGGTGAGATCCAACTAATTAAAAAAAAACAAAAAAAACTATAACATTATTTTATATAATAATAATAATAATAATAATAATAATAATAATAATAATAATAATAATAAAAAGATCACTTTTCAAACAGCATATAATCAAATTTAGAAAAAATCCTAACTCTTAACAATCTAATTCTTTTTTTTTTAACAAAAGATCTAATAAAATAATTTTAGACATTTAACTTAAAATATCATATAAGTAAAAATAATATATAACATTAACTCTACTTCCCCCTATTCCATATATCATAATCTAAATCAAACAATACTTAATATTGTATACTTAGTACATTTCTTTTTATACTATAACTAAAGGTTAAAAATATAAATTCAATCATTTAACATAAAATAAAAATAAAAATTACCAAATTCAATACATTTTTCTTTTAAATTACTTAAGTGTAAAAAATATAAATTCAATTAAGTGCTAACTGAAACTTCTTACTTTGATATTTATACTTCATATATTCTACCCATTTCTCCCACTCCTTAGCAAAAACTTCATGGGTCTTATCTTTTAAATATGCAGAGATTTTAGCCATCTCTACAAAATTAGACATCTTCAATACCCACTCCTCTATCGTGGGTACTTTATCCTTCTTCCAATTTTGGCCAATCAGTAATCTAGCTGCAGTAATCATGTGTAAAATCAATCTAGTATCAGTTGATGAGCAACCTTTAACTATTCCCAACAAAAAAAAACTGAGGTGAAAACTCAAGCTTCCTCTTCAAAATGTTCTGCATTACCCACCAAAGTTTGATCCAAAATGCTTTCAATTTTCTGCACGTCCACCAAATATGAAAATATGTTGCATCCAAACAATCACACCTCCAACATTTAGGTTGAACATTTGGATACATACATGATAACTTTTTAGGGTCAAAATGCCACCTATAAAACATCTTATAAAATTTTTCCCTCAGATTCTGTGCTTGTGTAAATTTAACATTCTGGACCCAAATCTTCTCCCAGGTTTCCAACATTACTGGTTCTTCAAAATTCTGTGCCCATTTTATCATGCAATCTTTAACTAGTTCACCCTCTGAATCTCTCTCTAACAATAAATTATACACATGTTTAATATGCATCGGCCCTTTACATTTTATCTGGGTCACCAAATCTTCTTCATGTAGCATTAGTCCAATTTTCTGATCTTCTCTCCATCTTGCTTGAAGTTGAAAATACTGCAACCAAGTTAAGTTCACCCCTTGTTCCAACAGAATGTTGAAAGGTTTCAAACTCCATCTGCCCCCATCATTAAAAAGTATCTCTTTATATAACAACCCCCCGAGTGACTTTATATTTGGCAAAATCTGCCCAAGATCCAACCACAAAGGTATTTTGTAATCCAATTGAAGTTGGTGCTTCTTCCAAACTCTCATCAAAGCATGTCTCAAAATATGAATGAGGAAAACAAAAAACAAAAAAAGTCCAGTTGCCTTTTGAAAAGCACTTTTCGGACAACCGAAATGTTTAGGAGCCTAGATTAGCTCAGCAGACTAATGCATTCTGCATTGTGATTAACTCCAGCTGTCTGCAATTACTGTAAGTTCGAATCTCAGCAGGCTCAAAGTTGACTCAGCCTTCCATCCTTTCTAAGGTAGGTAAATTGAGGACCCAGTTTGTGGGGGCAATAAGCTGACTTTGTATAAATATACAAAAGTAGGAAGGCTATTGCTTAACGCATTGTAAGCTTCCCTGAGTCTCCGGAGAAGGGCGGCATATAAATCAATTTTTTTAAAAAAAAAACATGACCTGGATCACTAACAATCTCCATGGACATTTATTCACTCTCAACTCAGCTCAAGAGGAAACTAAGTTGTGTGTGTGTGTGGGTGGGTGGGTGCGTCCGTGTGTGTGTGTGTGTGTGTAAATTACTATTCCCTTCTTCCACCCAACTAATATATGACAGGTATATTCATTCTTTCTTTCTTTCTTTCTTTCTTTCTTTCTTTCTTTCTTTCTTTCTTTCTTTCTTTCTTTCTCTCTTTCTTTCTTTCTTTCTTTCTTGGTTTGATTTATATGGGTTTGTATTTTTATAAAATGGATAATTCATGCTAGGATCCGTACAATTCTATAAGACATACATTTTTTATCAATTGTAAATAAGCTAATCCATTGGAATTATTTCCATGAATATAGGCTTTGCTCACCATTGAAAATACCGTTATTTTCGTAAAGATGATTTTTATTTACGTGCATATGTAGTTAAGTATGTATGCATGTACTATTTCTCTTCATGATAAAAAAAAAAAACCCAGCTCTTGAATTCCACACAGTAAACATGATTGGATCTATTGCTCACTCCCAACCACTTCTCTCCCTTTACCAGATAGAGAAACATACGCACAAACCTGTGGGACCTTGTAGGTGCCTACTAATGTTGACATCTGGATGGAAACGTCCCTATCAGCTGCATCAAGAAGGGCCAAAAGGTTGTCTTTCCTTCCACAGCTGTAGTTGGGAACATTGGCTTCTCCTGTCGAGAGCATGTCCAGCAAGGCATCTGAAGTGCCAAATGTGTTCAAATGGTTGTCGTGGATGTTGCAGCCAAGTGTGAGATTATGCAGAAGCTGGGGATTCCTATTTATAACTTGAATGGCAAAAATGTAGTCGATGATTCTAGAGTGATCAGTAGATAAACTACTGTAAAAAAATATTCATGTTATTATCATCATCTTTAACAGGAACAATAAAACATGTTATTTATTCCTCTTTGCCTCCTATTTAGGGCAATACTGATTCACAATCAGAGGCACCTCCCATCACCATTTAATTCTTATGAGTGTTGAGAATATGTAGATAATGCTCCACCAGGGTTAAGAATCACCAACGCAGAGAATCGTTAATTGTAACATTCCTAATTTTCATTTCTTCAATAACCAGCATTCAATACCATTCAATAATTAAAAGTAGAGTCATCATAAAATGATGAGGATATTTCATAAGTGACAAAGAAAAGAAACTCTAACATCAAGTCAACCCTCATTTTTATAAGGATCAGACTTTGAATATCAATGAATAGTTATAAAAATATGGAAATGGGCTGTATAACTATACTGTATAACTGTAGCAACTATAACACTTTCAATAATTACTATACAAAAAGTCAGTATTCAGGTGATGAATGAAGGACTGGATGGGGAGAGGAAAATAACCTGGACATTTTTCAGATATTTTTCTGTCACAACTTTGGATTCTTTAGACATCTTTGGAGAGTCCTCCACTCCTCTGCTCGCAACAAAATACCCTATGCCACCAGACTTGAAATTCTGGGCTTAGAAAACTTAGAACTACGCCATCTTCGGTCTGACCTAAGCATAGCTTATAAAATCATCTGCTACAATGTCCTACATGTCAATGACTATTTCAGCTTCAACCACAACAATACACGAGCACACATTAGATACAAATTTAAAGTGAACCACTCCAAACTCGATTGCAGAAAATACGACTTCAGCAACAGAGTGGTCAATGCCTGGAATGCACTACCTAACTCTGTGGTTTCATCCCAAAACCTACAATTTTTTTAAAAAAATTTGATTTATATGCTGCCCTTCTCCTGAGACTCAGGGCGGCTTACAGTGGGTTAAGCAATAGCCTTCATACTTTTGTATATTTATATTTATACAAAGTCAGCTTATTGCCCCCAACAAACTGGGTCCTCAATTTACCCACCTTATAAAGGATGGAAGGCTGAGTCGACCTTGAGCCTGCCTGGGATTGAACTCGCAAGTAATTGCAGCAGCTGGATCTTAAATGCTGCCTTTGTAGGAGGCATTACTCCCCTACGCTACTCAGGCTCCTTTAACCTAAGACTATTTACTGTTAACTTCACACCCTTCCTAAAAGGTCTGTAAGGGGTGTGCATAAGAGCACCAGCGTGCCTACTTTTCCTGTCCTAATGTTCCCTTTATTTGTATTCATTTTATGTATTCAATCCATTCTTATACTTATATATATATTATCAAATACATACTTGACAAATAAATAAAATAAAAATAAAGCTTTGCAAAAAAGAAGATAAAAGGGGGAAGACATGGAAATCAGAACAATTCAGGAAATTAAACAGGTCCTGAAATATTCCTCTAAGTGTAAGTAAAATATGAAGAAAAGAGAAAGTGTTAGAACTGCAAATGGAGGGAATGCAACTCTATCACACTGAATGACTTACGAATCTGACTGTGTATAAGGAGCCACATTGAAAGGAAATGTTAAATGAGATATTATTGTTACAGTGGTGATCACACTAATGAGATGGTCTCCTGGCCTATAATAGCTCCATGGCTTTTTTCTATCTTCCTCCTCCAAACTTAGCAGGCACTTCATTCTAAGCTTCCCACAGACTGGCTGGGACACCAGGAGCATCAGAAACAGAAGGAGGAGGTCCATCATCTACAGGACTGGGACATCAGTAGCAACAGAAGCAGAACTAGGAGATGCGTAAATCCTAAGCCTGAATCAATCCCCTTCCTGTTTCTAAACAAGAACAGCAAGGAGAATTCAAAGCACTCTCACAAGATGGAATGCCAGTGGCTTTTCCCATTCAGAAAGAATCATACCCAGTTCCACCTGTAAAGGAGACAGGTGCATTCTGGAATCCAGCCCTTGCTTCTATTAAAATTGTGCCACACACAGTGTGACTCGAGGCATTGGTCGTTTTCTGATGCAAGATCTCTTCCATGTTGCTACAGTGTGATGTTTACACCAAAGGCACTCAGTGGAGAAGTAGCAGAAGAGGTCTCAAAGGAAGGAATGATGATTCACTATAATTTCCAGTAACTACTCCTCTAGGGATCTAAACTTTTATGGAGCTCTATGTGCAGAAGCGTAACTGCAAAAAAGTTAGTGAAAAATCACAGATACACCCATTGGGACTCTGTTCTGTTGTAGTTGTGCTCCTTGCTGTCAGGTCTTGTCTAGAAAGTAATGTGTGAGGAGATAATTCAGTACCCAGGTAACCGAACACCTGTGTGTCCTTCTATGTGGTATAGTATTTTGTTTCCAGAGACTGCTGGGGAAGAGCAAGCAAAACTATGGAGTTTGATGCCACTCTAGATTGGTGACACTTATTTATTTATTTATTTATTTATTTATTTATTTATTTATTTATTTATTTATTTATTTATTTATTTATTTATTTATTATTGCAATTTATATGCCGCCATTTTTCCGAGGGACTAAGGGCAGCTTACAAAAATGACAATCTCCAACACAAATCACAATAAAATTAAAATCAACAACCCAACTAAAACAATTTAAAATTATGACAATGTACACCCACAATGGATCAGTTAAGTTGACGGAAGAGCCACGTCTTCAGCTCGCGATGGAAGGAAAGGAGGACGGGGGCTGTCCTGCGCTCGGTGGGCAAACCATTCCAGAGGGTCGGGGCTCCCACAGAGAACGCTCTCCTCCTCGGGGCCGTCAGCCGACATGGTTTGGCCGATGGTACCCTGAGGAGGCCTACTCTGTGGGAGCGCACGGGACGATGGGAGAGGGGCAAGAGGTGGTCCTGCAAGTACCCTGGGGCTAAGCCATGAAGGGCTTTATAGGTAAGCACCAGCACCTTGAAACGAATCCTGAACGCCACCGGCAGCCAGTGCAGCTCTCGCAGGAGAGGTGTTACACGGGTGTTAACTCTAGTGCTGACTTTCTTCTAACACCAAACCGTACAGATAGTCCTCGACTTTCAACAGATTGCTTAGTGACCATTCGAAGTTACAACGGCATTGACAAAAATTGCCGTGACCATTTTCCACACTTATAACCGTTGCAGCATCCCTAGATTCATGTGGTTTACATTTGGATTCTTGGTAACTGGTTCATATTTATGACAATTGCAGTGCCCTGGCATCATGTGATCACATTTTTGTGCCCTTCTGACAAGTAAAATCAATGGGGAAGCAAGATTCAATTAATAGCCATGTTACTAATTCAACAACTGCAGTGATTCACTTAACAAATATGGTCAGGAAAGTCATAAAATGACTGTCATTTAATGCAACTGTTCGGGAGAGCTCAGCAGCCAATTTGCAATTCTATTGGATAAGAATGGACCAAACTTTAATTATTTCAAGCACAAAAGTTGTCTAAGCTTCTGTATTAAAACAGCCCATTTTCTACTTTTGGCTTGCTGGAACATGTTGAGAGTGAAAATTCCTCTTTCTGACATTTATACATTTCTTCGGGTCGTGAGATGTTCCTTTGTATTCAGGTCTGGCCTCAGAATGATAATGTAGCACTTGGGGACGAAGATGCAGCCCAGCAACCCAGCACTGGAGGCCAAGATGGAGAAGACCTGCACAGCCACCATGTATTTCCCTTTAGTGCTAAAGTAGGTGGGCACAAAAGTCACCCAGACACTGCAGAAGACCAGCATGCTGAAGGTGATCAGTTTGGCTTCATTGAAGGCCCCAGGAAGATTCCTGGCAAAGAAGGCCACTGTGAAGCAGATAGCAGCCAGGAAGCCCATGTAGCTGAGGGTGATGTAGAACATGACAACGGACCCTTCATTGCATTGCAAGTTTATCACTCCAGACAGAGAGTGGAGGTCAGAATCAGGGAATGGGGGAGAAACTCCCAGCCAAATGGAACAGATGATAATTTGGACAGTAGAACAAGAGAGGATGATGGAGATGGCCAAACTCTTCCGCAACCATCTCTTCACTTGGTTTCCTGGTTTTGTGGCCAAGAAAGCCAGCACCACTGTGATTGTTTTGGCCAAGAGAGAAGAAATGGCAACTGAGAAAGTGATGCTGAAAAGTGTTTGTTGGAGAAGGCAGGTGGCTTTCCTTGGTTGACCAATGAAAAGGAAAGAAGACAAGAAACACAGCAGGAGGGAGACCAGGAGGATATAGGAGAGGTCCCGGTTGTTGGCTTTGACAATAGGAGTTTCTAGGTATTTAATGAATATGACTAAAATAAGACCTGTGGTTAGGAACAAAAGTAGGGCAGAAGAGACCAGGATGATGCCCAGATGTTCTTCATAAGACAGGAAGGTTATAACTTTAGGGATACACTGGACTCGGTTCCCATTTGGATATTCATCATTTGGACACTTGGTGCATTTTTCCGAATCTGAGAAAAGACAAAAGCAGGATTGCTTTTATATTATGTCCTTTTACCAGTCAAGAAATACTTTCTTGGAGAAAAGATGCGAGATATACTTCCTAGCATCTCCACAGGAAGAAAATAAGAAGAACATTTTCTAAAGCAGCCACAGTTCCAATACTCTATGAAAGTGGGAGATGTATTTGGACCTGAATGATTATCTGTGTAATATGAAAAAATTTCACAGAAACCTACACTATAAGAGGTAAATAATGAACCAGTTACTCAGTCTAGGTAAACGTCTTTTATTTATTTTATTTTATTTATTTATTTCATTATTAAAATTTATATGCCCCCCATCTCCCATGGGACTCGGGACGGCTCACATAGATTAAAACAACAGAGATAAAACTAAAATACTAAAATACAGTCCCAATTTAAAAACCCCGTAACCCCGTATCCCCGCTCAGGGAATTTGGTGAAAAAGCCATGTCTTCAAGACAGTATGGAAAGTGCGGAGATCAGGAGCTGTCCGGAGCTCAGTGGGTAATCCAGTCCAGGGGGCCGGTGTGGCCACAGAGAACACCCTCATCCTGGGTGTCACCAGCCGATATTGTCTGGCAGACAGCACCCGGAGGAGGGCAGCCCTGTGAGAGCACACAGGGCGGTGGGAGGTCGGTAGAAGATGGTCCTGCAAGTACCTGGGGCCCATGCCATGAAGGGCTTTATAGGTGAGTACCAGCACCTTGAAGCAGATCCGGAAGGCCATTGGCAGCCAGTGCAGGTCATGCAAAGGAGATGTTGCCTGGGAGTAGCGGGAAGCTCCCATAACAACCCGCGCAGCTCCATTTTGGATGAGCTAGAGCCTCCGGGTGCACCCCAAAGGCAGCCCCATGTAGAGGGCATTGCAGTAGTCCAACCACGAGACAATGAGAGCTTGAGTGACTGTGCGAAGGGCATTCCTGTCTAGGAAAGGCCGCAACTGGCGCACTAGGCGAACCAGTACAAAAGCCCCCCTTGTCATGGCTTTTAGATGATCCACCAAAGACAGCCATGAATCAAGGAGGATGCCCAGGTTGCGAGCCCTTTCAGAGGGAGTCAACAACTCCCCTCCCATCAAAACTGATGGGGTAGCTAGACCAGGAGATGCCAGAATCCACAGCCACTCATTCTTGGAGGGGTTGAGTTGGGGCCTGTTTGTACCCATCTAGACCAGCACCGCCTCCAGGCACTTCGACATCATGGAAAGGGCATCCCTGGGTAGATTCGGGGTGGAGATGTACAGTTGGATATCATCAGCATATTGATGATACCCCACCCCGAAACTACGAATGATTTCACCCAGCAGCTTCATGTAGATGTTGAAAAGCAAAGGGGACAGAACTGACCCCTGTGGCACCCCACAGGTGAGAGGCCTTGGAAAGGATCTCTGACCCCCCCCAAACAAACTGTGAATGGCCCAAGAGTTAGCAGGCAAACCACTGTAGAACAGCACCCCGCACTCCCAGTCCCGGGAGCCGTTGCAGTAAGATACCATAGTCGATGGTATCGAACACCACTGAGAGGTCAAGTAGCACCAGAATGGAGGAACAACCCCCATCCTGGGCCCGCCAAAGATCATTCACTAGGGCAACCAATGCCGTTTCCGTGCTGTGTCCATGCCTGAAACCCGATTGGTACGGGTCTAGGTAATCAGTTTCCTCCAGGAATTGTAGGAGTTGGTACTTATTAATATACTGGCACTTATTAATATACCGGATTAACAGGATGCCTATACTGTGAAATCTTGTTGGCTGACTGAGAAAGCTTGTCCTTTAGTCCTAGAGCCTAGTATGGAGCCTGGGGAGGGTGAAAAATAGGCCTACTGAACCAGAAGTTCGAAAATGGGCCCATATCCAGCCTCCATACGGCCTCTGGTGCCCGGGTAATGCAGTTTTTGCCTTCCCAGAGGCTCGAGAAAAGTCTCTGAAGCCTGGGGAGGATGAAAAATGGACCTACCAGAAGTCTGAAAATGGGGCTGTTTCCCGCCTCCAGAGGGCCTCCAAATCCCAGGGGAGGCCATTTTCATCCTTGTGTAGGCTCCAGGAAAGCCTCCATAGTCTGGGGAGGGCAAAAACACCCCTCCGGTGGTGCAGGAGGATGAATAGGCCACGTCCACCATGGCCACGTCCACCCAGCAACCAGGCAGAGAACTGGTTGCTAAAATTTCTGAATCCCATGCCAACCTATACCTTGAATTGGATCTGAAAGGAAACAGATAACAAATGCATCTTGTGGAACAGCTGTCTTATATATGCCATCCTAGGAGCTCCCATAACTATGAAGGCCACTACATTTTGCACCAGCTATAGAACTCAACTGTTGAGTTTCAATATTTCAGAAGAATCCAATTCCACAAGGAGAATTCCACAATTCCTGCTCTTTCTTTGATGTCACCCACCTTCCTGAGCTGAGATGGTCCCCTCTGGACAAGGAACACAGTCATAGCAGCAAACTGGCTCTCCCTTTCGAGCCCTCTTGACAAATCCAGGATGACATTTTTCCACACATTTGGACTGAGGCAGGGCCTAGGTAGAAAAACAAGGAATGCCAAAGAAACTATGTTGAGATTCACCATTCACAGAAAATTGAGGTAGACAAGTCAAGTAGTCTTTGGGCTTCATTTAATTCAGTGTGAAATATCACCCAACTGGATTGGCCCATCTCACTTGTTCCAGTACAAGGGGCCTATTTCAGAATCCATCTGAAATTTTAAAGTTAAATTTGTTCTTAAAGATTGATTAAGTGTTATTGTATTATATTGATTAAAATAGAACAAAACTGATGAAGGAAGAAAGTTCTCACAAGCAGGTTCTAGAAAGGTTGAGCCTATCAGCGCCACAATCCCCAGAATGTGAGAACCTCTCTCACCAGTTTTATGGAGATACTAGCTGCAGAGGGCATGATCTGTCTCCTAAAGAATCATCGCTCAGCATCCCATGTTGGAAATGGCCATAGTATATAAGCTTAAAATGATGTTCCATATTATAGCAACTGTAAGACAGCAAGGGTGCTTTTTCAGGAGGCAACTGAAGTTTCTTGTTTGTTTGTTTTTTCCTTTTGAAGACGTTTTGCTTCTCATCTAAGAAGCTTCTTCAGCTATGACAGGATAATGGAGAATGGAAGGATTTATATTCTTTGCAGACAGCTGGTCCTTTGCATCCTTTTAAAGGGTCATTGAAGCACTTGGAGGTTTATCTGTGTGTCCTCACGGTCACCTGAGTGGTGCTCCTGGTTCTGGTAGTCTGCAATTTTTCCTCTGGAAATCCATTCCTACTCCCACATCATTCCAAGGGTGTTCATCCCAAATTGTATAGCTAAAAATCCATAGAGATTCTCAATCATCCAGAAAGTCATCCAAAAAGGGTGGGAAAAAACAGAGAAACCTCCAAGTGCTTCAACAACCCTCTAAAACAGAGGTCTTCAAACTTGGCAGCTTTAAGACTTGTGGACTTCAACTCCCAGAATTCCCCAGCCAGCATAGCTGAGAGTTGAAGTCCAAAAGTCTTAAAGCTGCCAAGTTTGAAAACCTCTGCTCTAAAAGAATGCAGATTAACACCTATCTGCAAGGAATATAAATTCTTCCATTCTTCACTGTCCTGTCAGAGCTGAAGAAGCTTCCTGAAAAAGCACCTTTGGGACAACCATGACCTGGATGACTGAGAATCTCCACAGAAGTGAAGGACATGTTGGTCAATGCTATTGAAGCCTCCCCAGCCATTTTAAAAATCTATAAGGATTGTAAAATCCACATTGAACTCTCAGTGAAGGTCATCTTCTTTGGGGACTCTATTTATCCCACTTAAAATGGGTCTTAAGCCTTTGGAAAACAAAGAACGCTCTCCAATATTTTCCCCACCTTGTTGAGAAACTTTAACCGTGAAAGGGCATCTTCACTGATAATAAGTCTCTGTCTTTCAAAAACCCCTAGTTGCTCTTGGATGGGTTCCTCATTGGGGAGAAAAACCCAGCTCATGATGTCCAGATCTGCTTTTACATCTCCAGTTTGGTCCAAGTACATTTTAAAGTTGGAAAGATTGCAAAACTCATTCTTCTCCAGAAACGGATGGAACTAAAATAGGAACATACAGGAATTGTAAATAAGAAAACTTTGTTTTTTATCCCATGTCTTGCAACCTCCTTCTACAGTTGTTTAACCTGAAATTATGCTTAGAATTGAGAATTAAGATTTATGAATATCTTCAAAAGATACTCTATATTGAACAAAATAAATAATTGGTAAAATTGTCCAATTATAAGGATAATCCTAGAGCAGGTTACAAATAACAAACAAACTGAGAGGTTATTCATAAACTATTTGAAAAGAACGAGGTGATTAGTAGAAAGCATAGACTTGTCATGAAATAATTTGCCAAGCTAATCTTCTCCCAGGTACACCAGATGAGCTAATTCTACTTTATCATAAGGCTACATTAACAGAATCTCACAAGTCTGAAAGTGCTAATCACCCAACAACTAATTTTTAAGTCTGAAAAGTTAAGGGGGGGATCTTTTCCAAGTTTCTTTGTCTGCCTTTATACAGCTGTGATCTCCCCACCTCTTAACTGATCTTTCCTGGGCAGTATTACTTCCTTCATCACCAATGTCATTCCCACATATAATTAAACTTCCTTCATAGATTGTGGGAATGCTTCTGATATAATTTGATTTTAGTGAAAATATCTATCATCTATCTATCTATCTATCTATCTATCTATCGGGCTGAACTAGGGCTGCATAAATTCTTGGTTTACATACAAAGAACCTGGCTAAAGAGAAATACACATAAAGCCTTCAAAAAGGAAAGAAAACAAATACTGTACCTTTACAGGGAGGATACATGAGATGAGGGGTGTAGCTAACTGATGAGGCCTTATAATGCCAAAATAGATCTATATTAGTCTCCCAATGGGCAGCAAAGGGTCTGCTGGCTGCCAGAAGGGGAAAAAAAGCCTAGAAACTAGTGGATTGTGATTTCACTGAACTAGGGATGCATAAAATCTTGGTTTACGTAGGAAGAACCTGGCTAAAGAGAAATACTATCTATCTATCTATCTATCTATCTATCTATCTATCTATCTATCTATCTATCTATCTATCTATCTATCTATCTATCTATCGGGCTGAACTAGGGCTGCATAAATTCTTGGTTTACATACAAACAACCAGGCTAAAGAGAAATACACATAAACCCCACGAAAAGGAAAGAGAACAAATACTGTACCTTTACAGGGAGGATACATGAGATGAGGGTGTAGCTAACTGATGAGGCCTTATCAGGCCAAAATAGATCTATATTAGTCTCCCAAAGGGCAGCAAAGGGTCTGCTGGCTGCCAGAAGGGGGAAAAAAAGCCTAGAAACTAGTGGATTGTGATTTCACTGAACTAGGGATGCATAAAATCTTGGTTTACGTAGGAAGAACCTGGCTAAAGAGAAATACTATCTATCTATCTATCTATCTATCTATCTATCTATCTATCTATCTATCTATCTATCTATCTATCTATCTATCTATCTATCTATCTATCTATCTATCTATCTATCATAATATCATCTCTATAGAACATTATGCCCCCAAGAGTTAGATTTGCCAAACCTGTTGGTCTTTTGTAGCCCTAGGAAGCTGAGAATGTTCTCCTCCCTCTCATTTGTATTCCTACTCCAAAGGAACAAGCTTTGCTCTATCCTTGTCTGGACTCCATACCTGCCATGGCTGCAGCCTTGAAACGCCCAACCGCTCCTCGCCTGCCTTCCTTATCCACCTCGATCTGGATGAATACGCAGCACTCAAGGCATGGGCTAGAGTCCTAATGATACTGTTAACATGCTGATCAATTGGTATAGGGATGCTGTTCCTTTTCTCTTGGGTCTCCAGTGGTGCTTTCTGGGTGCATTTTTTCCGGCCCTTGATAGAAAACAACTGCTTTGAAAAAGAACAGCGAAAAGACTGGTCTTGAAACTGAGGTTGTACAAAGAGAATGGGTTCAAAGCCATCATCCTTAGGACTTTCTTTATCCCTGACATCAAAGTTCCAAATACTATGGACATATTTGAAAAGTCTGTGCCTTCCCATTGTCCATTTTACAAGGGGTGAGGTGATCCAGACTTTCCCTTCAATGGGTCCTGGCAAATCTTCAAGTGTTAAAAGGAAAGGAAGGATTGTGTCCAAAATGGAATCATATTCCAGGAAGTGAACAAAGACATTGACTTGCCTCCACTTAGAGAAGGCATCCCTAAGGGATGCTGTGTGGCCAGTCATTGAGAACTGTTGTGATATAACAACACAAATTCCATTCCTGACAAACAACAGAGTAAAAGTCCTCATGAAATTCTCTCCATTTTCTGTGTCTGAAGCAAAGAGACCAATCAAGGTCCATCTGAAATGGAGGAGCAGTTGGACAATTCCTGGGTACTGGATCCCTTCTTTGGGCACCATCCGGTGGAAAAATGGGAATTGATTTTTGTCACTAAGAGCTGCTGAGCCACTTGCATAATTCATCTGAAAAAGCAATAAGGATTGCTGTATTATATTTGGGTGTCAGATCAAATCCAAAATCTTATTTTTTTAATAAATCCAAGTTGATTGTCAAAGACATTTTAGTGTAGTTTCTACTGGGTTTCCCCGAAAATAAGACCCTTTCTTACATTTTTTTTGAACCCTGAAGTAAGCGCTTGGCCTTATTGCCATATGCTCAAATATCCTCAACTCAACTGAACTATTTTATTCGAATAAATGGCATTATGAAATATATTTTTGGTATTCTGATCACACAGGATATATGTTGTTTTAATATAAGGTTCCAAAAAGGATATTTATTTAATGGGCATTCCAAGATACTGATCACTCGATTTTATATTTGATATTCAAAAAATAGCTTTGTTATGTCTTACATCTCTGGAATTCTGCAAATACAAGTGTCAGGTTTCGAGGTCGTCTCAAATAAATTGCATTTCAAACAATGTCTTTGATGAAAACTCTACTTTATTAAGCACGACATTCTAACTCCAACTTCATCGTAGCCAACACTGACTTCCTGACCCAAAACCCTCCTTTTCCTTTTCCCCACTCTATGCATTCATTGGCCATCTTCCAAGTCACTCTACCCCTAATCTACTGCTTCAGCTCAAAGGAATTTCCCCCCTCCCATCCTATCTCCTAGGGGATATTAATTAGTATTATTAGTAGGGAGTATTAGTATTATTAGTAGGGGATCACCTACTTATTCCCAGGGAGAATAAGTAGGTGAAAAGTCAAACGTCCCTTTCCAGACGCCTCCGCTTCTCCTTCTTATGTCTGCACTAGAGTAAATGCAGCTTGAAGCCTTATAATGAACAGCTATAACTGTTTATTACAAGGAACTTGATTAAATCTTCTATATTTAATCACTGTGTCCAGCTGCTCAAATATTGTTGAATACTGTCCTATGATATTTAGTTATTTCTGCTTTGAAATACTTGATAAACTTTCACGGGTACAATTTTAGCTACTCATCCTTTTCAGTGTGCCAACTTTCCTGAGGATGGCTATATCTTTCTCTGCTTAGATACCCTGAGTACTTTAGGCAGCAATCTTTTGAGTTATAGTTGAACAAAACACAGAGAAACCAAAGCAATAATATAATTTGCCAGTTGTACAAGCCAAGAGGTCTTTAATTGAAATTTTACCTGTTCTAACAAAACAGATTTGGAGGTCTGTCAGGATTTTTTAGCTTTAATCTTACATTAATAATTATATGGCCTGATTTTAGATAATGAATCAATTACATAAAGTCCTAATTAAGCTCTGAGGGCATCAACTGAAGTCCTCATAAGATATTTCTCAGATGCTGAGATTAGGCTTGTTCCAGGGGTGAAATCCAGCAGGTTCTGACAGGTTCTGGAAAACCGGTAGCAGAGATTTTGAGTAGTTCAGAGAACCAGCAAATACCACCTCTGGTGGGCCCCAGAGTGGGTGGGAATGGACCAATGCCCACCAAGCCACACCCACAGAACCAGTAGTAAAAAAAAATTGAATTTCACCACTGTTTGGTTTAGTAGTGATATCCATTTGAAGCCCCAAACTGCAGCTCCATGTAAGAGAATTGGGGCAATCTTGGCCTTGGATAAATGTATAACTTACTAACTGAGGTTAAGGATATCTATGATTTTTTTTTCCTGTTTTAGCAGTAAATTGACTTCTGCCTTTCCTTTAAGTGAGTTCCTTTGATAATGGGGAACTCAAGATCCAGTCTCAGACAAAAATAACTTGATAAAGAAATGAGTTAGTGGTCATCTATTGCTGTGATATCATTCTCCAAAGAACATAACTTTTTAACTTATCTGATACATTTATGCTGAGAGAATTATTATGAGATTAGGAGTCTAGTCTTCTTTATAGCCAACCCAACCCAACTTGTGAGTATAATAATAACATATCATAAGCCTATAGTAATTTTTTCAAGTAATTTAGGCATGTGTATTTGTTAATCCTGGTAAATTGTTAATCTCTAGATCAGAAGTCGGCAACCTTAAACACTCAAAGAACCACAAAGGTCCTAACCTGAAGACCCCCATTCAATTTTGGAGCTGACCGAAAATCCAGTTTCCGCACCATAGAGTCTCCTCTTAGCATGGCGTCCTTTTTCCTCTGCTGACCGGAAGTCCGGTTCCCCCACCATAGACTCTCCTCCTAGCACAGTGTCCTTTTTCCTCTACCTGTCCTAACCAGAAAGCCCTGTCAATTGTGGAGCCAACTGGAGACAGGGAGTCACCAGAGTGGGATGAAAGAGCCACAGGCGGCTCCAGAGCCATGGGTTGCCGACCCCTGCTCTAGGGCAATCGGTTTCCTCCATGATATTTCTGTGTTCACAGTCACAGATGCTGCACTGAGTTCTCAGAAAACAGAAAAGGATTGTTTCCCTGTGATATATTTTGTGGCTGGATGAGTGATATATTTTGTAGTTAGATGAGTGATATATTTTGTAGTTAGATGGCTGAAGACAAAGTTGTCAACAGCGCCTAAAATTTACTTGTTTAAATGGAAGGAATGCACTTTTCATCTACCTACTCTCAGCGCAAATGTGCTTTTCTAAAGGCAACTGGATTTTCTTTGTTTTTTTACTCGAAAACATTCCACTTCTCATTCAAGAGTTTTCTTCAGTTCTGACTGAAGAGAAGTGAAGTCTTATCAAGGAAAACAAAAAACAAAAAAAGTCCAGTTGCCTTTTGAAAAGCACTTTTCGGACAACCGAAATGTTTAGGAGCCTAGATTAGCTCAGCAGACTTATGCATTGTGATTAACTCCAGCTGTCTGCAATTACTGTAAGTTCGAATCTCTCCAGGCTCAAAGTTGACTCAGCCTTCCATCCTTTCTAAGGTAGGTAAATTGAGGACCCAGTTTGTGGGGGCAATAAGCTGACTTTGTATAAATATACAAAAGTAGGAAGGCTATTGCTTAACACATTGTAAGCCTCCCTGAGTCTCCGGAGAAGGGCAGCATATAAATAAAATTTAAAAAAAAGAAACATGACCTGGATCACTGACAATCTCCATGGACACTTGTTCACTCTCAACTCAGCTCAAGAGGAAACTAAGTTGTTTGTGTGTGTGTGTGTGCATGTGTGTGTCTGTGTATGTCTGCGTGTGTGTAAATTACTATTGCCATCTTCCACCCAACTAATATATGACAGGTATTTTCTTTCTTTCTTTCTTTCTTTCTTTCTTTCTTTCTTTCTTTCTTTCTTTCTTTCTTTCTTTCTTTCTTTCTTTCTTTCTTTCTTTCTTTCTTTCTTTCTTTCTTTCTTTCTTTCTTTCTTTCTTGGTTTGATTTATATGCCACCCTTCTCCAAAGACTCAGGGCGGCTTACAATGCATTAAGCAATAGCCTACATTCTTTTGTATATACCTGCTTAGTAGGGCTTTTGCCCCCCACGCCCCAAGCGGTGTTCTTTTTTATACAAAGTCAGCTTATTGCCCCCACAATCCGGATCCTCATTTTACCTACAACGGAAGGATGGAAGGCTGAGTCAACCTTGAGCCTGGTGAGATTTGAGCCTGGTGAGATTTGAACTCGCAGTAATTGCAGGTAGCTGGCAGCTAAGTGTTAAATAACAGCACTTTTAGTCCACTGCACCACCAAGCCTCTTACTTCGTGATAAATTTAAATGAACATATCAGTTGAGTAATTTTTTGAATAGTTCAGCCAGTAGCTAGTTGTGTTCTCTCCAGGGACTCGTGTGTGTGTGTGTGTGTGTGTGTGTGTGTGTGTGTGTGTGTGTGTGTGTTCTTATGAACTTGAACCTGAACATAGTAAGGTAAAATAGCATCATGGCTAAAGTGTTTGCATTTTTATAAAATGGATAATTCATGCTAGGATCTGTACAATTCTATAAGACACATATTTTTTATCAATTGTAAATAAGCTAATCCATTGGAATTATTTCCATGAATATAGGCTTTGCTCACCATTGAAAATACCGTTATTTTCAAAAAGATGATTTTTATTTACGTCCATATGTAGTTATGTATGTATGCATGTACTATTTCTCTTCATGATTAAAAAAAAAAACCAGCTCTTGAATTCCACACAGTAAACATGATTGGATCTATTGCTCACTCACCACCACTTCTCTCCCTTTACCAGATAGAGAAACATACGCACAAACCTGTGGGATCTTGTAGGTGCCTCCTAATGTTGACATCTGGATGGAAACGTCCCTATCAGCTGCATCAAGAAGGGCCAAAAGGTTGTCTTTCCTTCCACAGCTGTAGTTGGGAACATTGGCTTCTCCTGTTGAGAGCATGTCCAGCAAGGCATCTGAAGTGCCAAGTGTGTTCAAATGGTTGTCGTGGATGTTGCAGCCAAGTGTGAGATTATGCAGAAGCTGGGGATTCCTATTTATAACTTGAATGGCAAAAATGTAGTCGATGATTCTAGAGTGATCAGTAGATAAACTACTGTAAAAAAATATTCATGTTATTATCATCATCTTTAACAGAAACAATAAAACATGTTATTTATTCCTCTTTGCCTCCTATTTAGGGCAATACTGATTCACAATCAGAGGCACCTCCCATCACCATTTAATTTTTATGAGTGTTGAGAATATTTAGATAATGCTCCACCAGGGTTAAGAATCACCAACACAGAGAATCGTTAATTGTAACATTCCTAATTTTCATTTCTTCAATAACCAGCATTCAATACCATTCAATAATTAAAAGTAGAGTCATCGTAAAATGAAGAGGATATTTCATAAGTGAGCCATAAAAGAAACTCTAACATCAAGGCAACCCTCAGTTTTATAAGCATCAGGCTTTGAATATCAAAGAATAGTTATAAAAATATGGAAATGGGCTGGGCAGATGCAACTATACCATTTTCAATAATTACTATACAAAAAATCAGTATTCAAGTGATGAATGAAGGACTGGATGGGGAGAGGAAAATAACCTGGACATTTTTCAGATATTTTTCTGTCACAACTTTGGAATCTTTAGACATCTTTGGAGAGTCCTCCACTCCTCTGTTCGCAACAAAATACCCTATGCCACCAGACTTGAAATTCTGGGCTTAGAAAACTTAGAACTACGCCGTCTTCGGTCTGACCTAAGCATAGCTTATAAAATCATCTGCTACAATGTCCTACATGTCAATGACTACTTCAGTTTCAACCACAACAATACACGAGCACACAATAGATACAAATTTAAAGTGAACCACTCCAAACTCGATTGCAGAAAATACGACTTCAGCAACAGAGTGGTCAATGCCTGGAATGCACTACCTAACTCTGTGGTTTCATCCCAAAACCTACATTTTTAAAAAAAATTGATTTATATTCCGCCCTTCTCCTGAGACTCAGGGAGGCTTACAGTGTGTTAAGCAATAGCCTTCATACTTTTGTACATTTATATTTATACAAAGTCAGCTTATTGCCCCCAACAAACTGGGTCCTCAATTTACCCACCTTATAAAGGATGGAAGGCTGAGTCAACCTTGAGCCTGCCTGGGATTGAACTCACAAGTAATTGCAGCAGCTGGATCTTAAATGCTGCCTTTGTAGGAGGCATTACTCCCCTACGCTACTCAGGCTCCTTTAACCTAAGACTATTTACTGTTGACTTCACACCATTCCTAAAAGGTCTGTAAGGGGTGTGCATAAGAGCACCAGCGTGCCTACCGTTCCTGTCCTAATGTTCCCTTTATTTGGATTCATTTTATGTATTCAATCCATGCTTATACTTATATATATATATTATCAAATACGTACTTGACAAATAAATAAAATAAAAATAAAGCTTTGCAAAAAAGTAGATAAAAGGGGGAAGACATGGAAATCAGAACAATTCAGGAAATTAAACAGGTCCTGAAATATTCCTCTAAGTGTAAGTAAAATATGAAGAAAAGAGAAAGTGTTAGAACTGCAAATGGAGGGAATGCAACTCTATCACACTGAATGACTTACGAATCTGACTGTGTATAAGGAGCCACATTGAAAGGAAATGTTAAATGAGATATTATTGTTACAGTGGTGATCACACTAATGAGATGGTCTCCTGGCCTATAATAGCTCCATGGCTTTTTTCTATCTTCCTCCTCCAAACTTAGCGGGCACTTCATTCTAAGCTTCCCACAGACTGGCTGGGACACCAGGAGCATCAGGAACAGAAGCAGGAGGTCCATCATCTACAGGACTGGGACATCTGTAGCACCAGAAGCAGAACTAGGAGATGCGTAATTCATAAGTCTGAATCAATCCCCTTCCTGTTTCTAAACAAGAACAGCAAGGAGAATTCAAAGCACTCTCACAAGATGGAATGCCAGTGGCTTTTCCCATTCAGGAAAAGACATACCCAGTTCCACCTGTAAAGGAGACAGGTGCATTCTGGAATCCAGCCCCTGCCACTATTAAAATTGTGCCACACACAGTGTGACTCGAGGCATTGGTCGTTTTCTGATGCAAGATCTCTTCCATGTTGCTACAGTGTGATGTTTACACCAAAGGCACTCAGTGGAGAAGTAGCAGAAGGGGTCTCAAAGGAAGGAATGATGATTCACTATAATTTCCAGTAACTTCTCCTCTAGGGATCTAAACTTTTATGGAGCTCTATGTGCAGAAGTGTAACTGCAAAAAAGTTAGTGAAAAATCACAGATACACCCATTGGGACGCTCTTCTGTTGTAGTTGTGCTCCTTGCTGTCAGGTCTTGTCTGGAAAGTAATGTGTGAGGAGATAATTCAGTACCCAGGTAACTGAACACCTGTGTGTCCTTCTATGTGGTATAGTATTTTGTTTCCAGAGACTGCTGGGGAAGATCAAGCAGAACTATGGAGTTTGATGCCACTCTAGATTGATGACACTTATTTATTAATTAATTAATTTATTTATTTATTTATTATTGCGATTTATATGCCGCCATTTTTCCGAGAGACTAAGGGCGGCTTACAAAAATGGCAATTTCCAACACAAATCACAATAAAATTAAAATCAACAACCCAATTAAAACAATTTAAAATTATGACAATGTATACCCATAATGGATCAGTTAAGTTGACGGAAGAGCCACGTCTTCAGCTCGCGATGGAAGGAAAGGAGGTCGGGGGCTGTCCTGCGCTCGGTGGGCAAACCATTCCAGAGGTTCGGGCCTCCCACAGAGAATGCTCGCCTCCTAGGGGCCGTCAGCCGACATTGTTTGGCCGATGGCACCCTGAGGAGGCCTACTCTGTGGGAGCACACGGGACAGTGGGAGAGGGGCAAGAGGTGGTCCTGCAAGTACCCTGGGGCTAAACCATGAAGGGCTTTATAGGTAAGCACCAGCACCTTGAAATGAATCCTGAACGCCACCAGTAGCCAGTGCAGCTCTCGCAAGAGAGGTGTTACACGGATGTTAACTCTAGTGCTGACTTTCTTCTAACACCAAACAGTACAGATAGTCCTCGACTTTCAACAGATCGCTTAGTGACCATTCAAAGTTACAACGGCATTGACAAAAATTGCCGTGACCATTTTTCACATTTATGACCGTTGCAGCATCCCTAGATTCATGTGGTTTACATTTGGATGCTTGGTAACTGGTTCATATTTATGACAATTGCAGTGCCCTGGCATCATGTGATCACATTTTTGTGCCCTTCTGACAAGTAAAGTCAATGGGAAGCAAGATTCAATTAATAGCCATGTTACTAATTTAACAACTGCAGTGATTCACTTAACAAATAAGGTCAGGAAAGTCATAAAATGACTGTCATTTAATCCAACTGTTCGGGAGAGCTCAGCAGCCAATTTGCAATTCTATTGGATAAAAATGGACCAAACTTTAATTATTTCAAGCACAAAAGTTGGCTAAGCTTCTGTATTAAAACAGCCCAATTTCTACTTTTGGCTTGCTGGAACATGTTGAGAGTGAAAATTCCTCTTTCTGACATTTATACATTTCTTCGGGTCGTGAGATGTTCCTTTGTATTCAGGTCTGGCCTCAGAATGATAATGTAGCACTTGGGGATGAAGATGCAGCCCAGCAACCCAGCACTGGAGGCCAAGATGGAGAAGACCTGCACAGACACCATGTATTTCCCTTTAGTGCTAAGGTAGGTGGGCACAAAAGTCACCCAGACACTGCAGAAGACCAGCATGCTGAAGGTGATCAGTTTGGCTTCATTGAAGGCCCCAGGAAGATTCCTGGCAAGGAAAGCCACAGTAAAGCAGATAGCAGCCAGGAAGCCCATGTAGCTGAGGGTGATGTAGAACATGACAACGGACCCTTCATTGCATTGCAAGTTTATCACTCCAGACAGAGAGTGGAGGTCAGAATCAGGGAATGGGGGAGAAACTCCCAGCCAAATGGAACAGATGATAATTTGGACAGTAGAACAAGAGAAGATGATGGAAGTGGCCAAACTCTTCCCCAACCATCTCTTCACTTGGTTTCCTGGTTTTGTGGCCAAGAAAGCCAGCACCACTGTGATTGTTTTGGCCAAGAGAGAAGAAATGGCAACTGAGAAAGTGATGCTGAAAAGTGTTTGTCGGAGAAGGCAGGTGGCTTTCCTTGGTTGACCAATGAAAAGGAAAGAAGAGAAGAAACACAGCAGGAGGGAGACCAGGAGGATATAGGAGAGGTCCCGGTTGTTGGCTTTGACAATAGGTGTTTCTAGGTATTTAATGAATATGACTAAAATAAGACCTGTGGTTAGGAAGAAGAGTAGGGCAAAAGAGACCAGGATGATGCCCAGATGTTCTTCATAAGACAGGAAGGTTGTAACTTTAGGGATACACTGGACTCGGTTCCCATTTGGATATTCATCATTTGGACACTTGGTGCATTTTTTCGAATCTGAGAAAAGACAAAAGCAGGATTGCTTTTATATTATGTCCTTTTACCTTTCAAGAAATACTTTCTTGGAGAAAAGATGCGAGATATACTTCCTAGCATCTCCACAGGAAGAAAATAAGAATAACATTTTCTAAAGCAGCCATAGTTCTAATACTCTATGCAAGTGGGAGATGTATTTGGACCTGAATGATTTTCTGTGTAATATGAAAAAAATTCACAGGAACCTACAATATAAGAGGTAAATAATGAACCAGTTACTCAGTCTAGGTAAACGTCTTTTCACATGGCACTTATTAATATACTGGACAAACAGGATGCCTATACTGTGAAATCTTGTTGGCTGACTGAGAAAGCTTGTCCTTTAGTCCTAGAGCCTAGTCCAGAGCCTGGGGAGGGTGAAAAATGGGCCTACTTGACCAGAAGTTGCACAATGGGCCCATATCCGGTCTCCAGACGGCCTCCGGAGCCCGGGGGATGCAGTTTTTGCCCTCCCAGAGTCTCAAGAAAAATCTCTGAGGCCTGGGGAGGATGAAAAATGGGCCTACCAGAAGTCTGAAACCGGGGCTGTTTCCCACCTCCAGATGGCCTCCAGATCCCAGGGGAGGCCATTTTCATCCTTGTGTAGGCTCCTTGAATTGGACCTGAAAGCACACTGACAACAAATGCAGCTCGTGGAAAAGCGGTCTTATATATGCCATCCTAGAAGTTCCCACAACTGTGAATGCCACTACATTTTGCACCAGCTATAGAACTCAACTGTTGAGTTTCAATATTTCAGAAGAATCCAATTCCACAAGGAGAATTCCACCATTCCTGCCCTTTTCTTTGATGTCACCCACCTTCTTGAGTAGTGATGGTCCCCTCTGGACAAGGAACACAGTCGTAGCAGCAAACTGGCTCTTCTTTTCGAACCCTCTTGACAAATCCAGGATGACAACTTTCCACACATCTTGACCGAGGCAGGGACTAAGTAGAAAAACAAGGAATGCCAAAGAAACTATGTTGAGATTCACCATTCACAGAAAATTGAAGTAGACAAAGTAGTTTTGGGGCTTCATTTAATTCAGTGTGAAATATCACCCAACTGGATTGGCCCATCTCACTTGTTCCAGTGGAAAGGGCCTATTTCAGAATCCATCTGAAATTTTAAAGTTAAATTTGTTCTTAAAGATTATTGTATTATACTGATTAAAATAGAACAAAACTGATGAAGGAAGAAAGTTCTCACAAGCAGGTTCTAGAAAGGTTGAGCCTATCAGGGCCACAATCCCCAGAATGTGAGAACTTCTCTCGCTGGTTTCATGGAGATACTAGATGCAGAGGGCATGATCTGTCTCCTAAAGAATCATCGCTCAGCATCCCATGTTGGAAATGGCCATAGTATATAAGCTTAAAATGATGTTCTATATTCAAGTAACTGAAAGACAGCAAGGGTGCTTTTTCAGGAGGCAACTGAAGTTTCTTGTTTGTTTTTTTCCTTTTGAAAAATTTTTTGCTTCTCATCTAAGAAGCTTCTTCAGCTATGACAGGATAGTGGAGAATGGAAGGATTTATATTCCTTGCAGACAGCTGGTCCTTTGCATCTTTTTAAAGGGTCATTGAAGCACTTGGAGGTTTATCTGTGTGTCCTCACGGTCACCTGAGTGGTGCTCCTGGTTCTGGTAGTCTGCAATTTTTCCTCTGGAAATCCATTCCTACTACCACATCATTCCAAGGGTGTTTATCCCAAATTGTATAGCTAAAAATCCATAGAGATTCTCAATCATCCAGAAAGTCATCCAAAAAGGGTGGGGAAAAACAGACAAACCTCCAAGTGCTTCAACGACCCTCTAAAACAGAATTCTTCAAACTTGGCAGCTTTAAGACTTGTGGACTTCAACCCCCAGAATTCTCCAGCCAGCATAGCTGGGAGTTGAAGTCCAAAAGTCTTAAAGCTGCCAAGTTTGAAAACCTCTGCTCTAAAAGAATGCAGATTATCACCTATCTGCAAGGAATATAAATTCTTCCTTTCTTCACTGTCCTGTCGGAGCTGAAGAAGCTTCCTGAAAAAGCACCTTTGGAACAACCATGACCTGGATGACTGAGAATCTCCACAGAACTGAAGGACATGTTGGTCAATGCTATTGAAGCCTCCCCAGCCATTTTAAAAATCTATAAGGATTGTACAATCCACACTGAACTCTCAGTGAAGCTCATCTTCTTTGGTGACTATATTTATCCCACTTAAAATGGGTCTTAAGCCTTTGGAAAACAAAGAACGCTCTCCAATATTTTCCCCACCTTGTTGAGAAACTTTAACCGTGAAAGGGCATCTTCACTGATGATAAGTCTCTGTCTTTCAAAAACCCCTAGTTGCTCTTGGATGGGTTCCTCATGGGGGAGAAAAACCCAGCTCATGATGTCCAGATCTGCTTTTACATCTCCAGTTTGGTCCAAGTACATTTTAAAGTTGGAAAGATTGCAAAACTCATTCTTCTCCAGAAAGGGATGGAACTAAAATAGGAACACTCAGGAATTGTAAACAAGAAAACTTTGTTTTTTATCCCATGTGGTGCAACCTCCTTCTACAGTTGTCTAACCTGAAATTTTGCTTAGATGGGAGAATTAAGATTTATCAATATCCTCAAAAGATACCGTATATTGAACAAAATAAATAATTGGTAAAATTGTCCAATTATAAGGATAATCCTAGAGCAGGTTACAAATAACAAACAAACTGAGAGGTTATTCATAAACTATTTGAAAAGAACGAGGTGATTAGTAGAAAGCATAGACTTGTCATGAAATAATTTGCCAAGCTAATCTTCTCCCAGGTACACCAGACGAGCTAATTCTACTATATCATAAGGCTACATTAACAGAATCTCACAAGTCTGAAAGTGCTAATCACCCAACAACTAATTTTTAAGTCTGAAAAGTTAAGGGGGGGATCTTTTCCAAGTTTCTTTGTCTGCCTTTATACAGCTGTGATCTCCCCACCTCTTAACTGATCTTTCCTGGGCAGTATTACTTCCTTCATCACCAATGTCATTCCCACATATAATTAGACTTCCTTCATAGATTGTGGGAATGCTTCTGATATAATTTGATTTTAGTGAAAATATCTATCATCTATCTATCTATCTATCTATCTATCTATCTATCTATCTATCTATCTATCTATCTATCTATCTATCGGGCTGAACTAGGGCTGCATAAATTCTTAGTTTACATACAAAGAACCTGGCTAAAGAGAAATACACATAAAGCCTTCAAAAAGGAAAGAAAACAAATACTGTACCTTTACAGGGAGGATATATGAGGTGAGGCGTATAGCTAACTGATGAGGCCTTATAATGCCAAAATAGATCTATATTAGTCTCCCAATGGGCAGCAAAGGGTCTGCTGGCTGCCAGAAGGGGAAAAAAAGCCTAGAAACTAGTGGATTGTGATTTCACTGAACTAGGGATGCATAAAATCTTGGTTTACGTAGGAAGAACCTGGCTAAAGAAAAATACTATCTATCTATCTATCTATCTATCTATCTATCTATCTATCTATCTATCTATCTATCTATCTATCTATCTATCTATCTATCTATCGGGCTGAACTAGGGCTGCATAAATTCTTGGTTTACATACAAACAACCAGGCTAAAGAGAAATACACATAAACCCTACGAAAAGGAAAGAGAACAAATACTGTACCTTTGAAGGGAGGATACATGAGATGAGGGTGTAGCTAACTGATGAGGCCTTATCAGGCCAAAATAGATTTATATTAGTCTCCCAATGGGCAGCAAAGGGTCTCCTGACTGCCAGAAGGGGGAAAAAAGCCTAGAAACTAGTGGATTGTGATTTCACTGAACTAGGGATGCATAAAATCTTGGTTTACGTAGGAAGAACCTGGCTAAAGAAAAATACTATCTATCTATCTATCTATCTATCTATCTATCTATCTATCTATCTATCTATCTATCTATCTATCTATCTATCTATCTATCTATCGGGCTGAACTAGGGCTGCATAAATTCTTGGTTTACATACAAACAACCTGGCTAAAGAGAAATACACATAAACCCTACAAAAAGGAAAGAAAACAAATACTGTACCTTTACAGGGAGGATACATGAGATGAGGGTGTAGCTAACTGATGAGGCCTTATCAGGCCAAAATAGATCTATATTAGTCTCCCAATGGGCAGCAAAGGGTCTGCTGACTGCCAGAAGGGGGGAAAAAAGCCTAGAAACTAGTGGATTGTGATTTCACTGAACTAGGGATGCATAAAATCTTGGTTTACATAGGAAGAACCTGGCTAAAGAGAAATACTATCTATCTATCTATCTATCTATCTATCTATCTATCTATCTATCTATCTATCTATCTATCTATCTATCTATCTATCTATCTATCTATCTATCTATCTATCTATCTATCATAATATCATCTCTATAGAACATTATGCCCCCAACAGTTAGATTTGCCAAACCTGTTGGTCTTTGGTAGCCCTAGGAAGCTGAGAAGGTTCTCCTCCCTCTCATTTGGATTCCTACTCCAAAGGAACAAGCTTTGCTCTATCCTTGTCTGGACTCCATACCTGCCATACCTTCCTTATCCACCTCGATCTGGATGAATACGCAGCACTCAAGGCATGGGCTAGAGTCTTAATGATACTGTTAACATGCTGATCAATTGGTAGAGGGATGCTGTTCCTTTTCTCTTGGGTCTCCAGTGGTGCTTTCTGGGTGCATTTTTTCCGGCCCTTGATAGAAAAGAACTGCTTTGAAAAAGAACAGCGAAAAGACTGCTCTTGAAACTGAGGTTGTACAAAGAGAATGGGTCCAAAGCCATCATCCTTAGGACTTTCTTTATCCCTGACATCAAATTTCCAAATACTATGGACATATTTCAAAAGTCTGTGCCTTCCCATTGTCCATTTTACAAGGGGTGAGGTGATCCAGACTTTCCCTTCAATGGGTTCTGGCAAATCTTCAAGTGTTAAAAGGAAAGGAAGGATTGTGTCCAAAATGGAATCATATTCCAGGAAGTGAAGAAAGACATTGACTTGCCTCCACTTCGAGAAGGCATCCCTAAGGGATGCTGTGTGGCCAGTCATTGAGAACTGTTGTGATATCACAACACAAATTCCATTCCTAACAAACAACAGAGTAAAAGTCCTCATGAAATTCTCTCCATTTTCTGTGTCTGAAGCAAAGAGACCAATCAAGGTCCATCTGAAATGGAGGAGCAGTTGGACAATTCCTGGGTACTGGATCCCTTCTTTGGGCACCATCCGGTGGAAAAATGGGAATTGATTTTTGTCACTAAGAGCTGCTGAGCCACTTGCATAATTCATCTGAAAAAGCAATAAGGATTGCTGTATTATATTTGGGTGTCAGATCAAATCCAAAATCTTATTTTTTAATAAATCCAAGTTGATTGTCAAAGACATTTTAGTGTAGTTTCTACTGGGTTTCCCCAAAAATAAGACCCTTTCGTACATTTTTTTTTGAACCCTGAAATAAGCGCTTGGCCTTATTGCCATATGCTCAAAAGCCCGATTGGGCTTATTATCAGGGGATGTCTTGGTGAGAAACTGGGTATAAAGAGCAGAACAAGTCCCTACATAAAAAGAGAATAAAAGAAACAAATTAAATAAAAAAGAACAATGCTAAAGAATGAAAATCATATTTCTGAATCATCCCTATAATTTACTGTGATAACATCTACAGATCCTCAACTCAACTGAACTATTTTATTCAAATAAATGGCATTATGAAATATATTTTTGGTATTCTGATCACACAGGATATATGTTGTTTTAATATAAGGTTCCAAAAAGGATATTTATTTAATGGGCATTCCAAGATACTGATCACTCTATTTTATATTTGATATTCAAAAAATAGCTTTGTTATGTCTTAGATCTCTGGAATTCGGCAAATACAAGTGTCAGGTTTCGAGGTCGTCTCAAATAAATTGCATTTCAAACAAAGTCTTTGATGAAAACTCTACTTTATTAAGCACGACATTCTAACTCCAACTTCACTGTAGCCAACACTGACTTCCTGACCCAAAACCTTCCTTTTCCTTTTCCCCACTCTATGCATTCATTGGCCATCTTCCAAGTCACTCTACCCCTAATCTACTGCTACAGAATTGGGGCAACCTTGGCCTTGGATAAATGTATAATTTACTAACTGAGGTTAAGGATATCTATGATTTTTTTTTCCTGTTTTAGCAGTAAATTGACTTCTGCCCTTGCTTTAAGTGAGTTCCTTTGATAATAGGGAACTCAAGATCCAATCTCAGACAAAAATAACTTGATAAAGAAATGAGTTAGTAGTCATCTATTGCTGTGATATCATTCTCCAAAGAACATAACTTTTTAACTTATCTGATATATTTATGCTGAGAGAATTATTATGATATTAGGAGCCTAGTCTTCTTTATAGCTAACCCAACCCAACTTGTGAGTATAATAATAACATATCATAAGCCTATAATAATGTTGTCAAGTAATTTAGGCATGTGTATTTGTTAATCCTGGTAAATTGTTAATCTCTAGATCAGAAGTCGGCAACCTTAAACACTCAAAGAACCACAAAGGTCCTAACCTGAAGACCCCCATTCAATTCTGGAGCTGACCAAAAATCCAGTTTCCGCACCATAGAGTCTCCTCTTAGCATGGCGTCCTTTTTCCTCGGCTGACCGGAAGTCCGGTTCCCCCACCATAGACTCTCCTCCTAGCACAGTGTCCATTTTCCTCTACCTGTCCTAACCAGAAAGCCCTGTCAATTGTGGAGCCAACTGGAGACAGGGAGTCACCAGAGCGGGATGAAAGAGCCACAGGCGGCTCCAGAGCCATGGGTTGCCGACCCCTGCTCTAGACTGTATAGCAATCAAGTATGCCCCCTTGTCTCACCCCTTGGCAAAACTCAGTCCAGCTTCTCATGGCTCCATTGAGCCCAAACCACATTCTCTAACCAGTGCTTGTTTAAAGAGATCGGTCCCAGCAGTCTTGCATTTTAAGGGCAATCGATTTCCTCCATGATATTTCTGTGTTCACAACCACAGATGCTGCACTGAGTTCTCGGAAAACAGAAAAGGATTGTTTCCCTGTGATATACTTTGTGGATGGATGAGTGATATATTTTGTAGTTAGATGAGTGATATATTTTGTAGTTAGATGGCTGAAGACAAAGTTGTCAACAGCGCCTAAAATCTACTTGTTTAAATGGAAGGAATGCACTTTTCATCTACCTACTCTCAGCGCAAATGTGCTTTTCTAAAGGCAACTGGATTTTCTTTGGTTTTTTTACTCGAAAACATTTCACTTCTCGTTCAAGAGTCTTCTTCAGTTCTGACTTATAAGAAGTGAAGTCTTATAAAGGAAAACAAAAACAAAAACAAAAAACAAAAAAAGTCCAGTTGCCTTTTGAAAAGCACTTTTCAGACAACCGAAAGGTTTAGGAGCCTAGATTAGCTCAGCAGACTAATGCATTGTGCATTGTGATTAACTCCAGCTCTCTGCAATTACTGTAAGTTTGAATCTCACCAGGCTCAAGGTTGACTCAGCCTTCCATCCTTTCTAAGGTAGGTAAATTGAGGACCCAGTTTGTGGGGGCAATAAGCTGACTTTGTATAAATATACAAAAGTAGGAAGGCTATTGCTTAACGCATTGTAAGCCTCCCTGAGTCTCCGGAGAAGGGCAGCATATAAATCAAATTTTTAAAAAAGAAACATGACCTGGATCACTGACAATCTCCATGGACACTTGTTCACTCTCAACTCAGCTCAAGAGGAAACTAAGTTGTTTGTGTGTGTGTGTGTGTGCTAGTTGTGTGTCTGTGTGTGTGTAAATTACTATTGCTATCTTCCACCCAACTAATATATGACAGGTATTTTCTTTCTTTCTTTCTTTCTTTCTTTCTTTCTTTCTTTCTTTCTTTCTTTCTTTCTTTCTTTCTTTCTTTCTTTCTTTCTTTCTTTCTTTCTTTCTTTCTTTCTTTCTTTCTTTCTTTCTTGGTTTGATTTATATGTGTTTGTATTTTTATAAAATGGATAATTCATGCTAGGATCCGTACAATTCTATAAGACATACATTTTTTATCAATTGTAAATAAGCTAATCCATTGGAATTATTTCCATGAATATAGGCTTTGCTCACCATTGAAAATACCGTTATTTTCGTAAAGATGATTTTTATTTACGTGCATATGTAGTTAAGTATGTATGCATGTACTATTTCTCTTCATGATAAAAAAAAAAAAACCCAGCTCTTGAATTCCACACAGTAAACATGATTGGATCTATTGCTCACTCACGACCACTTCTCTCCCTTTACCAGATAGAGAAACATACGCACAAACCTGTGGGACCTTGTAGGTGCCTACTAATGTTGACATCTGGATGGAAATGTCCCTATCAGCTGCATCAAGAAGGGCCAAAAGGTTGTCTTTCCTTCCACAGCTGTAGTTGGGAACATTGGCTTCTCCTGTCGAGAGCATGTCCAGCAAGGCATCTGAAGTTCCAAGTGTGTTCAAATAGTTGTCGTAGATGTTGCAGCCAAGTGTGAGATTATGCAGAAGCTGGGGATTCCTATTTATAACTTGAATGGCAAAAATGTAGTCGATGATTCTAGAGTGATCAGTAGATAAACTACTGTAAAAAAACATTCATGTTATTATCATCATCTTTAACAGAAACAATAAAACATGTTATTTATTCCTCTTTGCCTCCTATTTAGAGCAATACTGATTCACAATCAGAGGCACCTCCCATCACCATTTAATTTTTATGAGTGTTGAGAATATTTAGATAATGCTCCACCAGGGTTAAGAATCACCAACGCAGAGAATCGTTAATTGTAACATTCCTAATTTTCATTTCTTCAATAACCAGCATTCAATACCATTCAATAATTAAAAGTAGAGTCATCGTAAAATGAAGAGGATGTTTCATAAGTGAGCCATAAAAGAAACTCTAACATCAAGGCAACCCTCATTTTTATAAGGATCAGGCTTTGAATATCAAAGAATAGTTATAAAAATATGGAAATGGGCTGGGCAGATGCAACTATAACACTTTCAATAATTACTATACAAAAAGTCAGTATTCAACTGATGAATGAAGGACTGGATGGGGAGAGGAAAATAACCTGGACATTTTTCAGATATTTTTCTGTCACAACTTTGGATTCTTTAGACATCTTTGGAGAGTCCTCCACTCCTCTGCTCGCAACAAAATACCCTATGCCACCAGACTTGAAATTCTGGGCTTAGAAAACTTAGAACTACGCCGTCTTCGGTCTGACCTAAGCGTAGCTCATAAAATCATCTGCTACAATGTCCTACATGTCAATGACTACTTCAGCTTCAACCACAACAATACACGAGCACACGATAGATACGAATTTAAAGTGAACCACTCCAAACTCGATTGCAGAAAATACGACTTCAGCAACAGAGTGGTCAATGCCTGGAATGCTCTACCTGACTCTGTGGTTTCATCCCAAAACCTACAATTTTTTTTTTGAATTCGATTTATATGCCGCCCTTCTCCTGAGACTCAGGGCGGCTTACAGTGGGCAATAGCCTTCATACTTTTGTACATTTATATTTATACAAAGTCATCTTATTGCCCCCAACAAACTGGGTCCTCAATTGACCCACCTTATAAAGGATGGAAGGCTGAGTCGACCTTGAGCCTGCCTGGGATTGAACTCACAAGTAATTGCAGCAGCTGGATCTTAAATGCTTCCTTTGTAAGAGGCATTACTCCCCTACGCTACTCAGGCTCCTTTAACCTAAGACTATTTACTGTTGACTTCACACCATTCCTAAAAGGTCTGTAAGGGGTGTGCATAAGAGCACCAGCATGCCTACCGTTCCTGTCCTAATGTTCCCCTTATTTGTATTCATTTTATGTATTCAATCCATTCTTATACTTATATATATATATATTATCAAATACGTACTTGACAAATAAATAAAATAAAAATAAAGCTTTGCAAAAAAGAAGATAAAAGGGGGAAGACATGGAAATCAGAACAATTCAGGAAATTAAACAGGTCCTGAAATATTCCTCTAAGTGTGAATAAAATATGAAGAAAAGAGAAAGTGTTAGAACTGCAAATGGAGAGAATGCAACTCTATCACACTGAATGACTTACCAATCTGACTGTGTATAAGGAGCCACATTGAAAGGAAATGTTAAATAAGATATTATTGTTACAGTGATGATCACACTAATGAGATGGTCTCCTGGCCTATAATAGCTCCATGGCTTTCTTCTATCTTCCTCCTCCAAACTTAGTGGGCACTTCATTCTAAGCTTCCCACAGACTGGCTGGGACACCAGGAGCATCAGGAACAGAAGCAGGAGGTCCATCATCTACAGGGCTGGGACATCAGTAGCACCAGAAGCAGAACTAGGAGATGCGTAAATCCTAAGTCTGAATCAATCCCCTTCCTGTTTCTAAACAAGAACAGCAAGGAGAATTCAAAGCACTCTGACAAGATGGAATGCCAGTGGCTTTTCCCATTCAGAAAGAGTCATACCCAGTTCCACCTGGAAAGGAGACAGGTGCATTCTGGAATCCAGCCCCTGCCTTTATTAAAATTGTGCCACACACAGTGTGACTCGAGGCATTGGTCGTTTTCTGATGCAAGATCTCTTCCATGTTGCTACAGTGTGATGTTTACACCAAAGGCACTCACTGGAGAAGTAGCAGAAGAGGTCTCAAAGGAAGGAATGATGACTCACTATAATTTCCAGTAACTTCTCCTCTAGGGATCTAAACTTTTATGGAGCTCTATGTGCAGAAGGGTAACTGCAAAAAAGTTAGTGAAAAATCACAGATACACCCATTGGGATGCTGTTCTGTTGTAGTTGTGCTCCTTGTTGTCAGGTCTTGTCTAGAAAGTAATGTGTGATAAAGATAATTCAGTACCCAGGTAACTGAACTTCTGTGTGTCCTTCAATGTGGTAAAGTATTTTGTTTCCAGAGATTGCTGGGGAAGATCAAGCAGAACTATGGAGTATGATGCCATTCTAGATTGGTGACACTTATTTATTTATTTATTTATTATTTACTTATTTATTTATTATTGCGATTTATATGCCGCTATTTTCCCGAGGGACTAAGGGCGGTTTACAAAAATGACAATTTCCAATACAAATCACAATAAAATTAAAATCAACAACCCAATTAAAACAATTTAAAATTATGACAATGTACACCCATAATGGATCAGTTAAGTTGATGGAAGAGCCACATCTTCAGCTCGCGATGGAAGGAAAGGAGGTCGGGGGCTGTCCTGCGCTCGGTGGGCAAACCATTCCAGAGGGTCGGGGCTCCCACAGAGAACGCTCTCCTCCTCGGGGCCGTCAGCCGACATTGTTTGGCTGACAGCACCCTGAGGAGGCCTACTCTGTGGGAGCGCACGGGACGATGGGAGAGGGGCAAGAGGTGGTCCTGCAAGTACCCTGGGGCTAAACCATGAAGGGCTTTATAGGTAAGCACCAGCACCTTGAAACGAATCCTGAACGCCACCAGTAGCCAGTGCAGCTCTCGCAGGAGAGGTGTTACACGGGTGTTAACTCTAGTGCTGACTTTCTTTTAGCACCAAACCGTACAGATAGTCCTCGACTTTCAACAGATCGCTTAGTGACCATTCGAAGTTACAACGGCATTGACAAAAATTGCCGTGACCATTTTTCACACTTATGACCGTTGCAGCATCTCTAGATTCATGTGGTTTACATTTGGATGCTTGGTAACTGGTTCATATTTATGCCAATTGCAGTGCCCTGGCATCATGTGATCACATTTTTGTGCCCTTCTGACAAGTAAAGTCAATGGGGAAGCAAGATTCAATTAATAGCCATGTTACTAATTCAACAACTGCAGTGATTCACTTAACAAATAAGGTCAGGAAAGTCATAAAATGACTGTCATTTAATCCAACTGTTCGGGAGAGCTCAGCAGCCAATTTGCAATTCTATTGGATAAAAATGGACCACACTTTAATTATTTCAAACACAAAAGTTAGCCCAGCTTCTGTATTAAAACAGCCCATTTTCTACTTTTGGCTTGCTGGAACATGTTGAGAGTGAAAATTTCTCTTTCTGACATTTATACATTTCTTCGGGTCGTAAGCTGTTCCTTTCTATTCAGGTCTGGCCTCAGAATGATAATGTAGCACTTGGGGATGAAGATGCAGCCCAGCAACCCAGCACTGGAGGCCAAGATGGAGAAGACCTGCACAGACACCATATATTTCCCTTTAGTGCTAAGGTAGGTGGGCACAAAAGTCACCCAGACACTGCAGAAGACCAGCATGCTGAAGGTGATCAGTTTGGCTTCATTGAAGGCCCCAGGAAGATTCCTGGCAAGGAAGGCCACTGTGAAGCAGATAGCAGCCAGGAAGCCCATGTAGCTGAGGGTGATGTAGAACATGACAACAGACCCTTCGTTGCATTGCAAGTTTATCACTCCAGACAGAGAGTGGAGGTCAGAATCAGGGAATGGGGGAGAAACTCCCAGCCAAATGGAACAGATGATAATTTGGACAGTAGAACAAGAGAGGATGATGGAGGTGGCCAAACTCTTCCCCAACCATCTCTTCACTTGGTTTCCTGGTTTTGTGGCCAAGAAAGCCAGCACCACCGTGATTGTTTTGGCCAAGAGAGAAGAAATGGCAACTGAGAAAGTGATGCTGAAAAGTGTTTGTCGGAGAAGGCAGGTGGCTTTCCTTGGTTGACCAATGAAAAGGAAAGAAGACAAGAAACACAGCAGGAGGGATACCAGGAGGATATAGGAGAGGTCCCGATTGTTGGCTTTGACAATTGGAGTTTCTAGGTATTTAATGAATATGACTAAAATAAGACCTGTGGTTAGGAAGAAGAGGAGGGCAAAAGAGACCAGGATGATGCCCAGATGTTCTTCATAAGACAGGAAGGTTATAACTTTAGGGATACACTGGACTCGGTTCCCATTTGGATATTCATCATTTGGACACTTGGTGCATTTTTCCGAATCTGAGAAAAGACAAAAGCAGGATTGCTTTTATATTATGTCCTTTTACCTTTCAAGAAATACTTTCTTGGAGAAAAGATGCGAGATATACTTCGTAGCATCTCCACAGGAAGAAAATAAGAATAACATTTTCTAAAGCAGCCATAGTTCTAATACTCTATGCAAGTGGGAGATGTATTTCGACCTGAATGGTTATCTGTGTAATATGAAAAAATTTCACAGGAACCTACAATATAAGAGGTAAATAATGAACCAGTTACTCAGTCTAGGTAAACGTCTTTTCACATGGCACTTATTAATATACTGGACAAACAGGATGCCTATACTGTGAAATCTTGTTGGCTGACTGAGAAAACTTGGCCTTTAGTCCTAGAGCCTAGTCCAGAGCCTGGGGAGGGTGAAAAATGGGCCTACTTGACCAGAAGTTCGAAAATGGGCCCATATCCGGCCTCCGGAGCCCGGGGGATGCAGTTTTTGCCCTCCCAGAGTCTCGAGAAAAATCTCTGAAGCCTGGGGAGGATGAAAAATGGATCTACCAGAAGTCTGAAACCAGGGCTGTTTCCCACCTCCAGATGGCCTCCAGATCCCAGGGAAGGCCATTTTCATCCTTGTGTAGGCTCCTTGAATTGGACCTGAAAGCAGACTGACAACAAATGCAGCTTGTGGAAAAGCGGTCTTATATATGCCATCCTAGGAGTTCCCACAACTATGAATGCCACTACATTTTGCACCAGCTATAGAACTCAACTGTTGAGTTTCAATATTTCAGAAGAATCCAATTCCACAAGGAGAATTCCACCATTCCTGCCCTTTTCTTTGATGTCACCCACCTTCCTGAGCAGTGATAGACAAGTCAAGTAGTCTTTGGGCTTCATTTAACTCAGTGTGAAATATTAGCCAACTGGATTGGCCCATCTCACTTGTTCCAGTGCAAGGGGCCTATTTCAGAATCCATCTGAAATTTTAAAGTTAAATTTGTTCTTAAAGATTGATTAAGTATTATTGTATTATATTGATTAAAATAGAACAAAACTGATGAAGAAAGAAAGTTCTCACAAGCAGGTTCTAGAAAGGTTGAGCCTATCAGGGCCACAATCCCCAGAATGTGAGAACCTCTCTCGCTGGTTTCATGGAGATACTAGATGCAGAGGGCATGATCTGTCTCCTAAAGGATCATCGCTCAGCATCCCATGTTGGAAATGGCCATAGTATATAAGCTTAAAATGATGTTCTATATTATAGTAACTGAAAGACAGCAAGGGTGCTTTTTCAGGAGGTAACTGAAGTTTCTTATTTGTTTTTTTTTTTTTTTTTTTGCTTCTCATCTAAGAAGCTTCTTCAGCTATGACAGGATAGTGGAGAATGGAAGGATTTATATTCCTTGCAGACAGCTGGTCCTTTGCATCTTTTTAAAGGGTCATTGAAGCACTTGGAGGTTTATCTGTGTGTCCTTAGGGTCACCTGAGTGGTGCTCCTGGTTCTGGTAGTCTGCAATTTTTCCTCTGGAAATCCATTCCTACTCCCACATCATTCCAAGGGTGTTTATCCCAAATTGTATAGCTAAAACTCCATAGAGATTCTCAATCATCCAGAAAGTCATCCAAAAAGGGGGGGAAAACAGATAAACCTCCAAGTGCTTCAACGACCCTCTAAAACAGAATTCTTCAAACTTGGCAGCTTTAAGACTTGCGGACTTCAACCCCCAGAATTCTCCAGCCAGCATAGCTGGGAGTTGAAGTCCAAAAGTCTTAAAGCTGCCAAGTTTGAAAACCTCTGCTCTAAAAGAATGCAGATTACCACCCATCTGCAAGGAATATAAATTCTTCCATTCTTCACTGTCCTGTCAGAGCTGAAGAAGCTTCCTGAAAAAGCACCTTTGGGGCAACCATGACCTGGATGACTGAGAATCGCTACAGAACTGAAGGACATGTTGGTCAATGCTATTGAAGCCTCCCCAGCCATTTTAAAAATCTATAAGGATTGTACAATCCACATTGAACTCTCAGTGAAGCTCATCTTCTTTGGTAACTATATTTATCCCACTTAAAATGGGTCTTAAGCCTTTGGAAAACAAAGAACGCTCTCCAATATTTTCCCCACCTTGTTGAGAAACTTTAACCGTGAAAGGGCATCTTCACTGATAATAAGTCTCTGTCTTTCAAAAACCCCTAGTTGCTCTTGGATGGGTTCCTCATTGGGGAGAAAAACCCAGCTCATGATGTCCAGATCTGCTTTTACATCTCCAGTTTGGTCCAAGTACATTTTAAAGTTGGAAAGATTGCAAAACTCATTCTTCTCCAGAAAGGGGTGGAACTAAAATAGGAACACACAGGAATTGTAAATAAGAAAACTTTGTTTTTTATCCCATGTGGTGCAACCTCCTTCTACAGTTGTCTAACCTGAAATTATACTTAGATGGGAGAATTAAGATTTATCAATATCCTCAAAACATACCGTATATTGAACAAAATAAATAATTGGTAAAATTTTCAATTATAAGGATAATCCTAGAGCAGGTTACAAATAACAAACAAACTGAGAGGTTATTCATAAACTATTTGAAAAGAACGAGGTGATTAGTAGAAAGCATGGACTTGTCATGAAATAATTTGCCAAGCTAATCTTCTCCCATGTACACCAGATGAGCTGATTCTACTTTATCATAAGGCTACATTAACAGAATCTCACAAGTCTGAAAGTGCTAATCTCCCAACAACTAATTTTTAAGTTTGAAAAGTTAAGGGGGGGAATCTTTTCCAAGTTTCTTTGACTGCCTTTATACAGCTGTGATCTCCCCACCTCTTAACTGATCTTTCCTGGGCAGTAGTACTTCCTTCATCACCAATGTCATTCCCACATATAATTAAACTTCCTTCATAGATTGTGGGAATGCTTCTGATATAATTTGATTTTAGTGAAAATATCTATCTATCTATCTATCTATCTATCTATCTATCTATCTATCTATCTATCTATCTATCTATCTATCTATCTATCTATCTATCGGTCTGAACTAGGGCTGCATAAATTCTTGGTTTACATACAAAGAACCTGGCTAAAGAGAAATACACATAAAGCCTATGAAAAGGAAAGAAAACAAATACTGTACCTTTACAGGGAGGATACATGAGATGAGGGTGTAGCTAACTGATGAGGCCTTATCAGGCCAAAATAGATCTATATTAGTCTCCCAATGGGCAGCAAAGGGTCTGCTGGCTGCCAGAAGGGGGAAAAAAAGCCTAGAAACTAGTGGATTGTGATTTCACTGAACTAGGGCTGCATAAAATCTTGGTTTACGTAGGAAGAACCTGGCTAAAGGGAAATACTATCTATCTATCTATCATCTATCTATCTATCTATCTATCTATCTATCTATCTATCTATCTATCTATCTATCTATCATCTATCTATCTATCTATCTAGCTATCTAGCTATCTATCTATCTATCTATCTATCTATCTATCTATCTATCTATCTATCTATCTTTCTATCTTTCTATCTATCTATCTATCTATCTATCTATCTATCTATCTATCTATCTATCTATCTATCTATCTATCTATCTATCTATCTATCTATCATAATATCATCTCTATAGAACATTATGCCCCCAACAGTTAGTTTTGCCAAACCTGTTGGTCTTTTGTAGCCCTAGGAAGCTGAGAAGGTTCTCCTCCCTCTCATTTGTATTCCTACTCCAAAGGAACAAGCTTTGCTCTATCCTTGTCTGGACTCCATACCTGCCATGGCTGCAGCCTTGAAATGCCCAACCGCTCCTCGCCTGCCTTCCTTATCCACCTCGATCTGGATGAATACGCAGCACTCAAGGCATGGGCTAGAGTCCTAATGATACTGTAAACATGGTGATCAATTGGTATAGAGATGCTGTTCCTTTTCTCTTGGGTCTCCAGTGGTGCTTTCTGGGTGCATTTTTTCCGGCCCTTGATAGAAAACAACTGCTTTGAAAAAGAACAGCGAAAAGACTGGTCTTGAAACTGAGGTTGTACAAACAGAATGGGTTCAAAGCCATCATCCTTAGGACTTTCTTTATCCTTGACATCAAAGTTCCAAATACTATGGACATATTTGAAAAGTCTGTGCCTTCCCATTGTCCATTTTACAAGGGGTGAGGTGATCCAGACTTTCCCTTCAATGGGTCCTGGCAAATCTTCAAGTATTAAAAGGAAAGGAAGGATTGTGTCCAAAATGGAATCATATTCCACAAAGTGAACAAAGACATTGACTTGCCTCCACTTAGAGAAGGCATCCCTAAGGGATGCTGTGTGGCCAGTCATTGAGAACTGTTGTGATATAACAACACAAATTCCATTCCTGACAAACAACAGAGTAAAAGTCCTCATGAAATTCTCTCCATTTTCTGTGTCTGAAGCAAAGAGACCAATCAAGGTCCATCTGAAATGGAGGAGCAGTTGGACAATTCCTGGGTAATGGAACCCTTCTTTGGGCACCATCCGGTGGAAAAATGGGAATTGATTTTTATCACTAAGAGCTGCTGAGCCACTTGCATAATTCATCTGAAAAAGCAATAAGGATTGCTGTATTATATTTGGGTGTCAGATCAAATCCAAAATCTTATTTTTTAATAAATCCAAGTTGATTGTCAAAGACATTTTAGTGTAGTTTCTACTGGGTTTCCCCAAAAATAAGACCCTTTCTTACGTTTTTTTTTTGAACCCTGAAATAAGCGCTTGGCGTTATTGCCATATGCTCAAAAGCCCGATTGGGCTTATTATCAGGGGATGTCTTATTTTGGGGAGAAACTGGGTGTAAAGAGCAGAACAAGTCCCTATATAAAAAGAGAATAAAAGAAACAAATTAAATCAAAAAGAACAATGCTAAAGAATGAAAATCATATTTCTGAATCATCCCTATAATTTACTGTGATAACATCCACATATCCTCAACTCAACTGAACTATTTTATTCAAATAAATGGCATTATGAAATATATTTTTGGTATTCTGATCACACAGGATATATGTTGTTTTAATATAAGGTTCCAAAAAGGATATTTATTTAATGGGCATTCCAAGATACTGATCACTCTATTTTATATTCGATATTCAAAAAATAGCTTTGTTATGTCTTACATCTCTGTAATTCTGCAAATACAAGGGTCAGGTTTCGAGGTCGTCTCAAATAAATTGCATTTCAAGCAAAGTCTTTGATGAAAACTCTACTTTATTAAGCACGACATTCTAACTCCAACTTCATCGTAGCCAACACTGACTTCCTGACCCAAAACCCTCCTTTTCCTTTTCCCCACTCTATGCATTCATTAGCCATCTTCCAAGTCTCTCTACCCCTAAACTACTGCTTCAGCTCAAAGGAATTTCCCCCCTCCCATCCTATCTCCTAGGGAATATTAATTAGTATTATTAGTAGGGGAGTATTAGTATTATTAGTAGGGGATCACCTACTTATTCCCAGGGAGAATAAGTAGGTGAAAAGTCAAACGTCTCTTTCCAGACGCCTCCGCTTCTCCTTCTTATGTCAGCAGTAGAGTAAATGCAGCTTGAAGCCTTATAATGAACAGCTATAACTGTTCATTATAAGGAACTTGATTAAATCTTCTATTTTTAATCACTGTGTCCAGCTGCTCAAATATTGTTGAATACTGTCCTGTGATATTTAGTTATTTCTGCTTTGAAATACTTGATAAACTTTCAAAGGTACAATTTTAGCTACTCATCCTTTTCAGTGTGCCAACTTTCCTGAGGATAGCTATATCTTTCTCTGCTTAGATACCCTGAGTTCTTTAGGCAGCAATCTTTTGAGTTATAGTTGAACAAAACACAGAGAAACCAAAGCACTAATATAATTTGCCAGTTGTACAAGCCAAGAGGTCTTTAATTGAAATTTTACCTGTTCTAACAAAACAGATTTGGAGGTCTGTCAGGATTTTTTAGCTTTAATCTTACATTAATAATTATATGGCCTGATTTTAGATAATGAACCAATTACATAAAATCCTAATTAAGCTCTGAGGGCATCAACTGAAGTCCTCATAAGATATTTCTCAGATTCTGAGATTAGGCTTGTTCCAGGGGTAAAATCCAGCAGGTTCTGACAGGTTCTGGAAAACCGGTAGCAGAGATTTTGAGTAGTTCAGAGAACCAGCAAATACCACCTCTGGTGGGCCCCAGAGTGGGTGGGAATGGACCAATGCCCACCAAGCCACACCCACAGAACCAGTAGTAAAAAAAAATGGAATTTCACCACTGTTTGGTTTAGTAGTGATATCCATTTGAAGCCCCAAACTGCAGCTCCATGTAAGAGAATTGGGGCAATCTTGGCCTTGGATAAATGTATAACTTACTAACTGAGGTTAAGGATATCTATGATTTTTTTTTTCCTGTTTTAGCAGTAAATTGACTTCTGCCTTTGCTTTAAGTGAGTTCCTTTGATAATAGGGAACTCAAGATCCAGTCTCAGACAAAAATAACTTGATAAAGAAATGAGTTAGTAGTCATCTATTTCTGTGATATCATTCTCCAAAGAACATAACTTTTTAACTTATCTGATATATTTATGCTGAGAGAATTATTATGAGATTAGGAGCCTAGTCTTCTTTATAGCCAACCCAACCCAACTTGTGAGTATAATAATAACATATCATAAGCCTATAGTAATGTTTTCAAGTAATTTAGGCATGTGTATTTGTTAACCCTGGTAAATTGTTAATCTCTAGATCAGAAGTCGGCAACCTTAAACACTCAAAGAACCACAAAGGTCCTAACCTAAAGACCCCCATTCAATTCTGGAGCTGACCGAAAATCCAGTTTCCGCACCATAGAGTCTCCTCTTAGCATGGCGTCCTTTTTCCTCTGCTGACCGGAAGTCCAGTTCCCCCACCATAGACTCTCCTCCTAGAACAGTGTTCTTTTTCCTCTACCTGTCCTAACCAGAAAGCCCTGTCAATTGTGGAGCCAACCGGAGACAGGGAGCCACCAGAGGGGGATGAAAGAGCCACAGGTGGCTCCAGAGCCATGGGTTGCCGACCCTGCTCTAGACTGTATAACAATCAAATATGCCCCCTTGTCTCACCCCTTGGCAAAACTCAATCCTGCTTCTCATGGCTCCATTGAGCCCAAACCACATTCTCTAACCAGGGCTTGTATAAAGAGATCAGGCCCAGCAGTCTTGCATTTTAAAGGCAATCGATTTCCTCCATGAAATTTCTCTGTTCACAATCACAGATGCTGCACTGAGTTCTAAGAAGACAGAAAAGGATTGTTTCCCTGTGATATATTTTGTGGCTGGATGAGTGATATATTTTGAAGTTAGATGAGTGATATATTTTGTAGTTAGATGGCTGAAGACAAAGTTGTCAACAGTGCCTAAAATTTACTTGTTTAAATGGAAGGAATGCGCTTTTCATCTACCTACTCTCAGCGCAAATGTGCTTTTCTAAAGGCAACTGGATTTTCTTTCTTTTTTTACTCGAAAACATTTCACTTCTCGTTCAAGAGTCTTCTTCAGTTCTGACTTATAAGAAGTGAAGTCTTATCAAGGAAAACAAAAAACAAAAAAAGTCCAGTTGCCTTTTGAAAAGCACTTTTCGGACAACCGAAAGTTTTAGGAGCCTGGATTAGCTCAGCAGACTAATGCATTGTGCATTGTGATTAACTCCAGCTGTCTGCAATTACTGTAAGTTCGAATCTCTCCAGGCTCAAAGTTGACTCAGCCTTCCATCCTTTCTAAGGTAGGTAAATTGAGGACCCAGTTTGTGGGGGCAATAAGCTGACTTTGTATAAATATACAAAAGTAGGAAGGCTATTGCTTAACGCATTATAAGCCTCCCTGAGTCTCCGGAGAAGGGCAGCGTATAAATCAAATTTTTAAAAAAGAAACATGACCTGGATCGCTGACAATCTCCATGGACACTTGTTCACTCTCAACTCAGCTCAAGAGGAAACTAAGTTGTTTGTGTGTGTGTGTGTGTGTGCATGTGTGTGTCTGTGTGTGTTTTTGTGTACTGTGTACTATTGCCATCTTCCACCCAACTAATATATGACAGGTATTTTCTTTCTTTCTTTCTTTCTTTCTTTCTTTCTTTCTTTCTTTCTTTCTTTCTTTCTTTCTTTCTTTCTTTCTTTCTTTCTTTCTTTCTTGGTTTGATTTATATGTGTTTGCATTTTTATAAAATGGATAATTCATGCTAGGATCCGTACAATTCTATAAGACATACATTTTTTATCAATTGTAAATAAACTAATCCATTGGAATTATTCCCATGAATATAGGCTTTGGTCACCATTGAAAATACTGTTATTTTCTTAAAGATGATTTTTATTTACGTGCAGATGTAGTTATGAATGTATGCATGTACTATTTCTCTTCATGATAAAAAAAAAACCAGCTCTTGAATTCCACACAGTAAACATGATTGGATCTATTGCTCACTCACCACCACTTCTCTCCCTTTACCAGATAGAGAAACATACGCACAAACCTGTGGGATCTTGTAGGTGCCTACTAATGTTGACATCTGGATGGAAACGTCCCTATCAGCTGCATCGAGAAGGGCCAAAAGGTTGTCTTTCCTTCCACAGCTGTAGTTGGGAACATTGGCTTCTCCTGTCGAGAGCATGTCCAGCAAGGCATCTGAAGTGCCAAGTGTGTTCAAATAGTTGTCGTGGATGTTGCAGCCAAGTGTGAGATTATGCAGAAGCTGGGGATTCCTATTTATAACTTGAATGGCAAAAATGAAGTTGATGATTCTAGAGTGATCAGTAGATAAACTACTGTAAAAAAATATTCATGTTATTATCATCATCTTTAACAGAAACAATAAAACATGTTATTTATTCCTCTTTGCCTCCTATTTAGGGCAATACTGATTCACAATCAGAGGCACCTCCCATCACCATTTAATTCTTATGAGTGTTGAGAATATTTAGATAATGCTCCACCAGGGTTAAGAATCACCAACGCAGAGAATCGTTAATTGTAACATTCCTAATTTTCATTTCTTCAATAACCAGCATTCAATACCATTCAATAATTAAAAGTAGAGTCATTGTAAAATGAAGAGGATGTTTCATAAGTGAGCCATAAAAGAAACTCTAACATCAAGGCAACCCTCATTTTTATAAGGATCAGGCTTTGAATATCAATGAATAGTTATAAAAATATGGAAATAGGCGGGGCAGATGCAACTATAACACTTTCAATAATTACTATACAAAAAATCAGTATTCAAATGATGAATGAAGGACTGGATGGGGAGAGGAAAATAACCTGGACATCTTTCAGATATTTTTCTGTCACAACTTTGAATTCTTTATACATCTTTGGAGAGTCCTCCACTCCTCTGCTGACAACAAAATACCCTATGCCACCAGACTTGAAATTCTGGGCTTAGAAAACTTAGAACTACGCCGTCTTCGGTATGACCTAAGCGTAGCTCATAAAATTATCTGCTACAATGTCCTACATGTCAATGATTACTTCAGCTTCAACCACAACAATACACGAGCACACAATAGATACAAATTTAAAGTGAACCACTCCAAACTCGATTGCAGAAAATACGACTTCAGCAACAGAGTGGTCAATGCCTGGAATGCTCTACCTGACTCTGTGGTTTCATCCCAAAACCTACAATTTTTTTTTTAATTCGATTTATATGCCGCCCTTCTCCTGAGACTCAGGGCGGCTTACAGTGGGTTAAGCAATAGCCTTCATACTTTTGTACATTTATATTTATACAAAGTCATCTTATTGCCCCCAACAAACTGGGTCCTCAATTGACCCACCTTATAAAGGATGGAAGGCTGAGTCGACCTTGAGCCTGCCTGGGATTGAACTCACAAGTAATTGCAGCAGCTGGATCTTAAATGCTTCCTTTGTAAGAGGCATTACTCCCCTACGCTACTCAGGCTCCTTTAACCTAAGACTATTTACTGTTGACTTCACACCATTCCTAAAAGGTCTGTAAGGGGTGTGCATAAGAGCACCAGCGTGCCTACCGTTCCTGTCCTAATGTTCCCTTTATTTGTATTCATTTTATGTATTCAATCCATTCTTATACTTATATATATATATATTATCAAATACGTACTTGACAAATAAATAAAATAAAAATAAAGCTTTGCAAAAAAGAAGATAAAAGGGGGAAGACATGGAAATCAGAACAATTCAGGAAATTAAACAGGTCCTGAAATATTCCTCTAAGTGTGAATAAAATATGAAGAAAAGAGAAAGTGTTAGAACTGCAAATGGAGGGAATGCAACTCTATCACACTGAATGACTTACCAATCTGACTGTGTATAAGGAGCCACATTGAAAGGAAATGTTAAATAAGATATTATTGTTACAGTGATGATCACACTAATGAGATGGTCTCCTGGCCTATAATAGCTCCATGGCTTTCTTCTATCTTCCTCCTCCAAACTTAGTGGGCACTTCATTCTAAGCTTCCCACAGACTGGCTGGGACACCAGGAGCATCAGGAACAGAAGCAGGAGGTCCATCATCTACAGGGCTGGGACATCAGTAGCACCAGAAGCAGAACTAGGAGATGCGTAAATCCTAAGCCTGAATCAATCCCCTTCCTGTTTCTAAACAAGAACAGCAAGGAGAATTCAAAGCACTCTCACAAGATGGAATGCCAGTGGCTTTTCCCATTCAGAAAGAGTCATACCCAGTTCCACCTGGAAAGGAGACAGGTGCATTCTGGAATCCAGCCCTTGCTTCTATTAAAATTGTGCCACACACAGTGTGACTCGAGGCATTGGTCGTTTTCTGATGCAAGATCTCTTCCATGTTGCTACAGTGTGATGTTTACACCAAAGGCACTCAGTGGAGAAGTTGCAGAAGAGGTCTCAAAGGAAGGAATGATGATTCACTATAATTTCCAGTAACTTCTCCTCTAGGGATCTAAACTTTTATGGAGCTCTATGTGCAGAAGGGTAACTGCAAAAAAGTTAGTGAAAAATCACAGATACACCCATTGGGATGCTGTTCTGTTGTAGTTGTACTCCTTGCTGTCAGGTCTTGTCTAGAAAGTAATGTGTGATGGAGATAATTCAGTACCCAGGTAACTGAACATCTGTGTGTCCATCAATGTGGTAAAGTATTTTGTTTCCAGAGACTGCTGGGGAAGATCAAGCAAAACTATGGAGTTTGATGCCACTCTAGATTGGTGACACTTATTTATTTATTTATTTATTTATTCATTTATTTATTTATTATTGCGATTTATATGCTGCCATTTTCCCGAGGGACTAAGGGCGGCTTACAAAAATGACAATTTCCAACACAAATCACAATAAAATTAAAATCAACAACCCAAATAAAACAATTTAAAATTATGACAATGTACACCCATAATGGATCAGTTAAGTTGACGGAAGAGCCACATCTTCAGCTCGCGATGGAAGGAAAGGAGGTCGGAGGCTGTCCTGCGCTCGGTGGGCAAACCATTCCAGAGGGTCGGGGCTCCCACAGAGAACGCTCTCCTCTTAGGGGCCATCAGCCGACATTGTTTGGCTGATGGTACCCTGAGGAGGCCTACTCTGTGGGAGCGCACGGGATGATGGGAGAGGGGCAAGAGGTGGTCCTGCAAGTACCCTGGGGCTAAATCATGAAGGGCTTTATAGGTAAGCACCAGCACCTTGAAATGAATCCTGAACGCCACCAGTAGCCAGTGCAGCTCTCGCAGGAGAGGTGTTACACGGATGTTAACTCTAGTGCTGACTTTCTTCTAACACCAAACAGTACAGGTAGTCCTCGACTTTCAACAGATCGCTTAGTGACCATTCGAAGTTACAACGGCATTGACAAAAATTGCCGTGACCATTTTTCACACTTATGACCATTGCAGCATCTCTAGATTCATGTGGTTTACATTTGGGTGCTTGGTAACTGGTTCATATTTATGACAATTGCAGTGCCCTGGCATCATGTGATCACATTTTTGTGCCCTTCTGACAAGTAAAGTCAATGGGGAAGCAAGATTCAATTAATAGCCATGTTACTAATTTAACAACTACAGTGATTCACTTAACAAATAAGGTCAGGAAAATCATAAAATGACTGTCATTTAATCCAACCGTTCAGGAGAGCTCAGCAGCCAATTTGCAATTCTATTGGATAAAAATGGACCAAACTTTAATTATTTCAAGCACAAAAGTTGGCCCAGCTTCTATATTAAAACAGCCCATTTTCTACTTTTGGCATGCTGGAACATGTTGAGAGTGAAAATTCCTCTTTCTGACATTTATACATTTCTTCTGGTTGTAAGCTGTTCCTTTGTATTCAGGTCTGGCCTCAGAATGATAATGTAGCACTTGGGGATGAAGATGCAGCCCAGCAACCCAGCACTGGAGGCCAAGATGGAGAAGATCTGCACAGCCACCATGTATTTCCCTTTAGTGCTAAGGTAGGTGGGCACAAAAGTCACCCAGACACTGCAGAAGACCAGCATGCTGAAGGTGATCAGTTTGGCTTCATTGAAGGCCCCAGGAAGATTCCTGGCAAGGAAAGCCACTATGAAGCAGATAGCAGCCAGGAAGCCCATGTAGCTGAGGGTGATGTAGAACATGACAACGGACCCTTCGTTGCATTGCAAGTTTATCACTCCAGACAGAGAGTGGAGATCAGAATCAGGGAATGGGGGAGAAACTCCAAGCCAAATGGAACAGATGATAATTTGGACAGTAGAACAAGAGAGGATGATCGAGTTGGCCAAACTCTTCCCCAACCATCACTGCATTTGGTTTCCTGGTTTTGTGGCCAAGAAAGCCAGCACCACTGTGATTGTTTTGGCCAAGAGAGAAGAAATGGCAACTGAGAAAGTGATGCTGAAAAGTGTTTGTCGGAGAAGGCAGGTGGCTTTCCTTGGTTGACCAATGAAAAGTAAAGAAGACAAGAAACACAGCAGGAGGGAGACCAGGAGGATATAGGAGAGGTCCCGATTGTTGGCTTTGACAATTGGAGTTTCTAGGTATTTAATGAATATGACTAAAATAAGACCTGTGGTTAGGAAGAAGAGGAGGGCAAAAGAGACCAGGATGATGCCCAGATGTTCTTCATAAGACAGGAAGGTTATAACTTTAGGGATACACTGGACTCGGTTCCCATTTGGATATTCATCATTTGGACACTTGGTGCATTTTTCCGAATCTGAGAAAAGACAAAAGCAGGATTGCTTTTATATTATGTCCTTTTACCTTTCAAGAAATACTTTCTTGGAGAAAAGATGCGAGATATACTTCGTAGCATCTCCACAGGAAGAAAATAAGAATAACATTTTCTAAAGCAGCCACAGTTCTAATACTCTATGAAAGTGGGAGATGTATTTGGACCTGAATGATTTTCTGTGTAATATGAAAAAAATTCACAGGAACCTACAATATAAGAGGTAAATAATGAACCAGCTACTCAGTCTAGGTAAACGTCTTTTCACATGGCACTTATTAATATACTGGACTAACAGGATGCCTATACTGTGAAATCTTGTTGGCTGACTGAGAAAACTTGGCCTTTAGTCCAAGAGCCTAGTCCAGAGCCTGGGGAGGGTGAAAAATGGGCCTACTTGACCAGAAGTTTGAAAATGGGCCCGTATCCGGTCTCCAGACGGCCTCCGGAGCCCGGGGGATGCAGTTTTTGCCCTCCCAGAGTCTCAAGAAAAATCTCTGAAGCCTGGGGAGGATGAAAAATGGGCCTACCAGAAGTCTGAAACCGGGGCTGTTTCCCACCTCCAGATGGCCTCCAGATCCCAGGGAAGGCCATTTTCATCCTTGTGTAGGCTCCTTGAATTGGACCTGAAAGCAGACTGACAACAAATGCAGCTTGTGGAAAAGCGGTCTTATATATGCCATCCTAGGAGTTCCCACAACTATGAATGCCACTACATTTTGCACCAGCTATAGAACTCAACTGTTGAGTTTCAATATTTCAGAAGAATCCAATTCCACAAGGAGAATTCCACCATTCCTGCCCTTTTCTTTGATGTCACCCACCTTCCTGAGCAGTGATAGACAAGTCAAGTAGTCTTTGGGCTTCATTTAACTCAGTGTGAAATATTAGCCAACTGGATTGGCCCATCTCACTTGTTCCAGTGCAAGGGGCCTATTTCAGAATCCATCTGAAATTTTAAAGTTAAATTTGTTCTTAAAGATTGATTAAGTATTATTGTATTATATTGATTAAAATAGAACAAAACTGATGAAGAAAGAAAGTTCTCACAAGCAGGTTCTAGAAAGGTTGAGCCTATCAGGGCCACAATCCCCAGAATGTGAGAACCTCTCTCGCTGGTTTCATGGAGATACTAGATGCAGAGGGCATGATCTGTCTCCTAAAGGATCATCGCTCAGCATTCCATGTTGGAAATGGCCATAGTATATAAGCTTAAAATGATGTTCTATATTATAGTAACTGAAAGACAGCAAGGGTGCTTTTTCAGGAGGTAACTGAAGTTTCTTATTTGTTTTTTTTTTTTGCTTCTCATCTAAGAAGCTTCTTTAGCTATGACAGGATAGTGGAGAATGGAAGGATTTATATTCCTTGCAGACAGCTGGTCCTTTGCATCTTTTTAAAGGGTCATTGAAGCACTTGGAGGTTTATCTGTGTGTCCTTAGGGTCACCTGAGTGGTGCTCCTGGTTCTGGTAGTCTGCAATTTTTCCTCTGGAAATCCATTCCTACTCCCACATCATTCCAAGGGTGTTTATCCCAAATTGTATAGCTAAAAATCCATAGAGATTCTCAATCATCCAGAAAGTCATCCAAAAAGGGGGGGGGGGGAACAGATAAACCTCCAAGTACTTCAACGACCCTCTAAAACAGAGGTCTTCAAACTTGGCAGCTTTAAGACTTGCGGACTTCAACCCCCAGAATTCTCCAGCCAGCATAGCTGGGAGTTGAAGTCCAAAAGTCTTAAAGCTGCCAAGTTTGAAAACCTCTGCTCTAAAAGAATGCAGATTACCACCCATCTGCAAGGAATATAAATTCTTCCATTCTTCACTGTCCTGTCAGAGCTGAAGAAGCTTCCTGAAAAAGCACCTTTGGGACAACCATGACCTGGATGACTGAGAATCGCTACAGAACTGAAGGACATGTTGGTCAATGCTATTGAAGCCTCCCCAGCCATTTTAAAAATCTATAAGGATTGTAAAATCCACATTGAACTCTCACTGAAGCTCATCTTCTTTGGTGACTCTATTTATCCCACTTAAAATGGGTCTTAAGCCTTTGGAAAACAAAGAACGCTCTCCAATATTTTCCCCACCTTGTTGAGAAACTTTAACCGTGAAAGGGCATCTTCACTGATAATAAGTCTCTGTCTTTCAAAAACCCCTAGTTGCTCTTGGATGGGTTCCTCATTGGGGAGAAAAACCCAGCTCATGATGTCCAGATCTGCTTTTACATCTCCAGTTTGGTCCAAGTACATTTTAAAGTTGGAAAGATTGCAAAACTCATTCTTCTCCAGAAAGGGATGGAACTAAAATACAGGAATTGTAAACAAGGAAACTTTGTTTTTTATTCCATGTCATGCAACCTCCTTCTACAGTTGTCTAACCTGAAATTATGCTTAGATGGGAGAATTAAGATTTATCAATATCTTCAAAAGATACCGTATATTGAACAAAATAAATAATTGGTAAAATTCTTCAATTATAAGGATAATCCTAGAGCAGGTTACAAATAACAAACAAACTGAGAGGTTATTCATAAATTATTTGAAAAGAACGAGGTGATTAGTAGAAAGCATGGACTTGTCATGAAATAATTTGCCAAGCTAATCTTCTCCCAGGTACACCAGATGAGCTAATTCTACTTTATCGTAAGGCTACATTAACAGAATCTCACAAGTCTGAAAGTGCTAATCTCCCAAAAACTAATTTTTAAGTCTGAAAAGTTAAGGGGGGGATCTTTTCCAAGTTTCTTTGTCTGCCTTTATACAGCTGTGATCTCCCCACGTCTTAAGTGATCTTTCCTGGGCAGTATTACTTCCTTCATCACCAATGTCATTCCCACATACAATTAAACTTCCTTCATAGATTGTGGGAATGCTTCTGATATAATTTGATTTTAGTGAAAATATCTATCTATCTATCTATCTATCTATCTATCTATCTATCTATCTATCTATCTATCTATCTATCATCGGGCTGAACTAGGGCTGCATAAATTCTTGGTTTACATACAAAGAACCTGGCTAAAGAGAAATACACATAAAGACTACGAAAAGGAAAGAAAACAAATACTGTACCTTTACAGGGAGGATACATGAGATGAGGGTGTAGCTAACTGATGAGGCCTTATCAGGCCAAAATAAATCTATATTAGTCTCCCAATGGGCAGCAAAGGGTCTGCTGGCTGCCAGAAGGGGGAAAAAAAGCCTAGAAACTAGTGGATTGCGATTTCACTGAACTAGGGCTGCATAAAATCTTGGTTTACGTAGGAAGAACCTGGCTAAAGAGAAATACTATCTATCTATCATCTATCTATCTATCTATCTATCTATCTATCTATCTATCTATCTATCTATCTATCTATCTATCTATCTATCTATCTATCTATCTATCTATCTATCATAATATCATCTCTATAGAACATTATGCCCCCAACAGTTAGATTTGCCAAACCTGTTGGTCTTTTGTAGCCCTAGGAAGCTGAGAAGGTTCTCCTCCCTCTCATTTGTATTCCTACTCCAAAGGAACAAGCTTTGCTCTATCCTTGTCTGGACTCCATACCTGCCATGGCTGCAGCCTTGAAACGCCCAACCGCTCCTCGCCTGCCTTCCTTATCCACCTCGATCTGGATGAATACGCAGCACTCAAGGCATGGGCTAGAGTCCTAATGATACTGTTAACATGCTGATCAATTGGTAGAGGGATGCTGTTCATTTTCTCTTGGGTCTCCAGTGGTGCTTTCTGGGTGCATTTTTTCCGGCCCTTGATAGAAAACAACTGCTTTGAAAAAGAACAGCAAAAAGACTGGTCTTGAAACTGAGGTTGTACAAAGAGAATGGGTCCAAAGCCATCATCCTTAGGACTTTCTTTATCCCTGACCTCAAAGTTCCAAATACTATGGACATATTTGAAAAGTCTATGCCTTCCCATTGTGAATTTTATAATGGGTGAGGTGATCCAGACTTTCCCTTCAATGGGTCCTGGCAAATCTTCAAGTGTTAAAAGGAAAGGAAGGATTGTGTCCAAAATGGAATCATATTCCAGGAAGTGAACAAAGACATTGACTTGCCTCCACTTAGAGAAGGCATCCCTAAGGGATGCTGGGTGGCCAGTCATTGAGAACTGTTGTGATATAACAACACAAATTCCATTCCTGACAAGCAACGGAGTAAAAGTCCTCATGAAATTCTCTCCATTTTCTGTGTCTGAGGCAAAGAGACCAATCAAGGTCCATCTGAAATGGAGGAGCAGTTGGACAATTCCTGGGTAATGGAACCCTTCTTTGGGCACCATCCGGTGGAAAAATGGGAATTGATTTTTATCACTAAGAGCTGCTGAGCCACTTGCATAATTCAGCTGATAAAACAAAAAGGATTGCTGTATTATATTTGGGTGTCAGATCAAATCCAAAATCTTATTTTTTAATAAATCCAAGTTGATTGTCAAAGACATTTTAGTATAGTTTCTACTGGGTTTCCCCGAAAATAAGACCCTTTCTTACATTTTTTTTGAACCCTGAAATAAGCACTTGGCCTTATTGCCATATGCTCAAAAGCCCGATTGGGCTTATTATCAGGGGATGTCTTATTTTGGGGAGAAACTGGGTATAAAGAGCAGAACAAGTCCCTATATAAAAAGAGAATAAAAGAAACAAATTAAATAAAAAAGAACAATGCTAAAGAATGAAAATCATATTTCTGAATCATCCCTATAATTTACTGAGATAACATCCACATATCCTCAACTCAACTGAACTATTTTATTCAAATAAATGGCATTATGAAATATATTTTTGGTATTCTGATCACACAGTATATATTTTGTTTTAATATAAGGTTCCAAAAAGGATATTTATTTAATGGGCATTCCAAGATACTGATCACTCTATTTTATATTCGATATTCAAAAAATAGCTTTGTTATGTCTTACATCTCTGGAATTCTGCAAATACAAATGTCAGGTTTCGAGGTCGTCTCAAATAAATTGCATTTCAAGCAAAGTCTTTGATGAAAACTCTACTTTATTAAGCACGACATTCTAACTCCAACTTCATCGTAGCCAACACTGACTTCCTGACCCAAAACCCTCCTTTTCCTTTTCCCCACTCTATGCATTCATTAGCCATCTTCCAAGTCTCTCTACCCCTAAACTACTGCTTCAGCTCAAAGGAATTTCCCCCCTCCCATCCTATCTCCTAGGGAATATTAATTAGTATTATTAGTAGGGGAGTATTAGTATTATTAGTAGGGGATCACCTACTTATTCCCAGGGAGAATAAGTAGGTGAAAAGTCAAACGTCTCTTTCCAGACGCCTCCGCTTCTCCTTCTTATGTCAGCAGTAGAGTAAATGCAGCTTGAAGCCTTATAATGAACAGCTATAACTGTTCATTATAAGGAACTTGATTAAATCTTCTATTTTTAATCACTGTGTCCAGCTGCTCAAATATTGTTGAATACTGTCCTGTGATATTTAGTTATTTCTGCTTTGAAATACTTGATAAACTTTCAAAGGTACAATTTTAGCTACTCATCCTTTTCAGTGTGCCAACTTTCCTGAGGATAGCTATATCTTTCTCTGCTTAGATACCCTGAGTTCTTTAGGCAGCAATCTTTTGAGTTATAGTTGAACAAAACACAGAGAAACCAAAGCACTAATATAATTTGCCAGTTGTACAAGCCAAGAGGTCTTTAATTGAAATTTTACCTGTTCTAACAAAACAGATTTGGAGGTCTGTCAGGATTTTTTAGCTTTAATCTTACATTAATAATTATATGGCCTGATTTTAGATAATGAATCAATTACATAAAGTCCTAATTAAGCTCTGAGGGCATCAACTGAAGTCCTCATAAGATATTTCTCAGATGCTGAGATTAGGCTTCTTCCAGGGGTGAAATCCAGCAGGTTCTGACAGGTTCTGGAAAACCGGTAGCAGAGATTTTGAGTAGTTCAGAGAACCAGCAAATACCACCTCTGGTGGGCCCCAGAGTGGGTGGGAATGGACCAATGCCCACCAAGCCACACCCACAGAACCAGTAGTAAAAAAAAATTGAATTTCACCACTGTTTGGTTTAGTAGTGATATCCATTTGAAGCCCCAAACTGCAGCTCCATGTAAGAGAATTGGGGCAATCTTGGCCTTGGATAAATGTATAACTTACTAACTGAGGTTAAGGATATCTATGATTTTTTTTTCCTGTTTTAGCAGTAAATTGACTTCTGCCTTTGCTTTAAGTGAGTTCCTTTGATAATAGGGAACTCAAGATCCAGTCTCAGACAAAAATAACTTGATAAAGAAATGAGTTAGTAGTCATCTATTTCTGTGATATCATTCTCCAAAGAACATAACTTTTTAACTTATCTGATATATTTATGCTGAGAGAATTATTATGAGATTAGGAGCCTAGTCTTCTTTATAGCCAACCCAACCCAACTTGTGAGTATAATAATAACATATCATAAGCCTATAGTAATGTTTTCAAGTAATTTAGGCATGTGTATTTGTTAACCCTGGTAAATTGTTAATCTCTAGATCAGAAGTCGGCAACCTTAAACACTCAAAGAACCACAAAGGTCCTAACCTAATGACCCCCATTCAATTCTGGAGCTGACCGAAAATCCAGTTTCCGCACCATAGAGTCTCCTCTTAGCATGGCGTCCTTTTTCCTCTGCTGACCGGAAGTCCAGTTCCCCCACCATAGACTCTCCTCCTAGAACAGTGTTCTTTTTCCTCTACCTGTCCTAACCAGAAAGCCCTGTCAATTGTGGAGCCAACCGGAGACAGGGAGCCACCAGAGGGGGATGAAAGAGCCACAGGTGGCTCCAGAGCCATGGGTTGCCGACCCTGCTCTAGACTGTATAACAATCAAATATGCCCCCTTGTCTCACCCCTTGGCAAAACTCAATCCTGCTTCTCATGGCTCCATTGAGCCCAAACCACATTCTCTAACCAGGGCTTGTATAAAGAGATCAGGCCCAGCAGTCTTGCATTTTAAAGGCAATCGATTTCCTCCATGATATTTCTCTGTTCACAATCACAGATGCTGCACTGAGTTCTAAGAAGACAGAAAAGGATTGTTTCCCTGTGATATATTTTGTGGCTGGATGAGTGATATATTTTGAAGTTAGATGAGTGATATATTTTGTAGTTAGATGGCTGAAGACAAAGTTGTCAACAGTGCCTAAAATTTACTTGTTTAAATGGAAGGAATGCACTTTTCATCTACTTACTCTCAGCGCAAATGTGCTTTTCTAAAGGCAACTGGATTTTCTTTCTTTTTTTACTCGAAAACATTTCACTTCTCATTCAAGAGTCTTCTTCAGTTCTGACTTATAAGAAGTGAAGTCTTATCAAGGAAAACAAAAAACAAAAAAAGTCCAGTTGCCTTTTGAAAAGCACTTTTCGGACAACCGAAAGTTTTAGGAGCCTGGATTAGTTCAGCAGACTAATGCATTGTGCATTGTGATTAACTCCAGCTGTCTGCAATTACTGTAAGTTCGAATCTCTCCAGGCTCAAAGTTGACTCAGCCTTCCATCCTTTCTAAGGTAGGTAAATTGAGGACCCAGTTTGTGGGGGCAATAAGCTGACTTTGTATAAATATACAAAAGTAGGAAGGCTACTGCTTAACGCATTATAAGCCTCCCTGAGTCTCCGGAGAAGGGCAGCGTATAAATCAAATTTTTAAAAAAGAAACATGACCTGGATCGCTGACAATCTCCATGGACACTTGTTCACTCTCAACTCAGCTCAAGAGGAAACTAAGTTGTTTGTGTGTGTGTGTGTGTGTGCATGTGTGTGTCTGTGTGTGTAAATTACTATTGCCATCTTCCACCCAACTAATATATGACAGGTATTTTCTTTCTTTCTTTCTTTCTTTCTTTCTTTCTTTCTTTCTTTCTTTCTTTCTTTCTTTCTTTCTTTCTTTCTTTCTTGGTTTGATTTATATGTGTTTGCATTTTTATAAAATGGATAATTCATGCTAGGATCCGTACAATTCTATAAGACATACATTTTTTATCAATTGTAAATAAACTAATCCATTGGAATTATTCCCATGAATATAGGCTTTGGTCACCATTGAAAATACTGTTATTTTCTTAAAGATGATTTTTATTTTTGTGCAGATGTAGTTATGAATGTATGCATGTACTATTTCTCTTCATGATAAAAAAAAAAACCAGCTCTTGAATTCCACACAGTAAACATGATGGGATCTATTGCTCACTCACCACCACTTCTCTCCCTTTACCAGATAGAGAAACATACGCACAAACCTGTGGGACCTTGTAGGTGCCTACTAATGTTGACATCTGGATGGAAACGTCCCTATCAGCTGCATCGAGAAGGGCCAAAAGGTTGTCTTTCCTTCCACAGCTGTAGTTGGGAACATTGGCTTCTCCTGTTGAGAGCATGTCCAGCAAGGCATCTGAAGTGCCAAGTGTGTTCAAATGGTTGTCGTGGATGTTGCAGCCAAGTGTGAGATTATGCAGAAGCTGGGGATTCCTATTTATAACTTGAATGGCAAAAATGAAGTTGATGATTCTAGAGTGATCAGTAGATAAACTACTGTAAAAAAATATTCATGTTATTATCATCATCTTTAACAGAAACAATAAAACATGTTATTTATTCCTCTTTGCCTCCTATTTAGGGCAATACTGATTCACAATCAGAGGCACCTCCCATCACCATTTAATTCTTATGAGTGTTGAGAATATTTAGATAATGCTCCACCAGGGTTAAGAATCACCAACGCAGAGAATCGTTAATTGTAACATTCCTAATTTTCATTTCTTCAATAACCAGCATTCAATACCATTCAATAATTAAAAGTAGAGTCATCGTAAAATGAAGAGGATGTTTCATAAGTGAGCCATAAAAGAAACTCTAACATCAAGGCAACCCTCATTTTTATAAGGATCAGGCTTTGAATATCAATGAATAGTTATAAAAATATGGAAATAGGCGGGGCAGATGCAACTATAAAACTTTCAATAATTACTATACAAAAAATCAGTATTCAAATGATGAATGAAGGACTGGATGGGGAGAGGAAAATAACCTGGACATCTTTCAGATATTTTTCTGTCACAACTTTGAATTCTTTATACATCTTTGGAGAGTCCTCCACTCCTCTGCTGACAACAAAATACCCTATGCCACCAGACTTGAAATTCTGGGCTTAGAAAACTTAGAACTACGCCGTCTTCGGTATGACCTAAGCGTAGCTCATAAAATTATCTGCTACAATGTCCTACATGTCAATGATTACTTCAGCTTCAACCACAACAATACACGAGCACACAATAGATACAAATTTAAAGTGAACCACTCCAAACTCGATTGCAGAAAATACGACTTCAGCAACAGAGTGGTCAATGCCTGGAATGCTCTACCTGACTCTGTGGTTTCATCCCAAAACCTACAATTTTTTTTTAAATTCGATTTATATGCCGCCCTTCTCCTGAGACTCAGGGCGGCTTACAGTGGGTTAAGCAATAGCCTTCATACTTTTGTACATTTATATTTATACAAAGTCATCTTATTGCCCCCAACAAACTGGGTCCTCAATTGACCCACCTTATAAAGGATGGAAGGCTGAGTCGACCTTGAGCCTGCCTGGGATTGAACTCACAAGTAATTGCAGCAGCTGGATCTTAAATGCTTCCTTTGTAAGAGGCATTACTCCCCTACGCTACTCAGGCTCCTTTAACCTAAGACTATTTACTGTTGACTTCACACCATTCCTAAAAGGTCTGTAAGGGGTGTGCATAAGAGCACTAGCGTGCCTACCGTTCCTGTCCTAATGTTCCCTTTATTTGTATTCATTTTATGTATTCAATCCATTCTTATACTTATATATATATATATTATCAAATACGTACTTGACAAATAAATAAAATAAAAATAAAGCTTTGCAAAAAAGAAGATAAAAGGGGGAAGACATGGAAATCAGAACAATTCAGGAAATTAAACAGGTCCTGAAATATTCCTCTAAGTGTGAATAAAATATGAAGAAAAGAGAAAGTGTTAGAACTGCAAATGGAGGGAATGCAACTCTATCACACTGAATGACTTACCAATCTGACTGTGTATAAGGAGCCACATTGAAAGGAAATGTTAAATAAGATATTATTGTTACAGTGATGATCACACTAATGAGATGGTCTCCTGGCCTATAATAGCTCCATGGCTTTCTTCTATCTTCCTCCTCCAAACTTAGCGGGCACTTCATTCTAAGCTTCCCACAGACTGGCTGGGACACCAGGAGCATCAGGAACAGAAGCAGGAGGTCCATCATCTACAGGACTGGGACATCAGTAGCACCAGAAGCAGAACTAGGAGATGCGTAATTCCTAAGCCTGAATCAATCCCCTTCCTGTTTCTAAACAAGAACAGCAAGGAGAATTCAAAGCACTCTCACAAGATGGAATGCCAGTGGCTTTTCCCATTCAGAAAGAGTCATACCCAGTTCCACCTGGAAAGGAGACAGGTGCATTCTGGAATCCAGCCCCTGCCTTTATTAAAATTGTGCCACACACAGTGTGACTCGAGGCATTGGTCATTTTCTGATGCAAGATCTCTTCCATGTTGCTACAGTGTGATGTTTATACCAAAGGCACTCACTGGAGAAGTAGCAGAAGAGGTCTCAAAGGAAGGAATGATGATTCACTATAATTTCCAGTAACTTCTCCTCTAGGGATCTAAACTTTTATGGAGCTCTATGTGCAGAAGGGTAACTGCAAAAAAGTTAGTGAAAAATCACACATACACCCATTGGGATGCTGTTCTGTTGTAGTTGTACTCCTTGCTGTCAGGTCTTGTCTAGAAAGTAATGTGTGATGGAGATAATTCAGTACCCAGGTAACTGAACATCTGTGTGTCCTTCAATGTGGTAAAGTATTTTGTTTCCAGAGATTGCTGGGGAAGATCAAGCAGAACTATGGAGTTTGATGCCACTCTAGATTGGTGACACTTATTTATTTATTTATTTATTATTTATTTATTTATTTATTATTGCGATTTATATGCTGCCATTTTCCCGAGGGACTAAGGGCGGTTTACAAAAATGACAATTTCCAATACAAATCACAATAAAATTAAAATCAACAACCCAACTAAAACAATTTAAAATTATGACAATGTACACCCATAATGGATCAGTTAAGTTGATGGAAGAGCCACATCTTCAGCTCGCGGTGGAAGGAAAGGAGGTCGGGGGCTGTCCTGCGCTCGGTGGGCAAACCATTCCAGAGGGTCGGGGCTCCCACAGAGAACGCTCTCCTCCTCGGGGCCGTCAGCCGACATGGTTTGGCCGATGGTACCCTGAGGAGGCCTACTCTGTGGGAGCGCACGGGACGATGGGAGAGGGGCAAGAGGTGGTCCTGCAAGTACCCTGGGGCTAAACCATGAAGGGCTTTATAGGTAAGCACCAGCACCTTGAAACGAATCCTGAACGCCACCAGTAGCCAGTGCAGCTCTCGCAGGAGAGGTGTTACACGGGTGTTAACTCTAGTGCTGACTTTCTTCTAACACCAAACCGTACAGATAGTCCTCGACTTTCAACAGATTGCTTAGTGACCATTCGAAGTTACAACGGCATTGACAAAAATTGCCGTGACCATTTTCCACACTTATAACCGTTGCAGCATCCCTAGATTCATGTGGTTTACATTTGGATGCTTGGTAACTGGTTCATATTTATGACAATTGCAGTGCCCTGGCATCATGTGATCACATTTTTGTGCCCTTCTGACAAGTAAAGTCAATGGGGAAGCAAGATTCAATTAATAGCCATGTTACTAATTCAACAACTGCAGTGATTCACTTAACAAATAAGGTCAGGAAAGTCATAAAATGACTGTCATTTAATCCAACTGTTCAGGAGAGCTCAGCAGCCAATTTGCAATTCTATTGGATAAAAATGGACCAAACTTTAATTATTTCAAGCACAAAAGTTGGCCCAGCTTCTATATTAAAACAGCCCATTTTCTACTTTTGGCTTGCTGGAACATGTTGAGAGTGAAAATTCCTCTTTTTGACATTTATACATTTCTTCGGGTTGTAAGCTGTTCCTTTGTATTCAGGTCTGGCCTCAGAATGATAATGTAGCACTTGGGGATGAAGATGCAGCCCAGCAACCCAGCACTGGAGGCCAAGATGGAGAAGACCTGCACAGCCACCATGTATTTCCCTTTAGTGCTAAGGTAGGTGGGCACAAAAGTCACCCAGACACTGCAGAAGACCAGCATGCTGAAGGTGATCAGTTTGGCTTCATTGAAGGCCCCAGGAAGATTCCTGGCAAGGAAGGCCACTGTGAAGCAGATAGCAGCCAGGAAGCCCATGTAGCTGAGGGTGATGTAGAACATGACAACAGACCCTTCATTGCATTGCAAGTTTATCATTCCAGACAGAGAGTGGAGATCAGAATCAGGGAATGGGGGAGAAACTCCCAGCCAAATGGAACAGATGATAATTTGGACAGTAGAACAAGAGACGATGATGGAGGTGGCCAAACTCTTCCCCAACCATCTCTTCACTTGGTTTCCTGGTTTTGTGGCCAAGAAAGCCAGCACCACTGTGATTGTTTTGGCCAAGAGAGAAGAAATGGCAACTGAGAAACTGATGCTGAAAAGTGTTTGTCGGAGAAGGCAGGTGGCTTTCCTTGGTTGACCAATGAAAAGGAAAGAAGACAAGAAATACAGCAGGAGGGAGACCAGGAGGATATAGGAGAGGTCCCGGTTGTTGGCTTTGACAATAGGAGTTTCTAGGTATTTAATGAATATGACTAAAATAAGACCTGTGGTTAGGAAGAAGAGGAGGGCAAAAGAGACCAGGATGATGCCCAGATGTTCTTCATAAGACAGGAAGGTTATAACTTTAGGGATACACTGGACTCGGTTCCCATTTGGATATTCATCATTTGGACACTTGGTGCATTTTTCCGAATCTGAGAAAAGACAAAAGCAGGATTGCTTTTATATTATGTCCTTTTACCTTTCAAGAAATACTTTCTTGGAGAAAAGATGCGAGATATACTTCGTAGCATCTCCACAGGAAGAAAATAAGAATAACATTTTCTAAAGCAGCCATAGTTCTAATACTCTATGAAAGTGGGAGATGTATTTGGACCTGAATGATTTTCTGTGTAATATGAAAAAAATTCACAGGAACCTACAATATAAGAGGTAAATAATGAACCAGCTACTCAGTCTAGGTAAACGTCTTTTCACATGGCACTTATTAATATACTGGACTAAGAGGATGCCTATACTGTGAAATCTTGTTGGCTGATTGAGAAAGCTTGGCCTTTAGTCCTAGAGCCTAGTCCAGAGCCTGGGGAGGGTGAAAAATGGGCCTACTTGACCAGAAGTTTGAAAATGGGCCCGTATCCGGTCTCCAGATGGCCTCCAGAGCCCGGGGGATGCAGCTTTTGCCCTCTCAGAGGCTCGAGAAAAATCTCTGAAGCCTGGGGAGGATGAAAAATGGGCCTACCAGAAATCTGAAAGATGGCCTCCAGATCCCAGGGGAGGCCATTTTCGTCCTTGTGTAGGCTCCTTGAATTGTACCTGAAAGCACACTGACAACAAATGCATCTTGTGGAAAAGCGGTCTTATATATGCCATCCTAGGAATTCCCACAACTGTGAATGCCGCTACATTTTGCACCAGCTATAGAACTCAACTGTTGAGGTTCAATATTTCAGAAGAATCCAATTCCACAAGGAGAATTCCACCATTCCTGCCCTTTTCTTTGATGTCACCCACCTTCCTGAGCAGTGATGGTCCCCTCTGGACAAGGAACACAGTCATAGCAGCAAACTGGCTCTCCTTTTCGAGCCCTCTTGACAAATCCAGGATGACAACTTTCCACACATTTAGACTGAGGCAGGGACTAGGTAGAAAAACAAGGAATGCCAAAGAAACTATGTTGAGATTCACCATTCACAGAAAATTGAGGTAGACAAGTTAAGTAGTCTTTGGGCTTCATTTGATTCAGTGTGAAATATCACCCAACTGGATTGGCCCATCTCACTTGTTCCAGTGCAAGGAGCCTATTTCAGATCCCATCTGAAATTTTAAAGTTAAATTTGTTCTTAAAGATTGATTAAGTATTATTGTATTATATTGATTAAAATAGAACAAAACTGATGAAGGAAGAAAGTTCTCACAAGTAGGTTCTAGAAAGGTTTCTTCTAGACTATGTTAAACATTGCCAATCTGTTTCACTGTGAAAGTATTCAAAAACCACCTCCCAATTATCCCACTTATCCAGTGGTGAAATCCAAATTTTTTACTACTGGTTCTGTTGGCGTGGCTTGGTGGGCATGGTGTGAGTTGGTGGACATGGCTTGGTGGAGGTGGCAGGGGGAAAGATACTGCAAAATCCCCATGCCCTCCCCACTCCCAGGGGGAAGGATATTGCAAAATCTCCATTCCCACCCCACTCTGGGGGCAGCCAGAGGTAGTATTTGCCGGTTCTCTGAACTACTCAAAATTTCTGCTACCGGTTCTCCAGAACCTGTCAGAACCTGCTGGATTTCACCCTTGCACTTATCCCAGTTAAGATCTAGTTATCCTGGTTTAGATAGAAAGGAAAAATTCAATGCAGATTAATGCGGTCAACGTTAAAAGTGGTTATCTTTGTTTATTTGTACATTTATTTGCTAAATTTATTTGGGTGCCATGCTGAGGAAAATTACTGCCATGTTTCTAGGAACATGAGTATGAGCTCTGTGACAGAAAGGGATATTTCTAAGGCTCAGCTAAGTATCCAAGAAAAGATCCTTTGTGTTGAAAAACTACAACTTGGCAACTTGACAACAACTGACATGGAAAGATAGACGCACATTTATTTTTAGTTTGTTTGTTTATTTATTTATTTATTAGTTTGGTTTATATGCCGTCCTTCTCCAAAGACTCAGGGTGGCTTACAATGCATTAAGCAATAGCCTTCGTACTTTTGTATATACCTGCTTAGTAGAGCTTTCGCCCCACCCCCCAAGTGGTGTTCTTTTTTATACAAAGGCAGCTTATTGCCCCCACAATCCGGGTCCTCATTTTTCCTACCTCAAAAGGATGGAAGGCTGAGTCAACCTTGAGCCTGGTTAGATTTGAACTTGCAGTAATTGCAGGCAGCTGGCAACTAAGTGCTACCTTTCTGGCATACCAGATAGATGGGACCCCCTGAAGAAGCACCCCACATGACACCTCAGGGAGTTGTGGATTGGACATTCAAATTGGGTCCTTGTGGGGGAGAGATTTCGGGATGCTTTCAACACGTAATTTTTCAAGCCTATTGCCTCAGACCTTGCTTTCTTTTTGTTACATTCAGTTCAGGCTCAGTAAACATGGACTTGGGGTTTTCCATTCTTGAGTTTTGAGCATGATCTGTCTCCTAAAGAATCATTGCTCGGACTTCCGGTGGCGCCTCCGTCATTGTCGGTGGTCTCTTCATGACTGCCGGCCTCCCGGCACGTTAAGAGCCACCGCACAGCAGGTAGGCGGCTTGAAAAACCCGCTCTTTATTTTAAAGAGTGGGGAGAGCTTCTGGGGGTGAGGTTGAGCCCCCTGAATTGCCCCAGGAACCTCTCTTTTGCCCTGGGGAAGGCTCAGAGTGATGGCTCCCTATCCACCCCCAGAGTATGTTCCACGCCGAGAGGGATCTCTGCTAATTAGTTAATTAGCGGAGTCAGACGTCATGAGCAACACCATGACTGAATTGACAACTTGAGCAAGCTGGAAAAGGAAGAAGACAAGTGTAATGCAAGTATGGGGTTTTTTTTAATGATTTTTTGGAGAAGGAAGGAAGGGAAAGGGGAAGGAGAGGATGAAGAGTGAAAGTGTTTCTAAGATGGCGACCAGCTCTGCTTGAAAGAAAATTGACAGAAGAAAGTGAAAGTATAGCTTAGTGCTGAGAGACTTTAAAAGAAATATTTTGCTATTGAAAAGAATTAAAGAAACAAAGGTTGATTTAAATAGATTTTTCCTGTTTTTTCTTTTTTTTTATTGAAGTAAGAAGAATTTTTCTGGTCTTTTTGAAAAGTAAAGATGACTCCTAAACCTAAAGGAAGGGGGGGCTCCCCCATGAGTCAGTTGAACGAAGCTGAAATGACTCATCTGCAGAAACTTACAGATGTGGACTTAAAAGATTTAATAACAAGGTCTCTAGAGAGTGTTGTAGACAAGATAAAAGGTTCACAGAAGGATCTTGAGGAGTTGGTTTCTGGGAAATATGACCAATTAAGTCAAACCATTGCTCAAGTAGCTTCAGATCTTTCAAGTACGGTGGTTGCAATGGGGAAGAAAGTAACTGAGATTAGTAGTAAATTTGAATCCCAGATTCAAGAATTACAAGGAAAACTTCTGGAAGCTGAGACCAAAAATCAAAACATACAGAATGATGTTATTATGCTTCAAATTAAAGCTATGGAATCTGCAATTAGATTAAGAAGTATAAGAGAAAACAAGAGAGAAAATTTAAGAACAATTTGTGCAAAGGCCTTTGCAGAATTATTAAAGCTAGAAGATGAACCAATTTTGGATTCTATAGAGAAAGTCTACAGAGGCAACTCACGTGTAGCTAAACAAAGGAATTTGCCTAGAGACGTTGTTGTTTATTTTACTGATAAAAGATTGGGAGATGATATTTTACAAAAGTCTTACTCTGACAGAGTGAAGGTAGAAGGTTCACAAATTAATATTTTTAAAGAGTTACCACCGAAGGTTCTAAAGGACAGAAAAGAGTTTGCTTTTTTGGTCAAGGAATTGAAGAGAAGTAATATCCCATTTAGATGGGATTTACCAGTTGGTATAATTTTTAGATATCATGGTGTGAGATATTGTCTGAATACCATTGAAAAAGCAGAAATTTTTACCAAAATATTTTTAAGGGAGCCCCGGAATATTTCAAGAATAAAAAACAAAAAAGAGAGTCTACAAGATGCAATCAGAAAGAAGAAACTCAAAGTGTGTTAAAAGAAAAAGGAGTATCAGGTGGTTTTCCAGAGGATTCTACTATGGACTTTTCTGATGAGAAAATTGAGCATCCCCATGACCTTGGAGGGGGAACACAGGACCTTGAACTGCTGGAGGAAAATTCAAAAAATAAAGTTACACTTCGAGATGAACAGCAGCAGAGGTCCAATACTCCTCAAGAAATGGGGGGTGATGCTAATCGACAGGAACTAGAAGTTAATAAGGAAATCCGACTGGAAACCACAGATGATAAATTTAAGGAGTATCGTGAATCGTTTGATACTGTAACAGAAAGCACTGAAAGATTTGGAAAAAATGGATTATAAAAATTCTCTAAGAAGTTTATTTTGAAGATTAGCTATTGTACATAGTCGTTAAAACTTTGGAGATGTATAACAATTTGTTAAAAGTTCATCCTGAGTTGGACTGACTTTAAACTTATATATCAAAATGGATTATAAAAATTTTACCATGAAGTTTATTCTGGATTGGACTTAATATCCTGAGTATCGATAGATTGCTGCAATATTAGCAGCGATCACTGGTTATCCTATTATACATCTTTTCATGGAATTCATCATCTAGGAGAAGACAATGAAATTGAAAACATCTTACAACCCGAAGGAATGAATTGCAAAGGGTAGCAGGATTTTAAAGAGTTTTAAAGGAACATCTGGGAAAGCGGTTCCTAGTTGGGTTTTTTTTTTCTTCAGGCATGAATGTTAAGAGGAGCTGCAAAGGATTTTTCCTATTTTTAGGTGTTACAGTATAAGCTAGTTTGAATGATTCTACCTAGAGGCGTGAATACCTTCGTGGTTGGATATTATTTATATAAAGTCATTCGGGGGGTTGTGTGGGGAAATGTTTTACTTTGCTGATGGGGGCAGCGGGAAGATGAAGCTTATCGAAATTGGATTTATGTTGGAAAAATATATTCAACTTCAATCAAGATGAAGAGAAAACTGAAATTTGGATTATGGAGACTGAAAAACGAATTAAACAAAAGAATTTTTTTTCTTATGACATAATTGATTATAATTATATATGCATATATATTTTTTATGTTTTATGTTTTTTGCTTTTTAGTTAAGGGATCTAGTTGGGATAAAATTATAATGGTTATTATTGGTTTTATTTATTACAACATTGTTTATTTTAGAAATATATTAATATTTATAGGTCTACTGTTTTACTTTTTGGTTATAGTTATTGGGTTTCTTTTGCTTGTTTGTTCTTTTTTTTATCTTTTTTTCTTCCTTTCCTTCTTTCTCTTCCTCTTTCAAAATTTTTTTAATTTAGAATTTGACAACTTAATAACTTTTTTTCTTTTTCTCTTGTTCTAAATTTTGTTTTTTAAAATTTGTAGCGGAAGTCAGGGGGGATGGGGAGGGAAGGGGTTGGGGTTGAGGGAGGATGGGAGGGGTTGGGAAGGGGGGATTGGGGAGGGGGGGTGAAAATGAAAAAAAATTGTATTGTAAAACTTTTTCAATAAAAAAAAAAGAATCATTGCTCAGCATCCCATGTTGGAAATGGCCATAGTATATAAGTTTAAAATGATGTTCCATATTATAGCAACTGAAAGACACCAAAGGTGCTTTTTCAGGAGGCAACTAAAGTTTCTTGTTTGTTTGTTTTTTCCTTTTGAAGACGTTTTGCTTCTCATCTAAGAAGCTTCTTCAGCTATGACAGGATAGTGGAGAATGGAAGGATTTATATTCCTTGCAGACAGCTGCTCGTTTCCATCCTTTTAAAGGGTCATTGAAGCACTTGGAGGTTTATCTGGGTGTCCTCAGGGTCACCTGAATGGTGCTCCTGGTTCTGGTAGTCTGCAATTTTTCCTCTGAAAACCCATTCCTACTCCCACATCATTCCAAGGGTGTTCATCCCAAACTGTATAGCTAAAAATCCATAGAGATTCTCAACCATCCAGAAAGTCATCCAAAAAGGGTGGGAAAAAACAGACAAACCTCCAAGTGCTTCAACGACCCTCTAAAACAGAGGTCTTCAAACTTGGCAGCTTTAAGACTTGTGGACTTCAACTCCCAGAATTCCCCAGCCAGCATAGCTGGGAGTTGAAGTCCAAAAGTCTTAAAGCTGCCAAGTTTGAAAACCTCTGCTCTAAAAGAATGCAGATTAACACCTACCTACAAGGAATATAAATTCTTCCATTCTTTACTGTCCTGTCGGAGCTGAAGAAGCTTCCTGAAAAAGCACCTTTGGGACAACCATGACCTGGATGACTGAGAATCTCCGCAGAACTGAAGGACATGTTGGTCAATGCTATTGAAGCCTCCCCAGCCATTTTAAAAATCTATAAGGATTGTACAATCCACATTGAACTCTCAGTGAAGCTCATCTTCTTTGGTGACTCTATTTATCCCACTTAAAATGGGTCTTAAGCCTTTGGAAAACAAAGAACGCTCCCCAATATTTTCCCCACCTTGTTGAGAAACTTTAACCGTGAAAGGGCATCTTCACTGATAATAAGTCTCTGTCTTTCAAAAACCCCTAGTTGCTCTTGGATGGGTTCCTCATTGGGGAGAAAAACCCAGCTCATGATGTCCAGATCCGCTTTTACATCTCCAGTTTGGTCCAAGTACATTTTAAAGTTGGAAAGATTGCAAAACTCATTCTTCTCCAGAAAGGGATGGAACTAAAATAGGAACACGCAGGAATTGTAAATAAGAAAACTTTGTTTTTTATCCCATGTGGTGCAACCTCATTCTACAGTTGTCTAAACTGAAATAAGGCTTAGATGGGAGAATTAAGATTTATCAATATCTTCAAAAGATATCGTATATTGAACAAAATAAATAATTCGTAAAATTGTTCAATTATAAGGATAATCCTAGGGCAGGTTACAAATAACAAACAAACTGAGAGGTTATTCATAAACTATTTGAAAAGAACGAGGTGATTAGTAGAAAGTGTGGATTTGTCATGAAATAATTTGCCAAACTAATCTTCTCCCAGGTAAACCAGATGAGCTAATTCTACTTTATCGTAAGGCTACATTAACAGAATCTCCCAAGTCTGAAAGTGCTAATCTCCCAACAACTATTTTTTAAATCTGAACAGTTAAGGGAGGGGATCTTTTCCAGATTGCTTTGTCTGCCTTAATGCAGCTGTTATTTCCCCACCTCTTACCTGATCTTTCCTGGGCAGTATTACTTCCTTCATCACTAATGTCATTCCCACATATAATTAAACTTCCTCAATAGATTGTGGGAATGCTTCTGATATAATTTGATTTTAGTGAAAATATCTATCTATCTATCTATCTATCTATCTATCTATCTATCTATCTATCTATCTATCTATCTATCTATCTAGCGGGCAGAACTAGGGCTGCATAAATTCTTGGTTTACATACAAAGAACCTGGCTAAAGAGAAATAGACATAAAGCCTTCGAAAAGGAAAGAAAACAAATACTGTACCTTTACAGGGAGGATACATGAGATGAGGGTGTAGCTAATTGATGAGGCCTTATAAGGCCAAAATAGATCTATATTAGTCTCCCAATGGGCAGCAAAGAGTCTGCGGGCTGCCAGAAGAAAAAAAAGCCTAGAAACTAGTGGATTGTGATTTCACTGAACTAGGGCTGCATAAAATCTTGGTTTAAGTAGGAAGAACCTGGCTAAAGAGAAATACACATAAGCCCTAAAAAAAGGAAAGAAAACAAATACTGTACCTTTACAGGGAGGATACATGAGATAAGGGTGTAGTTAACTGATGAGGCCTTATAATGCCAAAATAGATCTATATTAGTCTCCCAATGGGCAGCAAAGGGTCTCCTGACTGCCAGAAGGGGGAAAAAAACCCTAGAAACTAGTGGGTTGTGATTTCACTGAACTAGGGATGCAGAAAATCTTGGTTTACGTAGGAAGAACCTGGCTAAAGAGAAATACTATCTATCTATCTATCTATCTATCTATCTATCTATCTATCTATCTATCTATCTATCTATCTATCTATCTATCTATCATCTATCTATCTATCTATCTATCTATCATAATATCATCTCTATAGAACATTATGCCCCCAACAGTTAGATTTGCCAAACCTGTTGGTCTTTTGTAGCCCTAGGAAGCTGAGAAGGTTCTCCTCCCTCTCATTTGTATTCCTACTCCAAAGGAACAAGCTTTGCTCTATCCTTGTCTGGACTCCATACCTGCCATGGCTGCAGCCTTGAAACGCCCAACCGCTCCTCGCCTGCCTTCCTTATCCACCTCGATCTGGATGAATACGCAGCACTCAAGGCATGGGCTAGAGTCCTAATGATACTGTAAACATGGCGATCAATTGGTATAGGGATGCTGTTCCTTTTCTCTTGGGTCTTCAGTGGTGCTTTCTGGGTGCATTTTTTCCGGCCCTTGATAGAAAACAACTGCTTTGAAAAAGAACAGCGAAAAGACTCCTCTTGAAACTGAGGTTGTACAAACAGAATGGGTTCAAAGCCATCATCCTTAGGACTTTCTTTATCCCTGACATCAAAGTTCCAAATACTATGGACATATTTGAAAAGTCTGTGCCTTCCCATTGTCCATTTTACAAGGGGTGAGGTGATCCAGACTTTCCCTTCAATGGGTCCTGGCAAATCTTCAAGTATTAAAAGGAAAGGAAGGATTGTGTCCAAAATGGAATCATATTCCACGAAGTGAACAAAGACATTGACTTGCCTCCACTTAGAGAAGGCATCCCTAAGGGATGCTGTGTGGCCAGTCATTGAGAACTGTTGTGATATAACAACACAAATTCCATTCCTGACAAACAACAGAGTAAAAGTCCTCATGAAATTCTCTCCATTTTCTGTGTCTGAAGCAAAGAGACCAATCAAGGTCCATCTGAAATGGAGGAGCAGTTGGACAATTCCTGGGTAATGGAACCCTTCTTTGGGCACCATCCGGTGGAAAAATGGGAATTGATTTTTATCACTAAGAGCTGCTGAAGCACAAGCATAATTCATCTGAAAAAGCAATAAGGATTGCTGTATTATATTTGGGTGTCAGATCAAATCCAAAATCTTATTTTTTAATAAATCCAAGTTGATTGTCAAAGACATTTTAGTGTAGTTTCTACTGGGTTTCCCCAAAAATAAGACCCTTTCTTACGTTTTTTTTTGAACCCTGAAATAAGCGCTTGGCGTTATTGCCATATGCTCAAAAGCCCGATTGGGCTTATTATCAGGGGATGTCTTATTTTGGGGAGAAACTGGGTATAAAGAGCAGAACAAGTCCCTATATAAAAATAGAATAAAAGAAACAAATTAAATCAAAAAGAACAATGCTAAAGAATGAAAATCGTATTTCTGAATCATCCCTATAATTTACTGTGATAACATCCACATATCCTCAACTCAACTGAACTATTTTATTCAAATAAATGGCATTATGAAATATATTTTTGGTATTCTGATCACACAGGATATATGTTGTTTTAATATAAGGTTCCAAAAAGGATATTTATTTAATGGGCATTCCAAGATACTGATCACTCTATTTTATATTTGATATTCAAAAAATGGCTTTGTTATGTCTTACATCTCTGGAATTCTGCAAATACAAGTGTCAGGTTTCAAGGTCGTCTCAAATAAATTGCATTTCAAACAAAGTCTTTGATGAAAACTCTACTTTATTAAGCACGACATTCTAACTCCAACTTCATCGTAGCCAACACTGACTTCCTGACCCAAAACCCTCCTTTTCCTTTTCCCCACTCTATGCATTCATTGGCCATCTTCCAAGTCACTCTACCCCTAATCTACTGCTTCAGCTCAAAGGAATTTCCCCCCTCCCATCCTATCTCCTAGGGGATATTAATTAATATTATTAGTAGGGGAGTATTAGTATTATTAGTAGGGATCACCTACTTATTCCCAGGGAGAATAAGTAGGTGAAAAGTCAAACGTCCCTTTCCAGACGCCTCCGCTTCTCCTTCTTATGTCAGCACTAGAGTAAATGCAGCTTGAAGCTTTATAATGAACAGCTATAACTGTTCATTATAAGGAACTTGATTAAATCTTCTATTTTTAATCACTGTGTCCAGCTGCTCAAATATTGTTGAATACTGTCCTATGATATTTAGTTATTTCTGCTTTGAAATACTTGATAAACTTTCAAAGGTACAATTTTAGCTACTCATCCTTTTCAGTGTACCAACTTTCCTGAGGATGGCTATATTTTTCTCTGCTTAGATACCCTGAGTTCTTTAGGCAGCAATCTTTTGAGTTATAGTTGAACAAAACACAGAGAAACCAAAGCACTAATATAATTTGCCAGTTGTACAAGCCAAGAGGTCTTTAATTGAAATTTTACCTGTTCTAACAAAACAGATTTTTTAGCTTTAATCTTACAGTAATAATTATATGGCCTGATTTTAGATAATGAACCAATTACATAAAGTCCTAATTAAGCTCTGAGGGCATCAACTGAAGTCCTCATAAGATATTTCTCAGATGCTGAGATTAGGCTTCTTCCAGGGGTGAAATCCAGCAGGTTCTGACAGGTTCTGGAAAACCGGTAGCAGAGATTTTGAGTAGTTCAGAGAACCAGCAAATACCACCTCTGGTGGGCCCCAGAGTGGGTGGGAATGGACCAATGCCCACCAAGCCACACCCACAGAACCAGTAGTAAAAAAAAATTGAATTTCACCACTGTTTGGTCTAGTAGTGATATCCATTTGAAGCCCCAAACTGCAGCTCCATGTAAGAGAATTGGGGCAATCTTGGCCTTGGATAAATGTATAACTTACTAACTGAGGTTAAGGATATCTATGATTTTTTTTTCCTGTTTTAGCAGTAAATCGACTTCTGCCTTTGCTTTAAGTGAGTTCCTTTGATAATAGGGAACTCAAGATCCAGTCTCAGACAAAAATAACTTGATAAAGAAATGAGTTAGTAGTCATGTTAGAAATGAGTTAAAAGTTATGTTCTTTGGAGAATGATTTCTGTGATATCATTCTCCAAAGAACATAACTTTTTAACTTATCTGATATATTTATGCTGAGAGAATTATTATGAGATTAGGAGCCTAGTCTTCTTTATAGCCAACCCAACCCAACTTGTGAGTATAATAATAACATATCATAAGCCTATAGTAATGTTTTCAAGTAATTTAGGCATGTGTATTTGTTAATCCTGTTAAATTGTTAATCTCTAGATCAGAAGTCGGCAACCTTAAACACTCAAAGAACCACAAAGGTCCTAACCTGAAGACCCCCATTCAATTCTGGAGCTGACCTAAAATCCAGTTTCCGCACCATAGAGTCTCCTCTTAGCATGGCGTCCTTTTTCGTCTGCTGACCGGAAGTCCGGTTCCCCCACCATAGACTCTCCTCCTAGCACAGTGTCCATTTTCCTCTACCTGTCCTAACCAGAAAGCCCTATCAATTGTGGAGCCGACCGGAGTCAGGGAGCCACCAGAGGGGGATGAAAGAGCCACAGGTGGCTCCAGAGCCATGGGTTGCCGACCCTGCTCTAGACTGTATAGCAATCAAATATGCCCCCTTGTCTCACCCCTTGGCAAAACTCAATCCAGCTTCTCATGGCTCCATTGAGCCCAAACCACATTCTCTAACCAGTGCTTGTATAAAGAGATCAGGCCCAGCAGTCTTGCATTTTAAGGGCAATCGATTTCCTCCATGATATTTTGTGTTCACAATCACAGATGCTGCACTGAGTTCTCAGAAAACAGAAAAGAATTGTTTCCCTGTGATATACTTTGTGGCTGGATGAGTGATATATTTTGTAGTTAGATGGCTGAAGACAAGGTTGTCAACAGCGCCTAAAATTTAGTTGTTTAAATGGAAGGAATGCACTTTTCATCTACCTACTCTCAGCGCAAATGTGCTTTTCTAAAGGCAACTGGATTTTCTTTGTTTTTTTACTCGAAAACATTTCACTTCTCGTTCAAGAGTCTTCTTCAGTTCAGACTTATAAGAAGTGAAGTCTTATCAAGGAAAACAAAAAACAAAAAAAGTCCAGTTGCCTTTTGAAAAGCACTGTTCGGACAACTGAAAGGTTTAGGAGCCTAGATTAGCTCAGCAGACTAAAAGCATTGTGATTAACTCCAGCTGTCTGCAATTACTGTAAGTTCGAATTTCACCAGGCTCAAGGTTGACTCAGACTTCCATCCTTTCTAAGGTAGGTAAATTGAGGACCCAGTTTGTGGGGGCAATAAGGTGACTTTGTATAAATATACAAAAGTAGGAAGGCTATTGCTTAACGCATTCTAAGCCTCCCTGAGTCTCCGGAGAAGGGCAGCATATAAATCAAATTTTAAAAAAAGAAACATGACCTGGATCACTGACAATCTCCATGGACACTTGTTCACTCTCAACTCAGCTCAACAGGAAACTAAGTTATTTGTGTGTGTGTGTGCATGTGTGTGTCTGTCTGTGTGTAAATTACTATTGCCATCTTCCACCCAACTAATATATGACAGGTATTTTCTTTCTTTCTTTCTTTCTTTCTTTCTTTCTTTCTTTCTTTCTTTCTTTCTTTCTTTCTTTCTTTCTTCCTTCCTTCCTTCCTTCCTTCCTTCCTTCCTTCCTTCCTTCCTTCCTTCCTTCCTTTCTTTCTTTCTTTCTTTCTTTCTTTCTTGGTTTGATTTATATGCCGCCCTTCTCCGGAGACTCAGGGCGGCTTACAATGCGTTAAGCAATAGCCTTCATAGTTTTGTATATACTACTTAGTAGGGCTTTTGCCCCCCACCCCCCAAGCGGTGTTCTTTTTTATACAAAGTCAGCTTATTGCCCTCACAATCCGGGTCCTCATTTTACCTACATCGGAAGGATGGAAGGCTGAGTCAACCTTGAGCCTGGTGAGATTTGAGCCTGGTGAGATTTGAACTCGCAGTAATTGCAGGCAGCTGGCAGCTAAGTTTTAATTAACAGCACTTTTAGTCCACTGCACCACCAAGGCTCTTACTTGGTGATAAATTTAAATGAACATATCAGCTGAGTAATTTTTTAAATAGTTCAGCCAGTAGCTAGTTGTGTTCTCTCCAGGGACTCTAGTGTGTGTGTGTGTGTGTGTGTGTGTGTGTGTGTGTGTGTGTGTGTGTTCTTATGAACTTGAACCTGAACATAGTAGGGTAAAATAGCATCATGGCTAAAGTGTTTGCATTTTTATAAAACGGATAATTCATGCTAGGATCCGTACAATTCTATAAGACACATATTTTTTATCAGTTGTAAATAAGCTAATCCATTGGAATTATTCCCATGAATATAGGCTTTGCTCACCATTGAAAATACCGTTATTTTCGTAAAGAAGATTTTTATTTACGTGCATATGTATGTATGCATGTACTATTTCTCTTCATGATTAAAAAAAAACCAGCTCTTGAATTCCACACAGTAAACATGATTGGATCTATTGCTCACTCACCACCACTTCTCTCCCTTTACCAGATAGAGAAACATACGCACAAACCTGTGGGACCTTGTAGGTGCCTACTAATGTTGACATCTGGATGGAAACGTCTCTATCAGCTGCATCAAGAAGGGCCAAAAGGTTGTCTTTTCTTCCACAGCTGTAGTTGGGAACATTGGCTTCTCCTGTCGAGAGCATGTCCAGCAAGGCATCTGAAGTGCCAAATGTGTTCAAATGGTTGTCGTGGATGTTGCAGCCAAGTGTGAGATTATGCAGAAGCTGGGGATTCCTATTTATAACTTGAATGGCAAAAATGTAGTCGATGATTCTAGAGTGATCAGTAGATAAACTACTGTAAAAAAATATTCATGTTATTATCATCATCTTTAACAGGAACAATAAAACATGTTATTTATTCCTCTTTGCCTCCTATTTAGGGCAATACTGATTCACAATCAGAGGCACCTCCCATCACCATTCAATTTTTATGAGTGTTGAGAATATTTAGATAATGCTCCACCAGGGTTAAGAATCACCAACGCAGAGAATCGTTAATTGTAACATTCCTAATTTTCATTTCTTCAATAACCAGCATTCAATACCATTCAATAATTAAAAGTAGTCATCGTAAAATGAAGAGGATGTTTCATAAGTGACGAAGAAAAGAAACTCTAACATCAAGTCAACCCTCATTTTTATAAGCATCAGGCTTTGAATATCAAAGAATAGTTATAAAAATATGGAAATGGGCTGGGCAGATGCAACTATAACACTTTCAATAATTACTATACAAAAAGTCAGTATTCAGGTGATGAATGAAGGACTGGATGGGGAGAAGAAAATAACCTGGACATCTTTCAGATATTTTTCTGTCACAACTTTGGATTCTTTAGACATCTTTGGAGATTCCTCCACTCCTCTGCTCGCAACAAAATACCCTAGGCCCCCAGACTTGAAATTCTGGGCTTAGAAAACTTAGAACCACTCCTTCTTCGGTATGACCTAAGCATAGCTTATAAAATCATCTGCTACAATGTCCTACATCTCAATGACTACTTCAGCTTCAACCACAACAATACACGAGCACACGATAGATACAAATTTAAAGTGAACCACTCCAAACTCGATTGCAGAAAATACGACTTCAGCAACAGAGTGATCAATGCCTGGAATGCACTACCTGACTCTGTGGTTTCATCCCAAAACCTACAATTTTTTTTTTAATTTGATTTATATGCCACCCTTCTCCTGAGACTCAGGGTGGCTTACAGTGTGTTAAGCAATAGCCTTCATACTTTTGTATATTTATATTTATACAAAGTCAGCTTATTGCCCCCAACAAACTGGGTCCTCAATTTACCCACCTTATAAAGGATGGAAGGCTGAGTCGACCTTGAGCCTGCCTGGGATTGAACTCACAAGTAATTGCAGCAGCTGGATCTTAAATGCTGCCTTTGTAGGAGGCATTACTCCCCTACGCTACTCAGGCTCCTTTAACCTAAGACTATTTACTGTTAACTTCACACCCTTCCTAAAAGGTCTGTAAGGGGTGTGCATAAGAGCACCAGCGTGCCTACCGTACCTGTCCTAATGTTCCCTTTATTTGTATTCATTTTATGTATTCAATCCATTCTTATACTTATATATATATATTATCAAATACGTACTTGACAAATAAATAAAATAAAAATAAAGCTTTGCAAAAAAGAAGATAAAAGGGGGAAGACATGGAAATCAGAACGATTCAGGAAATTAAACAGGTCCTGAAATATTCCTCTAAGTGTGAATAAAATATGAAGAAAAGAGAAAGTGTTAGAACTGCAAATGGAGGGAATGCAACTCTATCACACTGAATGACTTACGAATCTGATTGTGTATAAGGAGCCACATTGAAAGGAAATGTTAAATGAGATATTATTGTTACAGTGGTGATCACACTAATGAGATGGTCTCCTGGCCTATAATAGCTCCATGGCATTTTTCTATCTTCCTCCTCCAAACGTATCGGGCACTTCATTCTAAGCTTCCCACAGACTGGCTGGGACACCAGGAGCATCAGGAACAGAAGCAGGAGGTCCATCATCTACAGGGTTGGGACATCAGTAGCACCAGAAGCAGAACTAGGAGATGCGTAATTCATAAGCCTGAATCAATCCCCTTCCTGTTTCTAAACAAGAACAGCAAGGAGAATTCAAAGCACTCTCACAAGATGGAATGCCAGTGGCTTTTCCCATTCAGAAAGAGTCATACCCAGTTCCACCTGGAAAGGAGACAGGTGCATTCTGGAATCCAGCCCCTGCCTTTATTAAAATTGTGCCACACACAGTGTGACTCGAGGCATTGGTCGTCTTCTGATGCAAGATCTCTTCCATGTTGCTACAGTGTGTTGTTTACACCAAAGGCACTCACTGGAGAAGTAGCAGAAGAGGTCTCAAAGGAAGGAATGATGATTCACTATAATTTCCAGTAACTTCTCCTCTAGGGATCTAAACTTCTATGGAGCTCTATGTGCAGAAGTGTAACTGCAAAAAAGTTAGTGAAAAATCACAGATACACCCATTGGGATGCTGTTCTGTTGTAGTTGTGCTCCTTGTTGTCAGGTCTTGTCTGGAAAGTAATGTGTCAGGAGATAATTCAGTACCCAGGTAACTGAACGTCTGTGTGTCCTTCAATGTGGTATAGTATTTTGTTTCCAGAGACTGCTGGGGAAGAGCAAGCAAAACTATGGAGTTTGATGCCACTCTAGATTGGTGACACTTATTTATTTATTTATTTATTATTGCAATTTATATGCCGCCATTTTTCCGAGGGACTAAGGGCAGCTTACAAAAATGACAATTTCCAACACAAATCACAATAAAATTAAAATCAACAACCCAAGTAAAATAATTTAAAATTATGACAATGTATACCCATAATGGATAAGTTAAGTTGACGGAAGAGCCACGTCTTCAGCTCGCGATGGAAGGAAAGGAGGTCGGGGGCTGTCCTGCGCTTGGTGGGCAAACCATTCCAGAGGGTCGGGCTCCCACAGAGAATGCTCTACTCTTAGGGGCCGTCAGCTGACATTGTTTGGCTAACGGCCCCCTGAGGAGGCCTACTCTGTGAGAGCGCACGGGACGATGGGAGAGGGGCAAGAGGTGGTCCTGCAAGTACCCTGGGGCTAAACCATGAAAAGCTTTATAAGTAAGCACCAGCACCTTGAAACGAATCCTGAACGCCACCAGCAGCCAGTGCAGCTCTCGCAGGAGAGGTGTTACACGGGTGTTAACTCTAGTGCTGACTTTCTTCTAACACCAAACCGTACAGAGAGTCCTCGACTTTCAACAGATCGCTTAGTGACCATTCGAAGTTACAACGGCATTGACAAAAATTGCCATGACCATTTTTCACACTTATGACCGTTGCAGCATCCCTAGATTCATGTGGTTTACATTTGGATGCTTGGTAACTGGTTCATATTTATGACAATTGCAGTGCCCTGGCATCATGTGATCACATTTTTGTGCCCTTCTGAGAAGTAAAGTCAATGGGGAAGCAAGATTCAATTAATAGCCATGTTACTAATTTAACAACTACAGTGATTCACTTAACAAATAAGGTCAGGAAAGTCATAAAATGACTGTCATTTAATCCAACTGTTCAGGAGAGCTCAGCAGCCAATTTGCAATTCTATTGGATAAAAATGGACTCAACTTTAATTATTTCAAGCACAAAAGTTGGCCCAGCTTCTGTATTAAAACAGCCCATTTTCTACTTTCGGCTTGCTGGAACATGTTGAGAGTGAAAATTTCTCTTTCTAACATTTATACATTTCTTCGGGTCGTAAGCTGTTCCTTTGTATTCAGGTCTGGCCTCAGAATGATAATGTAGCACTTGGGGATGAAGATGCAGCCCAGCAACCCAGCACTGGAGGCCAAGATGGAGAAGACCTGCACAGACACCATATATTTCCCTTTAGTGCTAAGGTAGGTGGGCACAAAAGTCACCCAGACACTGCAGAAGACCAGCATGCTGAAGGTGATCAGTTTGGCTTCATTGAAGGCCCCAGGAAGATTCCTGGCAAGGAAAGCCACAGTAAAGCAGATAGCAGCCAGGAAGCCCATGTAGCTGAGGGTGATGTAGAACATGACAACAGACCCTTCGTTACATTGCAAGTTTATCACTCCAGACAGAGAGTGGAGGTCAGAATCAGGGAATGGGGGAGAAACTCCCAGCCAAATGGAACAGATAATAATTTGGACAGTAGAACAAGAGAGGATGATGGAGGTGGCCAAACTCTTCCCCAACCATCTCTTCACTTGGTTTCCTGGTTTTGTGGCCAAGAAAGCCAGCACCACCGTGATTGTTTTGGCCAAGAGAGAAGAAATGGCAACTGAGAAAGTGATGCTGAAAAGTGTTTGTCGGAGAAGGCAGGTGGCTTTCCTTGGTTGACCAATGAAAAGGAAAGAAGACAAGAAACACAGCAGGAGGGAGACCAGGAGGATATAGGAGAGGTCCCGGTTGTTGGCTTTGACAATAGGAGTTTCTAGGTATTTAATGAATATGACTAAAATAAGACCTGTGGTTAGGAAGAAGAGGAGGGCAAAAGAGACCAGGATGATGCCCAGATGTTCTTCCTAAGACAGGAAGGTTATAACTTTAGGGATACACTGGACTCGGTTCCCATTTGGATATTCATCATTTGGACACTTGGTGCATTTTTCCGAATCTGAGAAAAGACAAAAGCAGGATTGCTTTTATATTATGTCCTTTTACTTTTCAAGAAATACTTTCTTGGAGAAAAGATGCGAGATATACTTCCTAGCATCTCCACAGGAAGAAAATAAGAATAACATTTTCTAAAGCAGCCACAGTTCTAATACTCTATGCAAGTGGGAGATGTATTTGGACCTGAATGATTATCTGTATAATATGAAAAACTTTCACAGGAACCTACAATATAAGAGGTAAATAATGAACCAGTTACTCAGTCTAGGTAAACTTCTTTTATTTATTTTATTTTATTTATTTATTTCATTATTAAAATTTATATGCTGCCCATCTCCCATGGGACTCGGGACTGCTCACATAGATTAAAACAACAGAGATAAAACTAAAATACTAAAATACAGTCCCAATTTAGAAACCCCAGAATTAAAGACCCGTAACCCCGTAACCCCGGTCAGCGAATTTAGTGAAAAAGCCAATTTTATTGGCTGACTGAGAAAGCTTGTCCTTTAGTCCTAGAGCCTAGTCCGGAGCCTGGGGAGGGTGAAAAATAGGCCTACTGAACCAGAAGTTCAAAAATGGGCCCATATCCAGCCTCCAGACGGCCTCTGGTGCCTGGGTAATGCAGTTTTTGCCCTCCCAGAGGCTCGAGAAAAATCTTTGAAGCCTGAGGAGGATGAAAAATGGACCTACCGGAAGCCTGAAAACGGGGCTGTTTCCTGCCTCCAGAGGACCTCCAGAGACCAGGGGAGGCCATTTTCATCCTTGTGTAGGCTCCAGGAAAGCCTCCATAGTCTGGGGAGGGCAAAAACACACCTCCTGTGGTGCAGGAGGATGAGTAGGCCACGTCCACCATGGCCACATCCACCATGGCCACGTCCACCCAGAAACCAGGCAGAGAACTGGTTGCCAAAATTTCTGAATCCCATGCCAACCTATACCTTGAATTGGATCTGAAAGCAAACAGATAACAAATGAATCTTGTGGAACACCTGTCTTATATATGCCATCCTAGGAGCTCCCATAACTATGAATGCCACTACATTCTGCACCAGCTATAGAACTCAACTGTTGAGTTTCAATATTTCAGAAGAATCCAATTCCACAGAGAGAATTCCACAATTCCTGCTCTTTCTTTGGTGTCACCCACCTTCCTGAGGTGAGATGGTCCCCTCTGGACAAGGAACACAGTCATAGCAGCAAACTGGCTCTCCTTTTCGAGCCCTCTTGACAAATCCAGGATGACATTTTTCCACACATTTGGACTGAGGCAGGGACTAGGTAGAAAAACAAGGAATGCAAAAGAAACTATGTTGAGATTCACCATTCACAGAAAATTGAGGAAGACAAGTCAAGTAGTTTTGGGGCTTCATTTAATTCAGTGTGAAATATCACCCAACTGGATTGGCCCATCTCACTTGTTCCAGTGCAAGGGGCCTATTTCAGAATCCATCTGAAATTTTAAAGTTAAATTTGTTCTTAAAGATTGATTAAGTATTATTGTATTATATTGATTAAAATAGAACAAAACTGATGAAGGAAGAAAGTTCTCACAAGCGGGTTCTAGAAAGGTTGAGCCTATCAGCGCCACAATCCCCAGAATGTGAGAACCTCTCTCGCCGGTTTTATGGAGATACTAGATGCAGAGGGCATGATCTGTCTCCTAAAGAATCATCGATCAGCATCCCATGTTGGAAATGGCCAAAGTATATAAGCTTAAAATGATGTTCCATATTATAGTAACTGAAAGACAGCAAGGGTGCTTTTTCAGGAGGCAACTGAAGTTTCTTGTTTGTTTTTTTCCTTTTGAAGATGTTTTGCTTCTCATCTAAGAAGCTTCTTCAGCTATGACAGGATAGTGGAGAATGGAGGATTTATATTCTTTGCAGACAGCTGGTCCTTTGCATCTTTTTAAAGGGTCATTGAAGCACTTGGAGGTTTATCTGTGTGTCCTCAGGGTCACCTGAGTGGTGCTCCTGGTTCTTGTAGTCTGCAATTTTTCCTCTGGAAATCCATTCCTACTCCCACATCATTCCAAGGGTGTTCATCCCAAATTGTATAGCTAAAAATCCATAGAGATTCTCAATCATCCAGAAAGTCATCCAAAAAGGGTGGGAAAAAACAGACAAACCTCAAAGTGCTTCAACGACCCTCTAAAACAGAGGTCTTCAAACTTGGCAGCTTTAAGACTTGTGGACTTCAACTCCCAGAATTCCCCAGCCAGCATAGCTGGGAGTTGAAGTCCAAAAGTCTTAAAGCTGCCAAGTTTGAAAACCTCTGCTCTAAAAGAATGCAGATTAACACCTATCTGCAAGGAATATAAATTCTTCCATTCTTTACTGTCCTGTCGGAGCTGAAGAAGCTTCCTGAAAAAGCACCTTTGGGACAACCATGACTTGGATGACTGAGAATCTCCCCAGAACTGAAGGAAATGTTGGTCAATGCTATTGAAGCCTCCCCAGCCATTTTAAAAATCTATAAGGATTGTACAATCCACATTGAACTCTCACTGAAGCTCATCTTCTTTGGTGACTCTATTTATCCCACTTAAAATGGGTCTTAAGCCTTTGGAAAACAAAGAACGCTCTCCAATATTTTCCCCACCTTGTTGAGAAACTTTAACCGTGAAAGGGCATCTTCACTGATAATAAGTCTCTGTCTTTCAAAAACCCCTAGTTGCTCTTGGATGGGTTCCTCATTGGGGAGAAAAACCCAGCTCATGATGTCCAGATCTGCTTTTACATCTCCAGTTTGGTCCAAGTACATTTTAAAGTTGGAAAGATTGCAAAACTCATTCTTCTCCAGAAAGGGGTGGAACTAAAATAGGAACACGCAGGAATTGTAAATAAGAAAACTTTGTTTTTTATCCCATGTGGTGCAACCTCCTTCTACAGTTGTCTAACCTGAAATTATACTTAGATGGGAGAATTAAGATTTATCAATATCTTCAAAACATACCGTATATTGAACAAAATAAATAATTGGTAAAATTGTTCAGTTATAAGGAAAATCCTACAGCAGGTTACAAATAACAAACAAACTGAGAGGTTATTCATAAACTATTTGAAAAGAACGAGGTGATTAGTAGAAAGCATGGACTTGTCATGGAATAATTTGCCGAGCTAATCTTCTCCCAGGTACACCAGATGAGCTAATTCTACTTTATCATAAGGCTACATTAACAAAATCTCACAAGTCTGAAAGTGCTAATCTCCCAACAACTAATTTTTAAGTCTGAAAAGTTAAGGGGGGGATCTTTTCCAAGTTTCTTCGTCTGCCTTTATACAGCTGTGATCTCCCCACCTCTTAACTGATCTTTCCTGGGCAGTATTACTTCCTTCATCACCAATGTCATTCCCACATATAATTAAACTTCCTTCATAGATTGTGGGAATGCTTCTGATATAATTTGATTTTAGTGAAAATATCTATCATCTATCTATCTATCTATCTATCTATCGGGCTGAACTAGGGCTGCATAAATTCTTGGTTTACATACAAAGAACCTGGCTAAAGAGAAATACACATAAAGCCTTCAAAAAGGAAAGAAAACAAATACTGTACCTTTACAGGGAGGATACATGAGATGAGGGGTGTAGCTAACTGATGAGGCCTTATAATGCCAAAATAGATCTATATTAGTCTCCCAATGGGCAGCAAAGGGTCTGCTGGCTGCCAGAAGGGGAAAAAAAGCCTAGAAACTAGTGGATTGTGATTTCACTGAACTAGGGATGCATAAAATCTTGGTTTACGTAGGAAGAACCTGGCTAAAGAAAAATACTATCTATCTATCTATCTATCTATCTATCTATCATCTATCTATCTATCTATCTATCTATCTATCGGGCTGAACTCGGCTGCATAAATTCTTGGTTTACATACAAAGAACCTGGCTAAAGAGAAATACACATAAACCCTACAAAAAGGAAAGAAAACAAATACTGTACCTTTACAGGGAGGATACATGAGATGAGGGTGTAGCTAACTGATGAGGCCTTATCAGGCCAAAATAGATCTATATTAGTCTCCCAATGGGCAGCAAAGGGTCTGCTGACTGCCAGAAGGGGGGAAAAAAGCCTAGAAACTAGTGGATTGTGATTTCACTGAACTAGGGATGCATAAAATCTTGGTTTACGTAGGAAGAACCTGGCTAAAGAGAAATACTATCTATCTATCTATCTATCTATCTATCTATCTATCTATCTATCTATCTATCTATCTATCTATCTATCTATCTATCTATCTATCTATCATAACATCATCTCTATAGAACATTATGCCCCCAAGAGTTAGATTTGCCAAACCTGTTGGTCTTTGGTAGCCCTAGGAAGCTGAGAAGGTTCTCCTCCCTCTCATTTGGATTCCTAATCCAAAGGAACAAGCTTTGCTCTATCCTTGTCTGGACTCCATACCTGCCATGGCTGCAGCCTTGAAACGCCCAACCGCTCCTCGCCTGCCTTCCTTATCCACCTCGATCTGGATGAATACGCAGCACTCAAGGCATGGGCTAGAGTCTTAATGATACTGTAAACATGGTGATCAATTGGTATAGGGATGCTGTTCCTTTTCTCTTGGGTCTCCAGTGGTGCTTTCTGGGTGCATTTTTTCCGGCCCTTGATAGAAAACAACTGCTTTGAAAAAGAACAGCGAAAAGACTGGTCTTGAAACTGAGGTTGTACAAAGAAAATGGGTCCAAAGCCATCATCCTTAGGACTTTCTTTATCCCTGACATCAAATTTCCAAATACTATGGACATATTTCAGAAGTCTGTGCCTTCCCATTGTCCATTTTACAAGGGGTGAGGTGATCCAGACTTTCCCTTCAATGGGTCCTGGCAAATCTTCAAGTGTTAAAAGGAAAGGAAGGATTGTGTCCAAAATGGAATCATATTCCAGGAAGTGAACAAAGACATTGACTTGCCTCCACTTAGAGAAGGCATCCCTAAGGGATGCTGTGTGGCCAGTCATTGAGAACTGTTGTGATATAACAACACAAATTCCATTCCTGACAAACAACAGAGTAAAAGTCCTCATGAAATTCTCTCCATTTTCTGTGTCTGGAGCAAAGAGACCAATCAAGGTCCATCTGAAATGGAGGAGCAGTTGGACAATTCCTGGGTACTGGATCCCTTCTTTGGGCACCATCCGGTGGAAAAATGGGAATTGATTTTTGTCACTAAGAGCTGCTGAGCCACTTGCATAATTCATCTGAAAAAGCAATAAGGATTGCTGTATTATATTTGGGTGTCAGATCAAATCCAAAATCTTATTTTTTAATAAATCCAAGTTGATTGTCAAAGACATTTTAGTGTAGTTTCTACTGGGTTTCCCCGAAAATAAGACCCTTTCGTACATTTTTTTTTGAACCCTGAAATAAGCGCTTGGCCTTATTGCCATATGCTCAAAAGCCCGATTGGGCTTATTATCAGGGGATGTCTTATTTTGGGGAGAAACTGGGTATAAAGAGCAGAACAAGTCCCTATATAAAAATAGAATAAAAGAAACAAATTAAATAAAAAAGAACAATGCTAAAGAATGAAAATCATATTTCTGAATCATCCCTATAATTTACTGTGATAACATCCACATATCCTCAACTCAACTGAACTATTTTATTCAAATAAATGGCATTATGAAATATATTTTTGGTATTCTGATCACACAGTATATATTTTGTTTTAATATAAGGTTCCAAAAAGGATATTTATTTAATGGGCATTCCAAGATACTGATCACTCTATTTTATATTCGATATTCAAAAAATAGCTTTGTTATGTCTTACATCTCTGGAATTCTGCAAATACAAGTGTCAGGTTTCGAGGTCGTCTCAAATAAATTGCATTTCAAACAACGTCTTTGATGAAAACTCTACTTTATTAAGCACGACATTCTAACTCCAACTTCATCGTAGCCAACACTGACTTCCTGACCCAAAACCCTCGTTTTCCTTTTCCCCACTCTATGCATTCATTGGCCATCTTCCAAGTCACTCTACCCCTAATCTACTGCTTCAGCTCAAAGGATTTTCCCCCTCCCATCCTATCTCCTAGGGGATATTAATTAGTAGTATTAGTAGGGGAGTATTAGTATTAGTTAGATGGCTGAAGACAAAGTTGTCAACAGCGCTTAAAATTTATTTGTTTAAATGGAAGGAATGCACTTTTCATCTACCTACTCTCAGCGCAAATGTGCTTTTCTAAAGGCAACTGGATTTTCTTTGTTTTTTTACTCGAAAACATTGCACTTCTCGTTCAAGAGTCTTCTTCAGTTCTGACTGAAGAGAAGTGGAGTCTTATCAAGGAAAACAAAAAACAAAAAAAGTCCAGTTGCCTTTTTTTTTTATTGAAAAAGTTTTACATTACAATTTATTTATAAAAAACCCCTTTCCCCCCCCCACCCCCTCCCTAACCCCACCCCCCTCCCTCCCCAACCCCCCCTTGACTTCCGCTATTAAACAAGCATTAACAATCCATATTTAACCACTTTTCAAGGTGAGATCCAACTAATTAAAAAAAAACAAAAAAAACTATAACATTATTTTATATAATAATAATAATAATAATAATAATAATAATAAAAAGATCACTTTTCAAACAGCATATAATCAAATTTAGAAAAAATCCTAACTCTTAACAATCTAATTATTCTTTTTTTTTAACAAAAGATCTAATAAAATAATTTTAGACATTTAACTTAAAATATCATATAAGTAAAAATAATATATAACATTAACTCTACTTCCCCCTATTCCATATATCATAATCTAAATCAAACAATACTTAATATTGTATACTTAGTACATTTCTTTTTATATATAACTAAAGGTTAAAAATATAAATTCAATCATTTAACATAAAATAAAAATAAAAATTACCAAATTCAATACATTTTTCTTTTAAATTACTTAAGTGTAAAAAATATAAATTCAATTAAGTGCTAACTGAAACTTCTTACTTTGATATTTATACTTCATATATTCTACCCATTTCTCCCACTCCTTAGCAAAAACTTCATGGGTCTTATCTTTTAAATATGCAGAGATTTTAGCCATCTCTACAAAATTAGACATCTTCAATACCCACTCCTCTATCGTGGGTACTTTATCCTTCTTCCAATTTTGGCCAATCAGTAATCTAGCTGCAGTAATCATGTGTAAAATCAATCTAGTATCAGTTGATGAGCAACCTTTAACTATTCCCAACAAAAAAAAACTGAGGTGAAAACTCAAGCTTCCTCTTCAAAATGTTCTGCATTACCCACCAAAGTTTGATCCAAAATGCTTTCAATTTTCTGCACGTCCACCAAATATGAAAATATGTTGCATCCAAACAATCACACCTCCAACATTTAGGTTGAACATTTGGATACATACATGATAACTTTTTAGGGTCAAAATGCCACCTATAAAACATCTTATAAAATTTTTCCCTCAGATTCTGTGCTTGTGTAAATTTAACATTCTGGACCCAAATCTTCTCCCAGGTTTCCAACATTACTGGTTCTTCAAAATTCTGTGCCCATTTTATCATGCAATCTTTAACTAGTTCACCCTCTGAATCTCTCTCTAACAATAAATTATACACATGTTTAATATGCATCGGCCCTTTACATTTTATCTGGGTCACCAAATCTTCTTCATGTAGCATTAGTCCAATTTTCTGATCTTCTCTCCATCTTGCTTGAAGTTGAAAATACTGCAACCAAGTTAAGTTCACCCCTTGTTCCAACAGAATGTTGAAAGGTTTCAAACTCCATCTGCCCCCATCATTAAAAAGTATCTCTTTATATAACAACCCCCCGAGTGACTTTATATTTGGCAAAATCTGCCCAAGATCCAACCACAAAGGTATTTTGTAATCCAATTGAAGTTGGTGCTTCTTCCAAACTCTCATCAAAGCCTGTCTCAAAATATGAATGAGGAAAACAAAAAACAAAAAAAGTCCAGTTGCCTTTTGAAAAGCACTTTTCGGACAACCGAAATGTTTAGGAGCCTAGATTAGCTCAGCAGACTAATGCATTCTGCATTGTGATTAACTCCAGCTGTCTGCAATTACTGTAAGTTCGAATCTCAGCAGGCTCAAAGTTGACTCAGCCTTCCATCCTTTCTAAGGTAGGTAAATTGAGGACCCAGTTTGTGGGGGCAATAAGCTGACTTTGTATAAATATACAAAAGTAGGAAGGCTATTGCTTAACGCATTGTAAGCTTCCCTGAGTCTCCGGAGAAGGGCGGCATATAAATCAATTTTTAAAAAAAAAAAACATGACCTGGATCACTAACAATCTCCATGGACATTTATTCACTCTCAACTCAGCTCAAGAGGAAACTAAGTTGTGTGTGTGTGTGGGTGGGTGGGTGCGTCCGTGTGTGTGTGTGTGTGTGTAAATTACTATTCCCTTCTTCCACCCAACTAATATATGACAGGTATATTCATTCTTTCTTTCTTTCTTTCTTTCTTTCTTTCTTTCTCTCTTTCTTTCTTTCTTTCTTTCTTGGTTTGATTTATATGGGTTTGTATTTTTATAAAATGGATAATTCATGCTAGGATCCGTACAATTCTATAAGACATACATTTTTTATCAATTGTAAATAAGCTAATCCATTGGAATTATTTCCATGAATATAGGCTTTGCTCACCATTGAAAATACCGTTATTTTCGTAAAGATGATTTTTATTTACGTGCATATGTAGTTAAGTATGTATGCATGTACTATTTCTCTTCATGATAAAAAAAAAAAACCCAGCTCTTGAATTCCACACAGTAAACATGATTGGATCTATTGCTCACTCCCAACCACTTCTCTCCCTTTACCAGATAGAGAAACATACGCACAAACCTGTGGGACCTTGTAGGTGCCTACTAATGTTGACATCTGGATGGAAACGTCCCTATCAGCTGCATCAAGAAGGGCCAAAAGGTTGTCTTTCCTTCCACAGCTGTAGTTGGGAACATTGGCTTCTCCTGTCGAGAGCATGTCCAGCAAGGCATCTGAAGTGCCAAATGTGTTCAAATGGTTGTCGTGGATGTTGCAGCCAAGTGTGAGATTATGCAGAAGCTGGGGATTCCTATTTATAACTTGAATGGCAAAAATGTAGTCGATGATTCTAGAGTGATCAGTAGATAAACTACTGTAAAAAAATATTCATGTTATTATCATCATCTTTAACAGGAACAATAAAACATGTTATTTATTCCTCTTTGCCTCCTATTTAGGGCAATACTGATTCACAATCAGAGGCACCTCCCATCACCATTTAATTCTTATGAGTGTTGAGAATATGTAGATAATGCTCCACCAGGGTTAAGAATCACCAACGCAGAGAATCGTTAATTGTAACATTCCTAATTTTCATTTCTTCAATAACCAGCATTCAATACCATTCAATAATTAAAAGTAGAGTCATCATAAAATGATGAGGATATTTCATAAGTGACAAAGAAAAGAAACTCTAACATCAAGTCAACCCTCATTTTTATAAGGATCAGACTTTGAATATCAATGAATAGTTATAAAAATATGGAAATGGGCTGTATAACTATACTGTATAACTGTAGCAACTATAACACTTTCAATAATTACTATACAAAAAGTCAGTATTCAGGTGATGAATGAAGGACTGGATGGGGAGAGGAAAATAACCTGGACATTTTTCAGATATTTTTCTGTCACAACTTTGGATTCTTTAGACATCTTTGGAGAGTCCTCCACTCCTCTGCTCGCAACAAAATACCCTATGCCACCAGACTTGAAATTCTGGGCTTAGAAAACTTAGAACTACGCCATCTTCGGTCTGACCTAAGCATAGCTTATAAAATCATCTGCTACAATGTCCTACATGTCAATGACTATTTCAGCTTCAACCACAACAATACACGAGCACACATTAGATACAAATTTAAAGTGAACCACTCCAAACTCGATTGCAGAAAATACGACTTCAGCAACAGAGTGGTCAATGCCTGGAATGCACTACCTAACTCTGTGGTTTCATCCCAAAACCTACAATTTTTTAAAAAAAATTTGATTTATATGCTGCCCTTCTCCTGAGACTCAGGGCGGCTTACAGTGGGTTAAGCAATAGCCTTCATACTTTTGTATATTTATATTTATACAAAGTCAGCTTATTGCCCCCAACAAACTGGGTCCTCAATTTACCCACCTTATAAAGGATGGAAGGCTGAGTCGACCTTGAGCCTGCCTGGGATTGAACTCGCAAGTAATTGCAGCAGCTGGATCTTAAATGCTGCCTTTGTAGGAGGCATTACTCCCCTACGCTACTCAGGCTCCTTTAACCTAAGACTATTTACTGTTAACTTCACACCCTTCCTAAAAGGTCTGTAAGGGGTGTGCATAAGAGCACCAGCGTGCCTACTTTTCCTGTCCTAATGTTCCCTTTATTTGTATTCATTTTATGTATTCAATCCATTCTTATACTTATATATATATTATCAAATACATACTTGACAAATAAATAAAATAAAAATAAAGCTTTGCAAAAAAGAAGATAAAAGGGGGAAGACATGGAAATCAGAACAATTCAGGAAATTAAACAGGTCCTGAAATATTCCTCTAAGTGTAAGTAAAATATGAAGAAAAGAGAAAGTGTTAGAACTGCAAATGGAGGGAATGCAACTCTATCACACTGAATGACTTACGAATCTGACTGTGTATAAGGAGCCACATTGAAAGGAAATGTTAAATGAGATATTATTGTTACAGTGGTGATCACACTAATGAGATGGTCTCCTGGCCTATAATAGCTCCATGGCTTTTTTCTATCTTCCTCCTCCAAACTTAGCAGGCACTTCATTCTAAGCTTCCCACAGACTGGCTGGGACACCAGGAGCATCAGGAACAGAAGCAGGAGGTCCATCATCTACAGGGCTGGGACATCAGTAGCACCAGAAGCAGAACTAGGAGATGCGTAATTCCTAAGCCTGAATCAATCCCCTTCCTGTTTCTAAACAAGAACAGCAAGGAGAATTCAAAGCACTCTCACAAGATGGAATGCCAGTGGCTTTTCCCATTCAGAAAGAGTCATACCCAGTTCCACCTGGAAAGGAGACAGGTGCATTCTGGAATCCAGCCCCTGCCTCTATTAAAATTGTGCCACACACAGTGTGACTCGAGGCATTGGTCATTTTCTGATGCAAGATCTCTTCCATGTTGCTACAATGTGATGTTTACACCAAAGGCACTCACTGGAGAAGTAGCAGAAGAGGTCTCAAAGGAAGGAATGATGATTCACTATAATTTCCAGTAACTTCTCCTCTAGGGAACTAAACTTCTATGGAGCTCTATGTGCAGAAGCGTAACTGCAAAAAAGTTAGTGAAAAATCACAGATACACCCATTGGGATGCTGTTCTGTTGTAGTTGTGCTCCTTGCTGTCAGGTCTTGTCTAGAAAGTAATGTGTGATGGAGATAATTCAGTACCCAGGTAACTGAACATCTGTATGTCCTTCAATGTGGTATAGTATTTTGTTTCCAGAGACTGCTGGGGAAGATCAAGCAAAACTATGGAGTTTGATGCAACTCTAGATTGGTGACAGTTATTTATTTATTTATTTGTTTTTTTTTTGTTTATTTATTTATTTATTTATTATTGCGATTTATATGCCGCCATTTTCCCGAGGGACTTAGGGCGGCTTACAAAAATGACAATTTCCAACACAAATCACAGTAAAATTAAAATCAACAACCCAATTAAAACAATTTAAAATTATGACAATGTACACCCATAATGGATCAGTTAAGTTGACGGAAGAGCCACATCTTCAACTCGCGATGGAAGGAAAGGAGGTCGGGGGCTGTCTTGCGCTCGGTGGGCAAACCATTCCAGAGGGTCGGGGCTCCCACAGAGAACGCTCTCCTCTTAGGGGCCGTCAGCCGACATTGTTTGGCTGATGGTACCCTGAGGAGGCCTACTCTGGGGAGCGCACGGGACGATGGGAGGGGGGCAAGAGGTGGTCCTGTGAGGGCCTAAGCCATGAAAAGCTTTATAGGTAAGCACCAGCACCTTGAAACGAATCCTGAACGCCACCAGCAGCCAGTGCAGCTCTCGCAGGAGAGGTGTTACACGGGTGTTAACTCTAGTGCTGACTTTCTTCTAACACCAAACAGTACAGATAGTCCTCGACTTTCAACAGATCTCTTAGTGACCATTCGAAGTTACAACGGCATTGACAAAAATTGCCGTGACCATTTTTCACACTTATGACCGTTGCAGCATCCCTAGATTCATGTGGTTTACATTTGGATGCTTGGTAACTGGTTCATATTTATGACAATTGCAGTGCCCTGGCATCATGTGATCCCATTTTTGTGCTCTTCTGACAAGTAAAGTCAATGGGGAAGCAAGATTCAATTAATAGCCATGTTACTAATTTAACAACTGCAGTGATTCACTTAACAAATAAGGTCAGGAAAGTCATAAAATGACTGTCATTTAATCCAACTGTTCGGGAGAGCTCAGCAGCCAATTTGCAATTCTATTGGATAAAAATGGACCAAACTTTAATTATTTCAAGCACAAAAGTTGGCCCAGCTTCTGTATTAAAACAGCCCATTTTCTAGTTTTGGCTTGTTGGAACATGTGGAGGGTGAAAATTCCACTTTCTGACATTTATACATTTCTTCGGGTCATAAGCTGTTCCTTTGTATTCAGGTCTGGCCTCAGAATGATAATGTAGCACTTGGGGATGAAGATGCAGCCCAGCAACCCAGCACTGGAGGCCAAGATGGAGAAGACCTGCACAGACACCATGTATTTCCCTTTAGTGCTAAGGTAGGTGGGCACAAAAGTCACCCAGACACTGCAGAAGACCAGCATGCTGAAGGTGATCAGTTTGGCTTCATTGAAGGCCCCAGGAAGATTCCTGGCAAGGAAGGCCACTGTGAAGCAGATAGCAGCCAGGAAGCCCATGTAGCTGAGGGTGATGTAGAACATGACAACAGACCCTTCATTGCATTGCAAGTTTATCACTCCAGACAGAGAGTGGAGGTCAGAATCAGGGAATGGGGGAGAAACTCCCAGCCAAATGGAACAGATGATAATTTGGACAGTAGAACAAGAGAGGATGATGGAGGTGGCCAAACTCTTCCGCAACCATCTCTTCACTTGGTTTCCTGGTTTTGTGGCCAAGAAAGCCAGCACCACTGTGATTGTTTTAGCCAAGAGAGAAGAAATGGCAACTGAGAAAGTGATGCTGAAAAGTGTTTGTCGGAGAAGGCAGGTGGCTTTCCTTGGTTGACCAATGAAAAGGAAAGAAGACAAGAAACACAGCAGGAGGGAGACCAGGAGGATATAGGAGAGGTCCCGGTTGTTGGCTTTGACAATAGGAGTTTCTAGGTATTTAATGAATATGACTAAAATAAGACCTGTGGTTAGGAAGAAGAGGAGGGCAAAAGAGACCAGGATGATGCCCAGATGTTCTTCATAAGACAGGAAGGTTATAACTTTAGGGATACAGAGCACTCGGTTCCCATTTGGATATTCATCATTTGGACACTTGGTGCATTTTTCCGAATCTGAGAAAAGACAAAAGCAGGATTGCTTTTATATTATGTCCTTTTACCTTTCAAGAAATACTTTCTTGGAGAAAAGATGCGAGATATACTTCCTAGCATCTCCACAGGAAGAAAATAAGAATAACATTTTCTAAAGCAGCCATAGTTCTAATACTCTATGAAAGTGGGAGATGTATTTGGACCTGAATGATTATCAGTGTAATATGAAAAAATTTCACAGGAACCTACAATATAAGAGGTAAATAATGAACCAGTTACTCAGTCTAGGTAAACGTCTTTTCACATGGCACTTATTAATATACTGGACTAAGAGGATGCCTATACTGTGAAATCTTATTGGCTGACTGAGAAAGCTTGGCCTTTAGTCCTAGAGCCTAGTCCACAGCCTGTGGAAGGTGAAAATTGGGCCTACTGGACCAGAAGGCCGAAAGTGGGCCCATTTCCGGCCTCTGGAGGGCCTCCAGAGCCTAGGGGATGCAGTTTTTGCCCTCCCAGAGGCTCGAGAAAAATCTCTGAAGCCTGGGGAGGATGAAAAATGGGCCTACTGGAAGTCTGAAACTGGGGATGTTTCCCAACTCCAGATGGCCTCCAGAGCCCAGGGGAGGCCATTTTTGTCCTTGTGTAGGCTCCAGGAAAGCCTCCATAGTCTGGGGAGGGCAAAAATACCCCTCCTGTGGTGCAGGGGGATGAGTAGGCCACGTCCACCCAGTAACCAGGCACAGAACCAGTTGCTAATTTTTCTGAATCCCACCCCAACCTATACCTTGAATTGGACCTGAAAGCAAACAGATAACAAATGCATCTTGTGGAACAGCTGTCTTATATATGCCATCCTAGAAGCTCCCACAACTATGAATGCCACTACATTCTGGATCCAGCTACAGAACTCAACCGTTGAGTTTCAATATTTCAGAAGAATCCAATTCCACAAGGAGAATTCCACAATTCCTGCCCTTTTCTTTGGAGTCACCCACCTTCCTGAGTAGTGATGGTCCCCTCTGGACAAGGAACACAGTCGTAGCAGCAAACTGGCTCTCCTTTTCGAGCCCGCTTGACAAATCCAGGATGACAACTTTCCACACATCTTGACTGAGGCAGAGACTAAGCACAATAAAAACAAAAAATGCCAAAGAAAATATGTCAGGAATAGCCATACATGACAAATGTATGTAAGCATGGACATTATCCAAGAAGTATCTGGTCTATCACCCCTATGGGATTAGGCAAGCAAAACCAATTGCACAGATGTCGAATAGACAGTACCTGGTGCAATAACAGTAATTGTGGCAGGGATCTAGGGTATTAGTGGACCATGGCTGAAGTATGAGACAATAAAATGCTGCAAATAAGCCAATGCAATCCTAGGCTGTATTGACAAAGGGCAGAGGTGGGTCCTACTTATCTTTACTATCAATTCGCATCACACCAGCACACATGCGCTCACTTCACTCATGCATGTACGCATGCACACTCTTCTTCTACGCATGCACATTCTTCTGCACATGCACAGAAGCTTCTGCACATGCGCAGATCACCTATGATGACGTCCAGGTCAGTAGGTGGAGCCTCCCTCCGGTTTTACTACTGGTTTTTGTGAACCGGTCCAAACTGGGGGCAACCCACCACTGACAGAGGGATAGAATCAATATCATGTGAAGTGTTAGTAGTACTTTATAATGTCTTGATAAGACCACACTTGGAATACTACACCCAGGTTTGGTCACCATGATGCAGAAAAGATGTTGGAAGAATGCAGAAAAGAGCTAGAAAGATAAGTATGAGACTGGACCATAAACATACGAAGAATGATTGCAGAAACTGAGTATGTCTAGTCCAATGAAGAGCAGTGTTCCAATTTCTAATGGATTGCTCCAGAGAAGAGGACATCAAACCTATTCTCCTGAAAGTAGGACAAGAAGCAAAATTATGAACAGAGATTCAACCTAGAACTAAGGAGAAATTTCCTGGTGGTGAGAACAATTAGTCAATGGAATGGCCTTCCTTCAAAAGTTGCGGGTGCTCCATCACTGGAAGTTTTTAAGACATTGGATAGCCATTTGCCTGACATGGCATAGGGTCTCATGCTTCAGCAGAGGGTTGGAGTAGAAGACTTCCAAGGTCCCTTCCAATTCTGTTTTTCTGAGGAAACTTCTTCCTAGGAGCAAAAGTCCTATTACTCTATCTCAATGGGGTGAAAGTGAGGCATGGATTACTTTGGCCAAGTCTGGGGTATTTAAAAACATCAAAGAACAATTTTCTGAACAGGACAAGTTGAGGGTCATTTCCCAATGGGACCAAAAGCATCTCCATCCAATCCAAACCAGAATTCAGGCATTTGTCATCATAATTCCCTTTTTTTGCTATTTGAGGACAAGGAAGAGGTAAAGCTCAACTGCTCTATCCCAATGGGATGAAAGAGAGGCAAGGGTAATTCTGGCAATGTTTGGGCTGCTTAAATATCTCAGATTATGGATCTGTTTTTTCTTAACTATCTCAAAGACGATGGACACTGTGCCCAAGCAGGATATGGTGACTCTAATTCCAAAGGCTTTTTCTGACTTGGACTAACAGGATCTCTATCCAGTCAACAGTAAATTTCACCAGTTCAGCCCACAATTGAACTCAGGCATTAGTCAATGCAATGGTCTTTTACTTTGCTAATTTTGGAAAAGGATCAAGCCAGTTTGAGTCTATTAGCACTACAATCCCCAGCAATTTTTCACCTCTCTCATGAGGTCCTGGCCATTGCCTATGCCCGTGATGGTCAACCTATGCCTGTGATGTGCCACAGGTGGCACGCGGAGCCATATTAGTGGGCACACCAGCTCAGCTCTGGGGTGCATGCGCGCACTGGCCAGCCTATTTTTCAGGCCTTCTGGGCCCACCAGAAGTAGGGAAACAGGCTGTTTCCTGCCTCTGGAGGGCCTGGGGGGGGAAGTGGGGGGGAGGCCCATTTTTCTTTCTTACCTGGCTTCAGATCCTCTCTATTTATCTGGAAAGGGTGAAAACAGCCTTTCCCACTCCCTCGGAGGCCTGAAAGGCCCCATTTCCCAGCTCCTGGTGGAACAGGAAGTAACGTTTTTTGCTGTTCCCAGCCTCCAGAGACTCCTAGAGACGCTCTGGAGGCTGGGTACAGCAAAAAATGTCACTTCCTGTCCCACCAGGAGTTGGGAAATGGGCCCTTTCAGCCTCTGTAGGGCCTCCAAGGGAGTGGGAAAGGCTGTTTTCACCCTTTCCAGATAAATAGAGAGGATCTGGAACCGGGTAAGAAAGAAAAACGGGCCTACAAGGCCATCATGTGCCAGGAGCGGGGGGAGGGGGTTGCATGCGCATGCATGTGGACACATGCATGCGCAACTTTCCCCTGCCCTCCCTCTCCTGGCACACGATGGCAAAAAGGTTAGCCATCCCTGGTCTATGCCATAAAGTATAGTCATCCAGCATTCTATGTTGAGCATACCTGCATCAGCTAAAACCAGTGTTCCATTTTATAGCATCTAAAGGATACCACATTCAAACCACTGAAGCCTCCCAAACCATCTAAGAAATCTATAAGAGTTCCACTCCCCACATTCAATTACCCTATTTTCCCCAAAAATAGGACCCAACTGGAAAATAAATCCTAGCATGATTTTTCAGGATGCTCGTAATATAAGCTCTACCCCCAAAATAAGTCCCAGTTAAGATTGTCAGCCAGATGGATGCATTTAGTACCGTATTTCCCCAAAAATAAGACCTACCCAGAAAATAAGACCTAATAGGTCTTTTGGAGCAAAAATTAATATAAGACTTGGTCTTATTTTCGGGAAACACAGTATTAATGAAGGTCTTGTACGTTGGTGATCAGGCTTAGCTCACTTGAAATGAGCTGAAAGAAATCAGAGAAAAGTCTACAATGTTTTCCCTACCTTGTTGAACAATTTTAGTTGTGAGTAAGTATCTTGGTTGATAATAAGTCTCTGTCTTTCAAAACTCCCCAGTAGCACTTGGATGGGATTCTTCTTGGGAAGAACCAACAAGCTCCCAAAGTCCAGATTGGCTGTTACATCTCCATTTTGGTCCAAGTAGAGTTTCAAGTGGGAAAGATTCCAAAACTCGTTTTTCTCAAGAAAGGGGTGGAACTAGAATGAAATTATCCCAACTTTTAAAAGAGGAAACCTTGGTTTCTTATCCCATGTGGCCTTTGAACAATTCAATCTTTTTTTTTTCAACAGTTATTTGAGTTGCAAACATGCTTAGTTGGGGGAACAAATGTTACCACTATCTTCAAAAGTGAAAAGCAAATGTTCAGCCACATTTGTCAATCATACATCAAGGGAAATATATATATATATATTGACAAAATAATTATTTGAGACAATTTGGCAGCTATAAGGATCATTGTGGAACAGGTCACAAATAAATCGAGCAAACAAATGGATAGATGATTCCTAAAGTCCTTTTTAAAACGTGTGATTACAAGAAAATACGGATTTGATAAGAAGAAAGTTGCCAGGCTAACCTTCTGTTAGATAGACTAGAGTGAAAACATGATCGGATGAGCTATTTCTGTTTTATTGTAAGGCTACATTGAAAGAATCTTGGAAGTCTACAAGTACAACTCTCCTAGCAGCACTTTTTACAGTCTGAAAAGATAGGGAGGATCCTTTCCCAAGTTTCTTTCTCTGCACATTACGCAACTGTGGTCTTCCATCTCCTATGTGATTGTTCCTAGGAAGGATATCTTCCCTATAAACTGCAAAGAACATTCCCACATATCATTACACTTTAATAGATTGTGGAAATCTAAAGAGCCTCAGATAGCTCAACAGGCTAATAGCCTGTTATTAACATTCAGCTGTCTGCAATTATTGCAAGTTCGAGGCTCAAGGTTGACTCAGCCTTCCATCCTTTCTAAGGTAGGTAAATTGAGGACCCAGTTTGTGGGGGCAATAAGCTGACTTTGTATAAAAATATATACAAAAGTATGAAGGCTATTGCTTAACGCATTGTAAGCCGCGCTGAGTCTCCGGAGAAGGGCGGTATATAAATCTAATTTTTAAAAAATGCTGATAATAAACTTGATTTCAACAAAGTATTTAAAAAATTCCTTCCTGATGTTATGATTAAAAGGTAAAGGTTCCCCTCGCACATATGTGCTAGTCGTTCCCAACTCTAGGGGGTGGTGCTCATCTCCGTTTCAAAGCCAAAGAGCCAGTGCTGTCCATGGTCATGTGACTGGCATGACTAAATGCCAAAGGTGCACGGAACGCTGTTACCTTCCCACCAAAGGTGGTCCCTATTTTTCTACTTGCATTTTTTACATGCTTTCGAACTGCTAGGTTGGCAGAAGCTGGGACAAGTAACGGGAGCTCACTCCATTACGCAGCACTAGGGATTCGAACTGCTGAACTGCCGACCTTTCAATCGACAAGCTCAGAGTCTTAGCCACTGAGCCACCATGTCCCTCCTTATGATTAGGAAGCTAGTTAAGTAAGGGCTGGATTGTGATAATTAAGTGAATAAAAACTGTCTTACAAATAGTAATAAATCAAGTTTCAACGAACTGGTTTAGTTATGAAACACAACTGATCCTTGTCATGTATATTCTTCTGTATTTTCATAAATAAAGATATGTGGATTTCAAAAATCATCTTTCAGTGATGCCAGATTTATACCATAGGCAAAGCTATTTTGATCAATGTTACATTAATACCAAGCTTCCAGGCAAATATTTATGATTTCCCGAAAGAAAGAAGTCGTAAGTAAAATCAAGTTGAAAGTTGATTTTCAGAAACCAGAGAGTGATGAAATATGGTATCTTTTATAAGACCAAAATGATGTCAGCTACAATGTAGACTTTTCACTAAGTTTTCATTTCTATTTTTTTTCCATGTAATTAAATATCTGTACTGATCGATAATTGTAGCAAATTAGTAGCGGTTTTATGTTCATGATTTGATGATAATTATATAATTAATTTGATCATAATGTAATTAATGATACATAGGATGAAAAATGATGAATATCAAACTTATTTATGAAAATGATCTCAAAATAGTGACTCATTACAAACCAAATGTGAGCCAGGAGTAAGATGCTCATGTCAAGAAGGCCTTGGTGGCGCAGTGGACTAAATGCTGTGAAAGTAGCACTTAGCTGCCAGCTGCCTGCCATTACTGCGAGATCAATTCTCACCAGGCTCAAGGTTGACTCAGCCTTCCATCCTTTCGAGGTAGGTAAAATGAGGACCCGGTTAGTGGGGGCAATAAGCTGACTTTGTATAAAATAGAACACCGTTCAGGGGAGCCCAAAAAGCGCCACTAAAGCAGGTATATACAAAAGTATGAAGGCTATTGCTTAATGTATTGTAAGTCGCCCTGAGTCTCCGGAGAAGGGCGGCATATAAATTGAACCAATAATAAACCATAATAATAAAATGATGGATATCAAACTTCTTTGGGAAAATGATCTCAAAACAGTGATTCATTACAAACCAAATGTGAGCCAGGAGTAAGATGCTCATGTCAAGAAGGCAAATGCATTCATAAGAATCTGAGGAAGTGAACATTCTTGCCTGAAAAGACCCCAACTGAAACACCAGCTCCCCTTTTAGGCATTATGCCTGGAGAATAGGGTTTCCTGCCAGAGCAGGAGGGTTCGACCTCCAAGGTCCCTTCCAACACTGTTATTCTGTTAAAATGTGGATCAGCTGTAGGAAAGGACAAGGAAGAGATCGAAGGAGCTACTCTTAGCCTTGAGGAAAGACAACAAGAAGAAAAGCCATGTTGGTCTATAGAGGTGATGGCTAACCTTTTTTGTAGGCAAAAAACGGGCCTACCAGACCCACCGTGCCATCACGTGCCAAAAGCAGGGGAGCGCGGTGGGATCACATGCAAGCGTGCTCACACGCATAATTCTATGCGCCCCGCACCCTCGTGCTCCTCCCACTTGTGGCACGTGATGGCAGGGTGGGCCTGGTAGGCCCGTTTTTTGCTCTTCCCAGGCTCCAGAGCCTTTCTAGGAGCCTGGGGAGGGCAAAAACAACCTTCCCTATCTCACCAGAGGCCCTCCGGAGGCTGGAAACAGTGTGTTTCCTGACTTCTGGTGGGCCCAGAAGGCCCGAAAATCACCTGGCTGGCACATGCATGCGTGCCAGAGCTCAGCTCACGTGCCCACCGATATGGCTCTGCATGCCACCTGTGGCACCCGTGCCATAGGTTCACCATCTTGGGTCTATAGGAACTGAAAATCAGAAGGTGCCTGGGAGCCCTTTTCCCACTAACACAATCTCTTGGTTGGAGAAGGGAGGATGCAGCACTCTTCCAATTAACTGAAAGATGTTATGCAGAAGCTTAAGATCTGTTCACTGTTATTCCACATGTCCTGAAAGGAAACTGAACTCAGTTAAAAGAAAAGAAATTCTGGTTGAATGAAAGGCAAAACATCCTAAATGGAGAAGCAGTATTAGAGTTCAGCCAGTGAACCAAAAATTGTTCAGTCTGAATGGTTTCAAAGCAAATGGTCTTAAAGCAAATGTCAAGCTTGAAGCGTGCTTATGCTGTTGCAATCATTATCGCTTCTCGACTTGCCAATAGACATGGGTGGGGGGAGGCAAGAGTAAGAAGGAATGCAGGCTCCAGACTTCAAGGAGGAGAGCCATGAGAACCAAGGACACATCTGCAGGTGTTAGCCAAAACCCAGAGACTCTTTCTCATAACAATACAATAATACTCAATGGGACAATGTGACCTGCACTAATAGGGAATTCTGTATTGTAACTATGTGGGTTTGCGCAAGAATTAGGTAGAGCTGATTTTGCCTTCGATGGTGCCCGAAATGATGTACTCAATAAAGTTTTGCATTTTGGTTGGTTTCGAGTGTGCTTACTTTGGTTCGGATCATCAGTTGGGACATTGACAGCAAAAGTGAAAGAACCGTCTTTCAGAGAAGCTTTAAGTTGTATTTCTGCAGGGAGGAAGGTTTCAGCTTGATGATCTCCTAGGTTCTCATTCAAATCTATGAATACAAAAATTCTATAATGCTAATTATAATCTGTGTTTAATTTCATTTTCTTTTAATGTAATGTTGCCTTGTATATAATGTAATGTAATGTAATGTAATGTAATGTTACTCTGGAATATTAGACCCAGTGGTGAAATCCAATTTTTTTTATTACCGGTTCTGTGGATGTGGCTTGGTGGGCATAGCTTGGTGGGCATTGCAGGGGAAGGATACTGCAGAAACTCCATTCCCACCCCACTCCAGGGGAAGGATACTGCAAAATCTCCACTCCCACCCTACCCCAGGGGAAGGATACTGCAAAATCTCCATTCCCACCCCACTCCAGGGGAAGGATACTGCAAAATCTCCACTCCCACCCCATGCCAAGGGAAGGATACTGCAAGATCTCCACTCCCACCCCACTCCAGGGGAAGGATATTGCAAAATCTCCATTCCCACCCCACTCTGGGGCCAGCCAGAAGTGGTATTTGCCGGTTCTCTGAACTACTCAAAATTTCCGCTACCGGTTCTCCAGAACTGGTCAGAACCTGCTGGATTTCACCCCTGATTAGGCCCCAAACAATTAAATTAGCCAAAGACTTTTTGTAACCCAAGGAATTTGAGACAATTCCCCTCTTTTTTCTTTGGACTCCTTTTCAGATGAACTAAGTTTGATAGATCCTTGTCGGGACTCCATACCTGCCAAGGCTGTAGTCTTGAAGACCCCATCCACTCTTTGCCCTGTTTCATTCTTCTCTTAGAACTGGAGAAATAAGCAGAATTCAGGGTATGGGCCAGAGTCTTAACAATACTGTAAACATGGTTGTTAGTTGAGATCTGTAAACTGTTTCTTCCCTGTTGGGACTTCAGTGATGCTTTCTGGGTGCATCTTCTTCGATCATTGACAGAAAAGACATGATTTGAAAAAGAACAGTGGAAATACTGTTCGTGAAACTGGAGATCTACAAACAAATAAGGTTCAATGGCATCATCTATGGGGCTTTTTTTAACCTGAAAAGCAAAAGACCAAATGCTATGGATGTATTTGAGAAA